>OX595986.1:3213533-3813533 GCA_951394045.1 Nitzschia sp. DOCU1 | reverse complement strand
GATTGAGTAGGGTCAAGTCGATCTTCTCGTAAAACTTCTCGAATTTGGACTGCAGAAGGACAACGCTGTCGCCAGTATCTTCGACGTCCCAAACGTTCTCCAAGTTGTTGATCCCCTGGCACCACTTGTATACCAAAAGCGGCGGTGGCTCGGAGTCTGCAGGCTTGACCCAGTTAGGGAAAAGGTGACGTTTGTCAGCTTCGTACCACACGTACTGATCCAAATAGGCGTCAGTGATCTTCTCCAAGGGTTCGATCGTGTACACTGGCGAAAGGTACTGATACATGTCCATAAACTCTATCTCGACCTCCTTGAAGGTCCGTTGCGTCAAAAGATGCCTCTTGATTCGACTTAATGCCTCGTGGGGGTTGTCGTACGCCTGTTCAATTAACGCCAGTTCTTCACGAGCAGCGCTATTCAATCGGATCTGCAGCCCGTAGCTTTCCTTCAGGCGCTCCAACGCCAAGATTAAAAGCTTCGTGTCATGTTTGTACGACAGCGGAGGAAAGGGAATTGGCGTAAACTTGCGGCTTTCCAACCAGTGTACAGTCGTAGTATAGATAGCGACTGCCTCTTCCGCCGAAACGTACGGGCCATCCTTCAAATAGTTGTGCTGACGTTCTTGTTCTGCCTTCAACCAAAGACGCGTCAATCTCCCCAGATTCTTCTTAACGACCGTCTTGTCTACGGTACCTCCACGTTTGATACGTTCACGATTGTAATGCGCAATGTTCGTCCACCAATCTGCCTTGGCCTTGACATACCGCAGGATCATATTCTCGATGGGCGCTGGCATGCCAGGCACCTTCCAAGGAATGTTGGCCTTCCAGCAGCGAAATGCTTCGCTCAAATGGCTCAGAATCACCCGTGACTTATTCTGCTTCACACCTGCAGGCATCATGTCAAGAATGTCATGCATAACCGAAGCTCGGAGTTCCAAGTCAAAATGTGATTCTACGCGCTGCTTGGTTACATTCTTGGCAAAAGACTTGGAAAGACGTCCTTCAAACTGACGCGCCAAAAGGTTGCCCAACCAACGCTCCAACAATGGCGTGATACCACGCAAGAAGAAAATCCAAACTCTCCAACTTGGGGCCCAGAAGCCTACACCGGGACCCTTACCCACGGGTCCTGTGTTGAACCGGTAGTAAATCAAGTGCTTCAAGTCTTTGCAAGTCCGAATCTGCCTCATTAGACGATATTTGTATCGATACATTCCCGTCAATTGACCGACGTGGTTGAAAGCATATTGTAGTCCGTCGGCCAACTGATACCCGTCAATGTTGGCCAGACGATATTGCACGTGAGCATCTACCACGAGCTTGGTCAAGCGCAAAATCTCGCGCACCAAGTGAAAGGCGTTTCCAAAACGAGACTTCTTACGTTCCTTGGTGGTCAATGTCTTGGTGGGTTTGAGATTGAAGTTGTAGTCCAAATGGAGATACTTGAGCTGCTTTCGGTGAATGAGAAGGTTCAGCACATTGTGTCCTTGTCGACAGATTTGCAGGCCGCACTCGACCCAGTCCAGCTCCGTGCACTGGAAAAACTTGGTACTCTTCAAACTCTTGAACAAGGCACGTTTGGTCTTGGGCTTGTGCGGCTTGGAATGCAACTGGTTGATCACCCAGGCTTTGAGCAGTTTTTGGTAGGATACTCGGACCTTGGTGGGATAATTTAAATCCCGCGAGACGCGATCTCGGAACCAGTGCCCAATGAGGGGGATATCAATCGTCCGGCGAGTTCGGCCTGATCGCATATTGAACGGATGAGGCGCCTGGTACAAGGAGATACCCGAAGGCGTCGAAGGCGTCGATAGAGGCGCGTTGGAAAGAAACGGTGTGACCGACGTCGCCACACCTTCTTCGTCGGGGTCCTCGTATGCATCCTCGTAGTCGTTCCTGACCCAAACATTTTCGAAATCATCGTCACATTCTCCCACTAGAGGCAAATTCAAATCCTCGTCGTCAAATTCGTCATAGTCTTGGGTATAGTCACGATGTTCGACTCGAACTATGGGATTCAACGGCAACGGATACGCTTCAAAGCAAAGCACTCCTTGTTGTGCTTCCTCGTCATCGTTCCTTACAAAGTTGGACTGCACATAATGATAAGGGGCGAGCCGCACCTTGCGCGGGCGGGAGTTGTACATGTGGGGAAAGGCAATCTTGTACTCAGTTCGAATGGGTTGACGAATAATGATCTTGGAAATATCATTGAAATCATTCCAATCTTCGTCTTCGTCCACATCCCGAAAGAGCGGCTCAAATTTGGGGCCACCCGGGATAGCCGCATTCAGCGCCTTGGCAGTCAAAAAGTGTTCCAGATCAAAAAGATAACGCACATTCTTGTCAGGAAAGGCATTGAGAAGCGGATCCGCGAGCTCGTACAATTGAGCCATGATTGGAGTGCTCAATCTCCACAACTTGTAGCTAGGGCCGTTGACGTAGACGTGCTTGGAGAGTGGATTGGGGCCCATACTGCGGATATCACTCAGGGGCTGAGGATCGTAGAACCAGTCTCGAATGAGTTCATACTGATCATCGCTCAGATCTAATTGCACAGCTTCCCCGGGCTCGACATTCAAGAGATGATCGACGTAGTCGAGAGGAGGTTCCTCGTCATCAAACGGAGGAAAGCGCATACGCTTGAAGTGGCGACGATCTCTCTTTTCGCGACGCATGAGCAACCAAGCCGTGCCCCACTGGGCGCGGTATATTGGCTCAATCACCTTGGGGACTTGATCCACAAAGGAAATAGCACCTGTGATGTGGAAGAGCACCGGTACCTCCTTGTAGGATTCCCACGGCATGGGGATATTTTCTAAAAGCTTGTACAAGGCATGGGGAACATATTTCAGGGCTCCAAGATAGAGGCGCTTTTCAGATTGATAGCGTTTGCTGGTCATATCTCCATGATCTTGCAGAATCTTACGCAGCACATCAGCCGGTAAAATTTCCTTCTGAGGCGCCGACATGGGAGTTTGCATTTTCTTGGGTTCATCGTATGGTTGATTTTGCATGGTATCCCAGCGTTGCGCTTTGACTTGGGCTTCTTCATCCAGCATGTCGTCGTCCTCGTCTCCAGGAAGTCGAGCATAGCCACCACCTGGCTGCTGCATACCTGGGGGAGCACGAAACATGCCCGGTGGAGGAGGCAATACGTTCGGGCCGTCGTGGTCATGCAGATACGCCATATCAAAGCCTGGAGGAGGTGCCATCGGCTCCGCCATTCCAGGAGGAGGTCCCATTCCTGGAGGCGGGGCCATTCCAGGAGGACCCATACCGGGTGGCGGCGCCATACCAGGAGGCAGCCCCATGCCAGGTGGAAGTCCCATGCCTGGAGGAGCCATACCCGGAGGTCCCATCCCTGGAGGAGTGCCCATGCCAGGTGGTAGTCCATTGTATCCACCCGGTGGTTGAGACATGATTTCTAACTCTCACGCCGTCTCACTTTCCCTCTTCTCTTCCACAGACAGATTCTCTTCGTGTCAACTCTAGTAGCAGTTATTCAGGATTGTTTCAACACCTTTCGGCGCTGGTTGTAGCAGCGTTGCAAACCAATTATTGAGTGTGGATGCAGTTTGATGCCATGGTCGGGTGGCCGAGAAAACTTGCGGCGGTGCTATGATGGAGCGCGGCCGCACATCCGTACGAAGAGCAGGCGTACGTGCAGGGGTTAAGAAAATACCTATGAATTTACCTAAGTAAAGATTTTTGGCGAGCGAACGATCTTGCGTGGCCGAGATCCACCGAACCACCTCGACACCGCCATAAAAAGGAATCTTTTCTCGATCCGATGACGACGATGATAATGATGCAACCCTTCTCATCTTCATACCCCCACCCTGCACCAAAGACGAACCCGAAGGACCATGATCGCTCAACTGATTACTGTTGCGACCCTACTCTTCAGTTCGACTGCTGGGGCTTTCCAGCAAGTCGCTGGTCCCACCAGTGGAATAGTTGTTGGTGGCCATGGCCACTCGACAAGCTTGTATGCAGCTCGTGATGCAAATGCCCAACCCAGCCGCCGTGCATTTTTCCAAACAATTGCATCTTCGTCGCTCGCCATTGGGAGCTTGCTAGCTTTTGAGCCACAATCCATGGTCAACGCGGCAGAGCCTGGTAAAGTTCTCGTATTGGGTGGCACTGGCTTTGTTGG
The DNA here is from genome assembly GCA_951394045.1 of Nitzschia sp. DOCU1. NCBI lineage: Eukaryota > Bacillariophyta > Bacillariophyceae > Bacillariales > Bacillariaceae > Nitzschia > Nitzschia sp. DOCU1. The sequence goes on along the minus strand of OX595986.1, from coordinate 3,809,372 downwards.
CTCTCGCGTTGTCAAGAAGCTTCAGGGTATGGGCATTGACGTTGTAGCCACCTCGCGCGATGGCCGAGATGGAACCGTCGCTTTGGATGTAACCACTACTTCCGATGTTGCAAAAGCGATCGAGGGTTTGGCGAAAGGATGTTCGGCAGTGATTTCGACCATTGGTGCAATTGGAACGGATAACGATTTGGCAGTCAACTCGGCCACTGGTTTGGCTGCCATTGGAGCCAAAGCGGCTGGTGTCAGCAAGTTTGTGTACATTTCTGTTGCTCCAGAGGTCAAAGAGTTTGCCCAGGACATTGAATTTTTGAAGCCCTACATGAAGGGCAAGACCTTTTCGCAAGACGCCGTGACCTCGAATTTCGGCAGTTCTTCCACCCTCATTGAACCAACATTTATCTATGGAGGAGACTCTTTCGGAGTCAATCCTCCCCGTGTAGCTGGTTACTATGGGGAATTCATCGAAGCCATTTTATCATCTGGTCCTCTGCGGGCGGTTACTAACATCGCGCCCAAAGGATTCATCAAAATTGCCTTGGAACCGCCAGTTTCGGTCGATGCCGTGGCGGACGCGGCTGTAGCAGGTGCTCTAGGCAAGTCAGAATCAGTCTTGGACACGTACGACAAAATTGTTGCGGCGGGGGATCTTGTTTGAAGACAGCAAAAATGATTCATTGCATCGCATCTAGAATACTGCTGCGAATACAAACTACCTGCGCTATCATACTTTTTCTACCAGGAACATGGCTACTCTTGCAGTGTAACTAAAAGATCAATCAACTTAAAAATCCAATTCAATATCCTCGGATCGTTCTTTCCCGTGCCACGCAAATCCAATTTCCTCCAGCCTTTGGATTCGATCCGGCGTCATCAACGAATCCTTGAAATCTTTCATTTTCTTGTACTCGGCCCGCTGCTTGGATACCCACTAGATGTAGCGAGAACTCCAGATCAGCTATACTCAAACCCGTCAATTCACAAGTAATCAAACTTGTACGTACCTTGCCAAGTGATTTATTTTCACGATAGTGTTGGGGGACTTTCTACGAAGGACGTGAGCAGTTGCAAGGTCAGCTTACAGACCAAAATGAGTGAATGATTTGTTCCAAAATCAGACGGCTTACCGTATGGCCGTGTTGCTTTTTAAACTCTACAAGCTCCTCGTATCTAGAGTCCCACCCTGGCCGGTCTCGGACCTGCCACACAAAACCGAGGCTATCCAACATGTCCTTGCGATCTTGACTCATTTCGCTTTCATTGTCGTCGTTCGTTAATCCCTGCTGCATTCGTTGCTTCACAACCCAGCCTCCCAGTCCATGAAACTCTGACTCTCGTGGAACCAGAGTATGACCATACTTTTCCTTGAATTGCTTGAGTTGATCAAAATGATACAGCCAGTTTTTATCATTCCGCGTTCCAAATGTAAAATTGACACTTTTCAGAACTTTGATGCGATCGTTGTTCAGGATGCAACCCTCGGGGTTTTCAGTGAAACGCCGATAGTCTTTTCGTTGTTGTGTGATCCATTTGTAAAGAGACTTGTGGTTTTCGTCGGAGTCTTTGACGAGAATATTCCCATGCTCGGCCCGGTACACCATCAATTCAAAGAATTTCTGATTCCATTCTTTGTCTTGGTTCACGGGGCGATTTCGTTTGGCCGGGCTGCCGACTCGGGAATCGTTGGACTTGCGCTTTACGTTTCCAGAGCTCATGGAAAGGCTACACATGGATGAACACCACTTTATGGATGCTGCCTGGGTGTTCTTGTACTCAAGAGGTGCCGTCCTCCCTCCTTTTCTTTCGATCTCGTGGCGCTCTCGTCATGGTGGCGGCAGAAGCATTCTATCGCGTCATCATCATGCGGTGCGTGGTGGTGTTCACCGGACGTCGACCATTCCGACTTCATCTAACTACTGACTGTCACAGCGCGCGTCGACCGCACGATCCAGCTCTCTAGTAGTAGAGTAGAGTAACTACCTTGAAACGACCGAAGAGGATCAATCCCTTGGCTCTACTAGTCCGAGTACCCACAAATCCAGAGAAAAGAGCACCAGGCAAAGACAAATAGGAACCCAGACGAGCAGTTATCCTACCGTCGTGATGGCCTTCCTCCACTAGAGTCTCGAGGTGGCAACGCGGTTCGGATGTGGAACGGTCGAGTAGTGTAGAGATGTTGTGTCGTGTGTGCTATTTGTATGACGCTCTTACGAGGCTACCTTACGACATCTTATCTCCTTCTTAAAATTTGTGAAACTTCTTGTTAGTGGCGGCATAGTCCTTCAACAACTGGCAGGGTTCAAACTGCGGTCCATACTTGTCTGCGAATCCATTCATCATGCCGACATAGTTGGCGACACCCACTTGGTCCAAGTACCGGAAGGGCCCCCCACGGAAGGGAGCGAATCCAGTTCCAAAGACCAGTCCAATATCTCCTACCACTGGATTTTCAATGATTTCATCTTCCAAGCATTTGGCTGCCTCGTTTACAAATCGACCGATTATTCTGTCTTGCATTTCCTGTTCACTCAAATTCAAATCTCGCGTAACAAACTGCTTGATGTAAGCTTGCACTTCCGGGTTGATCGTCTTTTTGTCCTTCTTTCCCTTGCCATACGTGTAGAATCCTTGTCCAGACTTCTTTCCGAGCCATCCCTTTTCGACCATGTTGGACATGAGACTGACGTCTCCTCCTGACATTCGGACACCGAGGTCGGCCTTGGAAAGGAAGTTGGAGACATGGGAAACCACATCAATACCGACTTCATCTGCCAAAGTCACGGGACCAACGGGCATGCCAAAGTTCTTGAGCGACTTGTCGAGTTTTTCCAGAGGAGCGCCGTCCTTTACAACTGCCGATACCTGCAACGTCACAAAAACAAGTAGGGAGTGAATTAGTACATGGATACTCCACAAAAAACACTATTACAGCGTCTTCGCAAGTATTTCATCACTCACCTCCACGAGGAACGGTCCCAAACAACGATTGACATAGAATCCGGGAACGTCCTTGACCATGATGCATGTCTTGCCCTGCTTCGATCCAACTTCAAACGCCGTCGCCTTGGTGCTATTGCTGGTACCCTCATGAGGGATGATTTCCAAGAGAGGCATGGATGGTACTGGAGAGAAGTAGTGCATACCAATAATATTCTCGGGTCGCTTGGCACCTTGGGCAATATCCGCAATAGGAATGGCGGACGTGTTAGTGGCGAAAATGCAATGATCAGGAGTGTTCGCCTCAACGTCAGCAACAATCTTCTTCTTCAAGTTCAAATCCTCAAAGACGGCTTCAATGACCAGATCCGTATTTGCAAAGTGATTCTTCCACGAAGGGCTTTCGTCAGTAAGTCCAGTGACATTGGAAGTGGCCAAGTTGTGCTTGAACTGCGTCATTCGCTTTCGCTTAAGCTTCTTATCCCAGTTGTCTCGCATGTACTTCTGACCACGCTCAATGGCTTCATCGTTGCGGTCCTTGAGCAGAACATGAATTCCCTTTTCGGCAGTAACCTGCGCAATACCAGCTCCCATGAGACCCGCCCCCATGACGGCCACTTGCTTGACGGGCAAGGCAGCATCGGCGCCAAAGTTGTGTTTTTTCATTTGCGTCATGCCATCAAAAATTCCAATCAATGCTTGCGATTCAGGCGTGGCTGCCAATTTAGCAAACTGTTTGCGTTCATTTTCAAACTTGGTGGCAGGATTCTCCAGTCCATGTTTCACACATTGAATAATGCCATAAGGCGCCGGGTACTTTCCGTTGGTGTTCTTTGCCACCATCTTATCAATTTGATCCCAAATGACTCGTCGTCCAATGGAAGTATCTTCCAAAAGACGGTTCATCCAGCTCTTGGGCTTTCGCTTGGGCTTAAGTTTGCCACTAGCTAAATCAAGGGCCGACTGAATGGCGACCGCCTCGACCGACTGAGGGGCGACGACCACATCGACCAGCCCCATTTTCTTGGCCTTGTCCGGGCGAACGTCCTTACCGGTAAGCATCATGTCCATGGCATTTTGCAGACCCACGAGCTCATGGAGGTTCTGAGTTCCTCCAAAGCCAGGCAAGAGTCCAAGCTTGACTTCGGGCAAACCGAGTTTGGTTTTTTCCGAGTCGCTGCAGACGCGGTAGTCACACCACATGGCCCACTCCAGGCCACCACCTAGTGCAGGCCCATCAATGGCACAGACCAGGGGGACCCCCTTCTTGCGCATGCCTTGGAAAAAGTTCAAGCCGTCCTCAATCAAGCCTACCAAATCTTGCTTGTTTTCAATGGCCTGAAGGTCAAAAATGTCGGCGCCGGCAATGAACATGTCCTTCTTGGCTGATCCAAAGACCACGGCCTTGACATTTGGATTGTCAGCAATCTCGTCCTTCCAGAGCTTTTGAGCTTCCTTGGACAAGGCAAAGCTGATTGAGTTGACCTTTTTGGGGCAGTCAAATCGAATGACTGCGACGCCTTGAGGGGTCATTTCGATATTTTGAAAGAATTCGTACTTGCGATCGGCAGAAGGCACAAACTTGGGCGTACTCTTCTGTGCTTCGTCGACAGACTCTTCGACTACAGCAGCAGTAGACTTCCATCGGCGAGCATCTTGAGTAGGAGATGACAAATGATACGACGACGACGGGTAGGATGCGGCGTTCGTATTCGCCAAAGAAATTGACGAAGAAAGATTGACAGCCACAGAACGACGAGCTTCACGAGCCACCACGGCTGTTACTCCTCGTTGAGCAGCAGCAAGTCTTCCAATCATTGTTGAAATAGAGACAAGAAATTGATTTATGAGCTGGGTCAAGATCCCACCCTGCAACTTTTTATGTCAATGATGCCGACCTTTTTCTTTGCATTCTCAAAAGATCGGCGGGGCGGGAAGAGGACGGTTGGGGAAGAAGCGAAGAGAGAAAAAGACAATCATGTGATGGTGCCGGATGGAGTTCCGACGGGCGAAGGGGTGGCAGGCTCGAATTTTATCTTCATACATGAAGATGTCCATTTTGACACCCGCTTCGTGACGCCGTTCTCTGCCGCGACGCGCCAAAATCTAGGGTCGAACCAGTCAAAGATCGACGGATCCTTCGAATGCGATCTTTTGCGAACCACTGTTTTGTTGAATGTCATCGTTCTCATAGTTTGTGGGTGTGGTTGAGACAACGTTCTCTCTCGAGATCATCCTATTTCTATTCTATCCTTTTTGCACCATGAAATACGCAGCATCACTCCTCTTTAGTTCTGTCATTCTCTCCGTGGGGCTTGGATTCCAAGCGCAACCGGTTTTGCCGCAGATTCGATCATGTGCGGCGACACGTGGAGGCAGTGTCACACCCATTCCTAAGCTTGGAAGCAATGTCTTGACACCCCTACAAACAAGCTTGGCCATGGCCACAATCACCCCTGACTCTTCTTCTTCGGAAACAGAATGGACGAAGAAACGTATTCACAATACAAACTGGTTCCGATCCGGGGCAATGCTGTTGGCGGTAGGACTCATGGGAGCCTCGCAAGCATCACCATTGGCCAAGTTGTCGGCACAAGCAGCGGCAGTCCTACACTTGTTTGCCTTTTCCACGTGGTTTGGAACAAATGTGTACACTACATTTGTCGTGGGCATTGTGGCCTTTAAGAATTTGCCCCGACAGACCTTTGGCAAACTGCAAGCAAAACTCTTTCCGAAATACTTTGCCTTGGGATCCATTTGTCTCGTATTGCAGGTAAGCCCATCGTTGTGGTTGTTTTGGGACATGCGCGAGATGATGTAGATGCAATGATTTTCCACGCGTGTATATATGGATCTCACACTTCAATTCTCCCACCTGTCTTTCGAAAATTCCCTACCCCTACGGCAATAGATTCTGACTCTCAAAAGTTTGTCCTTGTCCTTTCTCAAAGACCGACAAGTAGCATGGAGCTTGGGAAGTGCCTTGGCGGCCACACTTTTCAACCAATTCTATATGGAACCTACTACCACTAAAAATATGTTGGAGCGTTACGATTTGGAAAATTCCCAAGGAGGGAAGGATACCGATCGCTACAAGGAACTGAAGAAGAGTTTCGGAAAGATGCACGGATTGTCATCACTGGCGAATTTGATTGCTCTTTGTGGTACCGTGGCGTATGGGTTAGTGCTTGCAGCCAAGTTGGTGGCGTAAGAAGGATGGAATACTTCTGGACGCCGGAGCAGTGGGCGCCGTAGGGCACACAACTAAAAGAATGATTGCCAGGAAGAAGCTAGCTAGTCTAAAAATATAGTTTAAAAGTACGATACCTGAATCAATTTTCTATTTTGAGGTGCAGACCATTGCAACTACACCTACTCTAAAATGACCTGAACAGTAGAGTCAAGGCCACTTTTAGCAACAGTACATTATTATTAATGCGACGTATCAGTCCGGCAATTTCAGAACGAGGACAACGGCAAGAAGCACAAGCAGTAGCATCAGAAGAAGAAGAGAACATCAAGTGTAGCTCGAGTGGCAGTACTTCTGGAGTAGTAGGCGACGAGAAACGCACCATCCAGCTGCGAACTTTTGTACCTGTTCTTCTTTGGTTTGACGTCATATGTTATAATGTGTCTTCCACCAAGCACGCGGTGCCTTCGGCGAAAGGGGCTTTTGCGAATCCAGGTCGACAAGGTTTCCATTTCCAGCACCAATGGAATTTGCGATGATTTGTAAAGTTCAACAGCGATCTACCATGTGGATACACGGGTTTCTCATCCCTCCTGAACAAATTGGAAACCCCTCTGCAAAATCAATTCTAACGATTCATAAAGATTATCTTCTCGGAATCAAGTTCCCCGTGTCATAGGCCCCAGTTTTCGCAGGGTACCATACAGGATAGGGCTCTGTCTCGTTGAACGTCGAATAGTCAGATGTAGCTACCCGGCTAACTGGATCGTAGAAAACATCACTCTTGAAAGAGTGTCCAATCAAAATATCATCAATGCCGTAGTCAGTCTGATTGTTTACTGTGGACTTGGTCAGCTCTTGCACTGCATCGACGGACAAGGTGAATACAAAAATTTTGTTCGCCGGGTGCTCTTCGAAGTTGAGCCCAAACAGAGGGCTCGATTCATCTAATACATGCCGCAGTGTCCATGCTTCTAAAAGGCCGTGTTGTCGACTGCTCAACAATCGTAATTCTTCAGTTTGTCGAAAGAACTTCTTGTCGCCTTTGTGGTCTTGATAGGGTATTTGGTAGCTGTAGGTTAACCTTACGTTGATGTCGGTTAAAGGATTTTCATGACCATCCGCATTACCGATTCGAAACGATAGGCACGGAACTCCGTTTACATTGCACATTGTCATTACGTCAGAAAATTGAACTGCGAAAAGGCAAGCCCGAAAAATACGATATCAAGAATGAGAGGTGTTGGCTTCGCCGAGACACGGTTACCCATATCGTTTATGGACAAGGCGTCCAGGAAGGTAATCCTATACTCACTATTGATTACAGGGGTTACAAATTTTGTGAACAAAAGGCCTGCAAACAATGTGTTGATCAAAATACTGAAAAGCATTCAAAGATGAGTACGATCGTTCGAAACAGCCACGCCAGAGACGGTCTCCAATCGCGACACTGTGCTCACCTGGCGTAGGAAAGACAGCACACTAAAAAGTTTGACCACATTCCTATGGGGCTCATGGTTCCATATCCAATTGTTGCTGACGTTTGAATCGCAAAGGCAAAATTGTCTCCAAAGCTCAAATCTGGATCGCCACAGCACTTCTCGTCGAAGGCATAGAATAAGCCAGCATAAATCACATTGACAACGATGAATACCGCCAGATATAACGCCGAAAGCGTCCCAATAGTAAAATGCATGAGATAGAAACGGATCCGAAATTCCCAACCTGATCTATGAGAGCACCGGAAGCGTGGAGTCAGTCATGTCCTCTGAAATACTTGCGAGCTCGATTCATTCCACCGACCTCTGGCTTCCAATAATCTCGAATTTACGATTTATGCGTTCTTTGCGACTTGTTTTTGGCTTCTGCGTGACATTTGTCCTGAGTTCAAATACCACCTTTTTCCCATCCACGATCCCCACTCGCAGAGGCGCATTGAGCGACGCCCACACGGAATCCCCATGAATGCTGGAATGCATGCCCCCCTTGTCAGCACCAGTGCTCTTGAAAATCTCGTACGCGGTTTGATCTTCCATATGCATTTCTTCTCTTATCATGGCAGAATCGTCGTCCTCCCCATAGTAGTTGGAAAGGAAGTGCTGTGCGGAGGAATCAATCTTGTGCATACTTCGTAGACTCCACTCGAGATCCCGGCGAGGCCGAAATGTTCGTTTTCCAGGGCTGATGGCCCCATCTGACGCATCATGATTGCCAGTAGCCCCAGGCTTTGTGGGTGGACGATTGACCATGATGCGATAAACTCTGATCTTGAGACGAATGAATGGGAATGAGGCGAGAGGTTAAATTTTCCGATGATGTACATAGAGTATCGCACAGAGGATTGGATTCGAAATCTCTTCGGAAGGAGACGAACAGTTGCACGCGCGGCCGCGCTCGCGACGTTCCCGCTTGGCAGTCCCGCGAACGCCGAGGGCGGAGTGGAATTGGCACCGAGCTAAATTCTTCGATACACGAATTATCCTCTCTTTCGAAAGATTGATTCAATGGCCACATTTTCCCTCGCAACAAAATCTCCGCTTCCGCCGCAAAAAGGACCAACAAAGACGATATGATACAAAGTCATGGAACGGAGGTGTACTGCTCTCATCCTCCACAAAACTTCTTGAACAAAAATATCTCACCGATTTTCTCCGCACCAGCGCTTATAAACTGACTTCATGACGAGATTTCCTCTGTTCCTTCTTGTCGGCGCCATGACGACAAAAAGTCGCGTCGGCGTCGTGGCCCAAGAAATACCCGCATCTCACGACCCTTGCACCATGGACCAGCACTGCATGAATGGTGGAAAGTGCGAGCATTCTATGGAGAATTTTGATCATAAGCAATGCGTTTGTCAATCAGGATTTTCGGGTCCCCGCTGTACACGATACTGTCCACGAGAATGTCAAAACGGTGGCTACTGCACCCTCCGACCTACGGGCGGTGCCGTGGGCCAACCAGAGGACGAGCCCACCTATAAAGACTCGGACTACATATGCAAATGTTTCGGTCATTATACTGGGTACTCTTGCGAAGTTCCTTACACTAACTGTGGGGAGGAAAAACGTTGCCATAATGGGGGAGAATGCTCGTTGGACGAAGGCTATCAATGTAATTGTCCCATTGGATTTTCCGGCGACGGTTGTGAAATCGCGATTCCCATCGACTCGACCCCGCAAGAGGAGCCTTTAATTCCTCATAGTGAGTCGTGGGCGGTCGTCTTTTCTGTAGTACTTTTCGTTTCGTTTTTGCTATTGCTATGGATACGGCGACGGCATCGAGTGCAAAGGGAATTTGTGAAGTTTCAAGAATTAATGGAGGACCCCGAGGCTGATTCATTTGCCGATAATGATGTCGGTGATTCCATTATCGGTGAAATTGGCGACTCCATTATCGGTGGTGGAATGTCGCATTCCAGCTCCTTCAAACAACCACGATCCGTCCGAAATTGGCCCGCCAAAGAGACGATGTATACCAACAGAGGAGTCGAGCTTCAATTAATATAGCCATAATCGTTTCTTGGCAGATAGCCACCGTTCAACTGCTAGTAGTTAGTAGACTGCAAGTAGCTACAGTAGCCAATAAATTTCCTTACGCTTCGTCACCCGAAGTTGTTCCTGTGGAGAGCGCCGGCTCTGGGTGAAGACTATTGATCATCTCGGAATAATCTGCACCCATATAGGCAGTTACCGTCTTGAGACGACCATTCAAATAATGCTCTTCCAACTTGATGTTTCCACGATACCCCGCTCCCAAGGCACACTTTCCCAAACTGGTCTTGTTGGTATTCCGCGGCATGTCAAAGACAACGACCTTGGCACTTACAGCAGCGGCCGCGACACGCAATAGCTCCATACCATCAATGAAATTACCACCTTCCGCTTGCTTGTTGAAATTTTCCTTGCGAGCCTTTTGCGAAAGTTTTGACGCGTTGTTACCCCTGGGTGCATGTGGGGTAAAACTATCAAAAAAGTCGTCGCATCCATCCCCGTCCGCCTCATATTCTTCTTCTTCGGGCGGTGCCGCATTATTCGGAACAATCGGGCCGACTTGAATTTTCATATTCTTTTGCAAATCGTACCCATTTTTACCCAGCACTTCATAATCGACTCCACCCCATGGCGGATCCATAAAGACAGCATCAATGCGACGTGGCAAAAGGTCCAAACCTCCTACATGATATCCGGCATGCACTACCGGCATGACCGGTGCTGGCATGTAGGTAGGTAGTTCGGCAGTATGAGTGGGTTGATCCAGCACGAACTGTCCATCTTTATAGCAATGTTGCAAAATAAAGATGGAATTACATTCCACAAAGACTAATTTGTCTTTGGGAATATCATAGAGCGACGCATTATGCGCCGCTTTGAGTAGTTTAGTGCGGTCGGTATCCACACAGACCACTTTGGAAATAATGTTGGATGGAATCTTTCCAAAGGCAATGGAATTGCCCCCACATCCACAAAAGGCATCCAAAATAACAATGCCTTGATCTGAAGATTCTTCATGAGGAATCACATGAGTGGTCACTAACTCTGCCACTCGTTTGGCCACGTGATCGGCAATGATTTCGGGTGTCACCGAGTACCATCCCTGACCGTCCAGTTGAATGCCTTGATCGAATCTAGAAAAGAGACGACGACGCTGGGCCCAGTATTTGTCATGAACCACTTCCGGATCATGTGGATTCGGAATACTAGTATCAATGACATCACAATGTTCTGGCTGCATGACAGGAATATCAGCCTTTTCAAAATGATGGGGGACTCTGGCGATAGCCACCGAACAAGAAGAGGCTGGATGATCAGCCGAAGCAGGCACAGAGTCGTCCGTCATTGAATGTGAATGGTGATCATCTTCCGAGGCAAAGAAGTACGGAAGCACTGTGCAATCCGGCACGTGAGGATGATGGTGGGGCCGCTGTTCATCATCAGGTTGAAAGTGGGCCGCGGAATCCCAGAGATCTGTGCGATTACAAATCACCGTCATATCCGCAGGAGGATGCGTACTATGATGGCGATGGTGGTGGTGGTGATGATGATGATGCCTGTGTTTTCGACCACCGCTGTGATTGCTGTTTCGAGTGGGCGATCGGGACTTGTTATTGTTTCGACCTTGGCTTCGTGTCGGCGACTGCGACTTGTTGTCACCTCCAGCACGTGCTGGAGACCTGGACTTGTTTGGATTTCGTCTCGTGGGTGACCTCGACTTACTAGTGTTTTGTCCAGGAGGAGATTGACCACATTTGTTGGGAGACGACGACGTCGACGACGAGCCATCATTGCCACTAGTAGCATTGCTTCGAGTCGGAGATTGTGACTTATTGGCATTGCGATTCTTCTTGCGATTGCGAATCCTCTTCTTCTTGTCAGGAGTTGTTGTCGTCGAGCCTTCTCCCGCCAGGGGAACTATGGTCTCCTTCTGGTCTTGCATTCTATTCACTACTCAGCAGCAAGTTATGGACTTGCAGCAGCAGCAAAACAGCAATGACAGGCAAGGTGTCGTCCAGAGTAGTTGAGTAGAGGAAACCGCAATGGACATCACGACGATGGGGATGCGAGAGATGAAAAATCGACGATGACCGCGCGCGCCAGTGATGTGGAGATGAAAGGGGCACCAAAAAGGAGGAACACGTTCTTTGTTGGCGGACCATGTCGAACGCCCCCAAAGAGACACGGTCGTCCGGCATGCGTCCGCATTTTCGAAGCCTCATCTTTTCGTCCCCGCCAACCACTCCATCGACGATGGAAAGAAAGCATTTTCTTTCCCTCTTGACAAAACGCTTTGCTTTCATTCCACTCCACATATTGCCAAGATGGGTAAAAAGAGTAGTGGCAGCAAGCGATCCAGCAACAATGTCTCGGCGAAAGATGGACCCGCAGAGAATTGGTCATCGACGGATCACGCCATTCGAAAGGCCAAGAAAGAACGAAAAGCTCCCACCGATACTGAACGCGCCGTGGAACGAGCGAGACGATCCGCATTACTCACTCGAGACTCCAAACAAAAACGAGAAGAAGGAAGACTGAGACTTCATATCAAACGAGTACAGCGACAGCTCGATAAATTGCGGGAACGCCTGCAAGCCTGGGACGATCAAGAAGAAGCTCGACTGGAAAAAGAAAGAACCGAAAAGGAGCAAAAGGAATTAGAAGAAGCCATGGCGGGACCCAACAAGAAACGAAAACTACGCAAGGGACCCGAAACTTGGAAGTTAAAAGGAGCCGCTCGACCGGCATGGCAAGTATATGATTTTGATACTCGTTATGTGGATCCTCACGCCAAGGCCCATCAAGAAGCCAAGCTCAAGGCACAACGGATACGCAACATTTTTGCCTTGTGCAAGGGGCGATTCGGAGAGGAAACCATGGCGGATGTCCCACAGCCGCACTGTCGAGAATTCCTAGCCTTGCTGATGCAACTGGGGAATTTGTCGTTACAGGCAAATCAACTCAAGACGGCGCGTCAAGCCTTTTTGGAATGTTTGGATTTGGAAAATGTCATTCATCCTACCACTTCGGCTCGGTGTCAGTTGATGAAACTCTATCTCCAAGTCAATCGGCCCGAATCAGCGCGTAGACTGTGGGAACGTCTGTCTCCGGACGATTCTTCCGTGTGGATTCGATATTCGGCTGCCTTGATTGAATATGTTAGTTGGAAGGTGTTGGGGGAAGAAGGCAGTACAGAAGAATCAGCGCGTGCCTTGCTGGCCAAGGCGATTCAAACCAATGTCTTTTGTGCTTATTATTTGGCATTTTGGGAATCCTTCCAAAAGGCCATGGACTATACGGAAGAAATTGAAGATGCCACCGAAGATCGTCCCTTGGAGGAAGCCATTGAATATTGCAACAGCGAACAGGGATACGGGGCATGGAGTGGCACCGAAGGAGCCTTGGAATGGATTCGTGATGTAATACTGCGTACTTTGAAAGGTGATACGAAAAGTGAACTTTCATTGAAGGATTTAGAATGGAAGGAAAAGCTCCAGGTCATCAAGCAAGAATACGAAGAAAGTCCAAACAACGACAACGAAGAGGAGAATACTTCGGATCCTGACGATGACGACAGCAGCGACGGAGACGATGACGATAAAGACCACGACGATGACGACGAATCCAAAGTGGATGGAGCCATGTTTGCTGGCATGTTTGAAACCGCCATGGAAATGCTGGAAGACTCGGGGGCGATCTAAAAGCAGGTTGAGATTCTCTACTAGTCTTATGGCTTGGGGACACCAAAGACCAAATTCAGCAAAGGGCTTGCCAAAATGTTCTTTGGGTCAAGCATGGCACGCGCCCTGTTAAAGTCGGCTACAGGAAAACGTTCCTGATACAACATTTTTAGTTCGACGGCCTTCCAAACTGACTGGGGCACTTCCAGCTTGGCCCAGTGCGCGACAGCCTTCATTGGTCGCCCAACATCTCGGACGAGGTCACTGTATCGCCCAGTAAATAATTTGGTAATTTCCTCCCGCTGCTTTGGATCTTCCGATGGTAGATAGTTGATTATTCCCACCCATGAATGTAGCCCATCGGGTGGTCCGTGAGCAGGAGATAGCAGTGACGAGGAGGATGCGGACCATCGCTGCTCGATTGGAGTGTGGGCAGGAATCTTGTTCTCTTCGATCCCTGCTAGTAATTTGTCCATAAAGTCCATATCGTTCCCATTATTGACGTCCTGTGTACCTGTAGGAAAACACACTTCCAATACCCATTGCTGCCCACCACAATCAAACTGGAGGAGCTTATCACTAGGTTTGGTTTGGTATCCTTCACTCTTGCTCCAAAACTCGGCCTCGGCTATGTTGCATCGCTTGACGTGGTCGATATCCAACGGTGCAAACGCCAACAGAGCATCTCGGAGTTCCCCAAATCCCATTCCCTTCACGTCCTCGGCATTGAATGGTTTGCCATTTTCTCTACATAGTTGCGCCAATAGATCCGCCAGTGGTTTCATTCGTTCTTCGGGAGTACCCTCTGACGCCTGATTGCGGGGAACAGACTTATCTACCAAGTGCTCGGGGTCGTTTGTCACACATACTACCGTGTCCGTGTAGGGAATCCACATGTATCTCATGTGCTTGTGATTTTGAAGTAGATCATTCAGTTGCTCTTTGGCTTCTTGGCGAGTGAGTACAAAGGTGTGCTCCAAGAGATCGTGGGCTGGGATGCATTGCATCGTAACTTCAACGACGACTCCCAAACATCCCACGGCAACTTTGGCTAATTCAAACAAAGCTCCGTTGTGTTGCTTGGACAAGACTATTGTTCCGAGCCCAGGCGTTACCATTTTAAGGCGCGTCACATAATGATCCACTGGAGCGACAGCTTTTCCAGTTCCATGAGCCCCGACTTGGGTAAAGCCTCCCATTTGTTGCTCGGCGATACTAGCCAGATTAGGCAGGGTCATCCCGTGCTTTCGCAAAGCCTCTACGACACGTTCGACCGTGATACCAGCTTCCACTGTCACTGTCATATTTTTCGTATCAATGTCTAGTACTCGATCAATATTTGCCATTTGAATCATCCCCTCGGGATTCATGGCAATACCATTAGGACTCAAGGAGGACCCAATCGGCCGAATAGCCTGCCCTCGGCGGTGGCACTCGCGGACAAAAGCTTCGACTTCTTCCACGCTTTCTGGTTCCCAAAGTTTGTCATTGTCAATGGTAACCTTGTGGGTCCCACTCCAGTTGATTACGTCGGTGGTTTCCGGCACTGGGTCTGTGGAATCCTTGGATCCGATGGCCAAAGCCGCAGCGTCTAGTTTGGTAGTTGTAGTGGTATTATTGGACAAGACAAAGGCTCCAGTGACAGCCGAGGCAGTTGCGACGACGAGTGGCACGACACGTGGGGAAGAACGGTTCGTTGTTTCAAGCCAGGAGGAACCCATTGCCGACGAAAAGTGTCGAGTAGTAGTAGCCAACACTGCAGTTTGCGACGGAATGCCGCGATTTAGAATCCGTTTGGCAAACATCATTGACGCCATTATCGCCTTTGGTAGACAATATATATGAGAAAATCAGGTGCCAAATAGAATAGGGAGGATCAATGGGAGAATGGAGAGTTGCCGACGATGGTACGTGATATGTCGATGATGTTTCTTTTCGTGTGTTTTTTGTTGGCATCAAAAAAAGAGAGGGGCGACGATGACGAGACGCCAGAATGGAGGCGCCATTTTCTGAAAAGGGGACAGCCAGCCAGACGGGACATCTGAGCCCTCATTGTGTCCAAGTGGTCAAACGAAGATCTTTCATCAGGATCATCGCATCCACACGCTCAAGATCCAAAACCGTGCGAGCGACGATGACGTGAGACTTTGACAGCCAAAGGGTCATTACGAAGAGTGGATGGATACCTGCGCTTCCCTTGCAGTCAGCTCCAGCAAGAGGGTCTAAGTTTGTTGTCTCTATAGTGAGACCAAAGTCGATCAAGATTTGTCATGTTCACACGAGCTCATCGGATTGTTTCCACCACCTCGTCTTCCCAGTGGTTCTTGTGGCGGCGAGTCCGACCGTCCACAACCACAGCGACGAGGCGACAATGTTTTTCTACATCGTTTTCTCGCTTTGTAGATCTAAGAAGTGACACTGTCACCTTGCCATCTCGTGAAATGTTGCAAGCTGCCGTGACTGCACCTCTGGGCGACGACGTCATGGGAGAAGATCCTTCCGTAGTGGAATTAGAAACATACATGGCCGACTTGTTTGGTAAAGAAAAGGCCCTCTTTGTTCCCACAGGAACCATGGCTAATCTGGTTGCCTTGTTGGCGCATTGTCATACACGAGCTTCCGAAGTGATTTTTGGACAAGAAAGTCACTTGTGTTTGTGGGAAGGCGGTCATGCGGCGGGACTAGGCGGCATTCATACACGACAATTACAAGAAGATGCCATGACGGCAGAATTAGATATGAATCAAGTAAAAGATGCCGTGCGTACGGACCAGGATGATCATTGGCCCGAAACGAAATTGCTGTGCTTGGAGAATACTCATAATATGTGTGGTGGAGTCGCCGTGTCGGTAGACTATATGGATCGAATGGCGAGTCTGGCACATTCCATGAATATGAAATGCCATGTGGATGGAGCGAGAATATTCAACAGTACTGTCGCTCAAAGAATCACACCCAAGGAATTGTGCAAGTCGGTGGACAGTATATCCGTCTGCTTTTCCAAAGGCCTGGGTGCTCCCCTGGGTAGTGTCTTGATTGGAGAATCCGAAGTGATTCGACTGGCCAAGCGAGCTCGCAAACGATGTGGGGGTGGTATGCGCCAAGCGGGTGTAGTGGCCGCCATGGGATTGTATGCCGTCCAAAATAATGTGGAACGATTGAGCCAAGATCATGTCCGAGCCAAGCGCATTGGAGCCGAGCTCCAATCGAATGGGCTGCATCTGCTGAGAGATGGCATTATTGATTCGAATATTGTCTACTTTTCGCTCCCAGAGGATTCCAAAATCGAAACGAAAGATTTGGCCAGGAGAGCCGCCGAGGAGTACGGCGTCAAATTTGGAGGAGGCTACAGCAAGGGGGGCAGACTCTTTCGAATCGTCACGCATCTAGGAGTCAACGATGAGGATACGGATAGAACGATTGAAGCCGTGGTGAATCTTTACCGGCGAGGATACTAGCTATGAAATTTGAATCGGCTAGCTCTAGTACAGGGTCCGGCCGCCGTGTCCGTTCACCGCAGTATCTGGAAATCGCGGCTCCGCGGATAATATTGGACGACAAGATATCTTGTTAAAATTATTGGTGTGGCCACCACGATTCCTACTTACATTGGCTCCCCTACGGACCCCTGATGAATTTGGTCACTCATCGCTCCACTCCCAATGCCAAGGTAATTCGGCATCAAGATGCCCCCTCCAATGAAGGACTTGCGAGACGACCGCAATATCGTCATCCTGAATTGTTTCAGAACGTGAGACACACGGAAAAGGTTTGGTGATGGACTTGATCTCCCTCAGAGATTTAGAAGAGGGCAAAGAATTGTATTTGGATTATGGTCCCTCTTTGGTCGATGCTGGGCAAAACACAGACCTTGCGAGATATCATTGCTCGGTCCGCGTTTGGAAGACAATTACGTTCACGCCGCGGAATTCAATGCCCTGCGCAAGTCGCTGCCATTGATAATATTACAAAAGGCAGCATCACATCGCCATCAATACAAAAAGTGAAAGCATTATTTCCTAACTAATCGTGTTGGATCCAATCTCTGCTTGATTCCTAGAGACGGAATCATCGAGCATTTAGCTTGGTAAAAACGATTGTTGCAATAAACTTCAATTTATGATTAGCTATGCTTGATCATCGAACCTAATTGGCTTCACCTAGTCCTCGCCAGGAGCTGGCTACGATTCATCGAACTTTTAGCTTTGTTTTTGTGTTCTCACACAAAAAGTTACTGAGCCCCACGGCTACGTCAAAGCAGTTCGATTTCGGAGGGGGTGGGCCACAGCTGCTCCGCCCAGAGGAGAGCTCCCTCTACCCACATAAGGGAGGGAGATCCGCCTAGTAGAGACAACAATCCACTTCACTCCACGTACATTCCAATTCCAATCCTCCACGCACCAGCACAGGTTACACTTAAACTCTCTGCGATGAGACACGTACCCGAGTGGAGGACGTTTTAACACTGGAACGGGTTGGGGTTGGTTGCATTGATCAGGCTGTTTGTGTGCGGGGAGAATTGGAATGGGGTTGAGATCAGGGATCAGGATCTTGGCTCTGGAAAAAGTTGGTTACCTTGTAGAAGAACAACGCCAGAAATTACATACATTTTTCATAGCCAGGCTTTTCATAGCCAGGCGGGGATGTACCTGCACACAAGGGAATGAAAAGAGAACACTTTTGGAGCCGTGGTTGGTAATACCTGCAAAAGCTGAAATAGAAAAAAAATCTTGTGAGAATGAAAGAACATCAGCGTAGCAACAAAAACCTCACCTCGAATCAAAGTGCCTCTGTCAACAATCAAACGATCCCGGGGTGCTACTGCCCCATGCCACGAAACCGTGGGAGGATGATGCGATAGCTTTTAGGATCCCACCCACGGGGATCCCAGAAAGGCTCGATACGACCTGGACTGCCACCACCAGAGCAATCCACAGATCTGCTGTTGAAAGAAAGAAGAGAGAAGAACAAAGACAGAACATGAGCAAGGATCGATCCCGGCGTGCTTCTGACGGAAGCTTTTAGGATCCCACCCATGGGGACCCCAGGATGTCATCTCCAGAACTCAGTGGACCACCAACTTTCCTTCAAGACAAACAGAAGCCGGTGGTGGCGCTGCTGTAGGACGACCTGTCATCTTCATCATCGTCATGAACATCGTGGACGATGATCATGGCAATGATGAAGAAAGGAGCGGCGCAGATTGCTCCTTTCGCAGAAAAGATTGAGTGAAAAAGTGATTGTTTTCTTGGGCTTTCGGTGGTCAAGTGGAGCAGTTTCGTGATGTTTCCCACGAGGCTTCCACCTTCCCTGAATGTAATCCACATTCATCATCACCCAGTTCGCCAAATTGCCTGAAACTCCATGCTAGCTTCGATTGTTGCATCTATAGGCTGATTGTTGCATTACTCCATATCGATTGTCATCGATTGATCGTTTTGCTTGCACCGGTCATCCAGAAACTGCAGGGTTGCTTGCTAAAGTCGAGAGGCGCTAGCTACTGGATGGATTGCGAAGGATCCATGTGTGTGCCTGATGCCCAAGCGCGTGCGTGGTAAAGTACATGTGTTTCCGCGGCTGCCGGTCAAAAATCGCCCTAAGTAACACAAATACAAATCAGAAGCACGTACCTGGTACGGTATTTTGTAGCCCCGTTTTGTCATTCTTCCCCCTCCCCCAATTTCTAAACGTGGCGGTCCGGTCTCCATCCGACACCGAAAAGCAAACCATCAGCGAGCAATAAAACGACCATGATGATGGAGGTGGATCGATCGATGCCTGTGGAAGTTCCAAGAGCACGGGGCACACATCACTGTTCTCATTGCACTTTCTTATATTAAACTGTAGTTGTCGGCACCACACACAACAACCCTTTCCCCCCTACAGTGTCAAAGACGCTACAATCACAACAAGCATGTCCGAAGAAGTGATTGAATTGTCCATTGAAGAAACCAATCGATTGCGAGCCGAATTGGGTCTGGCGCCTTTGCGGTTAAATGGAGAACAGCAACAGAAATTACCCCCACCGGTAAAATCTGTTAATGATGGTGAAGAAGAAGTTCTCGAATTGTCTGTGGATGAAACGAATGCCTTGAGAGAAAAGCTAGGATTGCCACCCCTTCGCTCTTCTACTGCCAGAGAAATTCACAAACCCGCCGAAAATGATCGCGATGCTCAGGAGGCGGCGGATCGAATCGCACAGGCAAGATTGAAACGAGAAGTAGAAGCCGGAGTTCAAAAGACATTTGGATCGTCGACACTGGCAGAAGATGCCGATGCTTCGGCTCTTTCGTGGGCAGAGCAAATGAGAAAACAAAAACTCGAGCCGAAAAGTAAAACAGCAAAGGCTTCCAAAAAGACACAAGTTGCGCCTGAAACAACGACATACGATGAAAAAGACTTGGAAGGCATCGAGGTGGCTCATGGTTTGAACGAGTTGGAAGCAGGGAATACCACCGTATTGACATTGGCGGATGCTCCCCTCTTGTCGAAATCGTTGGATGGAAACGGCGAAGTGGTCCGCCTCAATGAAGACAATGTAGCTCTGGAAAATGTCAATTTGGCAGAAAGCAAAAAGCAACAAGATGGACTTCGTAAGAAACGCATGCTAGAAATGGGCATGGGCCGAGCGGGAGGCTATGCCGGATTTGACGATGAAGAGTTTGAAGAGCTAGGTGGTACTTTGGGTCCGTCCAAGCAACAACGGGGGAATGCACTTTTAGATGATTCCGCCATGGATGAAGATGGTGTTTCTTCCAAGCCACGGGGGTTTAAAATTGGTGTATCGGGCAATGCTAATGGAGACTCGACCATGACAGACCTTGACAAGATTAGCATGGGCAAGGCCGTATCGTTGGTACCCGACAAGGCAGATGTGGCGGCCAGCGACTACATGACGCTTGAAGAGGAAGAAGCGGAACGAGCCTTGCGCAAAAAGACTAAGGATGGCAAATTCAAAAAGAAGAAAAAGAAAAAGGACAAGAAGAAGCGACGTCAAACGCAGCAGGATAGCGACGAGGATGAAGACGACGAGGATGCTTCGCCCCATGTTGCAAACGTTGGTGCCAAAGCAAATCTTCTCGAGCAGCTGGAAGAAACGGCTGTGCCCGCATCATCGGGTCTTCGAAAGCGTAGACGTGCTGACAATGATGATGATGATGATGGTGACGACGACGAAAATGCTCCTGTCGCCAAGAAAGGATTCGTCTCTGTCAAGCAAGACGAGAATGGACGTGCCGATGTTGCTCTCAAGCAGGACAAGCGATCCAAATATGATGAAATTATGGCCAAGGGGAATGAACGAACAAAAGAAGCTTTTGCGGAAAAGTCCAAATCGTCCAAGCGATCAAATGAAGAGTCTATTCTCGACGAGGAGCCGGATGATTCGTTTTTGAATGCCGCCTTGGCCAAGGCTCGACGATTGAATCGACTGCGAGATATGAACAACAAACCGACCGCCAAGGGTGCGGATGCCGTGGCAGAATCCGTGAAATCCATGCTAACATCTGCCCCCGACGCAACTTTATCATCCACTGGTAATGGAGGGGGTGTCACCTTTATGATGGATGATACGCGAGAATTTACTCTGGCGTTACAAGCAAGGGCACAGCAAAAGGAACGTGAAGCCGAAAAAGCTAAACAGCAACGTGCCACTGCTGCCAAGGCCAATCTACTCGTCAAGAAAGAAGAAGACGCCCCGCCGTCCAGCAAAACAGACGAACAAGTCACTGTTGAGACGGCCAACGAAGAAGATGATGATCATGAGGATGTCGACATGGAAGAACTGGCCAAGCAAGTCAAGACCGACGATTTGGATGGTGATATGGCGGGCTTGGAGGGAAGTACCGCCCGGTCAGCGGGAGTCGGTCGTGGATTATCCAGCTTTGTCTCCATGCTCAAGACGACGGGAGAAATCACTAGCAAAAATGCCGGTAGGGAAGAATTGCGTGGACGCGCCAAGGATGAACGAAACTATGAACATTATGCTCCTCTAGATCTTTCCAAGGTGGTCAAGATTGGTAACAAGGCAACCGACAAGGACAAGGAGCTTGCGAACCGCGAGATTAAACTCGAGTATCGTGACAAACATGGTCGTTTGTTGACCACCAAAGAAGCTTTCCGGGATTTGTGTTATCAATTCCATGGTCACGGAGCGAGTAAAAAGAAGGAAGAAAAGCGTCTCAAACAAATTGAGCGTGAGCAAGCTCAAGCTCGCATGGCGTCGCGGCAGGTGGCAGCCGCTCGGGATGGGACCAACGCGGGCACCTTGGGTGCTCTCAAGGCGACACAAAAGTCCACGGGCAAGGCCTTTATCGTTTACAAGACGTAGAACGAACGAATCGTTGTGTAACTCTGGTAGTATGATAGCCGGGCATTCTCGTACTCTTGGGTAGTCAATAGTTAGGTGGCATTTGCCTTCGTTTGGCATCCCATCATTTGTCATTGTCCAGCACAGTCGCTACGTAGTCTCCAATGGCCATACTGCTCGTCAAACCAGGACTTTCAATTCCAAACAAATGAATCAAACCTCTAATCCCATGCGTCTCGGGGCCCACAATTCGAAAATCCTCAAATCCTATTTGACCATTCGAGGGATGATTCAATTTGGGTCGAATGCCTACATAGTCTGGAACGAGTTTGTCGTCCGCCAAATGGGGCCAATACGTTCGAATGAGGTCATAGAATCGTTCTCCTCGTTTCGCATCCGGAGGATTGAGGGATATTTGACTTGGATCCTCTACAGTAGCGTCTACCCACTCCACGTCCGGACCAAACTTGACGGTCTGGCCCGCCCAATCGATGGTCGCATGGACTCCTAATCCACCAGGTTCTGGAACGGGATAAATCAAGTGTCGAAAGGGAACGGAACCTTGCAATCGAAAATAATTTCCCTTGGCAAAGTAAGGACGTGGAGGTTGCCAAGCACCACTTTTGCTAGTACCAGTAGAAGGATGAAAGAGTTTGGCAATCCCAGGCGCCCAGAGTCCCGCCGCATTGACGACCACCTTACAAGTCAACCATGTGCCATCTTCAAATTGCAATTGCAAGCGATGATTGTTGTCTATAGTAGCATTTTGGACGGCGGTATTGAGCACCAAAGTCGTTCCATGGTCCTCTGCACCTGCCAAGAGACTCGTCATGAAGGAATGAGAATCCAACACGCCCGTCGACGGAGACCAGAGAGCCCCATACGACTCGACTTGTGGTTCCATGGCCCGTACATCTTCAGCTGATATTATACGAATATCGGTCACTCCATTGGCCATCGCTTGCTTTCGTAACTTTTCTAATTCCTTGCCCACTTGGTTGGGATGACTGGCCACGATGAGTTTCCCACAATTCTGGAATGGAATGGAACGTTCTCGACAATATTGATAGAGTTGTTCTTTTCCTTTGACACAAAATCTTGCCTTGAGACTGTTCGGCGGATAATACAAGCCCGCATGAATCACTTCGGAATTGCGGGAGGAGGTTTCGGATCCAATGGTGGAAGCCTTGTCCACTAACAAGATTTCTCGGCCGGCCAGGGCCAAGGATCGGGCGATGGCTAAACCGACCACACCTGCACCAATGACACACACATCTGTTTGAAATGATGATGCACTTTGAGCAAGAGGCCTTGTTGCTAGTTGCAACATGATGCTATATTGCTTCTGTAGCCTGATAGCATGATCAACTTGTGCAACGACGACGCTAAACAATGAGAACAAAGAAAGCGAATCTTTTGGATGATGATGTGGAAGAAAGATATCGAAAGTGGGGGATCCTCGGCGCGGGCTCGGGAATTAATTTTCTGTGGGGCAGGGATAGTCTCTTTGAAAGTTCCAAAATGGGGTTCCCTCCAAAACGCAAGCACAAACATGCTTTGGGGCATAAATACTAATGTCGTCTACGACAAATGGAGTGGGACGTTATGCCAATCATTTAGGCTAACGGTGTCATGGCCCTGCCTCGAACGGATTCGGGTCGGCGTGTGAATCAGCGGTATTTCCGATAGTAAAATCAAAGAAAAAATGGTTACTTAACGCTAAATAGTCTTGTGGATATACAGTCCTTTAGATACATGCCTCATTTGAAATCGTTGTTCCATGCTCTCCCGCCCCGCCTGCCGACCAAGGTGCAGGAAAATTCCAATCCAAAATGGCAATCGAAGAGACAAAGTTTGTCCATTGCCTGGACTACTGCCTGCATCCAATCTTCCAACCAACAAAAGCACATGATTCCTTTCCAGTCTTTGGAGTAACAGATCTGGTTGTGTATAGTTATTGATCCAGGATCTGTCGATATATTATTATTCAAGTAGTAGCCAAACACTAGGAAGGACACGTTTGAATTGGGCAGTGTTATTGCTTGTTTGAACGTGCTGTGTTGTGGTGGGGTTTGATCATTAAGTATTACTGCTTTTGGAAACCATGGCGACCTCCCATCCACAACCTCAACCGCAGCCATCCACCTCCTCCATGTCGATATCAACAATGATGGAGCTGGAACCCGTACAGCCTCACTATGTCACGGTGGATCCTGAAGAAATTTATGCCGATCTGGAACGGCTTCGATTGAGCCGACAGCCGTTTCCAGCAGCATCCCTGGCATCACCACCGACTAGCAATGGTGCGGCGGTGCAACAACCGCAGGTTTCCATATGTGGGGCAAATCCAGAAATGACCACCAAGGTCTTGACACGTCTCTACGCCGTGGGGGCTTCCAAACTGAATAAATCGCCACCCAAAAAGATTAACAAGCCGCCAGCACAAACAACAACAGCAGCTGATCCTAAAGTCTCGCCCCCTGGCTCATATGGTGGAGGGGCAGCAGCAGAGGACAATAGTATGGATTTGAGTGATGCGGCTGCTCTACACTTGAGACTTTGTGGCATAGCGGGGGCTGTTGTGGGCGCAGGGACACCGAATAGTTCGGACGTTGTGGCACGTTTGTTTGCGGCAGGAGTTGAAGCGGCCGCAAAAACCCACGATCAACTTTGCTTGTGGAAGGAGCCAGAGGGCATGTCACCTCAAAAGGGCTTTTACGATGATTCGTCTTCATCATCACGTGGTGAAGAATCCTCATCTTCATCGCCTTCTTTGAAAAAGAAGACTATTGGCAATCATCGCGGCCTCGACAACATTAATGGAGGACGACAAGAGTTAAGAGTGTTGGAGATTGCCGAAGATCTCAAAAAGGCGGCACCCGATTTGATCAAACGGGAAAACTTGATTCCCATGATTCGACAGCATGAACGCCGTCGACGCCAAAAGGCCCAAGCAACGAGTCAAGCTACAGCAGTAACACCAGGAACAACTCCTACAACGCAAAGCAATTTGAAGACGATTGCCGAATCGCCCAATTCTCGGCAAACAGCAGTCTCGGAGCCACCAAACACCAACCATGAGGAATCCGAAGGAGAAGGGGAGTATCCTTCGGACATCGACGAGTTTCTAGACTATGCCAGATTGGTCATTGAAGATCTGAATGCGTCATATGATTCCGCTTCGTACAAAGAGTTTGAAACTGTCTTGCAAGAAACGATTCGAAGTCACTTTTTGGACGATACGGATGACGATGATAGCATGACATCGGCATCTAGCTTTTCAGGATATGATGGTGATGCCCCTTCGCATTCCAGAAGAAATTTGGAGGAGAATTCTTTGATTTCGGAATCCTCCTTTCAGCGTGTCGTGGGAACGATTGCGCACAAAAAGAAGGGCCACAAGCAGCAGCCGCAGAAGCAGAAGAACAAGGTAGCCGCAGTGACACCAAAGTCTCTCCTGGACAATTGCAACATCCAAATTCACCTGGGTCTTCCAGGGGGGAAAGCACCAAACGAAGAACCAGATCCTGCGGCGCCACTTGCAATTCTGAGTGACGACGAAGACGAGGAGCATGAAGGCGATGCAAAGGAGAACAAGAAGGAAGATGCAAGTCAAGATACTACAATAGCAACTTTGGATAGTTCCTTGACCAAGGAGCCTCGGTCTCAAAAGACCAACCTCAAGTCTCTGAATGGACAGGATTCGCATGATGACGAGTCGACGTTGGACTTATCCGCCATGATGATGTCTTCATCCACGGTTGGTTCTTCGTCTCATCGTCAGCGATCGCCGCCGCCACCACCGCCGCCTGGCCGAAGAACTGCTGCAAGTACTACTTCTTCGTCTCATCGTCACCGTTCGCAGCCACCGCCACCATCTGCCCGACAAGCTGCTCCTGCAAGTACTACGAATACATGGTTTACGCTATCATCTAATTACGACAAGGTCCTCCCCCAATGCCCAAAAGGTCACGACAGCGATAGTGAACGCACGTACACTGCGGGAACCTCCCTGTCTGCCATTAAACACCAGATTCGGATGGGCAACAGCAGTGTCCTCGACAAGTACCGCATTGATCCTGAAGACAACTCTCTCGTCTCGGACACTTCCTTCGAACCAACGCGAAAGATTCGCAAGCGCCGTTTCCGTAAAAAGCACGTCCAAATCATATCCGAAGACGATTCCTTTGATGAAGATGACTATTCTGAGGGACAAGACAAGATGTATGCCGCACAGGACGTGGATCAGACGGTGGACGATTTGGCTTTTTTGCTGGGTGATGCAAGTAGCCATAGCAGGAAAACAGAAGACGACGACGGAATTCCAAGGCTGAGTGAAGTGGATCGGGACGCCGTACTGCAAAAGCTAAAGGGTGTTGCCCCAGGTCTTTACGATGCTGTCATTTCAAGAATTGAAAGTGAGTACAAGAAGCCTGTGCCGGTAGACGACAAGCGAGAGGACAGGGCCTCGTCAGAACAAGCCATGATAGAGGGCAATGCAGGCAGGGATTCGCCAACAGCTGGTCAAGCGTCTACCGTTGCCGGAAGTCCGGCCCGCCAAGCGAAGACTATGCCACCTGTGGCATGTACTACGCCCGACCGCATGTATTGGGCGGACAAGAGCCGAGACTATGAATCGTCGGAAGAGCCAGTTACCGCAGTAGATCACCGCGTGGCAAGGGGCAAAGCGTTAATGAAGAAGAGGCCGTCTCGCGTTCCTCGGCCCCCGCACCCTCCTGGTGTCAAAAGGACGACGACGATGAGAAGCCCACAAGATTCTTCCTTCTCCAATATCAGTGGCGTAGGACTGTCGGTAAACACTTCCTATCGATCATCGTCGCCGACGCAAGAGCGTTTTCCCACCTCGGCTAATGATGTCTCGCGAGGCAGTTTCTACAGCGACATGCTGGATGTCGTGGAAGACGAACAACCATCGGACGAGGTTCCTTCAATCAGCGTCGACGACATTGATACTTCCTATATCTTTCAGAAGGAGGGATACAAGATTGGTATGTCGGTCCAAGCGGATGGCAGCTTCTTGGATGTTATGATTGATGGCTTTTTGGCGGCCAAAATCGAGCGCTTGAATCTGTTGACGCGAGAGCGTCAGCTGACCATGGCGCGTCGAGAACAGGTCTTTGAGCAACTTAAGCGAAAGTCCTCATTTATGCTTCGTAGAGTAAGTTACGGGTCACATCCAAGGATGGATTCCATCGAGGAAGATGCACCAAACGATGCTGGTTCTCCGCGTGTGCAACGTGGACGGGCCCTAATCGCCAAGATTCAGAGACGGCGCAAAGCCATGTCTCTGGCCCGTCAGCGCGTACAAGAAATGCAAGTTCAAAATGGCGTTGAAGTGGATAGTGTTGTTGAAAGTCAAGCGCCAAGTTCCATTGCTTCCATTGCCTCCCCAGTATCAGAGGCGGAATCATCGTACTACTATTCAACGGACCAAACCCGCAGTACCAATTCCGGTCTTCCACCATCAATCAATGACAGTCACGAAGAGATCAGACTTGAAGAATTTCTCGTCGGCTCTGTATCAATAGAGTCTGCGTCCTCATCGCCCTCCTCTGTCTCGCCATCTGATTCAAGCAGCAAGAGATCAACACTTAGCAGAAGCGTGGCCAGTAGCCGTCAGAGTCATCGAAGGAAGAGTCAGTTCTTGGGTCGATCTGGCTCATCAAGCGTCAGGAGAGCGTTGCATCAATCGATGGATTCCGCTCACGAAAGCGAGGAGACAGTACGCACGGGATCTACCAAGGTTACTTCACCAACCAACAAGACTATGATTGTTTCTTTCAAGCCGAAGAAGAAAAAGAAGAAAGAACGTAAGTCCAGCTACGAGCCTCTGACAGATCCAAACAGCAGTTTTTGTCATTCTCCGGAAATGAAATCCAGAGATATTCTGCAAATACTTCAGCCGCCCTCCCCAGAGTCGCCGATACGTGAATATCCACTATCAGGCGAAGGTAGCGATGATGTTACTAGTCTTTTGGACGTCGCAGCCGGTGACCTATCCGGGGAAGATGGGCGTGTATTGCTGTTTACTGATCCGGAAAGGTCTGGTTGTTCTGCCCAGCTAGAATCTGCCCTGATTGGAGACTCTTTTGATGACATTATTGTTCGCTCGGTCCAGAGAAGTACTTCGTCTGCAAGCGATGACGACATTTTTGTTAACATAAGAAAGAAAAGCTCTCCAACGTCGATTACCGACTTTTTCAGCGAGGTGGAACCATTTCCATGGGGCAAGGATGTTCCACAGTGGGATGAACCGGGAGAGTTGAGTGAGGACGATCAGGCAGTACATCGAACCTTGGACTTGGAAATGCTCCAAGATGACGACGACGACGAGGATCCGTTCAAAATCGCCAAATTCTACTCGCCCACCAGATTTGCGATTTGAGCGCGCAATTTTAATGTCAGAGAACAACTGTTACATCAAAGTAATATAGAGACTTTTAGCTCTCTACTAGAGGAAATGGAGTGGTGTGCTATGTAGATGTTGCGGTTATTTTCTAGACATCGGGGACTCCGCATCGCATGTTGGCTGGAACAGCTACATCAATCTTCTTCGGGTAGTCGAGATTCAGGTTCGCCATAATCTCTACAAACTCAGCCTTTGTCTTGGTTGCCCCAAGTCGAGGATTGGATGATTTTTCGTCCCCAACGCTGCTATGTGTTCTCCCTTTGTAATCATGAGCTGGATAGACCGTGCAGGAATCTGGCAACGAAAAGATTTGTTGATGAACCGAGTCGTATAGAGTTTCAGCAGAACCACCTTGAAAGTCAGTGCGGCCACATCCCTGAATCAATAAGGTGTCGCCTGTCATGACAAACGATTTATCGTCAGCCACAAAACTGACGCATCCTTCCGTGTGTCCTGGGGTAGCACGGACTTCGACAAATCGAGATCCAAATACGACACGATCCCCCGGACCAATTTTAATGTCAGCCGCCGCTTTGGAGGCCTCTGAAATCACGCTTTTTAAGCCTTCCACCTTTTGTTTCAATAAATGCGTTCCAGTAATGTGATCGGCGTGAGCATGAGTATTGACTCCATACACCAAATTGAGACCGAGTTCCTTTACTTCTGCCAAATCTCGGTCGACTTGAAGATCGACTGGGTCAATCACAATGGCGTCTTTGGTAGCTTGATCCCATAGCAGGTACGTGTAGGTGCTCGAATCATCATCAAACAACTGTTTCAGTCCGATCTTTTCACCGGCTTTTACAATACCTCCTCCTTTCGACATGGTGGAAAACAAAAGTGTCTGGGCTGGACGGCGAAGGCAAACAAACTTGTTAGGCCGGAGAAACGACGTCAACATTACGAATGGAAGCGGCTTCATGCAAGTGAGAAGTTCGATGAAGCGATCGAATGCTTTCTTGGCGCGATAGTTGCTTGCAAGAAGACGGGAGATGCAACTTACGCAATGGCTGTTGACGCAAAAAGGTTGACAGCAGAAAGAATCCGTCGTCGAATTTTTATGATGGTGACGGCGTTTTTTCTCGGTTGAGAAGACAAAGGCGCGCGCGTTGTGTGCGGAGCTTCTTGTTTCGCAAGGAAAAGGCTCTTTTCGAAGCAGACCAAGGCCTATCGGAAGATTCGTGTGTTTCCTCGTATTTTCGGATGGCCTTTAGGAATATCCGCACTATTTTAACTAAAGTACTCACTCCATCCCGTGGAATGTCAGCAATCAAACTACTAGCTGGAAGCCAGGTGGATAGAGAAATCAAATACCAGGTACATGATAGGTCATCGCCAGATAGAAGTGGCCGCCCTAGAATAGGCAAGACTGCCCGCACGATAGTTCGGAGGCCATGTGGTCCTCTCACGCACAACAAGAAGTCGGGCGGCAGCTTTCCAGCACTTTGAGCTTATCTGACCAGCCCAGGCGTTTCGCCTTGTTGTTGTGGCTCCATATAATTAGTCCAATCGAATGATTTCATCTCGGCCCGGAACGAGCTTTTGGACTTTGGTCCCTCCTGCTCTCGACTTGTTTAGGAGGCTGAAAAATTCCTCCTCGGACCCAATCTCAGAGACGAGTGGTGCTGCTACTCCCGATTGATCTATATTTGCATTTGGCATTGGAATGATGACTTTGGGTCGTAGGGTCTCAATCAGTTTGACAGAATTGGAAGGGCCGTACACCAAGTCCAATATGGGCAACCGTTGCCCAAATATCGGAGTGATGACGCAGT
This sequence comes from Nitzschia sp. DOCU1, assembly GCA_951394045.1. Classification (NCBI taxonomy): domain Eukaryota; phylum Bacillariophyta; class Bacillariophyceae; order Bacillariales; family Bacillariaceae; genus Nitzschia; species Nitzschia sp. DOCU1. Next base: position 3,779,564 of record OX595986.1, on the reverse strand, counting down.
CGACGGGGGCTTCCTTTTCCAACTCTGATATCTGGAATTCTACATGAGGCTCAATGTACACGGATGGAGGTAAACGGCCCGTCCTGGAAGAAAAGGATGGGCGTAAGACGTATCCATTCTCAGGTGTTCGCCAGGGCGGTCCAACTAGGGCGCCACTCATTGCTCGAATATCAATGGTCCCTGCGGCGCCACCACCACCACTCCTTGAGCCAATTGTCGTCCGTTGTCCATGTCGCAAGAATCTAACGTTCAAAGGTCATAGCATTCCACTAGGTTCCAATGCTCCCCGTGCCGAAGGGGGGGCAACAATTGGAACGTTGTTCATTTCCTTGTTGGCGGCAAGTTTCTTCAAGGTTCGAATATGAGCATGATCGTCCAAACCTTGAGTAATAAGTATACAGTCAATAGGCGGTAGGGCCTCGCACAGCGTAGAAGGTGGTAAATCCTTCTTGGTGCCCGTGTAAATCTTGGGAATTCCAAAATCCAGAGGACCCTCCAGCACAGGATCAATCAGTATGGTCACGCCAGCACATGTAAGGAGAAAGCCGTTTATTTCAAGATAGGTAAGGACCAGTTCATGTTGTGGGAGCTTGGCTTTTCCGCCAGGAAAATGTCGTGCAAATAACGAGGCCAACGACTTTGTTGCTGGGTTTGCCGGAACCGACAAGCTGTTCAATGACGGAATTCCAACAAGGAGAAGTGAAAGGAAGAGGATTAATCGGCACATTCTTTGGAGGTCTCCTGCTCTTGTACTGATTGACAATGAAAGGGTCGCCCTCTAGCTGGAAATGACAAGAAGGCAACGATGATTCCTTCATCCTTTGCACCATCGTGCCCGTGCCAAGGTCCAAGGATTGTCAAGATCGTCGTGAGGAAAAATCTGCGAAGTAAAAATGACGTCACGTGTTCACCGCTCTCTTGAGGGAGTCGCACTGGACTACGTAGCATCCCACTTCATACTGGTACATATGATAGCATGTTCACATGCCGCCCGGTGCCGGCCTGCGCCGGGGCAATAATCATCACTTTAACACACCTGCCCTCCTCCCCCATCATGTTTTATGCGTCAAAAGCCTGCTTTGGAAGAACCATCATCCTGCTCAGAAGAGAAAGTGAGAAGGAGGGACATCCACATTATCCTGAAACCGTTGCTAGCTCTTGTACCATGAATCGACGACTGTGGTCAATCTCGACGACGTTTGTCCTGCTTCTGTATTCGTCTGTGGTGGCCTCATGTTATCAGGTAGATCCTAATAATGCACGGGTCAAGAATTCGTTCCACCGGCGCCCAGTGGCTCCAACGGAACTCGTAACAACATTGCCTGTGTTGCATGAGTATTGCAGAGCAAAGATTGACTTTTCGTCTGCGAATGAGTATATTGACGATCAGTATGGGCATGTGATTCCTCAGCCTTACTTTTCAGTCCCGAAGCAATACAATGTTCCGATTTATGACGCTCGCAAAGGCGTGTATGAAGCACGAACAGGAACTTTTGTGCCAGCATCGTTGCAGGCACATGGCTTTGAGACAATAACATCGGATCATCTTTCTCAAACTGGAGTGGCAGATTGGAGAGATTTGGATCAGATTCGAGGCTCCTATCTACCCCGGCTACGCGACCTCATCTCAGCGCGTGTTAAGCACGGGATTTCAAATGCCAAAGTATTGGATATCATTTTTTGGCATCCCGTGTTACGTGGGCAGCAGTTTGCGTGCGCTCAAAGATTTGACAAGGAGCAAGCCAAGACTGCAAACATGGCTGTAGCCGACGTGGCCCATGTGGACATTGATTTTGGGGCCTACGAAGATGACTGCGACGGCATTGCTAAACTAGTCTTTGGGTCTCACCTCCGTGAAGCAGATCGGCCTGCCCTGACCCTGGAGGAGCTTCAAGCACTCTTATGACCATGTGATACCGTGGGAAAAGCGACAGGTTCTCGTCGCCGCTTTGCTATAATCAACGCATGGTGCAATGTACTACCTCAACCGATTCAATGTGCTCCACTTGCGTTGCTGCACACTCAGTATCCCGCTGCTGCACAATCTCATCAACAACACGTTGGCTTTCCTGACGCGGTTCCTTGTCCCCAACAATCAAAATGGTACACCTTCTCAGAACTATCGCAGGACGAGTTACTGCTCTTGTACCAGTATGATCGTAACTTGGCCGTTGGCTCGGACGTTTGGCATCAAGCCTTGCCCAAAATTTGGAACCCAGAAGTGACATCAAGGCGGAAATCCTTTGATGTCCGCATGCTTGTTATCCTAGATGAGGATGTTCCTATCAAACTGGATCGATTACGGCCTGATCGAACAACAGCAAAAGGCGAAGATGCGTGAATTCTCCGACGCCGCTTTTAGTGAGCTGTGCACAATATGTTGTAACATTTATTAAAGTAGACAAATGCACATTACAATCTTCATTCCTTTGGGATTGTGCTCTGTTTGAAGTAATGGCTACAAAAGATTTGCATAGTTTCCTGCTGAACTGTCATCGTGGATGGGCAGATCTAGACAAGACATGTTTTATTCGATCATGTCGAATGCGTCAATCAGATTAATCAATCAACACGTTTTGTCGCAAACGACGTGGTCTCCTTCTCAAAAATCTTCACCATCAACCATGTCATGGTGTCACGATGAACGAACAAACTAGTTCATGATAACAACAATGCAAATTATTCAGTCTCAATGTGCATGTGGTGAGGTTCGCGTGGCAGTGCCCTATCAGCGTTTGGAATCGTCGGAAGGAGCTCCGAAAGTCGTTGACTGTCACTGTGCTGGCTGTCGTAAATTCCATGTGGCGGCATTTACAAGCTATTTGATTTTGCCGGGGGGTAACACCGGCGGGATAAGCAGCATTGATAGTCACGATGATGATTGTGATGCATTGGTAGTTCGTGGCCGGGAAAGCCTCTCCATCTACCGAGGCGATTCCTGTGACGAATTGGGAACAGTCGATCGATATTATTGTGGGAAATGCTATGCCAAGCTGTTCAGCCGTCCGTCCAGGGGCTCGTTTCTTCTGCTGAATCTGGGACCCGTACTGGATGACAGTGTTCCTACAAATATGTTAGAATCTTGGAGAAACAATAGGGTAGAGTGGCAACTTCCAGCAAAGGCCTTTTGGACGGACTGTCGGCCCGTTTCAGGTGGTCGAAGAGGTTATCCGTCACTATCACAAGGGCCCTTGATTGTCCACGGCAGCTGTGCATGCAAGTCCTGTCAGTATCAAATTGATTGGAGCCGTCGATCGACTGAAGTTCAGCATTGCTACTGTCGTCTTTGCGGTCGACTTTCGGGGGGTCCATTCCAATCCTGGATTTTTCTTCATAAACACAATCTGCAATGGAAGCTGCTTATGGATCCGGCAACAGGCGAATGCACATCCTTGAGCGGGACACAACTGCCACCACATGATTCACCGCTCCAGCTTCAGCGGACTACTTCTCATGGACAGAGACATTGCTGCCGACGATGTGGAAGTGTTTTGACCATAGTTTACGACAGTCAGCATGACTACATTTGGCCTGCGGCGGGAGGATTAGATGACATTAATGATCCGGAACTGATCTGGCAATGGGAAAACCAAGTTCGTCGAGTGCTTCATATTTCTTGTCGATACAAACAAAATTGGTACGCTTTGCCTAACGACGGTCTACCGAGGGTACAAGAGGCATCATAGTATACGGCCCCAGCTCAACTGATCGCACCATCGAAATCACCGCCATGTGTACAACCGAAATAGCCAACATTTGTAATGCATTTGCCGGTAAGTCAACAATGGACCATTGCGAGAGAACAAGAACCCTCCAAGCTGCTGCAGTTGTATCTTCCGAAGGGTACACGGAACCATAGGCAGCGCGCAAGACTTCAACCTGTTCCAAATCGGGTGATGACAATTCTTACAATTTTACTTGTGAGAACAAAGGTGGATGAATATTTTTTATAAGCTTTAGCCAGAGTTGGCATGATAAAAGCAGCAGCGAAGAGTCGCTACCCTCTACTACATATGGTACATCGTCTCGACTTCAAAGTATGAGCTGATCGCAGAAGTAGTCGCGTGCGCGCCCGCCGCTCCTAAACTTCTCCCTATATGGTGTCCAGGCTTGCATGCGCGAGCGTGGCAGGCGAGAGGGTGATGAGGTGAGGACGAAAGCAAAATTCTTTGATGCCGACGTCGACGATGACGAGAGTGTACGTTTGCGTGACCTGCACTACTCCAAGTTGTACAGCATCCGCTTGGGCCCCAAAGTCCTTTGGTAAGGCACTTCTGCCTATTCTGGTCAATACTAGGCATTAGTCTTTGTCGATCCCGAAATACCTAAGGTGTCCAAGCCGTCAAGCATAAACGCATGGAAAGAGCGTTAAAAAATTCAAGATTGGAAATCCCAATACAATGACAAGCCCCCTTTCCATGATCGGCTTTTCCGTTCTCTGTGTTTTTGTAGCAAACTCATTACAATGCATCTGTGGGTTTCAGGTTTCCTTGGCGAGCTCTCGAAATATCCAACCAGAACTTCGGCCTGCACTTTCTTATAATCGCGCTTCCACAAGAGTCAAGAAAAAGTCAACAACAAAGTCACCCACCGCCGTATACTCCGCAGATGAATACAATGGTGGAGAACCTGTCTTTCCTGATTACTTGATCGAGGCACTGGACTTGGTTCCTCTTTTATTTGGAGTTGCTCGACACTCTGGCACCCGTCGTGGACATCAGGCACTGTTGTCTCTTGTCAAAGAGGACCAAAAAGCAGTAACTAGCAAGCTGTTGAGTCAAACAAACAGCCAACAGAATTCGTCTCGACGGCAGCGTGCAGAGGGTTCTTTTCAACGCGAATGGACACGAAAGCGTAGTAGAATACCTCTTGTGACGTTGGCAAAATCCGCTCCCGATGCTCGCAAGCAGTACGAGTTGGTCGAGGCAGCGACGCTGGCACTTTCCAAGAATTCCTTGAATCTAACTTATCCACCCTTGTACGGTGCCGAGTCCAGCCCTTGGGACACATCGAGGATTGAAGATACTGACAACGATGAATGGCTTTGGATGCCAGCGGACGTGTGGTCCTTGGAAAATATTCTTCAAGCGGAGAAAGTGATCGAGACGCTTTTAGAAACCAAGCGGTGGGCCAATGAAGAATGTACCATTACTTGGGTGCCTTCATTGTCTGAGATTGGGATGAGAATCGACGAGGATAACATCTTACCAGACATTCTGAAAAATTGCGCCGGAAATGTTGAGATCGTGCGTGTGCGGACTCTTGCCAACCCCTCTGGGAAAGCCGTGAGTGCCTTGGTCGATTTACTTCGTTCAAGTTATGATTGTTCTTTGATACTCACATAAACTTTTCACAATCTACTCAGAGTTATTCATTCCGGTTGAAAGTCGACAAGTATCCGGTCCTGAGAATTCTACGGGAAAAGGAAGAGCAATTGTTGAACTCGGGGGCAAAGGAATTGGACAAAGAAATGATTTTGTTACATGAAGAAATCGATGATGTGGAGGCACAAATACGTGGTGGACTCGCACAGATGATTCTCAATGTAGCTGATGTAGTGGATACTGGGCTGGATTTGTTGGGTCGCCTAGACGTCATCTTCGCACAAGCAGCGTTTGGGCAGAAATTGAATGGAGTAATTCCACAAATCTCCGATACAGGCAAGATTGTGGTTGCAAATTTCATTCATCCTGTATTGGCTTTAAGTGATGGTTTTTCGCCTGCTGCCAAGGCTGGTGACGCTGGACATGTTGTACCAATCGACCTTCGGTTGTCGAGCGAGAAGGGGCAGCGAGCGCTCGTGATATCTGGACCTAATGGTGGCGGTAAGATTGTTTCAGATTCGGCTTTGAACACTATGCAATGATACGCCTCAATTTCCTTATACTGTCCATCTGCACCCATCTCCACTCCCGCCGCGGGACTTTTGCTGTTCCCGCTTCTTGCGCTTCGTTACTTACTTTGTGGATGATCATTCAGGCAAAACACTTTCGATGAAATCTTTTGGATTGGTGTGCATTCTCAAAAGAATGGGTATCCCGATCCCAACTACAAATGATTCGGCGCGGCCGAGGGTTGACTTCTTTGGTAACGTTTTGATTAACGTGGGTGATAAGCAAGATGTTATGCAAGGAGAATCCACATGGACGTCGCTATTGAATGCTTGTGCGCGAATGATTGAGAACGTCGAGTCTAACCCAGATCAAAGTCATCTTGTATTACTTGACGAGTTAGGCAGTGGAACAGACCCTGACGCGGGAGGAGCAGTCGCGCAAGCCATCCTAGAGGAGTTGATGACCACCCCAGGATGTCGTGTTGTAGCCACAACCCACTCCCCGCGTCTGAAAACGCTGTCGTACGAGAGTGATGAGTTTGGGTGTGCATCGGTTTTGCTAGAGATGGATTCCACTACCAAGTTCAAAAAGCCCACGTTTCGATTGGAATACGGGATCATAGGCGAATCCTATGCGTTAGGTGCTGCTTCCCGTTGCACTCCGCCTCTTGCCGAGTCTGTACTATCGAGGGCAGCGCAGCTTCTGGCGGAAGACTCCGCAGAAGGAAAGAATATTCGAGGGGATTATATTCAAGCCTTGGCAAAGTCAATGGAGGAACAAGCCCAAAGAATGCAAGAGGAGCGACTGAAAGCGGAAGAAAAGACTCACGACAGCCATTCGTGCCGGCAAGCCATGATCACCCTTGCTAGTTCCTACGAGATTCATCTTCAGCGACTGAACGAACGCTTAGAAGACTGCTATCGTCGGCTTCGAGAGGATCCGGATAAAAACGATCTTGAAGTCATTGGCGATTCACTAGCTGAGCTCAGGATTGCCAAAAAGAAACTCCAAAGCCAACAAGAGCTGTTGCGGGAAAAGGGGCTCAAGCTTTTGTCGCCGTCATATAAGTTGTCGGTGGGAGAATCTGTGGTTATTGTTGGAACCGACAGCGAGTGGGATGGTGCAACAGTGCAAGTTCTCGCGGATGCCACCGCCGACAATAAATTGGGACCCACCGAGGTTCTTGTTGGCGCTTCTCAGTCGTTCATGGCTTGGAACAACATGATCAGTAGTTCTGATGATCAAATTGATCCCAACAATGCCGGCGTGACAGTTCAACCCTGGGTTGTTCAGCGGCATCAGCTTGCCATATGGGACTACGATAGCATGTGGGAAGATCACAGCAGCTACGATGATCCCACAACGAAAGCAACGAGCATCCCAGATTCCAAACGACGTCTAAGTTCTCTTTTGTCGACGTTGAAGTCTGATAGCGCTCCACGTGTTGGGCTGGCTACCGGATCCACGAAACCCACCAAGATCGAAACGTCGTTTGCTTCTGCAAGAGCACGCAAAGCAGCAAATAGCGGAAAGAAAAAGAAGTAGACCCATACAAGTGCTACCGTTTGGTCGTACACAGTCTCTTGAAGACTAACAAGTAGGTTGTACCGTGGGCAGTTATTTCGGCTGATCTCCTCGAAAAATGGATATTGTTACCCAGGTGGTCATCCTCCCCCCCCCCCCCCCGCGGAAGCTTGCCTCCAGTTGTCCGGAGAATAAGTACGAAAGCGCTGCGTTCCCGCCGCCATCATGCCAGAGGCTGCCATCACGATCGTAGTAGCCTCCGAACTATAGGGAATCCAAACCTCTAAGGCGGGCTAGCGGGAGAGGGTGCCCTTGTTGGGCAAGATTCTTGTTACTTCTACCGGTAGGTAAAAAGAGCGAAAAGTGATGTCTACCTCGTAAATATAAAAAACCTATCATGGCCGTCCTCCAAAACACGGCCGGAACGCCAAGTTGTCACTTGGAAAAACCAAATGGATCCTCACGCACAGTATCTAGACCCCACAGGCGACGAAAACCAGCATCAACGAAGAATGATGATCAACAAGAAGTTTCTTCATTCGTCCTCACTCCTCCGCCAGACAAAGCTTGTCACATCCAGCCATTCCTCATCACCTAATATATTTCACATTGAGGTCTTTGACAGGACCCAATGGTTTACCGAATTTATCAAAGACGTACCCATTGTGCTCGTAACCTCTTTTGGAGTCTATCGGAACAACAACGAACGCATAACCCACAATCCCTAATGGAAGCAAGACAAGGCATGTCGTTATGCACATAGTCGCAGCAACGCAATGAGACTTCCATCCATTGTATTTGACCCTGACCCATCGAGCACCTTCTGGGATAGTAGGGTACTCTTTTTGTCTCTTGACCACAACTCGGCCGCTATCTGTCTGCCTCGGATGATGGCCAGAAGTTACCGTTGTGGCAAGGGACTTTGGCTCATGATCGGCGACCAATGTCGCCTCTACCAGTACGATTTCCGGATGGTGGTCATTCGAGTAAGCAGGGAGACTCGTCGCCGGGGCTGATTTGCCCGGCGAGAACGAGATTTCACGTTCTTCCATGGGGGCTGAAGGCACCGGGCATTGTTTGATCGCTCAATCATTGCCATCATTTTGATTTGCGAGGGATCCATGGTTAATATTGTCATATTCTCGGTATATCACCAGCAAATGCCTTCGAATCTTTTGTAGAAGAATGTTTATTCCTTTCGCAGTTTTATGAGTTGTCGGGGACGAAGACTTATGAGTGTGATGAGACCTAAAAGCAAACAAGATCGATGTAATCGCGAGACGAGTCACATGTGCCCGCGCGCGAAAGATTTCATTCGGAGTCGACCAGTCCGAATTTGTTAACAATGTGAGAGTAATCGCGTTTTCATCGAAAGCACGCTGCTTTCCCGCCGCCATCATTCCACAGGTTGCCATTACGATTGTAGCAGCGTCCCAACTGTAAGGGAATCCAAACCTCAAGGAATGGCTAGCGGGAGAGGGTGCCCTTGTTGGGCAAGCTTCTTGTTGAAGTCTCAAGCTTAGTCTGGGGGATTGTTCTGCCTTCCACCAATTGACCGTCGCAGGAGACGTGAAAGGCAGGCAAGCTTGAAGAATACTGATGGCTTTTAGTAGTACCAAGTCATTTAGGAATATAGTCCTCCATACAACCGTACCCAATCGTGACTTACAAGATCCTGGTCTCTCATATAGTGGCTTCGAGCAGCAAAGTGGATTTTCACTGTCAGTGTCTCGTACTCGTAAAAATCGCTGAGTATACGTAGAGAGCCACTGGTAGTTTCGAGCTACAGTAGCTTCACCATACTTTACTGTCTGTGTAGGTCATGGAAGTCCTTGGAGTGAGTCGAGTCCAACGCGCACGTCCTTGCGCGCGAACGATCGAGTTGACTGTTTCGATTGGAACCCCGCGCTCTCTTCTCTCCCGCTTCATCACATCCCACCACCCGAAGACGAGGTGCCACAACTTAGCGCATCTCTCTGCTGCTTTGTTGTGAACCATAACATCTCCAACAGCATTTACCATGGCTCCACTCTACGGACAAGTAGTGGCTGGACCACCGGGTGCTGGAAAGACAACTTACTGTACGGGTATGCAGGAATATCTTCGATTGCTAGGCCGGAAAGCCTGGGTTATCAATTTGGATCCCGCCAACGAAGTTCCCAAAAAGCGGCCGCTGTCAGAAGAGAAGAATGACGATGCTGAAGATTCAAAGGGAGATGCTTCTAATAACGCGTTACCCTACGATGCGCTTTTGGATGTATGCGAAAGTGTCGTCAACTTGTCGTCCGTGATGAAACAACTGGGATTAGGACCGAATGGAGGTCTGGTGTATTGCATGGAATACCTCGAGGCGCACGTCGAAGAAGTGGTGGAAATGATCCGAGAACGACTGGAGGAAGATTCCTATTTGATTTTCGACTTGCCGGGGCAAGTCGAGTTGTATACCCACGGGACTGCTGTACCTCGGCTACTGCAAGAACTTGTCAAGGTGTTGGATCTTCGGCTGGTTGCCATTCAACTCATTGACGCCCACTATTGCACCGAGCCTGCTAATTTCTTATCGGCGGCCCTGTTGGGAACTACGACAATGTTGCGATTAGAATTGCCTACTGTCAGTGTATTGTCCAAGATAGACCTTTTGGCAAACTATGGGCCTCTACCGTTTTCCCTTGAGTTTTTTACAGAATGTCAGGACCTGAACCGTCTACTTCCATTCTTGCAGGGAGGAAGCATGAATGAACATGAACACGATGACAATATCAATGACGTCGACTATGATGACTACACAGAAGACCCCGACTACCAAAAGGCTCGTCGCAAGACACGGTCATCTCCATTCTTTCGAAAGCACGAGAAATTGCACCGTGTTCTCGCCGAAACGGTAGAAGAGTTTGGGCTGCTTTCGTTTCTACCCTTGGATATTTCCAGCGCCGAGTCGGTGGGACGGGTTGTGGCACGGATAGACAAGTGCAATGGCTACATGTTTGTCGCGTCGCACAAAGCCAACAATGAGTCTAGAACTCACGACTTGTTTGATGTGGCGGTTCGGTCGGAACCTTCGAATTATGAAACGATCGCCGACATTCAAGAACGGCTCGCGGATGCTCGAGAATACAAACGGGAGCAAGATATCAAGAAATTATAGCAAAATCTTTCAACAATATGATGAGTAGTCGCGTTTTCATCGAAAGCGCTGCGTTCCCGCCGCCATCATGCCAGAGGCTGCCATCACGATCGTAGTAGCCTCCGAACTATAGGGAATCCAAACCTCTAAGGCGGGCTAGCGGGAGAGGGTGCCCTTGTTGGGCAAGATTCTTGTTACTTCTACCGGTAGGTAAAAAGAGCGAAAAGTGATGTCTACCTCGTAAATATAAAAAAACCTATCATGGCCGTCCTCCAAAACACGGCCGGAACGCCAAGTTGTCACTTGGAAAAACCAAATGGATCCTCAAGCAGTATCTAGACCCCAGGCGACGGAAACAAGCATCAACGAAGAATGATGATCAACAAGAAGTTTCTTCATTCGTCCTCACTCCTCCTCCAGACAAAGCTGGCCATATCCAGCCATTCCTCAGCACCTAATATACCACACGGAGGTTGTTTACGTGACCCAATGGTTTTCCAAATTCATCAAAGACGTACCCGTTGTGTTCGTAAGCTCTTTTCGAGTCGCACGGACAAAAGAACGCAAAAGCTCCACATGGGAGAAGGGTAAACAAGCATGTCACGACGGACACAGTCGCACAAGTGGACCAAGTAACAACCCCATTGTATTTGACCGTGACCCATCGAGCACCTGCTGGGATAGGAGACCCTTGACCCATTGGTTGTTGATGAAGTTTTTCTTGTTGGGGTAGGGCGACAACTTGGATCGTGGTCTGCGGATGGCCGGTCATAGAAGTATCCGAGGCGTTTGGCTCATCGGCGACCAAGGTCGCCTCTACTTGTACCATTTCCGGATGTTCATTCGAGTAAGCAGGGAGACTCGTCGCCGGGGCTGATTGGCCCGGCGAGAGCGAGATTTCCTCACGTTCTTCCATGGGGGCTGAACGCACCGGGGCATTGTTTAATCGCTCAATTGCCATCATTTTGATTTGCGAGGGATCCATGGTTAATATTGTCATATTCTCGATATATCAGACAAATGCCTTCGAATCTCTTGTAGAAGAATGTTTATTCCTTTTGCAGTTTTATGAGTTGCCGGGGGCGACGACTTGATGAGTGTGCGACCTAAAATCTTCTCTCTCGGAAGATTCGGAGTCGACCAGTCCGAATTTGTAACAAAGTGAGAGTAGTCGCGTTTTCATCGAAAGCACTGCTTTCCCGCCACCATCATGCCAGATGAGGTTGCCACTAGCTAGCTAGTAGTACGATAGTAGTAGCGTCCGAACTGCAAGGGAATCCAAACCTCAAGGAATGGCTAGCGGGAGAGGGCGCCCTTGTTGGGCAAGATTCTTGTCGAAGTCTCAAGCTTAGTAGCCTGGAGGATTGTTCTGCCTGCTTCCACCAGCAATTGCTGACCGTCGCAGGAGACGTGAAAGGCAGGCAAGAAGCTTGAAGAATACTGATGGCTTCTTTTAGTAGTACCAGAATCATTTAGGACTATAGTCCTCCATACAACCGTACCCAATCGTGACTTACAAGATCCTGGTCTCTCATATAGTGGCTTCGAGCAGCAAAGTGGATTTTAATTCTTTTCAGTTTTTTACGGAATGTCAGGACCTGAACCGTCTACTTCCATTCTTGCAGGGAGGAAGCATGAATGAACATGAACACGATGACAATATCAATGACGTCGACTATGATGACTACACAGAAGACCCCGACTACCAAAAGGCTCGTCGCAAGACACGGTCATCTCCATTCTTTCGAAAGCACGAGAAATTGCACCGTGTTCTCGCCGAAACGGTAGAAGAGTTTGGGCTGCTTTCGTTTCTACCCTTGGATATTTCCAGCGCCGAGTCGGTGGGACGGGTTGTGGCACGGATAGACAAGTGCAATGGCTACATGTTTGTCGCGTCGCACAAAGCCAACAATGAGTCTAGAACTCACGACTTGTTTGATGTGGCGGTTCGGTCGGAACCTTCGAATTATGAAACGATCGCCGACATTCAAGAACGGCTCGCGGATGCTCGAGAATACAAACGGGAGCAAGATATCAAGAAATTATAGCAGATTGGTATAATAGCAAAATCTATGAACAATATTGCTATCAACATGTTCTTGGCTTTCGGAAGCGACGAGCGTTGTAGTGTGGAGAGAGGGCAAGTTGTTCAGCGTCAGCAGCCTAACATGGCATTGGTCGACCATCGCGTCATTCTTTCTACAGCTTGTGTAGAATTGCCAATCAATCCAACATAAGTTCGCCACTACCTTTTCGACCGGGATCATGCAGAGGGAGCCGCACCTGATTGAATTGCCTCCTGTTCTATTTCTTCGCGGGATCGACTTCGTTTTCCTGATACCTTGACTCGTTTGGCGGGCCTTACTGGTGTCTTTGTCGTCGGAATCGAGTTGCTCATAATCACAGTTCGATGGTGATCATCTCCGCCTTCATCAATTTCCATTTCAAGTGGAAAAGATTGATCTTGGACTTTGGATGCAGAGTCCAAAATGGACTGGACGTCGACATGTTGTTGAAATGTCTGAATATAATCAAAGACATGTTCCATGGCCTTGTCGCCCGTAATTCCCGAAAAGAGAGGAACAAAACCAAAGGCTTGACGCCCAAGACGTACTTGGTGATCATTTTGTGCAAAATAGGATGTAATTGCCGATTTACAATTCTCCAGGGAATAGAATCCTTCCAAACTCAATTTGTTGAAAATAGCGCCCAATACTGGAACTTGAGCCCGCTCAAAGTACGTGGCATTGAGATTAAAAGCATCAACAGAGCCTCCTACTCCAGGGCCTCCAATCAAAATCACACCTGCCGGTTGCCGTCTCTTGGACCCTCCCTCCTCCTCTTCACTTGGATATCCCGATGCCCTTGCGACCGACGCATTGTCCGTCCCACAAATCGATCCTACGGCTGGAAATCCCACGCCATCCACAATCACAACCCGTTTGCCCTGTGCTAGTTTGTCCACAGCGTCTTCAACCTTGGCCAGCAATTCTTCTGACGTTTCAGTTTCTCCAGCTAAAAACGCACGCGTGAATCCTCGATAGTAGACAATAGGACCAATCGAGACGCACTCAATGCCCAGCCGATCACAATAATGCTGTATAAGTTGTGGCTTTTCATTTTGTGTGGCAGGTTTGATATACGCCAATGATTCTGTAGGATACCCCATGCGCACCAGACTTCCTATTAATCCGAGACAAATGCTCGTTTTGCCCACGGACATGCGATCTCCAGCAATAAAGATTCTCAGGGCGGGCTCCGTATTACTCCGTGGCGTCGTCGTCGAACTACCAGCAGCACCATTACTGTGAGGTGAAGTGGGTGATGTCATACTTGTGGAGGGCGCTGGTGCTCCCAAGCCAAACGAGGAAAGCGCATGATGGATTTCGTCGACGGCAGCCGCCGATAGATTCGTGGAAGCTTCCTTTTTGCCCTTCCAAAAGCCCAAAATCTCCTCGGACGACAAGGCAGTTAAATAGCGTATTTCTGGTTCCTTCATGGAAGCTCTCCGTACAATCAACACCAGCACTGGCAGCGTTTGAGGTGGACACGGAAACGACGTAGCATCTGTTTTGTCGTCATTACAGAACAATTCTTCCAGCTCGTCTTCTTCACTGTCGACTTGTACACGACCAGTCGCATATTGTGTATCACGTCGAGCATGAGGATGCAATAGTGCATCCAGCAATGACAAGAGACCGGAATGATCCGCCTTGGGGGGCGAATTCCACGAACCATAGAGAGCATAGAGACCGACTGTGCCGTGGACATGATCCTTTTTGAGTTCGCTTCGTCCCCGTCGGCCGATTTGTTCGATGGTTTGATCGCCCCGCCAAGACGATTGGATCCAAAAGGATGGAAGACTACTGCTCATTGTTTCATCCAAAGACGTCCCTTTGTCTTTATTGTTACTGCAGTGCGAAAGGGAAGGAGAAGTGTGATAATCGTGGGAACGCAACCGAAATGAGAGCGGCAGAGGCCCACGGTATGATAGTAGTGGAAGCAAAAAGGATCGCGTGACGACGACACTGGAGATATGGCGATGGGCGGTGTCAAAGATGTAATGGTGGTATTGTGGGTATTATATTTACACAAAACAGTAGGTATATGTGCTAGGTGAGTGAGTCCGTCTTTGCTTCGCCCGGTCCACGACAGACGACAGACCACGAAATTCATGGAACGTCGAAATGGTTCGAGCGAGCGTTTTGGAATTCGAAAGGCGCGAAAGATCCAATTTCTACCCTACCTTCCCCCTTGTGCCTGGTCAGAGGTCATCAACTCTCCCTCATATTGTCAGCTGCATTACCTTTCAAAAGGTCTCTTGACATTCGCATCATCATCATGTCTGTGCTATTGGGCACCAGTTTAGGTGCCGGTCTGGTAAGCATGCTTGCCGAGTCCCACTATGTAACACCAGCTCTCGCTCTGGGCACTGGATCCCTCGGCTTGCCAAAGTTGTTTGGCGTTACGCCCCTCATTTTGACGGGCATGAGTTTCTGGTGCATGTTGCATGGATTTTTGGTCGTTGGTCGATCCCGCTCCAAGTTCATCGAGCTGGCCAAAAAAGACGGAGAAAAAGATGTCGAAGAACGTTATGGATTGCCGAATCTTTACGCCCAGGGAACCTCCAAACATGCCCGGACGTTCAACTGCATCCAACGATCGCATCAGCATATCTTTGAAACCTTTCCCTATTTGTGTATCATTTCGTTGGTGGGTGCTGTGCACTATCCCATTTCGGCGGGCTTGTCTTGTTTGGCGTATTGTGTTGGCCGTGTGGCCCTCTCGAACGGTTATGCCAATTCGGATGGAGATCCAATGGGAAGATATGCCAGCAAATTGGCCCCACTCATGTGGCGTGGACTAATCGCCAGCTTTTTCATTTCGGCCGTGTCGAGCATTTCGTTCATTGTTGGAAAGCCAATCCTTTAAAAGCATGGCTCCATTGCGATGCTGGTATTGCGCTTCTGGAAAAAAGTTCGAGCACCGCCACTGAATTTGCTTTCCAAGAGTGCTAGTTTCGAGAATACAAAAATTGCAAATAGAACCGATATCTCTAGCATCTTGTTGTCTACCGCCTGTTGAAGTAATCGCCGACATGGCCGTTGGTTTATAGAGAGTTGTTTATCTGTCGACCAAAGTACCCTCGACGCTGCTGCCATTGACACCATTCGTGTTCTACCAGTAAATAGAAGCTGGAATCCATCCAATTCTACACCACTACTGAATACCATAATATCTTTCGAGGAAACGACGTATCTCATCATGCCTGCCGTGAGACGACTGCCACCATTCGTTCGTCACTGTGTCGTGAAATAGTAGAAATGAAAGGTCAATTCGACTCGAGCGACCATAATGACAGATGTGACCAAAAAACGTTGAATGATGACGACGACACTCTGCTACGAAAGATGCCCCACTCTCTTCTCATCAGACCATGATAGTTCCTGCCACAATTATATCCGACACCATCACCCCCTCTTGTTATTACCTACCATAAGCTCTCGCACCTAATTTGCAATGGTATCGTCATTAGTCATCTGCAATGCCTGAGAAGTGCAGTAATGCTGCCCTATCGACTGAGAGATCCAGTCTTTGGAAGTCACGCGGAAAACCGAAAGCGCAAAACGGATGGAACGCTGCAACGCGTCACCCAAGGTGGTGGACCGACTCAAGTGGCCATTACCCAAGATTTGAAGGCCTTTCAAGATACTTTTCTTGAGCGAATTCAGCAGCAATCGACAAATGCTTCGGGCGACAATAATCATCATTGGGAGTCTGGACGGGCATTTCGGATCTTTAAAGAAAGTTTCGGATCCGCCAAAATTGCCCTCGTTCATTTACTACTCCCCGACAGTCGATGCGACCGAGAAGCTTACTCGCAAATTATCTACGCAGCATGCCTAGATCTGTTTCGAAATGCCATGATGCAACCTACTATTTCTACTGGCAGCAACAACAACAATACTCTGCTAGACGGGGCCTGTATAACCATCTTTACGCTTTACACTCTCTACGAAACAAATCCACTTTTGAGGACTGAAGCAATGACACCCATGGACTATTTGACGAATGGATTCAATATCCGAGAACGAAGAGCCTTTCGGCAACCGATTCGAATCGATCAGGAGCACTTTGCGTTAGTGTTGCGTCTCCAAGAACAGTGTCGAACCCGTTTGGAGTGCTGTCAAGTGCAACGGGCATTGTCGTCGTCGTGTTGTACCTGTGGTTTTGCACGGGACACTATTACTGTCATTGAACGACTTGCACCACACTGGGACTTTTGCGAGTACACGGGCCCGGTTGGGTTAGAAGCCATGGCGGGCCACCCGGACTACCCCTACCGTGACGTGACTTGGTTAAGCCGAAAGAATGTCAGAGCCAAAAAGACTCCAGCGCAATCAACGACTGAAGCTATAAGTGAATCCACCATTGCGCCTCCTGCCATAACCGTCACCGACCCAATCGTTACTACTGCTGATGGTGCTAATCTGACTCAAGACTGGGACACACTAGCAAACATGATGAAAGACTACCAGAAGTCGATCCAATCGATTCATCTAGGTATAACCAAGACCAAGCTCACAGCTCAACTACGAAACACGTTGGAACCAGTTTTGCCTCTCGATGGGAAGATATCATGGTCCGAAATGGCTGCACAGATAGCAGGTGGCATGCCGTTGAAGAGCACCACGGGCACTACCATGGGGAACGAGGGACAAGGGGACAACAACAGCAACAACGATGAAGAAAGCGGTCAGAGTCGTTTACCAGCCGAGGGTCCGAAAGCACCAGGAGAGTTGGAATCCCCCGTAGTTATGAATTCTTGTCAGCTGGTACTGCCCGACAGCGTTTCGCCGGAACTTCAAAACCACCTTCGCAGTGCCTTCTACGAATTGGTGCAGCGAGGCGATTTTCATTTCTCGGGGCAAGCCATGGACGACGAAGCGTCATTGGGGGGCGACGTTTCGACGCTTGGAGCAGGGGGTATATCTGTTGCTACGGGACCGGGACGCAATGCCATCCAGAGCCTGTTGGCTTCGGCCAAGGGACCCGCGCACGTCCCGGCTCGGGTCGGCACCTCCAGCAACCAGCCCGAGCCACTGCTGGCCCTGTCTCCAGCAGAAACCAACCAAGTGGCACGGTTTTTGATGACAGATGACTATCTTGACGACAAGAATGCTGGTGATGATGCTTCGGATATCTCAAATATGTCGGCTCAGTCTGATTTGGACGACAATACCAACGACGAGGACGAAGCGACGGTAGCAAGCTCGGCAGTCGGGAAACAAGCGTTGGATTCATTGCTGAAGAAAGTTTCCAAAAATACAAAAGGCCGGCAACGAAAACCACAAAAGCGCAAGGCACGGGCGACAAAGACAGCCACCCCCCAAAGCGACCAATCTATGGTGTCTTCGGTGGGAGCGGGCCGTGCAGCTCTAGATTCTCTCCTGGAGCAGGCAAATACGGGTAGTAGATACCACGGTCAAACACCTGCCGTAGTAAATTATGATTCCAAGCCTCCTGCCAGGACCACCTCAAGTGGCCAACGAGCAACTCGTGGTAGCAAAAGTGGGCAGCCCCCCAAAAACCAAAGAAGCAAACCAACGCAGCGACACCCGGGACTTCATCGCACAACGGGGCGAACACCAGACCATTCATCGGCGGAAGTGAAGGCGGGTGACGAAACGTCATTGGTTAGTTCGGTTGGACCTGGTGGCGTTGCGCTGGGAGAGCTGATGAAACAAGCAGGTTATTCTCCTAGGGATCTGGGCCCAAACCTACGAATAACAAGAGCCAGAGCCAAACAGTCACCAAAGCATACTCCAGATGGGGAAATAGGAGCAAACAACCGAACGGAAGCCGGCATGGGGGTAGAAGAAATGCTTGGCGAGGGCGACAAGTCCGTAGCTACTTCAGTTGGGCCTGGACAAAATGCACTTGGAGCTCTCCTGGATCATGCCAAGCGCAAAGGGCGACCCGCGAAGCGCAAAAGGCCATAGTTTGCGATTGTTGAGAGAGCTGTTGTTGTTGATCCCTGCTTCAGTCCTTTCAACGCAGATCGGCTACACAGTCGACCGTATTTTGACCATGGATCATGGTGGGTGGTGATATGCGGCATCTATAACGACGACGAGGATGTATGCCGTACTATCCATAGTGTTTCTTGCAGGTCGATATGGTACTATGCACCAGCCCAGGCAAGAATTTTTTACTGTGACAGACTAAACTGGCGTGGCAATAGCGCCTTAGCTGAAAAAGTATCGACATCTATCAACACTATTAGCAAGCCATTTTGACAGAAGAAGTCAGCTTGATCCACTCCTTATACGTTGAACCCAATCCATCCATAACCGGACGAGTCACATCCAATTCGGCAGCCGGGCCAAAGACAGAGAGAGACTCTAACTTGACAATTCCTTTTTCAATAGCGCTCGTAATAGCTGGGCCCGCCTGGCCCACATGTGTGTTCACGGCCTCGCCATTGACGTAGGATTCGTCGAAGAAGAGCTTATCGCCATTCATATAAATCGAGTAGTGCAAGCAAGTACTAGTTTCCTTGGCGGTGCCTTCCATGAGCGGCTTGATAAAGCCCTGTAGCGGGGAGGAGTGATTCAGAGTTCCTGTTAAATTTACGGTCGTCCACCACAGCAGAAATCCCTTGACAATCAGCAACGTGCCTCTTCCAACTTCTCGGCATCCAAGACTGTAAAGAGAGGGCAGATCTTGCAAAAGGCAGCCTCGCCAGCTTCGGTTTTGGTTAAGTTGTAAATACCACCTTCCCCGTGGATTTCGTAGTATTCGATCTTGTCGTCCATCCCGAATTGAGATAAGATCGCCTTGAGAGCCTCCGTTTCGCTCTTGGGGCTAATGCCTGTCAACTTCACACATTCTACAGCCTCGAGCCACTCGGGCATCAAGTCACCGGTGTTTTCCAAATGAGCTGTGAAGGCAGCTGCATCCTGGTATCGCTCGATTGCCAAGATGATATCTTCATCCATCTTGACAAAGCCGTAGGTCACCGTGCGCGGCTCGTTCTTGACCCTGGCCGAGAGCTTTTCGATGCCATCAAGAGCCTTCTCGCGGTCCTTGACCTTTAACACGGCTTCAATCGTAACGTGAGTCAACATGGTGGGAAACTTTGCGAGGGCGTGTTATTGTGACCGTCGATAGATAGAGTATTGTTAGGGGTAATGTTCGTTGATCGCAAGATCTTTTTGGTGGAATGCGTTCGTTGATCTCGTCCGAATAAATGCCAGAGTAATAAAAGCACGGGGTATTTTCGCGTTTACCTCCTACATACCGGTCAATTCTACGCCGAAGTTCGGACTTTCGGACTTTCGGAGTGCCCAACATAAGCTCTGTTCACACGTCCGTCTAGTCTGAGTCAATTGAGTCGTCTGCACTTCGAGTCTTCGACCATCGCATGAATCGAGATTACTATTCTAGAGCAAGGAAGAAATTATTGGAAGTCGCAACGGCAAGATTCACTATCTAGAGTCGCGGAAAGGACGCTATATAGCTCGTCAAGTGGCTAATTTAGCTAAGCAACTACAAGGAGGCAAGCGATACGGAAGCAATTTCAAATTACTGTTAGGGAAGCACCTGTACTGGATACGAAAGGAGTTCGCGGCAAGATAGAGCAGACTGAAAGGTTGCTCAGCCTTTGCCGCTGTGCTTGATTTTCTTTTTGGCTGCATGGTCGTCACTGGTGGCCACCACCTCGCGCTTCGTCCGACCGGCGTCGAACTGTGGCGCGACAAGGTCAATCATGAGCTCTCGCTGATGATCTTCCGAGGTTTTTACCCAGATACTAACACGGACCTTGTCAAAGACTTGAATGGACGCAGTGTGCTCGCCATTTGCATACGATATCTTATGTTGATCGGGGAACCGCTGTAGCTTGGGATCATCCACTCCAACTGGCACCGTGACGCGGCCTTCGATACCATATCTCGGAACAATGACGCGAAAGGCTACTTCACTCTTCTCAGCAGTGTCGACGTCGAGCACGAATGCATCTTCTTCCTTTGCCGTGTCCCCAGAGAAGTAGATCAAAGTGTGCAGCTGCACGCTAGCTCTGCCAGCAAGCTGGGCCGATCGGTGTCTCCGATTCATGTTTTCACACAAGTCGTGAAGGTGTGATTTGGAGGACAGGTGAACTGGAAGGGGAGCCACATTGATTGCGGCCGCGAGAAGGCGATGGACGCACACATCAGCGTACCTTCGGATAGGCGAGGTAAAATGGGTGTAGACAGGAGCTGCGAGACCATAGTGATGCCAATCCATGGGACGATACTCCCCGGAACAGAAGTATTGGGCAGGAGACATACAACGAGTCGACAAAATTCGAAGCAGCTTGTTGAAGTACGGCTCGTTCTCCACTTGTGCAGCATCCAGAGAATCTGCAAGTCTCTTGGAATCTTCAATGTCAATCTCAAAGCCGCGGCATCGAGCCTTGCTAATCAAGCTTTGGAACATGGATCGATTCGGAGAAGGGTGGCGACGCAAGACAGAGAGGGTGGGGTAATGACGAAGAATTTTCTTGGCCACTGTCACATTCGCAAGCAACATGAACTCTTCGACCAGCGCATTGGCTTCTAGCAGTGCGTAAGCCTGAACGTCGGTCGGATTTAGCGACTCGCTGTCAAGGACAAACTTGACTTCTGGCGAGGCAAGTGTCAAGGCACCAGCATCAATACGCTTTTTGCGAAACTTCCGGGCAAGGGATGCGAGCCCCTTCACTGCGCTGACTCGGGCATCCCCACTGGCGGCGCCATCTGGCTGGTCAATGAATGATTGTGCTTCTTGGTAAGTCAATGCGGCGATGGAATGAATAATCGACTTTTTGAACTCCACGTTGAGAATCTCGGCTTCTGTGGTGACCTCCCAGAGTACAGAAAAGGCATAGCGATCGACGTTTCCCTTCAGACTGCACAGATCCGTCGTGAGGAGACCTGGCAACATGTCGAGTCGCTTGTTTACCAGATAAGTGGACGTTGATCGATTTGCGGCCTCCAAGTCCATGGCACTACCGGCCTTGACATAGTGAGTCACGTCTGCAATATGTACCCCAACCTGAAAATTTCCGTTTGGGAGGACGATGCAGTGCAACGCGTCGTCAATATCCTTGCACCCTGGAGGGTCGATGGAGAGAACAGGCAAGTGCCGGAAATCAGCCCTCTCCGGAACCATTTCAATTTTGTAGTCGTTCGGTGGCAGACAGGCAAGTACTGCAGCAGGAAATGGTTCATGGGCAATCTTGTGCTCTTGGAGAATGATCTTCGTCTCAACGTCTTTGGATCCAGCCGGGCCGATTGTTTCTACGTAGTGTCCCAGCGGGTACGGCGAATTCGACGGCCAAGAATCCATTGCCACCACAATTCTCTGCCCCAGGAATCGTTCTCGCTGTGTCGTTCGAATTAGGATGGGAGGAATCTTGCGATCTACCGGAAAGAAGACACACGTCGTGGTACCATCCGGGTGTTCGCGTTCGCAGTCGGTTGCAATCTTTTCCCTCTCGCTCATCGAGTGAGTTACCGATAATCCAACCGGAGCCTTGGACTTTTCAAAGATGGAGCCAGCATAGTTAGCAAAGTTACGACGCAGAATACCGACAACTTTCCCGGTCGGTCGGAGGCTTTCGTGCGCATCTTCCACTGCGATTGTGTCGGGAACATTGCTCATGTCTCGCTGTGAAGGCTCTGCCGTATCGGATGCGATTCCTGCTTCTTGCTTCGTCTCAGATGCTTCTGTGGGCGACTGGTCTGTGGATGACAGCCACTTTGACAATGGGTGAAGCGCGATGGCCACAACATCACCGTCTACCGCTCGATTTCGGTCCACAAGTCCATTGATGGTGACAGCCACTCGTTCGTCCCCTTGCCGAATAGTAACCCATCCAGAATGCAGATCTTTAGAACGCAAGACACCTCGATAAAATTTCCCAGCCTTGACACTAGTAGATAGCTCTGACTGACTCGCATGCTGCGGAAAGTACTCCTTGCCACTTTCTCCAGCAGCGAGAACGTCACCTCTGTTCCCATACTGCGCCACAAGATCCGTCAGTGAAACCCCAGGATTCGAGTCTTCAAGCTCCTTGACCCAGCTTCGAACACTTTTAGCTTCATAGGGTTGTCCCTTGGATTTTTCCCGCGACGCCTTGTCATCTGTCAGCAATACGACACGCACTTTGGACCCGCGGAGGTGTTCCCCCAACAAGGCCGCCACATTTCGTATCCGGGCATCATTCTCATCGTTCGTAGTCGTACAGTCTTCAGGCTCGACATGCGCCGTCTGAGAATGATGCAAATCCGAAAAGAAAATACAAAACCGATTGTGCTTGTCCCCCACCTCTCGCAACAGTTCCACTGCCCGATCATAAGCCACTCTTCTGTTTGCCCGACATTCCAACAAGCAAGTTTGTGGAATGACGAGATTTGGCATGACCGAATGACTCTGCTCCAACACGTCAAGATTATGAAGTAAAACATTTGTATCACAAACGACGAGGGCATTCGGTTTGCATGGCTTGAGAAGTGTCAGCAACTGCGTGACATCCGCAATCACTCGTGGTTTGCCAATAGCGGCCTCCTTTACTCGACGGTTTGTATTGTCTTCATCGACGTAGTAGCAACCCAAACCCAAATCATCTCTGAGGTATCGCTCTGAGACTTGCTTGATGATTTTGCCTTTGCGTGTCTGTCGGAAAAAGGTCGGTCTCAGGTACAAGGATGGCGCCAGCGAAATTCCTCCAACTCCGAATTCGTCGTCATCGTCATCTTCTAGCAATATGTGTTCTTCAGTTTCGGGGTCGGAATGGTCAGCCATCCTACTGTAGAATGAATCCTCTTGAGGCAAAGAGGTGAGCAGCTCTGTAGAATGCTCAGTTGAGGTTCCAGAGAAAATAGAAAGGAAAAAAGTTCATTGTCGTCGTCGCACATCGTCGGAGGGAGGCAGGGTGTGACAAAAAGATCGCAAAAAAATCGGGTGGACAAGACCGACCCAGACGACCAAGTTGACCGGTCTGTCTTCGCGCGATGGTCTGTACGGCGCCCGGACAACGTCGAGAATCGGGCGAAAATCGTTTGTCGCAACGTGGAACGATGTTCAACGACGACAGGAGAAAGGGGTGTCTGACCATGAAATGCACTACTATGGATCTGTCTCTTCTCCAAAAGGTCTTGATTCAACACAACACATTCGGCACAGTCTTTGATCGATCCGCTGTCATCAATTGTTACCATGAAGTTTCTTGCCTGGAAACATCTCTTGTCATTCTGCCTGCTGGCCCTGACATCGGTGTCAGTTGCCCGCGCCGACGATAGCACCAACGTATTTTCGTATCTACGAGAAAAGTACGACGAGTTGCCGGAAAAGGGAAAATTTGCCACAGGGGCTGTGATTGGCTTTGGAGGATCAAGAATTGCTATCAACTCTGCTGTAGGCGTTGTCAAGGTGGCGGGTGCTGCCTTTATTGCGTAAGTGAAAATCGTCGAGCGAGCGTTATGGCAAATCTGTTGCCGAGTGGACGAGACATGGCCATTGAAAGTGTGTCGTAGTCAAGAAAAAGTCCTCACCCTGTGCATTTCTATTGATTAAATACACGACAGAACGGAGGTTTTGAACGCAGCAGGAGCCTTGGATGATTTACCAAAAATTTCAGACGAACATTTACAAATAGTGGAGAGTTTCAAGGTCCGAGCTTTGAATTATGCTAATGATTTCCGCAATACAGTTCGCCGGCGACTCAACCCGGAAAAGATCAAAAGTTTGATGGAGACAGATCGAATGGCGACGTTGGGTGTTGCGACGGGTGCCTTTGTTGGATTTCTTCTGTAGTGTTCATGTAACCGGCCTGGAGACACGCAGCAATAGCAATTGGCGGTGTAGAATGACCCATCGCGTCTAGTTGTTTCTGTTATGTGCACCGTCTGCAAAATACCAGTATGTGTCGTATATTTTATTGGGAGAAAGACTCAGTATTGGCGACAACGTTATATCGTAATAGAGAGTCCTTCGGTAGCCGAAAGGTCTATAGCGCTGGTCATATTCCATTGCCCTGGATCTGGAGTGGCCGGGGCATTCTTTCTCGAAGACGATGGAGGTTTTGGAGCTGACGCTGGCGGTTTCGGTGGCAATGGCGGTATTTTCTTCCTTGCTACATTGCATGCATTTTCCAACTTCTCTCGTCCCTGCTTTAGGAACTTCAGTAATTCCTGAACTTCTCTTCCATTCCGACTGGTACGATATGTTTCCATATCTTTCACAGTGCTACTCAAGTACAAGGTGTATTTCTCAGCGCATGCTTCGCAGCAGACTAAACCACCAGGACCGCCCGTCGAACAGGCCCTGGCATAATCTTCCCCGAGCTTTTCACCAAAAGAAAAAGGTGTCCACTCAACCTCTTTCGTAAATACTTCCTTCGCAACTTCTGAAACCTGTTCCTCGAATGGCAGTTCCGCTCGTGGCTTGGGCACCTGGTCAAAGATTAGGTTAGAATGAGACATTCAAGAAAGCGTTACTCGTCCCGATGTCTGCCTACCTCTTTCTCAGTAGTCACTTCAATCGCAGCCTTCAACTTTCGTTCCTCCTCTGCTGCCTTGAGTTTCATTTCCGCCTCCAGATGCTTGGCGTTACTCAACTTTGTCCTACGCAGGCGTTCCCTCAGATATTTAATTTCTCGTTTCTTTGCTAACCACTCCTCTTCGGACAATCCGAGACGCTTGAGCTTTTCTAGCAAGAGAGCCCGATTCCGCGCCCGGACACCAGCTGCAATCTTGGCGCGATCTGCAGAACTCCGATTCCGGCCCTTATTCCAAGGGGTGTTACCCGTATTTGCCTTGCTAATCTTGCTCTTACTCATATTTGTATGAGCATAGCCACCGTGTTTGGTTTTACGTGCGTGGGACGGAAGTAGGTCTGACGAGGTTGTAACGTCAAAAGACTTCGTTCTCCTCTTCTTCTTACTCTCTTTCGGCTTGGAATTCTTTTGGTTTCCAGGCTTGTCTTCTGATTTGACATCTCCGGAAGGTTCGTAGTTGCCATCCTTGTCTATCCCATTATCGGCGTCTGCGCAGCTCTCTTTCTCATCAGCACCGTCGTTTTCTTCGTACTCAGCTTCGGACTCATTTGCTTTCCGAGCTGGTGCCTTTCGTTTTCGCTGAGGTCGCATTTTCTAAGCTGCAAATGTACCACTCAAGACGGATACGACACCAGTGTAGGAGATCTCGGTCAGTCGGTCGGAATGGAAAGCATTCCGCAAGACCGAGTCTTGCAAGTTGTTGAGTTGAGGCATCATTGTCGAATTGTTACGCAATCTCGACGTCGCGAACGAGCGGCGTCGGTCCGTCTCGTCGCGAGACGTGTGCGACTCAATCGATCTAAAGTTATACAAAGCAGGGCATAGGAGGAGAAAAGAGGGAATTTGAAAATGAATCTCCCCCGTGTGTTACAGGTGACGAACAGTCGAACTAGTCAGATTTTACCATCGATGACTCCTGTGATCCACGTCATCGACCCAAATCTGCGGCAGGTGGCTTACTCATGTGGGGTAACGGACATAGGAGACTTGATAGCGTCTACGGACATTAGAGTTCTTTTTTGAGCGGATGTAGTAGTGCAGTGTACAAATTCTCCCTATGTCCGATACTCACCGAGTATCGGACATGACTGTTTGTGTCGGAATGAGACATCAATATGTCGCATTGGGACACTATAGGCAATAATATTGCTTACTACTTGATGGCCGTCTCTCTCAACCACTAATTTATCGATATCTCGCCAACGGCATGTCGGATTACAACCATTCTTTCACCAACCAAACCGGGACAGTAAAATACATCTGAAACTGTTTCCCTCTTTTTTTAAGAGAGTATAGATCTGTAGTTATAGCTTAAGTGACCAACTTCTCTAATACCCATGGTAGCACAACAAGATCTTAGCAGTGGGGGCGTCAGTTGAAGAAAGGCGGATAGACGAAAAAAGGCGGAATTCGGACAGGTTCCGGGCAAGTTATAGACAAACAACTTTCTAGAGGGAAACTTCCCAGTAGTAAGGCGAATGGGAGTAATCCAGGGAGTCATTTGGACCAATCAAAGGAGTCATACAAGTACTGATCCATTGTCATTGTCGGCTTCGCGCAATAGTTGTGGTTGTCACCTTCCCGTATTGCATTGTTGCATTCTTGCATTGTCATTGTCGCCTTCTCGCATTTGTTGTGGTTGTCGCATTCTCCCATTGTTGTTGTGGCATTGTCGCCGTTGTCACATTCTCGCATTGTCGTTGTCGCCATTGTCGCATTTGTGGTGGTTGTTGCCTTCTTGCATTCGTTGTTGTTGCATTTTTGCATTCTCACATTGTCATTGTTGCCATTTGCCACATTGCCGTTGTCACATTGCTAGGACTACCAGTGTATCAGACTAATATGACTACTACTAATTACGCATCTCTGTGGGGTATGGCACGCTGTTGTTGCCATTGTCGCATTCTGGCATTGCATTGGCGTTGTCGCCGTTGTCGCATTCTCGCATTGTCGTTGTCGCCGTTGTCGCATTCTCGCATTGTCTTTTTTTCGCATTCTGGCATTGGCGTTGTCACCATCGATTTTGTCCGATTCATCATTTTCTCGCATTTGCGTTGTCGGCATTGTCTTGCATTCTCGCAGTTTTTGCAAGGACTCTTCTTGCAAGTCTTTCTGTCGCTTCTGATGCTCTATATTTGCTTGTCGCTCAGCATTTTGCCTTTCTTCTTTTGCTGAAGCCTCCCTGGCTATTCTCTGCTTATTTGCCCTTGACTCCTCAACTGTCAGAACTGTCTTGCGTTTCCTGTCTCTCGCCTCTTTCGCATGGGCTAATGACCCAAAAATGGTTTGTTGGCCTTCCACCACCTTAGCGAGTTTTCCAGCCTTCGGACGTGCACCTCCACTGCCAGGGCCACCCATAGTTTATCAGAATTGTGATACTTTTAATAAGGTAGTAGTAGTGGTGGTAGTAATCGTATTAGATATTCGTCGCAACAATAATTTCGACGCCTCCGGCGCCGGCAGAAGCGGCCCTCGCTTCGCTCGGGTTAATCAAAAGTTTTTGCCCACATACGTAAAACACGTGCCACAAAGGACCTTGGACAACCCATACGATGGCATCCTTCTGACGACCGAGAAACACGACGGCGAAGCGTTGATTTTACACTTTCCCACTTGGTAGCCATTACACAACATTCTGATCTCTTTTATCTCGCAATCGCCATGAAGTTTTCAGTTCTGGTCAGTGCGCTTCTGTTGGAAGCAACTTTTGCCTTCTCTGGCCCATTCGTCGGTTCAAGCTCAAACGCCTTTGGAGTTCCCAAGTCCACGTCGTCGCTCCAAATGATTGACTGTAAGTCATTTTGATCATGGTACATATCCTTCCTTTATCTGATCGTGTTAATTCTTACACCAATCAATTTTTGTCCTGTTCGTGCCTACAGCCAACGTCATTCAAGGAGCTGGAATTGCCATTGCGGGATTGGTCGCCGGAATCGGTATGGTCGCCTTTACGGAAGCTCAGGGGGAACGAGCAAAAGAGCGAGGAGGCGGTGTTTCGGAAAGCATGGCGACCAAACTTTCTGGTATGCTTTTGGAGGATGTGGAGGTTAGTTCCGTGTCGGATGTGAGTTCTTTGACCAGTCAGCTAGAACAAGCTCTCAAGGCGTCGGGAGGCACCACCGACGAAGAATTGGAAATGACAGAAGAAGACAAAAAACGCCTTGCAGAAGAAGCAGATGATGGCTGGTAAATAATTGTCATGGGTAGTATCAAGGAGAAGCGATTCCGCTATCCTGTTACCCAGCATGATGTTCTAAACCTCTGGGGCGGACCATTATATTATTTTCTAAGGACGGACAGTCGTCGTGGCGTGTCCACCACAAACATTTCATTGGGTTGACAAAACAAGAAATGCCAAAGCTACAAACCAATACACAACAGCAATAAAGTAGGAGGCGCACTGTATTTTTACGTTTGTTATGCTGCACTTGCCATGGTCTGCCACGTTGTCAGATGACAAATTTCGCCGTTGCTTCCGCAACATGCCGAGTCTAGCGTCGAGAGGAGATCTGTATCAGGTCCCTCTCATGTTTCCCTTATAACAATGAACAAAATCGGCCATAGTAGCAGACTAGCTAGTGGAACTTCTTGGAGCTCACTCCGGGAGTAATAAGGTACATAGTAGTAATTAGATTTTCGTACAGTAGTTAGTCGATTGAGTCAAGGGTGGTTTCGCCCCCGTCCGTCTGTGGTCGTGCGCGTGCTCTACTGGCGTCACAGCGTGCATCAAGCAAAAAGAGCGAGAGGAACACGAATTTGCTGTTGTGATCGTATCACAATGTTGTTGTAATCAACTCTTAATTTGCATCATTACGTCACAGTCACAAAAGCGGGCTTTTCACACTGTTAAAAATATGATCCGAAGGAGGGGCCAGCAAGCAGCAGAAGAATCATCGTCAGATGATGAAGATGCGTTTGCGGCGCTCAGTAAGAAGGCCAAGCGTCCCCGATCCGAATCCCAATCCAGTGCGCAGACAAGTCAGTCGGCTTCCCCGTCCAAGGAGAAAAAGATGATGTTGCCAATAGCTATAACGTCCTCCATGAAACGCCACCATAAGCCTAATGATGATCGAAAAGCAAAAATGGATGCGCTTTTGCAAGAATTGGAAGCCGAGAAGCACAAGGTTTCACAAGATCCATATCGATTTGTTCCGGATAAGAAGGGGAGTTTTGTAGATCCTTCAGAGGAGCACTTGACGACAAATATTTTTGTGGGGAATCTTGCTCCATCCATCACTGAGTGAGTAACAGGAACATTGTCTCTTTGGGGTTGAACAAATCTGCAGTTTACTCAACTTGTCAAAATTTTGAACGACACTATTACCAGAGAGGATCTGACAGAGCTCTTTCTGCAGTTCGGTGAGGACCTTTGTTTGCGTTTGCTTTCTTGATTGTTTGCCTTCATATTCAAAGACTTCAATGGGGATAATTCTATCGTCGACTTGTCACTAATCATGCTATCGCCGAAAAAGGTGAATTATTCTCTGTAAAAATCATGTGGCCCAGGACGCAGGCGGAGCGCAGCCGGAAGCGTAACACGGGTAAGCAAGAGCAACCCGCATTCCGCAGTAACTTGTATGTTACCAGATGGTTCCTCAACGCTCTTTGGGTGCAGGTTTTGTTTGTTTTATGAACAGGGAAGATGCTGAAGAGGCAATGGAGGCATGCAATGAGGCCGACCCGTTCAACGTAGGCCGGTTGCTGATGATGCGATGGGGAAAGAACGTAAAGAAAAATGTGAGAGAAGGAACCGGTGGTGGTATAGCAATGAAACCACTTCAACGCTCGGAACCTGAAACTCCAGCTACCACTTCTAGCGTTTTTGAGGACCCGGACGAGATCTTCATCAGAGAGGATGGCATGCCGTCGATGATTCAATTTAATGGTCCAGAGGAACCTGTCGACATTTCCAAAGCTGCGACGTTCCTGCCGGCGTTACACGCGGAGAGTGCGATTCGAGTGAATCTGCCCAAAGACAAAGACCGATTTCATTTCATCAGTACCATTGCGTCATTTATCGCAAAGGATGGCTCACAGCTGGAGCGAAAATTAATGGCGCAGGAAGGCGGGAACCCGCAATACAGTTTTCTTGTGATGAACTCTGCCAAAACAGAGGCGCAGAGGGATGAGCATATATTTTATCGATGGCGTGTTTACTCTTTCTGTCAAGGTGACACCTTCTCCAATTGGCGCACTGAGCCTTTCGTTATGTTCCATCCCAACGGGAGGTACTGGATCCCTCCGCCGCTCGACCGACTAGCGTCTAGCAAGGAAAGGGCGGAGTCCGAAGAAAAGAAAGAGAAAATGAGAAAAGAGAAGGATCAAAGGGTCGAGAACCGTGGTACTGAGAAAGTGCAAGGAAAGAAAGAGTTCTTGACTGGGCGCCAAATCGAGCGTGCCAGAAACAATCGTCGGATGGGCAATCGTCGCAATCCGAACTGGGACGGCGGAACGACTCTTTCCACTGCAGACAGGGACAGATTCAGTTTCCTTGTTAGAAAGAACCTTTCGATCTCCCGCCAAACGATTTGCTCCGCCATGGCTTTCTGCTTCGAGAAGAGCGGCGCCGCGCAAGAAATTTCAGCGCTGCTCAAAGAAACTCTCATGGACGACTCGCCTCATATTACAGTCGACATGCGAATCGCCCGATTATATTTAATGTCCGACATTCTCTTCAACTCCCAGCAACCTGGCGTGCGCAATGCATTCATGTATCGGGACGCACTCGAGAAGATGGCTCCAGAAATCTTTACCAGTCTTGGTCGTCATGGCTCAGGTCAAGTAGGGAGAATGACGATGAACAAACTGAGAAACGCAGTTTCTACCGTTCTAGGCGCATGGACTGAGTGGTCGGTTTACAATCCCGCCTTTTTGGACGAGCTGGAGGCTCGCTTCTCGGGCAAGGAGATCAAGCGCGAGGAGCCGCAGGACAATCCCTCAGCAGAGGAAACCAACGCCGCTACAACCGAAACCGAGAAAGTGGTAGAAGAACAGGCCGAAGTTATCATAAAGCAAGCCAGAGGCGACTGGACTGAAGTTGCCGAGGATGAAAGTGACGACGAGGAGAGGAGCGAGTCAGATTCTAGCCAAAGTGACGGATCGAATGACAATCGGTACAATCGAGACCACCAAGATCCTCATCAACATGTCACAATGACACATTCAAGTGACGGTGAAAATTTGGGCCATCAGGATACCAAAGGTGGTACGAATCGTTTCCCGACAACAAGCGAGGAGCACGGTGCCGACGACGACGAGGATCTGGACGGTGCGCCAATTGACGAGGAGGGAAATGATATCGATGTCCCGAACGACGGCAACGTGGTAAACCAAAGTCTAGACGTTCACGGCAAAAGCTTCACCGATGATGACATTGATGGCGATCCAGTTGACGAAGACATGGACGGTGAGCCGATGGATGAAGATGGTATCGACGGCGTTCCACTTGAGGCCGAGAGTGCGGACGTTGATGGGGTGGCTCTCGACGACGATGACATCGACGGCGAAGCGCTGGACGAAGAAGAGGTTCCGAAGGCAAGTGAAGGGGAAGATTTAGATGGTCAGCCCCTAGAGGAGGACGATGATGGTGGGGATCTTGATGGAGAGGCGCTGGATGAGGAAGAGCATACAGAGATCCCGAATGGCTTCTACCAGGAATAAGCTAGATAATACACCAAGGTTGTACCCAGTTATTCAAGTTCAGTCCCCGGAAAGGCCCAGTCGCCGGGCTCTGAATCAATCGGCAATTCGTCAATGACTGTGCTCGCCCCTTTTGCACTGAAATATAGGCCCGTTGCGGTCTTATCGCAATCTCCTGGATGAATAGACTCCGCAAGAGTTACTGCTAATGTCGATCTAATCAGACCATACTCATTGCTGGATGATGGTTCATCTTTTCTAACCTCGCGCTGCACCCTGTGGTATAGGCGTCCTGTTCTCGAAGATATCGCGAGGCTACCGCCCTGAAATGGTTGAGCGAGATCGCCACCAAAATGTAGATCATCTCCCTGCATAGAGTGGAAAACTATGGGTGTTGCAGCCGGCCTTATGAAATTCACTTCCCTCCCACAGAGAGATACGAAAGGGTAGTCCTTTTCGATACCTTCTTCGGCAAGAAATTCCACGTCGACATCCCTGACCGGTCGTATTCTCGAGAAAAAGAAGTTGAGAAACTTGTTGTCCTTGATCGAGGTAGCAATATTTTTTGGGAGTGTTTCCTCTACGGCAGATGGAATGATTCATATTGAGGCGAAATAGAATATCAATACGTCTTGCAAGACGATTCGACTTTCACTCACCGAGAAACAGCCGGCCCTGCAGGTCAACGTTGTAGAAATATCTGCGAATTTTGCCTTCTGAGTGTCTAGCATAGAAATCCTCTGTCTTGACAATCGAATCAAACCACCTGTCAATATAACTCATTTCTTTATGATGATTTTCACTCGAAAAGTGGCATTTTGCAGAACAGCTTGCTGTACGGTGGTGTGGCCCGCATACTCGTACAGCAGGGAAAACATTCCAAAGTTCGATCGTCCTCACCATCATTTTTCTGCGGATTAAGTTCGTTGTCTGCATTATTTTTATAAGATCCCAATCAAAACAACTCTCCATCTAAAATGACATGCAAAGATGGCACCGGATGCTTGTCGTCTATTCGTGGGTGATTGAAGCACTATCTCCACTACCTGTAGCAGAGCCCTTCGTTTGCTTTTTTGCTTGTTGGTCGAGTCTGTCAAGACAAACCTTGATGATGACCCTTGGGAAATTTTTAATTAAGGAATGGGCAGCTAAAAAGAGGGAAAAGGAAAAAAGGGAAGGAAAAAGGAAAAGAGAAGTTTATGACATACATATGATAGGGTTCCATCGTGGCAACTTCAACAATGATTTACTTAATGAAGACCAGAAATGATCTAAGCCTGGGCATCAAAAGTTGAACCATTATTACCTACCGGACCAATCGTACAGCCAAGACGGCTCGCTAGCAAGTATCTTCGCTCATCGCAATCGATCGCATAATTTCGTTCTGCTGACCCTGCTTCACCACTTCTTTGATCAGTAACTTCCACCATGTCCATCCTCGAAGATATCAAAGCCAACAAACTTGAGGAGTTGCACCTCTCCAACATCCCCGAAGACTACTTTGAGAAATCGGACCAGTTTGTCGACGCCATGAAGTCCAACACAAGCATCAAATCCGTCGTTTTCGACAAAGACTTTCTCGCGTGCACCAAGGGCGACGACCGAGCCAAGATTGTCAGCAGCCTCGCAGAGCCGCCAAATGTCGAAAAGGTTGTCCTGAAAGATAGCTTTTTGATGGTGGGTATCTGTGTCACAAATCTCACCAAGAATGCCAGTAACCTGAGTGAACTGAGCATGGAAAACTGCACGCTGCAAGGTTTGCCGAGTGACTTCGACCTGTTTGTTGATGCGCTCAAGTCAAATGACCACATCAAGAGCTTGAACATCAAAAATTGCGAAGCACCCCATGGGGATGTGGATATGAGCAAAGTTCTGAGCGATCTCAAAGACGGATTGAGTATTGCGATTAGTGCCGAATAATAAATAGACGACGGGCGTCAGGATGGGTTCAGCAGTAGTATCATTAAAAAGTATTATAACTATCATTTCTACTGCATCATAAGATATTCAACTATAGAAGGATATACGTCTGTTGTAAGCTGCTGAGTAATCGTAGAGAGTATGAGAGAGGTTCATTGTCGTGTAATTGCTGTGGAAGGTCATCATGGTCATTGTGGTGACGACCCGATGACGTTAGAAGGTACGTACGACTGATCCATCATGCCTCCAGGCGCGACGACAGAAATGAACCCCTCAACCAGAAAAGGCGATGTGTGACCGGCATCGCCGGTCACACGTATTTTAGAAGAAAGACCGATCCACCATGACGGATTTTTCATTTTTCCCGGGAATGTTCATCAAAAAAGGGGGAAAAGGGAAAATGGAAGGAGAAAGGAAATGAAGTTTCGGATTCCATCGTGGCAGATTCCATTCGGATCGACGCTAATAGCCGAGAAAGAACAATGATTTACACGAAGAACAGAGGAAATGATCTACCGGTATATGTGACTGGATGGGCATCAAACGGGGAACCATTATTGCCTACCGGACCAATCGTACAGCCAACACGGCTGGGAATCTTTGCCAAGACGGCTGAGAAGTAGCATATCTTCGCTCATCGGCCTCCTAATTTCGTGCTGCTGCCACTGCTCACCACTTCTTTGATCAGTAACTTCCACCATGTCCATCCTCGAAGATATCAAAGCCAACAAACTTGAGGAGTTGCACCTCTCCAACATCCCCGAAGACTACTTTGAGAAATCGGACCAGTTTGTCGACGCCATGAAGTCCAACACAAGCATCAAATCCGTCGTTTTCGACAAAGACTTTCTCGCGTGCACCAAGGGCGACGACCGAGCCAAGATTGTCAGCAGCCTCGCAGAGCCGCCAAATGTCGAAAAGGTTGTCCTGAAAGATAGCTTTTTGATGGTGGGTATCTGTGTCACAAATCTCACCAAGAATGCCAGTAACCTGAGTGAACTGAGCATGGAAAACTGCACGCTGCAAAGTTTGCCGAGTGACTTCGACCTGTTTGTTGATGCGCTCAAGTCAAATGACCACATCAAGAGCTTGAACATCAAAAATTGCGAAGCACCCCATGGGGATGTGGATATGAGCAAAGTTCTGAGCGATCTCAAAGATGGATTGAGTATTGCGATTAGTGCCGAATAATAAATAGACGACGGGCGTCAGGATGGGTTCAGCAGTAGTATCATTAAAAAGTATTATAACTATCATTTCTACTGCATCATAAGATATTCAACTATAGAAGGATATACGTCTGTTGTAAGCTGCTGAGTAATCGTAGAGAGTATGAGAGAGGTTCATTGTCGTGTAATTGCTGTGGAAGGTCATCATGGTCATTGTGGTGACGACCCGATGACGTTAGAAGGTACGTACGACTGATCCATCATGCCTCCAGGCGCGACGACAGAAATGAACCCCTCAACCAGAAAAGGCGATGTGTGACCGGCATCGCCGGTCACACGTATTTTAGAAGAAAGACCGATCCACCATGACGGATTTTTCATTTTTCCCGGGAATGTTCATCAAAAAAGGGGGAAAAGGGAAAATGGAAGGAGAAAGGAAATGAAGTTTCGGATTCCATCGTGGCAGATTCCATTCGGATCGACGCTAATAGCCGAGAAAGAACAATGATTTACACGAAGAACAGAGGAAATGATCTACCGGTATATGTGACTGGATGGGCATCAAACGGGGAACCATTATTGCCTACCGGACCAATCGTACAGCCAACACGGCTGGGAATCTTTGCCAAGACGGCTGAGAAGTAGCATATCTTCGCTCATCGGCCTCCTAATTTCGTGCTGCTGCCACTGCTCACCACTTCTTTGATCAGTAACTTCCACCATGTCCATCCTCGAAGATATCAAAGCCAACAAACTTGAGGAGTTGCACCTCTCCAACATCCCCGAAGACTATTTTGAGAAATCGGACCAGTTTGTCGACGCCATGAAGTCCAACACAAGCATCAAGTCCATCGTTTTCGACAAAGACTTTCTCGCGTGCTGCAAGGGCGACGATCGAGCCAAGATTGTCAGCAGCCTCGCAGAACCGCCAAATGTCGAAAAGGTTGTCCTGAAAGATAGCTTTTTGATGATGGGTATCTGTGTCACAAATCTCACCAAGAATGCCAGTAACCTGAGTGAACTGAGCATGGAAAACTGCACTCTGCAAGGTGTGCCGAGTGACTTCGACCTGTTTGTTGATGCGCTCAAGTCAAATGACCACATCAAGAGCTTGAACATCAAAAATTGCAAAGCACCCAATGGGGATGTGGATATGAGCAAGGTTCTGAACGATCTCAAAGACGGATTGAGTATTGCGATTAGTGCCGAATAATAAATAGACGACGGGCGTCAGGATGGGTTCAGCAGTAGTATCATTAAAAAGTATTATAACTATCATTTCTACTGCATCATAAGATATTCAACTATAGAAGGATATACGTCTGTTGTAAGCTGCTGAGTAATCGTAGAGAGTATGAGAGAGGTTCATTGTCATGTGATTGCTGTGGAAGGTCATCATCGTGACGACCCGGTAAAAGAAAGACTGCATCCATCATGGCCTCGAACGCGGGAATAAGGAACCCTTCAACCAAAAATTAAAGGAGGCGTACCAGGTATGACACCCCGCAGACAGAGCGAGAAAAATGAGAGCAGACGAATATTATTCAGTCGACTGAGTCACACACTTCCCAGCACGGACGGTCGCCCTACAGGCAATAAATAGAGTGTCGAAGAAATAGATTCGATTGCTTCGACTGGATGGACCGGACGGACCGAAAAGTGACTATCTTAGTTTCAAACAGTTTACCGCTTTGCTCACATACTACTTTTTTGTACACGCGTTCAGTACCTGCGCTACGGCCGCTCATTTTCGGCCCCCGGCTTGTGGACGAGTGCAGTGCCGCCATCGTCGGCCCTCTTGTTGAGCAACGAGCCGCTGCTGCAGAGTGCAACAAGGTTGGGAAGCATCTTTATCAATTTCTCGTGTTCATTACCCGTTCTAGGCAGCAACCATGAGCGTACAAAAGATCAAGAAGAGCAGCGGTGTAAGTGTAGAAATTTTGTTGTGGTGGTTGGATGTTTGGGGGCGATTGATCGATTGGCGTGCCGGTTTCTTGCCAACGACTCTAGAAATGGATAGGTCTCACCTTTTCCCTCTTGGCCACAGGAACCCGATGAGTTCGAGAAGTCTGTAGCCAATGAGCTTCTCAATCTTGAAATGACTTCGGCTGAGCTCAAAGCTCCTCTCCGAAGTATTTACATCACAGCCGCAAAGGAGGTCGACTGTGCCGGCAGCAAGGCCATCATTCTGTATGTTCCCTTCAAGCTGCTCAAGTCTGTTAATAAGATTCACCAAAAGCTTGTCCGAGAGTTGGAGAAGAAGTTCTCGGGAAAGCATGTTTTGATCATTGGGCAACGCACTATCCTCGGAAAGTCGTACAACCGTAACCAAAAGACCGCTGGCCCCAGACCGCGCTCGCGAACTTTGACGGCTGTGCAAGATGCCATCCTGGATGATATTGTCTACCCCACGGAAATTGTTGGAAAGCGAACTCGGGTGAAGGTTGATGGAAAGCGAATTCTTAAGGTGTACCTTGATTCCAAGGACCAAGCTAATGTTGAGGGCCGCACGGATACCTTTGCTGCTGTTTACTCAAAGCTTACCAACAAGCAAGTTTCTTTCTATTTCCAGTAAATAAAGAATAAAAGACAGTCTGAAGGAATTCGTTACTGTAGAAAAGAAGAGGGCAAGGCGCTGCTTGGGACAACTTTCGATCCGACCAGTTTTGTATGATTAGGGAAAGTAGAACCTAGCCAACGGGGATAGGATCACATAGTCAACTCCACGAGGGAGCTGCTTCTACAATATTACTTACCATCATCCATTGAGGGTGAAAGACGATGATTGGCCTGCTAATACTACTATACTCACCCCGGATCGTCGAAAAGCTACAGTAGTAGTCCTAGTCATGTCATTCGCGGCGTCACGAAATAAGGAGATCGTCTCGATTGTCGGAATCTACATCGAGACACACAGTTCTCGACGTTTACGGAGATACCATCCGAGCAGCGGTACTAAGTCGCCAGCAGACACTATAGCAGGCCATTACAAGAAGTATTACTTGTGTTTCGGGCGAAAGAGATTGCAAGAAGGCCAATGTTACGCTAAGAAAACATTCGTTTTCTTTAGGAGACGTCTCCTTGTTGCAATGACAAATGATCTCTCTATTATGAGTTCTTTTGGCTCTGACAACTACCCAAGTACAATTCTATCACCAGAAGCTAGAGGTAGAAGTTCCAAGAGTAATAGTTGGACGACTATGATACACGCCAACGCTCATTCGAACGGTTAAAATCCTAGAAGTCGACGATGGACCCATATGATTCAACGTGCCAGCCTTTGCTGACGCACTCTCTCGGGCGGGCGGGCCACACAACCGCGCGGTGTGCCACAACCCGAACTCGTTTCGTTATCAACTCACAAAAATCCGAACCAAAGAAAAGAAAGAGAGCGTTGGAAGCGTCTTGTCTTGGGAGATCGGAAGGGTTTGAATCATTTCTTAAATTGACAAGACACAAAGATCGAAACGCAACATTGCAATAATGATTTCCAAGCGGGTGCTGTTATGCCTTTTGGTGGAGCTCTTACTTTATTCGGTCGCCGACGACAATGAGCAAGAATGCGTACCCGAATTGTCGTCTTCTTTCAACGAGACTCGTTTGGAGGATGGCTTCTGTATCTCCAACGGTTCCGATGAAAGATGCCAGAATTACACCGACGACGATCTTGTCATCACGGAAGCAACTCCTCCACTCAACCACACCATTCCAGCTCCCAAGACCGCACAGGGCCTAGGCAATGACATGGGTGAACCTCAATCACTTGATCCTTCGTATTCCGATTTGATCTTTGAGCGCATCGAAAAAGCACGGGAGTATATGCATAGCAAAGTTATGGTTGAAGAAAAGTACAAGGAAGTCCGCTCGATTTGCCGTAATGCACACGCCAACTGTGCGTTTTGGAGCGTCCTTGGAGAATGCGAGAACAATCCTGCGTACATGCATGTGAATTGTGCTCCAGTCTGCGAGACTTGTGAAGTAAGTAAATCTGGGACATTGATTGTCTCTCTCGACGCCGCGGCGTTCTATCCGGACATTGGCTCATTGTATCCATGTTTGCCTGTCTTAGTTGCTGCACGTTGAGAACCGATGCCCTTTGGATCCAAATGCTGTCGATGCTTTATATCCTGGAGATATATCGAAACTCTATGAACGAATCATGGCCGATCCTTCCTTTGAGAAATATCAACCTTCGATTCTTTCCCGGCCACCAGAGGGTCCTTGGATGATCCAGTTTGACAACTTTTTGTCGGATGACGAAGCTCAACGCTTGATTGAACTCGGCTATGAACAAAAGTACGAACGCTCTGCCGATGTCGGCACTCGCAAGGCCGATGGAACGTACACGCTGAATGTTAACAACGGAAGAACGTCGACGAATGCTTGGTGCCTAGGGGCATGCATGAAAGATCCGATTGCTTTGGACGTTCTTGCTCGGATCGAAAATGTTACTGGGATTCCCGAAACAAATTCGGAAAATCTGCAACTACTTCGCTATGAAGTGGGAGAATTTTATCAAACCCATAACGACTACATCCCCTACCAGAAGGATCGTCAGTGTGGAGTGCGGATTCTAACGTTTTACATGTACCTCAACGATGTGGCAGAAGGCGGCGGCACCAACTTTCCAAAGTTGGACAAGACGGTGACTCCCAAGCGTGGGCGGGCGGTCATGTGGCCTTCGGTGCTCGAAGACGATCCCAACACCGTCGACCCACGCACTCAGCATCAAGCGTTGCCAGTGACAAAGGGAATCAAATTTGGAGCCAACGCGTGGATCCACCAGCGTGACTACAAGGGTCCGAACCAACATGCTTGCACGTAGAAATAGAGTATCAAATAGATAGTCATAGCCTGTCATCCTTGCCTATAGTTTGTCGCTTGGCAATACATTCCTCAGTCTTGGACCAGTGACAGCATAGTCGAAAGGAAGGGTCCTCATGGTCTTGCATGCATTGAGCCACTGGCTCTTTGGCCGCCCCACAGCCGTCCCGTAAGAAATCAAAGAGAAGGACATGAAAATTCGAACAACAATTGCCCATGGTATAGCGCGCCCACAGCTGCGCCTGAAGCGAGGAAACCGCCGAGAGCATGACTTCATCCATAGAGTTAGTTGTAGTGGTATTGGTGATTGTTCGTGCTGGATTTCCGGTTCCTTGATGGACATCAAAGTGATTGCTGACAAAGCGAGCGGCAAACGGTAGCTCGCGATGGTGACGACCCTCGGTTTGATACCGTTCCATTGCCATGTGGATATGAGCCGCTTCGGAAGTAACAATGATATTTGTAGTTGCACCCGCTGCGTGGTTGTGAAATTGCGACGGAGAGGCGCGCTGCTCTGCGTTTCGGTAGTACTTGGTCCAGGTATGACGAGTCATGTTCATGTATTGATCAAAGGGCATGCATTCACTTTCCATGTCACACTTGTCCGAATCTCGAATCGGCACGCCAATGGTATGATCAGGATCCATGTCTGGCGGGATACTTTCCAGCATAATCTCGTTGAGCCGCCCGGCATACTCCAAGTTGGGTCGCATGGCATAGTATACCAAAGCATGGTTGTGTTTGCTATTGTGACCAAAGTAATAATAAGAACCGTTTTCCAACTCTTCTTCTTCCAAAATAAAATCGGTGGCCTGCGTCAGTAGTGGTAGCAATGGATGCGGTTTGCCCAAGGACTCTTGAAGCTGCTGCTGTAGTGGACGAAGAATATAGTCCTGAAGGATGCGGACCGTGTTTTCACGAAAGGCACGGGGTGTGCGTTGTGGGCGCAGCACTAGGTCCATGAGGACTACCCGTTCGTCGGTCAGATGCGCTGGAAGTTGACCTGTCCGAAAGAGTGCCCTGGCTTGGCCTCGATCCAAAGTTGTCGCGTTGGCAATTTCCTGTCGGGTCAAAACACAGGGAGTCATGGGCAT
Organism: Nitzschia sp. DOCU1; assembly: GCA_951394045.1. NCBI lineage: Eukaryota > Bacillariophyta > Bacillariophyceae > Bacillariales > Bacillariaceae > Nitzschia > Nitzschia sp. DOCU1. Next base: position 3,738,852 of record OX595986.1, on the reverse strand, counting down.
GTAAAAGCACTGCATATCCCGACGCGGACAAGATGCCAGCAGCCAAGGCTCCCTGAGAAAACGGGGACCCACTGGAGCATTATTGACCACTAGAACAGTACGATTCGAGGCCATGCCCGCAATCAAGGCATTGACGACACCCAAACGCATAACAGCTCCCAGTCCCAGTCGACCCATGGAGACGACCAAAAATTTGGCTTGTGGACACTCGTAGTCAAATTTACCGACGGTTTGGGCTGCCCATTCTGCCCGACATTGCTGATTGGAGTTTCGTAGTTTGGCTTCCGCTACTGCCGGCCAATGCTGATGTATGTGAGTTGCCAGATATAGTAATTTGACAGACCAAGCATGAATGGTCGCATTGGATGGCGGCGAATCCTGCCATTCTTCCAGTGTATTGTCGAGAGTCAAAAGGTTCGAGTTTTTGTGGCACAGCGTCTGATGCAACAGATTGCCTGCCATCTGCCCCGTGCCCTGAACAGAAGTGAATAGGGAATCGACACTTAAAATAGTCGTCGAGATAAAATTGTCATCCATTCGAACATCATCCAGATTCCCCAGTCGATCGGCAGCATCGTCCAACCAGGATGGACTGTTTAGCGTAAAGCAATTTACCGAATCCAGTGTCGGCTGTGCATCCCTTGTCGTCAATGCCACAGTCACGTTTGTATCCTCTCGACTACTCGTTATCAAGGGAATATTCATGTGCGCCTCTTTCTGCATGTCTTCCTTCCAGATCTCGGACCGTATTTCCAAGGAGTGAAAGTGAGCCAGCGACATGAGCAATGCCGCAATGCTCAGGGCAATCATCGAAATCAGCCTGTTGGCAGACCGCATAACGAAGCAGCGATCAGTAGGTTGTTTTCAGCAGCAAGATGATACTCTGACAAATGTTGCCATGGATAAGAGTAAGAGAGGAGTCAAATGGGATGTATCGTCCATGCATGGATATCGTCATTTGATCCAGCTGCACATCCTGTTTGAGAGAGCTTTGGTGGTGGAAAACTCTGCTACCACTACAGTACAAATTCTACGGCAGGTCGGCACGATCGCCTGTTGGGCGCGAAGTTGATTTTCCGACCTCATCGATTCCATACCTGGCGTGCATGCGCGTGCGACGTCTTCGTTCGAGCGTGCCCTCAATTGATGCCCTCCGCTCGGCATCAACTTTCGTTCTTGTGACGGAACGTGGTGACAGAAAATAGAAACCAGCGAAGAATGCGAACGGACAACATCATCGTTGCTGTCATCGATCAAACGTAGGGAGAACGAATCCCTTCGCACAATACAACTCACGATAACACAACAAACAAACACTACCAGCATCATTCTTGAGCTACCTTGGGCCTTCTCTTATTGATATTATTCTGCGGATTTTCATCTTTTCACAATGACAACGACTACAAAACGACAAACGAAAATGCTCCAATCCTTTCTCGATGCAGAACTAACGTCGTCACGATTAACACTGGCGCATTTAATCATTATAGGTATTCCCGTCTTTTGGGGTATCAAACCCTTGTGGGATAGTACTATACATCCCTGGATGGGAAGCAAGATTCTCAGGCATTTTTCACCGGCAGCATCGACCATGTTCAACGATCGCATTCTTTCCGCGGAAGGAACCTTTCCCTCGTCGTTGGAGGCTTTTGCCGTCCATGATATGGGATGGCATTTTATCTACCCTTACGAGCTAAGCTTTGTTGCTTGGTTCCTTCTTCGCAACTCGGAACGAGGAATGCTACACTTTCATGAAACCCTTACCATGTGCTCCATGGCAACCATTCTGTTCATGACGATACTTCAAAGCGTCCATCCGACATGGTCATTTGCACCTTTTGAGCCAAATTTCTTTGCCAGAATGGTGCTTTGTCATTTGATTGCCGTTTCGATCAGTTGGGCACGTCTTTCATGGTGGCGAGGATCGTCCGAATTTATTCCCGTGACGTACAGTCACCAGGAATGGAAAGCCAAGTCGGCGCGATGGTCGATACCTGGAATGGCGCTTATCACGGGTGCGGTAAGTGTGTCGAACTATCGACAGAAAACTCTTGATGTGCATTGACTCATCGTTTATGTTTTGTCGTCCCTTATTATAGACCGTGAGTGGGCTTTACGTGGTAGCATCCATCCAAGCTTTGTTTCGCAAACATGGGATGGAAAGTTATTTTGGCGAGGACGCTCCCTTGAGATCACAGATTTTCTTGACGAGTTTCTGCTTAGGATCCTTTCATTTAGCGGTCCATGCATTTCTCTTATATCGCTTGCGATACAATATTATGGAGGTCTCGCAGCTGAAATACCTTTGCCTCTACAAATTTGTGGTGAACTTGATGGTCCCGTTCTTCTGGCTTCCCGAGTTTGACCCCCAAATACATGTGGACAAGACAGTCACACTAGGTACACGCTTGTTCTTGGCCGTCGTGTATTGGCTGGGATACCACTTTGCAGGCCTCGGCGATACGGTTGCCAGAATACTTGTGGGTGAAAAGGCAGATTAGGGGGAGAGAAGATTCGGGGACTTTTAATGTTTCGTATCTGCCAGTAACATTTGCTTTTGATGTATGAAACAAGTGCTACCGTTTCAACACTACTAAATAGCTAACATTCGTTCGTGTACCAATCCCGCTGTATTGCCACTTCGATTGAATCATTGCAGCAACTCTGACGCCTTCTCAACGTCGGCAGCTGTTGCGTAGAATGCTAATTGCGAAACTCCAGGTCGCGTTCCCTTCTCCATACTATTCAACTCGTCCAAAAGCGACGCCGAGCGTACGTTGGGCTGCTCGGGCAAACTCGACTTGCCATCTCGTAGGCGTTGATAGCTAAACACGCAATCATCCTTATCCACAAAGAGTGGCAGCTGTGGGCCTTTGGGACTCGCAAATGCCAGACGATCCGCCACAAACAAGGGAATGTCGTTTTCCGCGAGATTCATATTGAACTCCTTTGCCTGCTGCACTGCGGCCTTGGACGGAATCAGCCGGTAGGCCTTTGGAGTGGTTCCGCTCTCGACGCTACTCACTAGTTCCGCCTCGGCTTTGGCAACTTCGCCAGGAGGTGGTGCCATTCGCATACGACCGCGCTTGAGAATGAGTGGGTACCTAAGAATCAAACGATGCAACGACAATCAGATTTTTCTTGATGGTCGGTATGGAAGATATGGATCGTCGCATCAATCCCTGAACCCATCCTACTTCGACATTTCTTCCCCTTTACTCACGCTATTTCGTATACTTACATCACTTGATCAAGAGACGTGGCTTTAACAGATGTCCCTGCACTTTCATCCGAGGCTGATTTGGCATCCGCATACGACAAGTAAATGTTGGTGCCCATGGAACCACTGCTATCCGCCAGGTAGAACACTGGCACTCCACTTAGTTTCTCTTGTATAGTTGCTCGAGACAAGCGGTCGTATTTACTTTCAAAGTTTTGAAGTTTCCCTGGAGCATCTTGTTGTGTCACCACAGAATCCGCAATGCTCAAATCACGTCCTCCTTCGTCCAGTAGGGGTAACAGACCCGTCACAAGGAATAGCAGCATTATGGCACCAATACCAATCTGAACAATTAGACCAGGACCTTCATCGTCGCTCGCCATTAAAAGACTCGATGTCGAAATTGAATGAGTATTGGAAAGTCCGGGATCTTTGTTAAAAAAGAATGGGCCACCAGTTTGCGTTTTGACGACTCCAGCTCTTCTGGAAACCGGTGCAAAGGCGACGCAGTGGAACAGGCCAATCACGACCAGTAGGCCTTTGAAAATCTTCGGCAGCAACATCCTCTTGACGAGAGCAGAAACCAACTTGGGATTCAAGAGAAATTCGATCGGAGATCAAGTCTATCAATGCGGATGATTCGTTGTTTGGCCAATGTTGGCTTTTGGATGTTGACATCACAAACATCCTCTGTCGGTTCCAACTACCGAAAAAGATCGGGTTTGGATCGTGTAGTACGTCAGAAAGCACTATTGAAGCGCTTTTTCGTCTGTCTGTCTGTCTATCTGTTGACTGTGGCACGGCCTCTGGCACGTGGATGGCGCGCTGGCGGGCCTTCTCCTCAATCGAACGAATCAATTTCACCACAATCGCTCGGCGTGCGGTGGCCCATCGTTGTAAAGGTCTTTTGCTGCGACAATGACACTCGAGCACGTGATGCACAACCGATTCCCATTTTTCCCTTTCTCGACCCTTCGCCGACACGTAGTGTGAATCCCCCCTCGCCTACACTATGCTTGACACGATGTCTCGACTACGTGGTCTAACACTATTTGCAGCCGTTCTGGTCGTGACCGAGAGTCTGCCGATGCAGCTGACTGTCAATCAGCGGCAGACGGAATGTTTATTTGATACTCTCTCCAAAGAGTAAGTTGGATCAGGATGATCTGTCTGCCGGATAGTCACTCATTGGGTCTGTCGCTGACACTTTTGCAATTACAAATCGCCAAAGCGAGACGGTGACTGTGAGTACCATTATCTTGTCAGGTTCCTCGCTCAAGGCAACCTTTACCTTGGATGGACCCATCGCCCCATCCAGCATCAATACCGGTATGGAGTTGTTTACAGCATCGGAAGCATTTCACGAGCGAGGAGATGGATTTATTACCTACTCGGAAGTGATCGATTTTGAGCACTTGGCGCCGCCACCCGAAGAAGAAGATGACCCGGTGACACAACCGGACGATGATGGGCCATTGGACCCCAATGATCCCGACATTACTCAGAAACGAAAGGCTCGGCGGGAAAAGCAACGTACAAAGTTTTTGGAAGCTAAAACGAAGCGGGACGCAAAACGGTTGGAGCAACAGAAGAAAGTTAGGCAAGATGGAGAACCAGCGATTTACACGACAAAGGCACCCGCCGATGGGTGGTATCGCATGTGCGTTCAAGCCACATGGTATCAGGTGAGTGAACAATAAAAAAAGAATCATTGTTTGAAATCGTCCCATGCGTGACAGAGTGCAGCATTCTTACAGTGGTTTCATTCCAGGTGGTGGCCGAGATGGAGATGCGGAAAGAGAGCGATCTTGGGGGCCTGGACGCAAATGGTAATGTTGTGAGCTACGAAGAGCGTACTATGAACGAGGAAGACGTGGAATTGGAAGAAGATACGGCATCGCAAGAGGGAATCAAAGATGAAGACTTTCATGAGACTCGGGAACGAATCAAAACTTTGCGCCGGCTCTTGAATGAGATTCAATCGATGCAGCAAAAGGAACGGCGGCGAATAACGGTTCACGCTGAGACGAACGAACACTCACATTCGCGCATGGTACTAAGCTCGCTCCTCCAGACACTGATGTTTATGGCGATTACAGGGTTCCAAGTTTACACCATTCGAAAGTGGTTCAGTGGTGCCCCGGTGCTTGGTCGATAACGTAGCAGCGCGACATAGAATCCTTCTGCTTTTCTTCCAATTCAGCGCCTTAGATGAGACCCAGCTGCTAGTCAAAATGCTCGTTTTGAACTGAGATGAGCACCACCTGACAATTGTTGAGCCGCTTTTGAATATGTCACTGGTTGCTCTTTCAGAGAAGACCCAAATGCGAACTCACAACTCCTAACGAATGTCCTGAAATCATAGAGTAGTTTGAACAAATCAACATGAATTTGGATATATATATTAGTCATAAAGAGTAGTTTGGAAAATTGTGCCAAGAGGCCATATACAAAAAATTGTAAAACAAAACTGGGTACTGAGGTCGAGAAAATTGGCACCCGGGGGATATGAATATCAAGATGAAAATTGTTGCCTGATATAGTCAACCGTATCTAGGCATGATGAGGAGCGTTCCAGGCGATACGCTGGTTGTTCTGGCTGGCGACGATCATTTCCTCCACCAACTGTGCCTCCCTGAATTCACCGCGGCGAAGATGGGCCTTACTGAGCCCTCTAAGGGCAAAAATAACGTCGGGGTGGTCCATACCCTGAAGCTCTTGTTGGATCTGAAGAGCCTCCAACCGCGTCACCATGGGTTTCAGCTGTTCAGTGATCATCCCATGGTGGGCTGTAGAGGAGGTAAGCCCCAATGAGCCTGATTCAGGGTGATCACTAGGAAAAGCAGTTTCAGAACCAGCACTTTCGGAAGTCAAGTCGCGATTCTCGCTTTCGAGGGCACTCGAAGACCCCGAAGAATCCCGGTCTTCGTTATCGCACCCTTTCCTTCGAAAGAAACGAGAAAGACCAAACGATCTGCGCTTGGAGTGTTTCATGGTGGTGATGAAACAATAACGGCGACTTGGCTTCGAAAGGGGGGGCAGCGATTGTTACTATGACTTGCTTCTTTCTTCGCCCAAATTGATGATGCCGTCGGCCCAGTGAGGTTGTCGGTGAAAAGAACCAATGAAAGGAAACCACAACGCGCCATCTGGCTGAGTTCGCATCTCTTTTGTCACTTCAATCCATTCGTTAGGCTTCCTAAGGCGAACCTACCAGTAAATGTACTATACCAGATAGTATGTCGGCGACACGCCCGAATTCGGTTAAAGAAAATCCGCAGGGAGAGTGTGGCGAAGGAAGGATTGCACCCTTCTCCTTCAATGCATCGATAGATGAGATTGCTACCGCCGGTAGAACATGGACGACTACTCCGACTACTAAAGATACCAATAGACGTAACTAAGGGGCCAGCGACATGCAAGTAGTGTATTGATCTCCACTCGTCGCATTCAGTCATCATCGGATCCCTGTAGCTTGCTTGCCCTGTCCCTGGAAATTAGAAGCTCTCTGCACGGTGAACTAAAAGATAATTCAAAGCAAGACATTGGGTTGATGCCAAAAATAATAGACGGGCACTACAGGATTCGAACCTGTGCGGACAAAGTCCACTGGATAACACGGTTGCGTTCAAGTCCAGCCGATTAAACCACTCTCGCAAGTGCCCATCAACGGAAGTGGCGAAATTTTCAATACATAAATATCTTCTTGAAAATGCACAAAATTCAGGCCCGCCGGGCACAACGTATCTCTGATGATCTTCCGTCCTTGAAGCGCTCTCACATTTTTCTTCATTCAACAGCACACAACATCAAGCCCAAAGGAACAAAGAGGGTGGACTAAAAGCAAACGTGGTCATGGAAAAGTTTGTAATCTTAATCTTGGTGATAGAACTCGGACTTTCATCAGTAACAAATGGTTTTGCTAGGTCGAGCAACAGCGCTTGCTTCCGTCGCCGACCAACAGATCCACATTTTGGCGCTGGCGAATGCCCGATGCATCCGATGAGCGCTACTACCACTTCACTGTCCGTTTTTGGCTGGTTCCAAAACAAGGATGATGAAAAATTAGATAGCGAATCATCGAACGAAGCTGTCACCGCAAATCTTTCGGGGGTCGCTGGAATTATGAACTCTATGAGCAACTTCAAGACGTCGCAACGAGTTAGCGATAGAACCAATGCTGTGCTCCAAGATCTGGCAAATACGATCGTGGAAGGAACGGCAGCTGATGGAAAAGTCAAGGTGACATTTAATGGGCAACAGCGCCCCATGGGAGTACAGATAGACGACGGCTACTTCCAATCGCTAGGGCGCAAAACGGGTGCTGGGGAATTGAACAAAGCTTTGACAGAAGCAATGCGAGAAGCGCATACCAAGTCTTCCCAAAAGATGGAAGAAAAGCTGAAAGCGCTCTACTCAGATTTGGGATTTGAATAAGGTAGTGAAATGTATAAAGGTCGTCCCACAAGTTGGTGTGGTCATCTTGTTGCTAGTCTTATGGCGCTGTCTTTGATCGTTCTTCCTTGTGCAAACCACCCGCCAAGAAAAGCTTTCCCAGACTTCCTCCAATGAATCGGTCCATATGGTCGCAATAGTTTTGAATTTGGTTTGTTACGAGTAGACTCTCCATTCGTTTGGGCGCTTCCGAGGCCTCCCAGCCTGCCTTGGTCTTGTTGTTGCCTCGTGCCAGGTGGCGAGTGTAATATTGGAACTTTTGCTGTTCTCCGGCTAGCTCGTCGACCCATCCACACAGGAATTCCAGGTGTTTCTCCAGGTAGGGATGTGTGCTCAAATCAAGGCGATCCAGGGTGATATCCGACTTGGGGACCCAATCCTGCATCATGGCTTGCGCCAATCCTTGGTTGACGCATGTCACTGGCAGCTCCTCAAAAATGTTGGAGGGTTTGATAAAGCTATTGGATCCTTCCTCCTTCATTTTCAAACATTCGTCCGTAAGACGAAAGGCTTTGAGAGAGAAATTTCCATGGGCCGATTGAAGGGGATCGTACAAGAGCACCACAGCGTTTGGCGAGAGCTCCGTTTGATACGAAAATTGGCTCTCCAAGACACTGCTCGTCGAGTAGATTCCTAGATACATCGACTGGTACCATCCCACACAGTTGTTGTCGACGTTAACTTCTCTCAGCATTCTCATCATTTCCAGTTGGAAGTCGTCATCTACTTCATCATCTTTTCCATTGTCGGGGCTAGGGAACGCATGGGTAATTTCTAGAACGCCACTGTTTACTGCCAAGCCCAAAAGTGAACCAGTAACCATAGCGGGAAGAGAATCATGACAATGCTTGATAATTTTCATAAGAGCCTATAAGGAAACGAGACTGTGAGCACAACAAAGCGTGCAAAAGGCCGCAATGCTGAGAAGCTTTGACGTACCAAGCGCTCTATCTGGACTTGATTCACCCGACCTTCGGGTTCAATGACTGCAGAAGCCATTGTTGTGCAAATGTGACAGGATTTCTAGGGATAAGAACTTGAGCAATAATCGCCGTTTCCGGGTATGCTACTTCGTGAAATGAAGAGTAAAAGAAATGTTATTGGCATCACAGGTCGGCACCGCTGCTCTCCTACATCCCTCGTGTGTCATGGTCAGAGCGCTCCATCGCCGTTCATTCATCGTTGGCGGCAGGCGATGTGCGGTCGCGAGAAGAGCGCGCGAAAATGAAGTGGGGATGTATGGACAGACGAAAAGCGCATGAACCATCCGATTGCGCGCCAAACCTGCGCAGTGGATTTCAAGGATCCACGATCCTGCCGCCGAGACGGGACGGAAATCAACGCCCTTACCGCTTTTCGCGAGGCGAAAGATGCAATGATAGCCTCACAACAAACCGGAGCCTGCGATTGGCAGCATTTGTAAAAGCACTACCTCGAAACGCAGATTCTTACGAAAATGGCAGAAGACGCACCAGCACTCAAGGAAGAGGAACAAGTGGTCCTCGGGGAGGATGGACAGCCCCTTTCCAAGAACGCGTTGAAGAAGAAGCTCAAGGCGGAAAAGGCGGCCAAGGAAAAGGCCGAAAAGGCGGCCGCCAAGGCGGCCAAGGCCGCTTCTGACCCTGAGAAAAAGGAAAAGGAAGAAGAGATTACGGACCCGAATCTGTTTACTGAAAACCGCAAGGCAGCGGTGGAGCAAATGGAGAAGGAGGGAGGCAACCCTTATCCTCACAAGTTTCATGTTGACTTCCGAATCCCTGATTACAACACAGAATTTCAGTCCAAGATCAATGACGGCGAAAAGCTGGAAGACAAGACCGTGACAATTGCTGGGCGCATTATTTCGGTTCGTCACCAAGGAAAGCTGTACTTTTATGATTTGCGAGGCGACGGCGCCAAGGTCCAAATTATGAGTGACCCAAAGACGTACGAAAGCGAGGAGGGATTTGCCCATATCCACAAGATTCTCAAACGTGGAGATATTGTGGGTGTCCAGGGATACCCTGGAAAGTCGAGGAATGGACAGCTCTCCATCTTCCCAACCAAGATGACTCTTTTGAGTCCATGCTTGCACATGCTGCCGTTTGCAAAGGGCGATTCGGCGTTGGGCGGCCTCACCAACATGGAAACTCGCTATCGTCAAAGATACTTGGACTTGATTGTCAACAATGAGATCCGGGATATTTTCAAGATCCGTGCCGGTATCATCACGGAGATCCGTAGATATTTGGATGAACGACACTTTTTGGAAGTAGAGACGCCAATGATGAATATGATTCCTGGAGGCGCCGTGGCCAAGCCTTTTATCACCTATCACAACGACTTGAGCATGGACTTGTACCTTCGTATTGCTCCAGAGCTGTACCTAAAACAGCTGGTCATTGGTGGACTGGATCGCGTTTACGAAATTGGACGCCAGTTCCGTAACGAAGGTATCGACTTGACCCACAACCCCGAGTTCACCACCCTTGAATTCTATGAGGCTTACGCGGACTACGATGATCTGATGAACACTTGCGAGGAAATGGTCAGCGGGCTCGTGAAGAAAGTGACAGGAGGCTACAAGATCAAGTATTCCCCCAAGCCTGGCAAGCCCGAGGTCGAGATTGACTTTACTCCCCCGTTCAAGCGCATTAGCATGATGGAGGGTCTGGAAGAGGCCATGAAGATCAAATTGCCTTCGCTAGATGATCCTGAAGTTGATATCAAGCTTTCAGCACTTGTCAAGGAGCATGGATTGGAGTTGTCGCCACCGCACACCACGGCTAGACTGTTGGACTGTCTGGTGGGAGAATTTTTGGAGGGCGACTGTATTCACCCTACATTCATCACGGAACACCCACAAATCATGAGTCCTCTGGCAAAGTACCATCGATCTAAGAAGTTTTTGACGGAACGCTTTGAGCTTTTTGCTGCTGGACGGGAGGTAAGCGCATCCAGTTTTCCTGCTTTCGCTCTAGTTTGTTCCGTTTCTCACTTTGTTATCTCGTTAGCTCGCCAATGCCTACACCGAGTTGAACAATCCTAAGATTCAGTATGAGCTCTTCTTGGAGCAAGCCAAGGCAGGAAGTGCTGGTGATGACGAGGCCATGGTCATGGATGACTCTTTCGTTACCGCGTTGGAGCACGCGCTGCCCCCCACCGGTGGATTTGGACTTGGTATCGATCGTCTCGCGATGTTCTTGTCCAACAAGAATAATATCAAGGAAGTTTTACTGTTCCCCGCCATGAAGCCGACCGACGAGCAGATTACTGTCCTTTCCAAGAATGCTCCTAAGAAGGACGCCACAAACACCAACATGAACGTCGCCAAGGTCGATATGAGCCAGTTCGAAAGTGCTGACATGACATCAGCCGAGGCGCTCCACTCCTTGGACGTAGCACTGGCTGGAAGGGCGTTCTTGAATGGAACAGCCCCGAGCAAAGACGATGCCGTCCTGTTCGATAAGGTTTCCACGGGCGACGCTGCTAAGATTGCAAGCTTTAAGAATGTTTCGGCTTGGACGACACTCTTGTCTATGTTCACGCCAGAGATTCGTGGAAGCTGGTAATATATCTGGGAATTTATCCGTATTAATCCACGGAAATTAAGTATTTTATCTATCAAGTTCCTAAGATTGAGGTGGCTCTGGAGCTGCACCCAGAGCACCAGCTAGGCCTGCGATGTCAGCTTTCAGAGACTCGTATTTCTCCTCCACGCCTTTGTTGACATTATTCATTCCATCCGCGATCGCTTCCTTCACTGCATTACTTAGATCTTCAGTTGAGGCGCTCTCAAACCATTCGTCGTCGAACTCAAAAGAGGTTGGGTCGTAGTCTGGAGTGGGATCCATTGGGTTCTTGCTAGGAATGTACTTGACGGTGGCCTTAACTTTGCCATCGGTAGACGCGCCCACAAAGTCCATCGCAGCAAGTTCTTGGTCCAATTTGTTCTTCTTCTGTGCCATCTCTTGGGCCTTCTTTAACATGGCTAGCTGGTCCATCATACCCGGTCCCTTTTTCTCGCCATCCTTATTCTTGGCACCACCTCCGAAAAGGTGCAATTTCGAAGAACTCGTCGGCGACTGCTGCGTTGACGCCAATTGTGGAGAAAATGCACTGACGGAACTGCAAGCCAAAGCGATAAGTAGAGCGGAATACTTCATTGTTGCGTGACTATGTAACCCAATTCACAGCGAGATAGAGATGTAAATGGCGACGATTGGAGTTGTCGAGAGGTGTACACTGTTGCGTTGTTGTCGTTGTGTTGAAGATGAGGGGTGATGTGACGTCTGCCGCGTGGAATGGCAAAGATATCTTTTCGTGAGTGTGACGTACAGACTCTAAGTCTTTTCACGACTCAAAATGGCTCATAACCAAAACACCATCCACCAAAAACGGCTAACAAAGAAATGAAGAATCTTGCGTCTTTTTCTATTTCGAAACAAAATGGCACCGGCAGATTCCTTCCTCTGTTGCAAGTAAAGTACGTTACGGCCTCGGTAGCTAGCATAAGGAAACAATGCCTCTCATTACGCAATCCCAAACTCGGAAGGAGAAGCGAAAGTTGGAGCGAAAGAAGAGAAAGCACCACGGGAATCACCATGGCGACCACCATGACAACTCGGCGCCATCAAAAGAGATGTTGCCTGCTAGCAAAGGCGAAGATTCTGCGCCCAAAACGAAGAAATCTAGAAAAGAAATCCCAAAGAAGGCCAAATTGGATACCGTCTCAAAGCGACCGAAAAATGACCCCTACGCCCATCTAGATCCTGACATTGCAGATTCGATTCGACGTGACGACGAGGAAATTGCTGCACTTGCAACGAAGTTGGGACTTGGAAAGGGCAAATCAAACAAAGAAAAGCTGAATAAGGAATATGCTAAACTTGAGGGCTATGGTGATGAATTTGGAGATTTTCTGGACGATCTGGATCATATGGTGCAGCGTGTAGCGGGAGCCGAAAAGAATCCAGAGGAAGACGCTGCCGGCGACGTTGAAGATTCGGAGACCGAAGGCAGTGACGACGATGAACAGCACGACCAAAACGCAGATTCTTATGATGGACTGGATCCAGATGTTGCTTCTGCAATGCAACGTGATGACGAGGAAATCGCTGATCTACGGCGCAAGCTAGGATTGGGAAAGAAGAAAGACAAATCCAAGTTGTACAAGGAATACAAACTCGAAGGCTATGGAGACGACTTTGGTAATTTCTTAGAAGGTCTCGACGAAATGGTGACTCGAGTCAAGGACGAAGGAAAAACCGACGAATACAAGCGAAAGCTCGCGGAAGGTCATCAGGACGTTGAGACCGAGGATGGTAGCGAAGCATCTGAAGAGCTTGTCCCGATGAAAGCTCCCGCCTTCGATGATATGGACGAGGACGACAGTGTCCTCGAAGAGTTGGAAGAGGAGGAGGAAGAAGAAGAAGACGTGTCTGTGCACAGTAATGATGATGGTGATGCAGAATTGCATGATACTGGAGATGCCGAAGGTGACGAAGAATCGGAGTCGGGCGGAGATGGTTCAGAGGTGGACAGCGCTTCGGATCATGATATCGCAGACACGTATAGGCCAACCAAAGGAGAAGATATATACGGTAATAGGATTGACTCAAGTGGTGCGGATGGGGCGAAGGCGTCGAAGTACGTACCGCCCCACTTACGCAACAAAGTCGCCGACGATGGCAACAACGAAGAGAAGCTTCGCTTGATCCGACGTGGTTTGAACAACGCGTTGAACCGTCTGTCGGAAGACACGTTGATATCTGTGGCGCAACAATTGGGACAACTCTATTCATCACATCCAACTCAGATGGTGCATGAAATGCTTTGGAAGAATACGAAAGATGCCTGTGTTATCACACCGTTGCTGATGAAAGGAATGATCCCAGTCTATCTCGCTTGTATTGTCGGAGCACATATCCAAACTGGTGATACAGTACAAGTAGGCGAATACATTCTTGAGGTAGTGGTGACTGAGCTCTGGAGTGAACTGGAAAATTTTCGCAACCGAGATCCTTCAACCGTGAACAACGACGACCTCCCGTCCGAGATCATTAGCAAGCACATTTGCAACCGCATGCTGATCCTTTGCTATCTATACAACTTCAACATTGTCCATTGTTCTTTTATCTACGACATCATTCGGCACTTGATTGAGAAGTTTTCTGAAATAGACATTGAATGTCTCCTCCTCCTCTTGAGCACTTGCGGCTGGTCACTCAGGTCTGACGATCCATTGGCATTGAAAGAAATTGTCCTGCTTGTGCAGAAGAAAAATGCCGAGTCGGGGAAGAAAGATTCTTCGTCTCGCGCTGAGTATATGGTCTCCGCCATCACCGACCTGAAGAATAATAAACGAAGGAAGCAAGACACCGCCCACGGAGAAGCGACGGCTAGGCTTCGGAAGCTTCTGGGCCAAATCAAATCCGCCGCTGCCAAATCGAACACTTCCAAAACAACTTCCGAGTCTTCGCTGAGAATAACTCTCAAGGATATTCTGAATGCTGACTCGAACGGGCGTTGGTGGAAAGTGGGAGCCTCCTGGGTTGGGAACCAGTATCGCTTTTCTGGCGGAAAGGCGGGAGAAGGCGACGGAGATAACTCCGACGAGGACACTCCGAAACAACACAACTCACATGAATCAGAACAGAACGAAGCTCTCTTGAAACTGGCTTCCAAGTTCCGCATGAATACAGACCGCAAGCGCGCAATCTTTTGCATCATCATGGGATCAGAGGACTGCGAGGATGCCTTTGAAAAGCTCTGCCGAAGTTCCATGCTACAAAACAGAAGCGAACGAGACACATGTCGCGTCCTCTTTGACTGCTGCCTTAACGAAAAGGGCTACAATAAGTTTTATGGTCATTTGGCAGCACGGATGTGTGAATTTCAGCCGCAGTGCAAGTTCTCGCTCCAGCTGGCCTTCTGGGACACTTTCAAAAAGTTCGAGGATATGGATGCCAGAAAAGCTGCAAATCTGGCAAAATTGTTGTTTGATTTGACTGTGTCGCATCACCTTCTTCGCTTGATGACCGTCATCAAAGCGATGGAGATCACGGAAGGAGATATGGAGGAATCATCTCTAATCTTCTTGACAATACTCATGTCGAGTATCTTGGACCGTTTCAAAGATACTGAGCCGATCAAGGCACTTTTTGCCGCCCGCCAAGTAGAAAAAGAAGATGATGTTTCGCGCCAGGAACAGGAAGAGGGAGCAAGGGCAAGTTTGCTCGTATTCTTTATGGAGACGCTCAAGGCCAGTCCCAAGAATGTCAAAGGATCTCAGTTCCGAAAGAATTTCAAGGCCGCTGTGAAAGCTTTGGACACCGATGGCTTTGAGAGCATGCTCTAACTTTGTAGTTCTGTTAAAGCCTCCACCGTTTTTTCTACGTTGCGCTCCTTTGCATCCTTTCGTTCCGGTAAGACTGATAGAAGCGTCTTCTTCCAGTCATTTTCGTGCTCCCTTAGTCTGAGGAGAATCTCAAACACGTGGTTGACAGTCAATACTTTTGTAGCAACCAAGTCAAAATACTCTGCGATCGGCAGCCTCGCAGTCGTAATGCCCAACTCTTCAGCTCTGTTGATAGCTACCCGCTTGAGACGATTTCGGTCGACAATTCCACCAATAATGTACACTTTCCCATCTTCTAGCTTGTCCACCACATTCTCTGAATCACTGGTCAAGTACACAAGTTTGGATTTGTCTGGAAAGGCATCCACGAGATCTTGACTCGTGTGCTCAAAAGCTCGATTGGCCCAACTCTCAAAGCCCGATACGTTCTGCAAATACTTTAGGGTGGCACCCGAAAGACTGGTAAACTTTGCTTGAATCGGATGTTTTGCTAGTTTGTTATACGAATAACAAAATCGTAGCTGCGATCCCAGACTATTAATCTCCCGCTCTGTCATTTGATCCTCAAACGAACAATCGACACATATTTGAAATTTGGATGAATTTCTAGCAAACATCTGCTTCCACTTTTCGTCTCGTTTCGCCCAGCCAGCTCCAATCTTTCGATTCTCTTCCATGACGACCCTCTCGGAATCAATGTCACGCCCTTGCACTTGTGCTTTAGCGTGTTTGATTGCCTTTTCTTGTTCCTTTCGGCGTTTCTTGACCGCCATGGCCTGTGCCCACTTGCGTTGCCGTTTGAGCTGATTCTTGGAGATCTTATTGGTGGGAGGAGGAGCTCCAGGTTGTCCAAGAGCGTCCCCACTATTTTCCCTGCCAGAATCGGCAGCGTTTGTCTCATCATTCCCATGGGACTCGGATGTGTCGTTCTTGTCGGGGATTTTGTCTGGACTACTACTAGACGTAGATGGTTCTTGTTCCCCTGCCATGGCAAGCCTTTAGTCCTTGTAGCTTCTCTAGCTAGAGTGGGAAGTGCCTCGAATGGCCCGCTGCCCAAGGAATTCTTTGTGCCATTCAACATTGTCATCAAGTGCGTTGAATTTTCTTCGTGCTTTTTTTGGCAATTCGATTAAAACGACTACTGTGACCGCTTTGCACAGCACGCTTTGTCACTCTATGATGACCTAGAGAGCAAATGAAGAAACTACTATTGTTTGTAAATAGATTCGTCCTAGTATTGTTCTAGAAAAGATGAAACACGCCCACCCATTGTGGTACAATCCATATTACTTTGCCAACAGACAGAGTCGTCCCATGAGCCCCAGTAGTTGCAAAAGTGAATTGACTCCATTGGAGATTCGAATATGAGTAAATCCAATCTCCCTTAAAAACTCCAACTTGATGCCTTCTTCCAAGTCTTCGTGAGCCTTGGTGACCTTGAACAAGGTACCAATAATATCACTCGCCGAATAGCCCAGAGTCCATAGCTTTTGCAATTGAGCATTCGCTTGATGCAAGTCGCCCTTGTGGCATGAATCTACCATGACACGAACGACATTGGGATGTGGTTGATCACAAACTTGAAAGACAGTCTTTTCATCAACTTTACCATTTCCTAATCCGCCCTTGGCCAAGGAATGAGAGGCTTGCAAGTTGTTGAGCGCATGTCGCATATCTCCTTCGGCCGTAAACAAAATGGCTTCCAAACCATCTTGAGTGTAATTGACTTGTTCAGCCTGGCATACTTTGAGTAAGTTTGCCATGATTTGATCATGACCCAAACGACTATATCTCAAAATGGCGGCTCGCGATTGAATCGCTTCAATGATTTTTGTGCTGACATTGCACGCCAGACAAAAGCGCGTGGTATTCGAGTAGATTTCCATGGTGCGTCTCAAAGCTTGCTGGGCACTGGTGGTCATGCTATCGGCTTCATCTAAAATGATGATTTTATGACGACCAGGGGGCAAGGTAATTTGTGTCATGGCAAAGTTTTTGATCGTATTGCGAACCACATCAATGCCACGAGCATCGGACGCATTGAGTTCTAACACAGCGTCTTTGTAGGCACTCCCCAAAAGTTGACGAGCCAAGGCATGGACGGAAGTAGTTTTGCCAGTACCAGGAGGCCCACACAGAATCAAGTTGGGCAAATTGCCGTCTTGAGAAATGGCTTGAAGACGCATGACAGTCTCTTCATTGCCGACGACATCTTCTAGCTTTTGTGGCCGGTACTTTTCAATCCAAGGAATCTGATAGCCAGACGACGAAGTATTCGTGGCGTTCGTTCGATTCTCTTTGTCGATATCCATCTTGGAAGTCATGGTGGTGGGGATGTTTGTTAGAAACAAAATAGTATGCTAGAGGGAGGGGAGGGACCAGACAGTAATGACAAGAGAGCATCCGCAAAGACAAAGATTCATTCCTTCAGCTTGGCGGTGGATGCAGTAAGTGACGACCAATGCTGGCGTCTTGGCGGCAGGAGCGGGCTGGCGCGCCGTGCAGTTGCTAGGCGCGCGCGAATTTGGATTCTTCGACTCAACCGATCACTGAGTGTCGGAAGCGAGAGCCGAGATGGCGGGATATTATGGAGCGACGATGACGGGGAAATAGCAAAACCAATCATTAAAGTTCTCCTTTCATCAAACCACAAGACAAGATACATTCAAAAAGTCATCTCAGGCTATGCATTTACACTGGGTGCTAAAGTATACCAGGTGAACAACTCCAAGAATAATGACAGCCGATGCGGAGGATGGTACTACTGCCGTCGTATCCTCCCGATTGCTCCTGTGGCCCCGCCGACGTCGACGACCCCGCGATGCTACGGGATTTGTCCTGGGATGGAAGCAAACGACGACCCTTGCATCATCATCATCCAGACGAGAAACGGTCGTTTGTGCGGGTATCCTTCCCCCAAGTGAATCCTTGCGTACCTATCGTCAACGCTTGACGAACTTGCGACAATCTTGTTCTTTCGACTCGTGTTCCTGTCTGGTTCAGACCTTGGACATTGTGGCGATCTGGACCGCGACTCCCGAAACACCGACACCACATAGTGATGACCATACATTACCCACTATTACACAACAACGGCGTGGCTATCCTTGGTATGTCAACAATGATGATGACAGTAACAATGCTGTTGATTTTTCCTTTCATAAACAATTGGTGTTTTATGATCCGCCAGGAGGAAATTCCAATGCCTTTGCACACTTTGCTTGCGAATATGCTGGTGATGGTAACAATGAGTGGTCTCGGTTGCTACATCAACTAAATCATGCACAGGAACTTTTGCAGTGCCTACAACAACCAAATGTAAATATGGATACTACTACGTCATTGCCCAAACAGCAACCAGAGAAAACGTTGGAGTGGAAGAAAAGTAGGGTTGTCAACGACGAGACTATGACGGATTCATCTCCGTCCTCCTTTTGGAGTCAGGCGAGATTATGGGCGATTCGAAATTCCATGACGTTGTTGCATTTTCAACAATTGTATCAACAACAACAAACACGTGGTGCTTTCCTCCAATGGCTATCCATCTTTTCGATCCTTCGGTGCCTTTTGCAGTTACCACCATTGTCGGATTCATCTGGAAGAATAACAACAAAGCAGACGACGACGCAAACCTGTCGTCTTTGTGGACAAGCAACATTATTTGTGGACCGGTCCCATGCGGCTCGTAGGTTTGTCACGGCATGGGATCATTATCTCGAGTCTATCATTGACATGTCCTTGGGAATGGGCGCGGCGCTCCTCTTGTTCACGGCTTGGCGCTACAATAATGGCAATCACAATAATGTATGGTCTTTTTATACCAGTGCCCGGCGGTGGTCCATGGACGTACTCTTGAATGCCATTTCTTGGTTGGAACAATTTCCAGCTGGATTCAAACTGAATGAGTCTTTGACTCACAACATGGGTCGTGAAATTCGAAATCTTGTCCAACTTCAGCAGCAGTTTCTCGAAGCTACGTTTTGGAATGTCGAATATGGACAATCGCTACTTTTACCCTTGTTTCTGACGATTTCCGCAGCCTGTGGATGGAACGCCTTGTTGGCAGTCCTCATGGATCTTTGGCGTTTGGAGACGCTGCATCTCTGGGTGTTGGCGACGACGTTTCGACATATTTACCGCGTCGAACTGTTTCTCTTGTCGGCTCTGTTTCGATTATTTCGCGGAAAGAAACGCAATTTATTACGACAACGTACAGACTCGATGCAATACGATGCCATGCAGTTGCTTGTGGGAACGATTGCCTTTTGTATATGCATCTTTCTCTGGACGACAATCATGGTCTACAATGTCTTTTTTGTAATCTCCAATTGGGTATTCAACTTGCCAGTGGTATTTCTATGGGTATCCTATACTATTTGCAGAGCCATTCCATGTGGAAGTATTGGGTGGAGACTTTGGCGACCGCAATGGTTTACGACATCGGTACACTTGGAGTCAATGATGAGCGAAGAGGATACTACCATTCAAGATGTGCGGGTTGCCAAGCTTTGTTATGTGGCCGAGAATCCGGCGAAACTTTTACTGTCCAGAGTTTCGGGTCATGTCTCGTCGTTGATTCGTTGGCTGCTGAACGCTCTTTTGGAGGCACTCATTCCCAGGGTGTCTAACGACGCTCCGTGCTCCATGCCATTTTCGAAACTAATGGAAAGTTATGGTGCTCATCAAAGTGGCGATGAGTAGATCTACTTGCTACTCGAATAGCAGTATTTGGTAATAATAAGAACTCCTACTACTAATCATACACGCTCCGATATTCTCGAATTTCATAATCGCTCGTCTCGTAATTTGTTCCAAAGGAATATTCTTTCATCTCATAACCTCCTCCCACTTTGTAGCCAGAATTGTTAGAATTACTAGATCGTTCCAACTGGGCACCGTTTCCACTTCGATTATCAGGGTCACTAGGCAAAGACGTCGGTGGTTTATCTGAAACTTGAAGACCCTGAGAATTTCGTAGTTTTGCATTGTGGTTGGCTGCTTGAATGGCTTGCTTGGAGAAATAGTCCTTGGAGTAAACACTTTTTCGAATCGCATTCCGAATGGCCTCCTTTTCTGCCTCCGATGCAATCAATCCCTTGGACTCGGCAAATTTTATCCGTGCTCTAGAGTCATCGGCAACGGCGGCTCTCTCATTTTGCGGGATCGTAAATGCGACGTTTTCCTGCTGTTGCTGTTGCTCGACTGTTATTGCCGTCTCGTAGTCAAAATCGGCCATGGGGACGGCGGGATTCAAAGTGTTGCACGTCTCGTCCGGAATCTGAGTTGCTACCGGTAACAAAGCACCCTCCAGCTCGTCTTCGTCGCGGAGAGCTCTTGCAGATAATAACATCTGGGCATGGTTCGACATGGTATTGCTTGTACTCTAGTAGAATATGATTGCAATAATTTGTGTCGAGTATGGAACAGTTTCTCGACCGTGTTCACTTTCTGTCGTGGTGGTGTTCTTGTCGTTTGCGAAGTGATGTGAGTCGGGGTGTCAAGTAGTTATCACCGCGCTCTCGTGTCCTTGCGGTACCTTCTGTAGGTTTTGTAGTGGAGCATACGTAAAGTATCGACTGACTCACGTGAATGAGATGGGATGGGTCGTATTAGAGTGACGTCACAGCACATTCGCGCCAACAAGCAGAACGATGTTGGTGATGGTGATGCCTGAGTTGGTGTCGGAGAATTGGCGGTGGCAGTTTATGTCTGCTAGTAGTAGAGCGCTGCTAATGTCTTGGATCCACTGGCAACAAGACGTAGTTGTGTGGATGGGATCATCGTCGTCTAACAATATTATATGGGAGTCCTTACAAACATCCAAACAACAGCAGGATTCGACGAATGCTAGCCATTCTCCTGACAGTGCTCCTACACAAGCTCGGATTCCAAACTATCAAGCTACTACCAGCGCATCTTTCTTGCTTGAATCATCCACAATCCAAAAGTCATTCACGCTCCGAAAACGGCCCTGTGGACAATGGATCAACAAGGAACGACGTACAAGAGGCTGTTTCGTCAGCATCTGCTGGTGCGTCCAACGCCCGATAGCTGGTATCAACAGTGCCACTTCTGCCCCGCGCTTGGACTTGAATACTGACAGGCGGTTCCAGACCTTAGTTCAAGCTAAAGTCACCATGCAGGGCGACAACCCGACATATCCACGAGTCGGCCGTCGTGGTGCGACGACGAGCGTCAGAGAGATTGAGGCATCAACACTACGCGGTCATGCCAAGCGAAGATCTAAGTTCCGCAAACATCTCCATTTCCTTTGCCTTCAGCTCTTTGATCTTGGAGTCATCAATTAAGAGGGTCGCATTTTCGTTCACGGACTGAAGGGTTGGCCACACTTGGGGATACCAGTGTTGATTGGATGCGTCATCAGCAACCTCGTTCAGAGTTCTACCCAAGTTCTTCTCGTTGTCCAGAAGAGAGTACTCCATCGAAAAGCCATCGGGAAGTCTCGCCGTTCCAGGCACATAACGAATTGAATAGCGCATCAAGTTTTCTTTTCCCTGCTGCTCAAGTTCTGCCTGTCCCTCTTTAGTGACCGGCATGGTTCGATGAAAGAGTAATCGAGTTGCAAAAATGACATCCCCGCGCTTCAAGTCGAAAATCTCCGCTGTCTTTTCCAGTTCAGCGTTCAAATCCGGCCTGTTATTCGCTATTCCTTGACAAGTGCCACCGATATGCGCTCGCTTAAACAACTCAAACAGCTCGTCTTTCGATGGTCCATGTCTGGTTCGATCTTGGCCAATAGCCTCATAGCCTTGCCATCGCCACGACGCTCGATGACTCCCCCGCGCTACTGCCATGCTACCTTCAAATTTTTTTGGCATGTCATCCAAGGCGATCCACGCATTGATCCCGTACTGGTCCTTTCCAGAATTTTCTGCCGCTGTGCTCAGGAAACTTTCCGGCCAAAAGCTCTGGTCATCGACATGGAAACCACACGTGTCATTGTTGGCGAAATGCTTCGCTAGGAACACGTCTCTAAAAGTAGTAGTACGCTTTCGGTGAGATGGCTCCATGAAACATGCTTTCATCGCTCCAGCTTGTTTTCCCTCACCTAAGAACACGCATATTTTGGGTCGTCGGATCCAATTGCATGAGCTCGGCGGCAATCTGAGGAAGTTTCGAGTTGATCGCGATGGACCGAAAAGCTTCTCTCGTATACATGGCACCTCGTTCAATGGTGCTGAAATAAGTTCCTGGTGTCGCGGTTGATGCTATTATGGCTTCGCCAGCGGCAACCACCTGCTGCAAGGCATCCTCATCGAGTACATTAGATAGGACGAGATATCCATCGTTATGGAATCCTGCTATTTGCTCCGGCGACAACAACGACGATTTGGTAGAACTTTCTTCTTCCGACATGGCTCGAGTTCATATGATAGGCGTAGGTGACAATTGACAAAGTCAATATACCTTGAGATGCATTGACACCATCAACAAAACAAAAGAAGACCAGCTAAAAAATCGCTATCATCAAAAACAGTGGAGTGCCGGCCGCGCCTTTTTCGAAAATCGACTACTCCGACCAATTCTGAGCTCGCTCGCCCGTTCAACCCGCCGGCCTTTCCACACAAAAGCGCGCAAAGCCTCATTACTTTTTTCGTCCCTCGGCAAATCTTCGGCGGGCAAGCAGGCGCCCATGGTGCCTCGATTGAGAGATGGAATAGATCATCGCACCCCATTCTTCTTGCACCTTTTTTGTTCTGATGAAAAAGTAGACTATATACTCCTGAGCATAGTTCATGCCGAAACCGACAGATAACAGCCACCTTAAGATTGCAGCATCCATATAAAAAGGGAACGCGACGAGAGATTTGACTGACGTCATTGTTAACATTCAGTCTGGATCAATTCTCTATGAACATGGGGCAAAGAGGTTGGGCATCGACCGATCTGAGATGGCGACATCAATCGCCATTTGCGCCAGTAGAGACGCCACGAAGTGACGATCCTCGGGGGTTTGTGGAAGATTATGGGGAGGATCGAGCCAGCAAGGGCGCCTTTGAGAGCCCCTGGCTTTGCCTCTATCGACTTCACACCCTTAGGTTAAATCCTTTGTTGGTGGCGACCCTTGCTGTGGCAGCTAGCGTTGCGTCGATTCAATTCGCCGATAGCACCATAGTCACCATGGCGTCGTCGTTGACTATATTCATGATTCTTGTATTATTGCTACAGCAACGGAGACTTAAAAAGCATGGGACGCTACGACACCAAAACAATGAGCTTCGACGTCAAGTCCACTATATGCGACAAGAACGAGAGCGTCTGCACCGTACCATGGATCGTCTCGATGAAGCGATTGCAGAAATGCACCATATCCCTCAAGAACTTCATAAAATATCCAAGAATCAAAATGTAGAGCGATTGTTGTCGATTGTGCAGGAACAACATGAGTTGCAGGAGAAGATACGCATCAAGATCAATCAGCAAATCATGCAACAAATGTTGACGATTGTTGTCCGAGAAGATCGGGATCAGAACTGGACGTTACGACCGACAGAGATTGAAAAGATTATTGTGCGTTTGGGTCTCGTGGAAGGAATTGAATTCAATGAAACTCTGTTCCGCGAAACGATCACTGAAGATCCATCAGTCTCGACAATTCTGAAAATTATTCGATCCTTACTGGAGCGGGACGATGAGTTTCAACATGGGAGACATATATTTAAGTTCAAGAAATAATGGGGTGGGGTGGGGGGAATCATGGCCGTCGCTAAAGCAGCGGTGGGGATACATGCTGACAATTCTCTCGGTACTAGACAAGTATGAATTGAGCTATTGTTTTGTACTGTATTATTATAATACCAGTGAAGCGAGGTGTTCGATTCGAAAGCGCAGAAAGGAATCGGCCAAGGAAGTCCTAAAGTTCTTTGATACGGAACGTGATTGGACTGGTGGACGATTAACTATATTGCCCACTAATAATTGTTTTCCTTCTGGCATCACATGTAGTAGAACGCCTTATTCTTCCAGCTGGTCGCTTGCAAGAAGCTTGGGGAACGAACCTTGCAAGCGCAACAGCTCAGTCTTATCACGCACCAAGAGAGAGGCTGCGACGCCATGGATGGCCGATCCAACCAGCAATGTTGACATTTCCAGCTTCTCGATCGGGTTGACGTTGTCCTCGACGATGGTGCCGATCACATCCCTCTCGAAGCAATGCGTAACCGACACGATTACGTGCAGCTCGGAAAAGGCAATTGGCAAGGACCCACTTTTGGAAAGAGCGTCAAGCAAATCAAATGCCTTGTTCCTCTCTGGTTTGATCACGTCTGCTTCGATGGTAGACCGCGATGCCTTGATCAAAAGATTCTGCTGGCGGCTACAAGACCACGTATCGGCTAGCTTCAAATTGGTGGATCTCAAGGCGGCACCACTCGCGTATTCTTCGATGCTTGAATTGAGGAGCCGCGGTAGTGCCGTGAAATCAATGCTGCCGTCGCTAGCAGCAGGAACTGAAGCAGAAGCCGAACCCTGCGCTGTGAAGTTTGCTGGAGCTGATGGTGCATCCTGTCCACCATCAGATGGCGGAGCCTGCGAGTCGGGAGGGCCATCGACTGGCGATGGCGGAGAATCTTGCATTGGTTTGCCATCGCGAGGAATTGATGGCATATTCCCGGGGCGGTCGAAAATCTCGTCCCTTTCGCGGTCATCTTCAAGCCTTTTCCAGTCAATCTTGGCCCCCAAGCTGTCAAGATCGTCATCGTTGCCGTCGGGGCTGGGCAAAATACATGCCCTCGGGACGTCAAACGGGGGAGGTTTTTCCACGTTCCAATCAAAATCCATGTCGACCTTCATTTCTTGTTCGTACGGGCGGTTAGGGTTGGCTCCGCTCCAATCATAAAAAGGTTCGTTTTTTTCCATAGGTCTAGTGGGGGGATCATGGCTCCAGTCATCGTTCACCCCGCCGTACAGGTCAGGTCTGGCTCCGCTCCAGTCATAACAAGGTTCGTTTTTTCTCCATAGGGCATCAGGAGGTTTGTCGGCGTTCCAATCAAAATCCGGGGCCTCCATTTTTTGTTCTTCCAACCGTTTCAAGAACTCCATGTCGGCCTTCATTTTTTGCTCTTCCAATTGTTTCTGCTTGGCTTCAGAAATGACATCAAGAACGGCTTTCACGTGGCCCTTCACATTTTCGACCATTTCGTTAAGGCTGACATTATCTTGGATGCCATCGTAAGACAAGAGGTCAGAGGGAACTTGGTATTCCACAAAGAGCTCTGTCAAGTCCTGAGTCAGCTTCATTTCCTTCGTCAAAGCATCACGTGGAAGCCCCAGCAACGTCTCTAGTTGAGGCTTGATCTGGACTACACAAATGCCCATGACAGACGACCCAAGTTGCATGCTTCGAAACGATTTAGCAAAACGTTGTTGCTCTGGCGAGAGGGAGCGAATAGCGTCCTTGAATTCTTTGGCTGTGGGAATCTCCTCCAACAGAAGTGGAATGAGCAATTCGTCTTTGTTCTGAACGATGATAGCGTCCTTCGGGTCGAGCCTATCTGGCCCAGCCATGGTACCCACAACCAGTAAGAATGACGAAAATTGGCGGGCGCGCACAATCAACTCGTAGCTTCTGCCATCGTAGCCAAAACGCTGCTGAACCCACCCGTGCAAATACTTCTTTCCCGTAAGTTCCACAGTCGTAGCTGCGTCCACGGACAGCATCATAGGGCCAGCTGAATGCACTTCGCGCATCAAAGTCTCGATTGGTTCTTTCTTTCCGTCGCCGAAAGAGCTGCCAGCACCCTCGATACTCAGCAATCCACAAGGGTCGTGACCTGGCTGTCGAATCGAGAACCTTATCATCATCGTCGGTGGACAGGACAGGGTCCTTTGCTTCGTCATCACCTCCTTTCTCTTCCATAAGCGCCAGCACTGGAATAAAAATGTCGTCATATGACATTACCGACAGCCGATCATTCGGGTTCCACACTGGTACAGGTCCAGCAGGGTTGTGTCTCTCAATGATATCGTGTTGCACGCATCGGTCGAAATGCGCACGGACGCCGCCCATCCACCACTCAAGGCCTTTCATGAACGTGATTGCTTCCTCGACTTGCTGGTTTCGGCGCGGGGTCTTGGTTTCTGGATGTTGTGTGTCTACCCTGAATGTGGACGTCATGGCCCCAGTGTCGATCTGGCTCAGCAACCAAGTCAACGACAACTCCACCGGCTTGCATTCTCGATGCTGAGGGAGCACCCTTGTTTGGGTTATCAACACCATGGAACTAGAGCGATTAGACAACACTTTCCTTTCCGCCACATCGGTTCCAGAGTAGATCGAAATCTCCCACTGAACTTGCACTTTCCAGTGAAACTCACGCACATGATGAACGACTTCTTGTAGCTTAATGATAAATTTTGTCGCACTCTCAAAGAACGACGGGCTGTTTGTCTGAGTGTACTCGTCCTTTTCCTCGGTCTTTTGCATAGGAACTGCCACAGTTTTCTCCTTCAAAAGCGTATAGGAATCCGACGCTTGGAAGCGAAGAGTAACTGGCTTGGTCTTATCGATGGACTTGAGCACCTCTTCCGTTACGCCAAAATGCACAAGCGCATTCAACTGAGCAATTAAAGCAGTGTTCGTTAGCTGGTCCACCAAAAGGTACTTGTCGCCATATTCATGGTCCACATCTTCCGCGAGGCGAGGGTTGCGATGAACTTCCAAGATGCGTTCTACGGCTTTCAAAGCATCATCGACTGCAAATAGAGGCATAATGTTAGCCCCACAGATCACAAAAAACAAACAAAATGTTGCCATTGCCAGCGAAGCATCGCTTCAACAGCACTTACCTTTCTGCCGAAAGACGGTTTCTTCGAAATCAGCCTGGGGCATTATGGACGGGTCACAACTGAATGTCATGGTAAGATGTATGGTTTTATTTAAAAGCAAGGACAATCGGCGTTTCTCTGCATGGAAAGATCACCGGCATAGAGGACTTCGCTTCGCAATTTTTTATATTGCTTCGTTACACGAGGGTGGTGCGACCACCATGTACAACCATCATGACCCCTCGGCACGTTTCAAATCCATGAGGTCGCATAGGTAATGATTGCATGAAGGGCCATGGTTGTGCTTCAACAAGAGTGGCAACAAAATTACCCAGTGTATGGATGCGTCAAAAGCGAATCCAGGCGTTGCTGTGTACTGCTATACGTCGGTATGATACGTACATCATGTACACAAAGTTGAAGCAGCTCCAGGCGGGTCCCGAGCACGACTCGACTCATAGAGCGGCGGGGCGGCCGGCGGCGACGTCAATCGAACAAGATATTTGTTTGGTCAAAAAGATATCCAAAAGTGCGATAGGAGCATGATGTCGACTGACTCTCACCATCACCTGCCGCCACACTACTTTGACAAAAGTTTGCTGTTTAAACCCCAGCCCGAAGTCACCTACCGCAAGAATTTTAAAAGTCGTAGAAGTGTAGTGATTTGATTTAGATCATTCCTGATTAAAATGACTGCAACCGCAAAGAAATCAGCATACGAGCAACTCGTCGGCCGTCTTCAGACTATCACGCATCTGAAACGTGCCGAAAGTGTGCTGAATTATGATAGGATGGTATTCATGCCTAAAGCTCCCGAGGCAGCGATGGCTCGTGGCGCTCAGCTTTCCGCATTAGCAACTGTCGTGCACGAAAAGACCACCGACAAAACTCTGTTCGAGCTTTTGGAGAAAGCCGAAACCGACATTCCAGTGGATCAGCCAGATGCACCCCGTATTCTGGAGTTGACGCGTAAGACTTTGGAGCAGACGGCTCGAATCCCGGTAGAACTTGCCGCCCGCAAGGCTGAACATGGAGCGATTGCCCATGGAGCATGGGCTACTGCTCGCGAAAACAACGATTTTGCGTCGTTCGTTCCAGCTCTCACGACTTGCTTTGAGATTGCCAAGGAGGAAGCTGCAGCCAAACGCGTCGATGAAAATGTCAGTCTTTACGATCAAATGCTTGAAGATTTTGAGACGGGGATGACATCGGCTCGGATCGATCAAGTTTTCAAGGATATTGAAGACGCCCTAGTTCCGCTTCTAGAGCGCGTTCGTACCAAGGGAACACCCCCATCCACGGCTCCATTGAGAGGAATATTTCCAATCGAAACACAAAAGAAGCTTTGCAGAGATATTGTAATGAGTCTTGGCTTCGACGACACGCGGGGGCGAATTGATGTTTCTGTTCACCCCTTCACTTCAGCAGCCTCGCCGGCAGATGTGAGGATTACAAGTCGATTTAGTGAAAATGAATGGGCCATGGGTTTGATTGCAGGGATTCACGAAAGCGGGCATGCACAATATGAGCAAAATTTGCCTTCTAGTGGTCTGGACATTGACTCGCACCTATCCATGGGAACTCACGAATCTCAAAGTCTCTTTTGGGAGAGAGCTATTGCCAAGAGCCTACCGTTTTGGAAGTTTGTATCCCCCAAGCTCAACGAAGCATTTGACAACTTTTCTTACTCCCCTGAAGAGCTTTATGGGGCAGTAAATGCAGTGCAGACAGAAAACTACATCCGTGTCGAGGCCGACGAGTTGACCTATCCCCTCCATGTGCTCTTACGGTACCGCTTGGAGAAAGAAATCATCAACGGCGATTTAAAGGTGGAGGATATCCCTACCAGATGGAACACCATGTTCAAGACAATGCTGGGTATAGATGTTCCGGACGATACCAAGGGTTGCCTACAAGATATTCATTGGTCTGCATTTGCCATTGGATATTTCCCCACGTATCTACTCGGCAGTTCTACCGCAGCTCAGCTTGCCCATTACTGCAATCAAGATATCCCGAACATGGAAAAGCAGATCGAGGAAGGAAATTTTGAGGAAATAAAGGCTTGGCTCAACAGCAAAGTTCACAAGCATGGCAAGCGATACAAAAGTCTCGATGCACTGCTGGAGGCGCAAGTAGGAGAGAAGCTCAACCCGGAGTATTTCATTCGCTACCTTGATAGAAAATACAGCGCTCTGTACAAATGCTAATGACGTCGGCCAAATTATCGTCAATCCGCTTGGAATCCCGATATTCCTGTTGGGCTGTTTTATATGAGTTTCTTCATATCAAAAGAGGACATCACCCAGCCGTTGGATGGAGCAAGACGATTGAGAAGAATTGACATAATAGTGTCATGTCGCATGTCGTGTTCTATCCTTTATGAATTGTAGTAAAAGGCAGTGAAGAGTGTATTTCTAAATTAGTAACTATTCTTGGTGTAGCTGTCCGCAGGTGAAGAAGTACTTAACTCCTGCGGCGTTTGACCTTTGTATTGATGTATGGTCGATAAACCGTTAGGAATGGTCGGGGGCGATGCGAGGCCGCTTTCTCGACTGAGAGTCACTCGAGGCAATATCATCGCACACGCAGTCTGGAGAAGCGCGATTTGATTCTTTCCTGGCATCCTCCACCACCGAGTCGCAAGAGTCCGTGAAACTAATAACATGGAACAAGTAAGGCGTGGCCACCTGCTCGAATGTTTCCGGCGAGATTGTACGCAAAATGTTCTGTACCTCCATGGCTTTGCCATCGGAAGGAGTCCACGAGGGGTTTAGGCCGGCGATATTGAGCAGAAACGAATGCTGAAGGTCCTTTGAGCAAAGGGCCTGTGCAGCAACCACTTCCAGGGCACAGACCAGAGATCCATAAGCAACCATACTAGGATCAGTATGAACTGACAAAGTCACATTGAAGCATGCGAGCTCTGTAAGATACTTGGCGACATCGTATATCTCAGCAGCGAATTCTCGATACCTCATTGTTCCAATAGGCGATGGCCACTTTGGAAGGAGGCGCATGAAGTGCGCAACGAAGTATAGGGGGGTTGGTGGGTTGAGGTGCCAATCTAAGAGCGACATAATCCTTTGCTCTGTCGCTGCGATCGTCGCAGCTGTGAACAATCCGCGACTGAGTTCCTCGAAAGCGGAGATCCTCAGCTTTAGCCGACCCCCTTGTTGCGCGGCATCGCTTTCGCCGTGGAGCTTGATTGCGAGGTAAAGCGAAGTAGTTGCTAGAAGTTGAAACTCCTGCCGAGAAATATCATTTCGAGCATTGATCGCTGAAGCGGAACGGTCCAGATACTGGAGAGCGATCCAAACTACGTCGCGGTCGAATGAGAAGTGGTCCACTACCTCAAAGATCCACTCACAAATCTTCCGCCTCCATGCTTCTGTGACTTGGTCTACCCTATTAGTTGACGAGCGACCAAGACTATAACCCATCGGTTTCCGATACCTTGTTTGCTCGTGGCTTAACATTGCCAAAAGAGCATCTTTTGTCTCTTCACTGCTTTGGGGCAAGTCTGAAGAAGACATGCTGCAAACTGCATGGACTTCTTCTTCTACTGGCAGCGGGGAGACAAATGTAGCCATGTTCAGAAACCTAAAAGGATGCATTGTGTTAAGATTGATTTCCTGCAAAGATTTTGCCTATCCTTCCTCTATCCGGCAAAAGAACCCGGTCCAGATGGCCTCAGCTACAGATTCTTCATGATAATACAGCTGTCGGGGCGAGAAAAGATCCGATTTCTAAGCGCAGTGTGCTTCATCCTGTAGATTGCACTGTCTTTTAGTACGGTAGAATCCATCCAATATTCCATGAAAGACGCAGTTCTTCGACTTCAAACATGGGAAGCTCCTTCGCGTTTTCAGAAGAAGTGAAGTGCAGTTCATAGGGCAATAATAGTCAATGATATAGGGCACTATTAACAGAAAGTCGCAGAAAGCCTGCAATTTGTCTGAGATAGGACTCCTGGATTATTTTTCTAGCAGTTTGGCACGTCTTCTTGAAAATTGTCGAGAACCTCGGAGAATACGGTAGTATCTAAACCGCTATGCCCCAGAAACTCGCAAACGAGAAAGATATCATCGATAGGAACAAATATGTTGTTCGTGGTGGCTTGTAGGGCAATACACGTGGCTCGATTTTCTCCCTTCGGAACATTACTGCAAATGCTCGAAACATTATGCACCATTTTGGTTCCAATCCAAATCCACAAACTTATGGGAAATAAGCGAAGTAAAC
Source organism: Nitzschia sp. DOCU1 (assembly GCA_951394045.1). NCBI lineage: Eukaryota > Bacillariophyta > Bacillariophyceae > Bacillariales > Bacillariaceae > Nitzschia > Nitzschia sp. DOCU1. The sequence goes on along the minus strand of OX595986.1, from coordinate 3,707,806 downwards.
AATGAATGACGCGGACTACAAGACGATAGCCCTATGCTATTTATCGCACGGCGTAACAAAATCTTGCTGAAGTGTTTTTTCGTGGTGGCATGTCTACCAGTTCCTATCCTTTGTCACGATTGGCTTCAAAATGCATTCCCAATAGCACAAACCAATGACGCGGACTACAAGATGATACGGCTATTCCCGTTGTCCACACAAAGTAACGAAATCTTTCGAATGTGTTTTTCCCGCTGGGTGGCCTTTTTGTACCTGTTGTTACTACTCCTTGTGGCCGCTCGATTTGCGTCTTTCGAGGAAATTACAGTGTCATATGATAGCTGTACTAATACACTACATGTAATCAAGTACGCGAAGGTACGAAGGTACAGGAGAACTACATTACTACCACCAATAATGAAGATATGATTGTTGTGTTGTCGACCACTGGTGCTGATAACAACCCCTCGATGGGAAAGAGAAGAAGCCAGCTACCGTACCAGCACTACCGGCGGTAGTAGTTCTACTAGTATGTAGTAGTAGTAGAAGAAGCAACAAGAACAACAGGACAGTTACCGTTAATAGTGCTACGATACTATGCTTGTTCATGATCCGTGCGGAGGACTTCAGTAATACGGGACAGACTAGCTCGCTTAGAGTGGTTCTTGGGTCGTCGTTTTGCTTCTCACGAACGTCATGGTGGGGGTGGTCCTTGTCACCACTGCTTGTTCTTGTTGTTATTCGGTCGTCCCGCTGGTGCCTCCTGCTGTGGTGCTGGTGGTGGGGGAGCTTGTTTCTTCATCCCGGCTCTCGATCACGACGCTTTTGGATAGCTGGTTACTGCGATGTTAGCAGTCCGCTCCTTTCATTATATTTAGCACGTGTTACTCGTACTACATGGTCCAGCAGCACCGGTAGTAGGGAATCCAAAGTATCATACCTACTATTACCGGAAGGTCTCGTACATCGGAAGGCGTATGGCACGTCGGACCATGGCGAGTCGAGCGCGCAACAAAAAGCGGCGCGCGCGAGCACATCACGTACAGCGGGGGCGGCACTCTCCTTCTACATCACTTCTTTCGGCATAAAATCCAAAAGGCATTCCTTCATCGTCGATTCGTTGTGCGGTAACGTTCTACAAATAGTCAGAAGCATTTGAGATACTCATTCAACATGGCAAGTGGAGGTGGCCTTGGACGTTTTTCTCGTGGAAAGCCTTCCGACGATGGTAGCGCTCCGGCAGCTGCATCCACTACCACTCAAGCCAAGTTTCTTGCCACCGACAAATCGAATGACACGTCGTCGGGTTTCGAGGACGATTCGAGCTGGATGCAATACAGCTCAGTCGATGATGATGCGGCTGGTATGAATCACTTTGACGTATCTGGTGTCGGTGTGGACTACAGCGACTTCACCTTTCCAGACGTTGCGCCCATGGAAGAAGAAATGCAAGGCGTCACGAAGAAGCAAGACAACGACTCGGCGAGTGCGGCAAGTACGGGACTCCGCATCTTCAAGAACTCACCTTCTGCGAAGCAAGGCAATAATTCTGGACAAGAAGTCAGAGCTGAAGGTCTCAATCCTTCGGGGACCGAAGCAAGCGAAAGCAGCGTTGGCATGACTCGCATCATTCCCGCCGGCAATGCGGCAGGCAAGACGAACATGACGGACTCGTCGCAAGTGGGTTCCAAGACCTCTGAAGGAAATGAAACTCGACCTTCTACTATCCAGAATCAACTAGTTGAGGGATCTGCTTCCCGGGCTTCAGATGAGCAAGCTCGTGGTCCTTCCAGAGAAGCACACGGGACTGCTGGAATTCGCAGCGTGAACGTTCCTGGCGCGGACGCCAGAAGCTCGCAAGGCGTTGTGCTCCGCCAAGGTGGACATGCTGATGATCGCAATACAAGTCATTTGAGTCTTGGGACCACAAACCCTTCTGCCTTGATGGTCAGAGGATCTTCCACTGATCAGATGAACAATGCCAGCGCTAGTATCGAGAGCCGAAACGAGCATGCTGCTTTCGAATTTGGCCTTGCAGCGAATGTCAGCCATTGGGCTCCTACTTTTGATCCCACTCAAGTTTTTGTCACTGCTAACGAATCTACTCGTGTGATTCCGGTCCCACCATCAGCTAGGAAGCAGCCGCCGGCGCAGACCAGCCAAAGTCAGCATCGTGGGGCTAGTCCATCTTTCCCGACGCAGTCTGGAAACGCCGAGAATAATATGATCACCAGAACTCCAGGTAGTTCAAGTCAGCGCCATGGAATGAGAGTCCTTCCCAGTGGACAGCCAGCTCGTAGCACTGAACAGCGCGATCCTTATGCCAATCCTGGCGTCACAACTCCTGGTTCCAGCCGTGGCCAGTCATTTGCTTCCAAGCTTCCTGCAGTGACACCGGGAAACGAAGAATCCTTTAATCAAGACCATTTGGAGGCATCTCCCATGACACGAAAGCCTACTTCTGTAGCCCTCGGTGCAATCGTCACTCCGGCTCAGGATGGCGCCGCCCGTGATCCAAAGACTGCTTGTATCGACAATCGCGACGAATCTCCTTCTGGTGGTGAACGCGCGAATGATCGTCAGGCTTTGAACTTTGAAGACTTGCATGCCAAATTTCTTAGTGACATTCGCGACTTGGAAGACCATCAAGAGAATAACCGCGAAAGACTTTTGGCGATGGAAGATCTATTTGCAAGCGCATATGCGGAAACTCTACAAGATCAAGCACAACTTCTTGATCTTCTGTACAGTGCTGAGAAGACCTCGGAAATGGCTGGTGGGCTGATTGCTCGCTTTGATCTCTCCTTCTAGAGTCTTCGGGGCGTTTTTGCGTCGGCTATTTACCTAGTCGGCCGTTGTCAACAAAGACGCCAGCTCCGAATTGTACATCTTTGTTCGCTGTGGTTGCTCTCCTCTCAATGTCACTTTAGCAAGAACAACTATGTCAGGACTCTGGATTTGATCTTCGAGTCGCACATTATATCCTTGCAGTCAGTTCAATTTGCGGCGCGCAACGCCCGCGAAGCCATTGTATTATGATTGTGGTAGTAGGTGCACATGTCTTGCTGTTCTGTACCAAGTACATTACTTTCGTGTTGGTGGACGAATCAGCACAAGAAAGTTTACTTGCAAGACTTGTGATTTGGATCTTCGAGTCGGACGCAAAAGGACTTGGACTTGTTGGCTGGTGTCTGGAATTTTGATGCAAGGGCTTTTACTCCACAAATAGGTACTCTAGAGGGAATGTCATACTAGAAGAGCTGTTGTCACTGCATATCAAGCTAGTGGGAAATGGCGAGAGCTAAGTTGCTCTAGTAATTTGCAGCTTCCGACAAAGTAAGGAAGACTGCAGTACCATTTGATTAGTCAGTGGCGCCGTCGGTCGTCCGCCCGTTGGCATATTGTAACTCAATCCGAAAATTTTTAGGGAAAGGGCAGCAAAAAAGAGGGAAAAGGGGAAAAAAGAAGGAAAAAGAAAAAGAAGTTTCGGGTTCCATCGTGGCAGATTCCATTCGGATCCACGTCTTAGCCAAGAAAGAACAATGATTTACTTAACAAAGATCAGAAATGATCTAAGCCTGGGCAGCAAAAGGGGAGCCATTATTGCCTACAGGGAATCCATTAAATCAAACTGTGACCATTATCCAATGAAATTGCTTAGATTTTGTCTTATCTCTGACTTACCAAAAGTCTTATCTCCGAAGCAACGTGCTTTGGAAGAGAAAGAGTCGATACCGATACCCATTACATGTCCCTTCCGATATTTGCAAATTCCAAAAATCAAACGAGGACGTTTAATGACTACGACGACGCCCCCACCACCGGCGCTGCTATCAAATCGGCGGCTGCATATATTCGACACCATTATGATGTCGTCAACATCGCTGGTCTTTCAAGTCGTCGGTTATTACCGTCCGTTGTTTCAAATGAGGAGGAAAGCGCCGTTGTTTCAAATGAGGACGAAAGTGCGGCGGCGGCGCCGGCGGCGCCGGCGGCTGCCGATGATGATGCGATGAACGAAACGTCCCGTCGTTCATGCTTATAATCGACGACGAAAGCAACGCCACCATTATTGCTTTCGATTCGGTGACAACATATCCGGATGATAATAGTAATAGTAGTATTGGTAGTATCTCAAGTAGTAGTACTATCAGTATCAAAAGCATTCGTCGTCGCACCCATCAAAATGTTGCAGGGGTCGTTTTTGGAAGAGGGAATCTCAGATGCTGCGAGTGGCAGCGTGAGCATCGATGTGGACCGTCAGACAAGCCGACAGCAACTTTTGCAAAGACGCGAGTAAGACAGAGTGGGTACAGGTTTCGTGACTGTTCAGCCCATAGTGGAATGAAGTTTGTTAAGTAAATAAGACATGACTTACTGATGTCTTCTTAGGGAAATGATTGGCTACGGTTGATGCCCAAAGAATCCACATCCCCAGTGCAATCCCGAATCAAAGTTTTCGCTCTTCTGTTCAGCTGTTGCGTTGACGTCACCTGCCGCCACGTCAGTAATGTATTGCCTTCTATTTATGGGGATTCGACACGTATCTTCCCGAAAACGCTGGAAGCAGATTTTGCGAACAAACGAAGGCCAACAGCAGGGAAGCAAAAGCAGGTTTAGTTTGAGGGCTTTCTCTTACTTCACAATGAATTAAGGAATGGACAGAGATGGCAACTAGATTGTATTCATTGAGCAAAGTTGCGGCTTCTCAAAAAATAAGGGGGTGCGCTTTAGCAGCTCTTGCAATTCTATCGACGCAGGCATCGACCAGTAGTGCTTGGGTTTACTCCGTTTCGCCCACAATCCCACAAACCAGTTCTCACAACCATCGAATATTCAGCACCATGGCAACTCGGAATCCAGAACTTTCTGTGGCACAATTTGTGTGCCTCAGTGACAATTACGGCTATTTGTTGCATGACCCTAGCTCGGGTCAAACAGCAGCCGTTGACACGCCCTGTGGAACAACCTACAAACAGGAACTGGAACGACGCGGCTGGAAGCTTACGCATATTCTTAACACACATCACCACCATGATCACACCGGCGGAAATCTCGAGCTCAAAGGCAGTGGTGTCACCGTAATCGGTCCTAAGAATGAGAAAGTAAAGATCCCAGGAATTGACCATGCCGTCGTTGGAGGTGATGCATTTGAATTTGCAGGCACGAAGGTCATGGTCCTTGATGCGGGTGGCCACACCAAGGGCCATGTAGCTTACTACTTTCCAGACCAATCCAAAGTGTTCGTTGGCGATTGCCTCTTTTCGTTGGGCTGCGGGAAAATGTTCGAAGGAACGCCCGAACAATTCTGGTCGTCATTAGAGAGGCTTCGAGCGCTCCCTGACGACACTCTCGTCTATTGGTAAGTTCTTTCGACGTTTGTCAACCGTACTGTCTATGACAGCTGACCTCTGTTTGTACTATCTAGTGCCCACGAATATACGGCTTCCAATGCCAAGTTCGCGCTGAGCGTCGAACCCAACAATCCAGATCTTGTAAATCGAGTAGCCATCGTCAAATCGAAACGATCGCGAGACGAGCCCACTGTCCCAACTCTTCTTGGAGAAGAGAAAAGGGCAAACCCCTTTTTGCGAGTCGATTTAAGTGACGAGATCCGAAAGAATATTGGAGCTTCGGGGAGTGATACACCAGCACAAGCGTTTGGCAAGTTAAGAAAGGCCAAGGACCAATTTCGCTGAACTAGTTGAGCACGCGCACACAAAATCAGCAATCCTTATCGATAGACACGCGAGAATCTCGCAATATGTATATAAAATCATAAAACTATTACCTTCATACGCCACGAATACATTTTACGCTTTCGACCCGAAGAGCAGGAGACTTAAATATCAAGCCTGTCCCTGTTCGCCCCGTCCGAATGCTTCTTGGCCATTTCAATCACTTTATCCAATCGTTTTGTATTGTATGGCTTTGTTGGTAGCGGAGGGTTGACAATAGAGTCGTCGGTTGTGTACAGAGACATATCGAGCGACAGATTTCCCACAGAATGTTCATCATCGTCGATTGGTGTGTGAGATGTTTTTGGAGACGGAGCTGCATCTTCAGAGTCGCTGCTGTCGGCCTGTTTAATTGGCGTTGCGTCCTTTCGATGACGAGACCTAGAGCGTCCGCCCGAAGAAAGCCGTTTTCGACGGCGGTACGTCACAATAAGAATAACCACAGCTATAACGAGAAGGGTACAAGCGGCTGCCAAAGCAGCAATGAGCCCCGCTGAGATCGTCGAGTCTGACTCTGATGCTGGCTGCTCAACGTTTGCTCCAGCTTTGTAGCCGGTGCCCGCCGCATGTTGTACGGTTTCACCATCAATGTACATCGCAACAACATTTGCGCTTGGAAGCCCGATGAGGCGAAGGTAGTCCTCCAAGTCCTCAATACCCCAAACGGCGAAATATGCATGGATATTCAGGGAAAGATCTTGTGGAGATGGCGGCCTGCTTTCAAAATATGCAGTGCCTTCGATATTTATGCTGAGGCCAGTCTTCAGTCGGCGTCGATTGAATGAAGACTCAATGACATCGAAATCGAATGACGCCTTGTCAAACGAATCTACGCCGCTGTTCCTGTCCAAGACATTTTCAAAAAAGTCTGTCATGGCTACTTCGAGATCTTCAACCGATTTGGAAGCAGCATCCTCGTCAGAGACCATGACGTCGATTCCGATTCTTGGTAGTTGTACGTGATTTACATAAGTTCCTTTTTGGGTTGGTGAGCTTGTGGGAGTGACGGTTTTGGTGGCTGGGGGTCGAGTTTCAACAACAGCTCCAGTTGCATCCAAAGTAGTGGACTCGGTAGAGGAGGAAGTAGGTGCCGGTGTCGTGGAGTTCGTTGGCGCAAATGTTGTCGAAGGAGAATAGGATGGGGACTCCGTGGGAGCCGCTGATGGACTGATAGTTGGAAACTTTTCCTCTTTTGCCTCAACATGCTCCGACGCCAACAACAGCAATACGACCAAAACTGTGAATGCTTTTGTGCCCATCCTTTTATTGACGGGACATCTAGAGTGCGAATGACACTTCATTTTGATTTTTGCGATGTTTGTGATCTCGAGACGTTGTAATCAGATGGCGAAAAGTCACACTTCTAGACTGATCGTTGTAATAATGGAGCGTGGAATTTGTTGTTGTTTGTTGTTGCGTGGAGAAGGAAAGCAACTCCTCGCTCGATTCCGATCGAGGAGTGCACCTTTTCTTGGAAACAAATTCCAATAAGCCCAGATTGTGAAGGGATTCAATTCGTACATGTGTTTTGTCACGACAAGAGCTGTTACAAGACTTGGCGATAGTATAAGGTCCCTTTTGGAACATTTCTATGCCGTCATATACTCCCTCGCCGCTGTTGATCCGGACATATTCCGCTCGTGCAACATTTTGTGCCAAATCGGCGGGTCGAAAAATGAGTATTCCAACGGATGCCAAGTCTTCGGAGCGAAGGTCGACTGGCGCGCGCAAATCAATCAAATCACAAATCAATCATCAATACTTCGTGCCAGCGTGACCGTTCTGGCCGTCGCCCTGCACTGCGAGGATCCTGCGTCATCTCGCCCCGACAACGACCCATCAAATTCACGAGATCTGACGATGAGATTTAGGCACAGCGACGACCAAACATGTAGGCGACGAGAGCCGAATACCACCTTGACAAACAGCTACTAAAATTGCAAACATTTTACAAGTATTGTTCTTGACTCGGTACAAAGAACGTGGTAATGGAATATCGGTGGCGACAGCTAATTTTCGCTTCATAATTGACAGCACCATGGCCGGATCTCAACGTGAGGATAATGCCGAGGATGATTTGACGCCAATAACAAACGAGCCACCACAGGTGGAAGAGTTTGCGCATTTCAATCAAATGCAACGGGGTGAGGGAAATTACAATCCACGAAAACCCAAGTGGTGGGTCAAACTCTGTGGGAATACCAGCAAAGCACAAAAACGAGCCATCCAGCAGATCCTGCAAACGCATGGGCTGCCGCGTAGGGAGTACGGAACAATCATCGATTGGACTGAGGTGATGAGGGCACCGAATCGAGATATATGGATAGAAATCGGAATGGGGAGAGGCGAAAACTTGCTGGCACTGGCCCATCGAAAGAAAGATGAAAATGCTTCCTTTGTTGGAATCGAAATCAATAAGAACGGCATGGGGACGGCTTGTCAACGAGTTGTAAAAGGACTCGAGACAAATGCATACTTCTCGGGATACACGTTATATTCTCCGTCAATCGATCCGTACAATCCGGCCTTTGAAGGTAACAGCGAAAGAAATGAGGCGGAAATTGGGCCGACACCGCCGGACGACTACGATGGCGTCGGATGCGACAATTGTGCTGCAGTATACGAGAATGTTCGTCTATATCCCGGTGATGCGGTCAAACTATTTCCGCACATTCCCTCTTCTTCTGTCGCTGTGGTTCTGGTAACGTTTCCAGATCCATTCCCTCGAGATTCAGATAAGGAATGGCGAGTCGTCCAAGTGGCCACGCTGCGTCAAATTCATCGAATTCTTCGCAAATCGTCGTCCAATTCTGCGGGGAGGTTCTTCCTTGCTACCGATCATGAAGGCTTTTTTAGTTAGAGCCATCAAGTTGTGGAGCAAATCAACCGTGAGTTCGTCATGTTCGAAAAGGTCGAGCCGTGTCCCGACCGTTCCGAGTGGCTTCCAGCCGTAAGTCGCTACGAACAAAAGGGATGGGATGAAGGACGACAAACTCGGTTGTCCTGCTGGGCTGTCAAAGGATAATCATGTAAATAGTTTCAAAATAGCAAATCGAACTTTGATCGAGAACTAGTCGCATCTAACAATGCATAGTGGCAGGAAAGTTTCTCGACGTCTCCAAAACTCCACGTTCGAACCATCCGTAGCACCAGGAAAAGAACAGAGCTGTCCATTTCATATTGTCCGATAGTTATTGCAGAGTGAAGATCTCTGGATTCAGTGCGGTGCCTCTCGTACTCGAAGGCGACAAATTATAGCTTGTGGCATTGCTTTGTTCTTCGCAGTTGATAGTGATAATAATAATAAAAGTTCCCCCCTAAGGCAGTGCTCTGGTAGCTCAGTGGTTAGAGCGACACGTTTACATCAAGTGTAAGCACCGTGTAGGCCGGCGGTTCGATTCCGCCTCGGAGTAAAATTTTGTTCAGTGCAAATGTTCTAATCCATTGAATCACCAATTGTCAATCATGCGATTTCAACCACACACCTCGGAACAGAACAAATATCGCACCTTTACTATTTGATGAAAGAAGCACCACCATGGCTACTCCAAAGGCTCTCACCGCCCTCAAGACGACAAAAGAGGCGCTGAATGACATAAAGGCAAAGCTGGAACCTGTTGTCCAGTGCCTCAGAGACGATGCTTTTGAAACAGCGACGGCGCAAGCACAAGCGACCGTTTCGCTGTCGATCGGCATGATGAAATACATGAGTGCTCGATTGCAGGGCTTAGATCACGGCCGGAAGCCTGACGATCCTCTTCGCATAGAGCTGAATCAGATGAGGAAAGTTCTCGCGGACATCAAAGCAAGGAAGTTGGACGACAAGAAACCAGAAGCCAAGCAACAGGGGAAATCGACGACAACCCCGCAAGAACATCCGAGCACCAAGACGCTTCCGGCAAAGAGGAAGGCGCCCAAAACGGATTTGAACGAGGCAAAGAGCAAAGTAGATGACAAGGGATCGCTAACTGATACTTCAAAGCAGCAGCACGGCAAACGGAAACCCCAAAGATCCGAGCGACCACACGCGAAGAAGCCAAAATCAAACTAGTTGCAATCGACTGCATCGTCCATCTTAAGGTCTCGTTACCCCCTGCGCCCCGTGCTCGCAACGAATCGATCAAATCACGGGGGCTGCTACTAGTATAGAGCCACCTTCGTTTGTTTCTTTGCTTACCGGTTTCAGCTTTCTGACGTGACCACGGCTGAGGTTGATGCAACGCTGCCGATCTCTCACGACTTGCTAGAATATGCAATCGATTGAGCTAAGATGTAAATTCCGATCTCGATTAGAGTACCAAACCATTATACACTTGTAATGCTGAGGAGCTCATCGTCCTCCTCGGGCCGACCCCGGAACTTTTCTTTTTGTTCCGCGTTGAATCGATCAATGTCAACGACGACATCGCTGTCGTACGTGTTGTTAGATACTAGTGCATCTTCTCTCTTGCCTGGCTCTTCGCTTTGTAGGTCGTGTTTCGCGCCGTTGGATGGCAACAGCATCATGCTGTTGATGGTGACCGCGAGCATGGCACCGACATCACTTGCAATCGCCGCCCACAAAGCCGCCCTGTGCGCCAGAGCAAAACCAAGGACCAAAAACTTTACCACCAAACTAAAGACCACGTTCTGCTTGATCTTGCGAATGACGCTTCGGCCCATTTTGATGCTGTAGACAAGCTTGTCGAGGTGCGAGTCCATCAAGGTGACATCGGCGGTTTCCATGGCCAAGGCTGAGCCAGCGACCGCCACCCCGACGTCGCTGATGGCAAGTGCCGGTGCGTCATTTACCCCATCACCACACATTAGCACTAGTCTTCTCTCAGAGCAAACGTTTGTCAGTACTGATTGGTTGCCAATGCGTTTGTCTTTTAACTCTGAGACAATCGAAAGCTTTTCCTCCGGTAAAAGCTCGCTTCGAATATCGTTCTCGGAAAGGCCAATAGCGGCGCCAATCGACAATGCCGTCTCCTTTTTGTCTCCCGTCAGCATCAAGGTGTGGATGCCCATTTCCCTCAACTTGACTAGTACCTGGGCGGATTCGGGACGAACTGCATCTGCAACGCAGTAAGCGCATACAATGCCTTTGTCGCCCATACTCATGAATCCGATTGTGCCGATGGCCTCCCACCCTTCCACCATTTTCCGTTCAGACTCCGATATCGATGAGTAGAGACCAAGACGTTCGAAAAGACGCACATTGCCGACATAAACTTTGACTTCGTCGATCGTTCCACTTACGCCCTCGCCAGCCAGGAAGGTATGGCTTCGAACGAAGCGATCCTTGGGGATCTTGACTCCCTCGTTCTGAGCACCTTCCACCAAAGCGCGTGCCAGAGGATGCGATGCTCTGTCTTCCATCAGAGCGAGGCATTCCAGGGTATCCTCTCTACCGATCTTGTCGCCGATGATTTCGAAGTGTAGCATCTGAAACTTGCCCTGAGTCAACGTACCCGTCTTGTCGAAGCAAACGGTTTTCACCAGGCCGAGTGCCTCCAAGTGTGCTCCACCGTTGATCAAAACACCGCGTTGCGCTGTGGCTGCGAGGCCTGCCACATATGAGACTGGGGTGGAAATGATCAGTGCACACGGACAAGCTACAACGATCAAAACCAAACCCAGCTCCGTCCATTCGGAGCCAACGTCATGACCCCAGGCCCAGGGGATAGTGCACATTGCAAGGGCAGCAGCAATAATCAGTGGAGTGTAGATACGGGCAAACTCGTCCACGAGCTTCTCAGTCTCGGAACGATTGGCCTGAGCCTCTTCTACGAGCCGAATCAACCGAGCCACAGCTGAATCCTCCGCCGAAGCCGTAGTTCTGACCGTCATTTGGGTGTTACCAGAGTTAATTGTTCCACCAGAAACAGCATCATTTGGCCCCTTTCGGACCGGGCGAGATTCTCCAGTCAAGGATGATTCGTCGATAGTCGATGTTCCTTCCAGCACAACTCCGTCACAGGGGATCTTATCACCAGCCTTCACGGAGACCAGCGCCCCCACAGGAACAGCGCCAGCTGGGACGACAACAAGCTCCCCAGTCTGAGGATGAATTAGGTTTGCCTTTTCGGGCCGCAAATGAATAATTGCAGACAATGCCATTCGCGCACGGCTTGTCGCCCTTGCTTCCAACCATTCTGATAATGCGAACAAAAAGGTGACGGCAGCGGCCTCGGTGAATTCCTGCAACGCAAGAGCCCCAAAAGCAGCAATAGCCATCAGGCAGTTTACGTCGAAGCGACATCGACGTAGGGAAAGTGCAGCTTTCATCGCGATCGGTGGTAACCCAAAGGCAACGGAAAATACAGCAACATATTTTAGATATTCCCTAAACAATGAAACAAGTGAGAACGACAGTGCAACGGCAATAAGACCTTCTTACGAGGAACATATCGCTTACCAATTGCCTCCAATGAAGGATAGCATGGAAATCAACCAAAGGACGCCAGAAACAACTACTGTCGGCCGCAATGTTGCGGCTGAACTTTCGCCTGCGACGTCCTCTTTGTCTTCTTCCTCCTTCAAGTCAGAAAACTCCCATACAAGAGAATCTTTGCCGTCCTTTAGCACTGTCGTTTGCACTCCCAATGTCAGCGACAAAGACTGGGCAATCTCGCTGGCAGGCCACAACAATGCATTATGAGCCACAGTGATGCGCCTGCCGTCGGCATCGACGACAACATTTTGCACTGCCTTTGAATCGTGACTGGTTAGAAATTCCACCACAGTGTCCTTTTCCACCGTCCCCAAATCGTCGAACGTCAGAATAGACGTTACAAACGAAGAAGCCGCGCTTGTCTCCAATGCCCCATCTTGCTCAATCCTCGCCCCAAACATTTGTTCGTTCAAGGCGTCGCAAATAAATGCCGCGGAAACGCGATCGACGTCATGATTGACATAGAGCATTTTGGACGTGGCATTGACACGAAGATTTTCTACACCAGCTAAAGGGCCCACAATCGATCGAATGGCAGCCACTTCGGTCGCACAGCAAATCTTCTCCACGTAAAAGGTTGAGCGTTTCGTACTGGAGTCTTTCTTGATCCCAAGGTTTGCATCAATGAATTGTTCCTCGAGATGCAAGGCACTGCCACAGGCCTTAGTTCCAGCAGCACAGCAACTATCTCCGCCACAGCATTTTTCTTTCTCGTTGGAGCAACATTTGGACTTTTCGGGTTCATTCTGTTGGAAATCGTCCAGTGACCCACTCATATCAATGGTACGGAAGGATCTCTTTGATTCGCACTGAGCCTTTGATGCGCAACAAGATGTGGGCCCGGAGGAATCACAACAAGAAGATGATACTTCTGTTTCTTCGGGGGCCTGGGGGGCGCAACAAGACGCCTGCTCTGTTTTGGAACTACTACAAGTGTCACTGGCACAACAGTCCTCCTTTCTTTCGCCCTCGGACTTTTTCGACGAGCAGCAAGGAGACTTTTCTTCGTCATGTGTATTACTGAGATCGCTGGAACCTCGAGTCATGACTGGATCTTTCACGTCCTCCAGCCCCACACTCCCTTCGGAACGAAGTGTCGCGGCACGGTAAAATCTCAGTGCAATATTCGATCCCCCTTGCATGTTCCAGTAACGGTGTCCATCGAAACCCCAAACACCATGGCAGTCCATGCCCTTGCAATCACAACACGCATGCTGCAAGTGAACATGGCCCGTCTCTTCCAAGTCGTGAATTAAATGATCTTCGTGATCTTCATGTTGGATCGAACCCAAACGCCGATACGAGTCTTTGTTTACAAAATAGTCGGAGAATTCCTGAGAGTTACAGACTCGTGGAAAATCCTTGGACAGCGGAATGTGACAAGTATCTACATCGGAAAGATATAAGGTAATTCCTGCCAACTTTTCGAGTTGAGCTTCCAGTGTAGAAGCCCCCTTGACATTGATTTCCGGACCACCACCACAAGAGACGGGATCGTGCATGTGGGCATGTAAATGTGGGGCATCCAAGCCACAAAAACATCCTTCTTCCGGAACGCCATGCATTCCATCTTCATCAAAACACGGCGTCAAAAAATCGTCCGCATTGTTTCCGTGACTGGAAAAGCACAGGTCTTGTACTGCACCGCTGCCCTTGTGAGTAAAGACCTGCAAATGGCCTTGGGCGTCCCAGATAAAAATGTCACTATCGTTCATTACGATAGCCGTGCAATTGGCCATGTCTTCACTGTAGGGAAGATGTTTGGTTTCCTTGGCGGTATCACTACAACATTTCGATTGGCAGCCCATGTTGTTATTATTGCTGTTGCGTGTTGTGGACTTATACAAAGAGCATGAACAAAATATCGGCAGATTTTTTATTTGCAATCGTGGTATGAGTTGAAATCAGAGGAGTAGACAATGACAGCTGGACTGGCAATCAGCTAGTAGTAGGTATCAGGATGAATGACATGACCCTTCTCTTTGAATGACGAAACGAAAAAGAGCCTTTGACCGCTGTCTATTTGAATGGGATGCCATGTTCGGTTGTTCTTTCGACGTCCAACGCGTATGGCACAGTATTTTAACAGTACCGTACAATACTGTGCCGTATCCCATGAGTTCATACCTACATAGCCAATGGCACCAGGTACTTATACACTCCGCGATTTCCATGCAGTCGGAACGGCGCGCCATTCTTCGATTCAAACAATGGAGGTACTACTGGAACCCTGCAACAATGGAGTAATAAAGATCGCTCGATCATCGAAAGGAGCTGTGGTATTGTAGGATATGTTGTTAGCGCTTTCAATCCTCAAATCATTCTAACATGGAACCGACTACTCTCAAGAACCGAAAAATATCCTTACAAAAGTTAGAGGCCATTAAGGTCGATTCGGTTCGAGAACAAGCCCGACATGCGGTGGAACATGCTGCTTTGCTGGCGGTGCAAACAATGACCTCGTCGCAAGCGGCGGCTGCTGCCGCCGATAATGACGAGATCAAACGTCGTCTTTCAAACGACTCGGTGGGTTCCAAGAACTCTCATTCGTCCTATTTATCGCATCAACGGGCCATTCATCGAGGATCCAAGCGAGGACTCGTGGAACCCCATGACGATGCGGCATCCAGCGCTAGTTTTAGTCTGGAAGGGTTGATGTCTCTGGACTTGCGGCCTGCCCATACAGTTGCCACGGGATCCAAAACGACCAATTCTGTATCCGCCAAGTCTCAGGGGAGCAAGACCCGACGCAAGTGGTCGATTTTATTCAAAACAAAGCAGCGAGTCCCCCGAAAAGGTGCAGAAAGCAACCAGCAATCGTTCTTGGCATCAGAAATTACCAATGAAGCTTGGATGTGTGGTGTTTGCGCCAAGAGCTTCTCTTCCTTTGCAGCGGCACAGAAGCATGAAGATTATCATATTCAAGAAGTCGTGGCGGATCTAGGATGGGGGCTCTCACCATCCAATGAAGTAGTAGCTCCTACCACTTCTGCTGATGAAAATGTTCAGACCCCATCACAAGGATTGGCTCTGGAACAGAAACCTTATTCTCATTCGACGCCAGTCCGTACACCCTTGATCGATAGGAGTCAACGGGAGTCCAATGCACGTCAGAGTTGGACGCCATCCTCTCCCCACCCCCCTCGTCCGGATATGTTGCACATGTCTACTCCCGCCCTGAACTTTTCTTCGAGAATTTCAAGCTACCAACCCCCTTCGTTTACCCCTGCCTTGCAACGCAAACGAAAATCAAGACGGGGTAGCTTCTTTGACGACGACAATTTTCTAGAAGATTCCATGGGAAGTGATGCTCTTCATGAAAGCGCCGAATTTAATGTGCGAGCATCCGTCCGGAAACCCATGTCGCGGAGCAATCGCCAGCAGCCCATGTCCCCCATCAACGAACAAAAGCTCAAGTCCAAATTGACAGTGGGCATTGATCACCAGGAAGAAAAGGAATGGATGTCGGACGAACATGATCTCCTAGTGCCGCACGGAATGCGAGATTATGTCGTGCTGGCAGATGAAGCCTTGGTGGATGTGTGTGAAAAAGCCAAGCCCTTGATTTTGACGCGGGATGAGACGAAAGCCGAAACGGAACTGGATTATCTGGCCCAAGACAAGGCGTATTATGATTTGTTATACAAACGCTCCGTGGAACGACGTCGAGGAGGGACTTATGATCAGTTCCGTGCCGAAGGCAAGACGATTCTGAGCAAAGTTCAAAACAAATTTGTGGATGCCTATCAATTGATGAAAGAAGGCAACACCAAACACAAAAGCGGCAACACGGACCACTATACGCGCAAGCTCAAAGGGGATGTAGATGCGACGCACGTTTTGGAGAATAGCAAAAAGACACTCTATGTCAATGTCATTGTCAAGGCGTCGCTGCAAGTGGTCAGTCATGAACTACAGCGCTTGGCCAAGCAACGTTGGGAAGCTGTACAAGCCGGAAATGATCCTCAAGCAGAGCGCTTTCAACAATTTCGGGCCTTGGCGCAGGATAACTTGGTGAAACTGGCGGGTATGGCACTCGCAGCTGATTTTACACCACGCCGCATTGCTGTTCAACTCTCCAACGACCTATATCGGTAAGAACAAGGAACGGAATGTGCGTGGATGGATCATCGGGCGATTTCTAACGTTGCCCCTTTACTATATAGTTTGCTGACTCCCAGACTCAAACGCCGTGGTGTTCTGATTGAAGCTGAAATTGAATATCGTGTCGGTCCCTACTTCGTCTTGGCGGTAAATGTCAAGAAGGTTGACTGGAGACGTCTGGTGAAGGCTGCCTACCGCGACGTTTCGGAAGCCAAAAAGCGGTGGATCTTAGAGCAAGAGGAAAAGAATGACGAAGAAAAAAAGACTGAAACGAAGCCTCAAGGGGTGATCATGTCGTTCCTAGTCTTGTGTTACGGATTGACCAAACTTACCCACTTTGAAGTCACGGCCCAGCTCTTAGCTTGGTGCTATCACTTTCATTGGACATTGTATACCCCGATCTGTTTCCTTCTATACCATTCTTTTATGGGAGAACTCTTCCGTCGCTATTTCTTGGCTACGGTCTCAGATGGTAAGTCATTGTAGTTGTCATTGCGCCGACGTGCGTTGTCGATACTCTGGCTGATATCTTCTTTTTGTATTCAGAAATCTTTTACTATGTGGAACAGAAAGGTATGGAAATGGATATCGTTATCCGAAATGCATCGACTCAGGCGGCATTTATGTTGTCGGCGTTGAGAGAGATTCGCGCCGATGGCCGAGAGCTAAAGAAGAAGCAGGAAGGAGAAGATAAGGAAACCATTCTTGGACCTCTTTTGGGTCCAGCGATCAAAGAGGACAAGGGCCCTGCGCCACCCAAGCCCGCTGGATTCGAAATGCCTGAGAATTTGGAGTATGTTGGTTTGGAACTCGAGATACCCGTCGGTTTTCGTCGCCTGCGATGGGCCCTGCTGTCTTCCAAGTCCACGTTTCTTACGGAAGCAGTCTTTCGGGCCGAATCAAAATACGAAAAGTAAGTTGCGCGCTCTGTGTTTGCAAGGTTTTTGGCGCATCACTGTATATACTCAACTATAACCTGTTTCACCACCTGCAGTATCACGGTCGGCCATTGGTCGAAACACGATGAGGAGATCGGTCTTCCTACCCTTCCAGAAGGTGTCAAAGATGAAGACATTGTTGGCGCCGAGAAAGAACTCAGTTATCTCATGCCGAAGTCGGCTTTTGTCAGCGCCAATACGGCCTACGAAACGTCGTACATTGATGTGTACAACGATTATTGCTTCGTTTTGCGCAAGAAGGCGCTCACGCCTGAGGTGCCGTATGGTTCTTCATTTGTGGCTTGGACCAAGTACGTTGTGATCAACACTGGTGCCGATAGTTGCAAGCTAATCTGTTCCGTAGAAGCCGAGTTCCCGAATGGACCGCCCATGATCAGTCGCCAAATCAAAGGAGGAATGCGAGCAGGTGTTGGAGAACTATTTGTCAAGGTGGGAGAGACTATCAACAAGTACGCTGACAAATTCCCGTAAACGACAAGTCTCCCCACGCGTAGAACCATACCAGTCTATATAGTCTCTACATTACATGCATTATGCTGAGGTTTCAATTATTCATCCTTTTTGGCTTCTTTCGACTTTTCTTCGACTTCGTCCTTATTCGGTTCCACTTCTTCTTCCTCTTCTGAATAGTCCAGCAACTCCTTGACTTCACCCCGTACGACCGCACAGAGAAAAGAGGACCCCAGACATGCAGGTACAAGGTAGAGAAGCGCTGGTTGCGCTGCGTTGAATTGAATCATGACAACCAATGTCGTAATGAGCCCCAAAACGTACGCTACCAACGCGGAATGAAAATAGGGTTTTGGGAATGACTCATGAATATTGACCTTTGTCGTCCCCACTTTAGCAACATGAGCATCAAAGCGAAGTAGCAAGGCCAGAAAGAATCCTGGAATGACAATATCACCCAACCCCAAGAGGCTCAAATCGAGCTTTCCTGTTTCCTCATTTGGCGTCAAGCTTCGTGGGAATAGTAGCTTGATGGGACCATCCAAACTCTTTGCAACCGTCACCATGACATCTGTTCCAAAGACCCAAAAGATATCATAAAAGAACAAGCCCACTAGCAAGATGGCACCAATCTTGTAGGTTCCAAGTGAGAATCGTTCAATTCCTTGAATGCAGAAACAAATGCCGAGAACATTGTTGAGTGTCCAGTACCGTCCCTGGAAGAAATATAGGTAAACAATGCCAGCGGCCAGCACAAAGGAACCCAAATCTGTCAGAGAAAACATCAAACTAATATCCAAAGGATTCTCCAATACCGACTCTGGAATTGGATGCTTGATCGACTTTTTCCATCCCAACGATGGCTTGGACATTGACGACGGCGCCATTGAGGACAACAGTGGAGACAGCGTCATTGTCAAAGCACCACAGCCGACAGCTCCAAAGTATGCCCCAATGAGCAAATTCACAAGATCCTGCCCCAGATATTTAAATGCCAAATAGAGCGAAAAGAGCGACAACGATCCCATAATCGGAAATTGGTAAGCATCTTCCTTCTTGAGAGTATCACGGCCAGGTGCATCAGGATCGTAACCCTCTTCTCCTTCTTTGATGGGTTCTTCTAGCAAGGCTAGAGACCGATGGCAAGCTGCGTAGAGAATTGCCGTCACCAGCACGAGCAGGTGAACGACATATGGAATAAGAACAACCTGAGACGCGCCCCAAACTAGGACAATGAGCGCATACGATCCAACGAGCAAAGGATTCATGCCCCCAGATGACGCCGTTGCCCCTTCTGCCATGCTTTTAAAATTCTTGTGTGTTATTCGGAAAAGAAACAAATGTAGATTTCACTAGCTAGTGAATACCGTTGCCTCGAGTATTGCACTATCAATTTCTCATCGCCTCCATCGTCGGCATTCCAAAGGCCGTCCGTCCAAAATTTCGAACCTGGAGGTCTCTCAACGGCCCGTATGCAGAGCTGTCTCTACGCGCGCCGCGTGGAAGATACTCACCGACCCTTCCGACTTCGGAAAGCGCGCATCCAATCGCGCGGTTCTGGTTGAAGCAGCATCCGGGTTGCCAGTCTCGCCAACGCGCGCCAACCATTCGAATATGCCAACGTCCGGGTGCGTTCGCATCACCTCTCGCGGTGAGGCGGCATGATGGAGGTAGCAGTTAAAAAAGGGACCCGAAGGTATCACCACACAAAGGGATACCCATCAAAAAGCCCACCATCCATCATTCATCTGTTTGCTTCGTTTGTTCTTTGAACAGATAAAACAGCGAGGCATCTAGATTGGTTTTGCCAGAGGGGCTCACAGGAGCTCACTAAGCATTATTTGCAAGGCAAGGAGTTATTTGCTCGTTGGAGACCGCACTACCACCATTATGGCAGATCAAGAACAAGGAGGATATGGCGCCGACAATGGCGTCCAAGAAAACAAGTGGTCACAGAATGGATACGGAGAGGGCGTCCCCGCTTCCTCAGGAAAGTTCTCCAAGGCCGAAAGTGAAAAGGTTCGCAAGGCTATCAAGGAATACTGCACGGCACGCCAAATTTCGGTTGCACGCCTCTGCAGTGAATGCGATCATAAGGCCGAGCTCAAGGGCGCCTGGATGGAGATCGCCAAGGTTCTTCCTGAACGAAGCGTCCAATCCGTCTACCGCCACGGTCTTCGTCAGATGCACCCCTTCAAACGAGGGTTATGGACGGAGGAAGAATGCGAAATGCTCGAGACGCTGGTGGCTCGGCTGGGCAAGAAGTGGGCCAGCATCCAAGAAAAACTCAATCGGAGCGCCGATTCTTGTCGTGACAAGTACCGCGAAATGAGTGATTCTTATACTCGTGGTCGATGGAAGGAAAATGAGACTGAGTTATTGAAGCGTCTTATCCGTGATCACTTGAATGCGGACCCTCGGGCTTGCATCAAGGAACTGGGGCGCCAGGTGGAGGCCAAGGGAATCAAGATCCCATGGTCTATCATTAGCAAGCGCATGGGCAAGCGATCGCGCTTGTCCTGCTTTAAGAAGTGGCAAAAGATGACAGGCCTGCACACCACCTATGACACGTCCAAGGCTGCATCGACGGCTTCACCAAGAGCGAATAGTGGTATCAAGATGGAGGATACGGGTGAGGACGATGTGGAGGAGACACCAGTCCCCGCTGTTCACGCCAAGGCACCATCTGCCCGCACCGCCAAGAACGTCCCTCCTCGGCCTGGTACAACCGCAGGGGCAGCGGCTTTGGCGGCTTCCATCGCGGTCAACAACCCCATTGGAGGGCAGACCGGAGACGTGGATTCGTACCTGCTCTCGGAGCTAGCGAATCTCGACGCGACTCGCATGTCCGATGTCGATTGGGAGAGTATCCGTGTGGACAACGCTCGAGAGCGTTGGACGGAGCTCTTTGAAGAGCTACAGTCTTCGTTAGGAGATGAGAGCACGATGAGCTTGCCTCTGTCTTCTGTGGCGCAGATGATTTTGGACCGAAAGACCTCGGCCCAGCAAGCAGCCGAGACGGTCGAAGCAGTGGACTTGCCCGAGGTCTAATGTGTCTACCGTGGCGACAGTTAAGACAATTCGAAAGGGGAACAACATTTGTTTGATTCAATCGTTACAAAGTCTAAATCTATTTGTGATGCAACGGCCAATGGCTACAGCAAACACCTAGTTATAGTTTAGAGAGACGCTGAGACAAGACTAAAGACGTGAATGATACTTCAACTCGACGTGGCAGTCTCAGGCGCTTTTTCAACCTTGGGTTTCTTTCTGGGTTGCAAAAAGTTCAAAATGGTTGCATGGGATGCCAGAGAGGCGGCAGCGACATTGCTGGGAGACTTGGCCTTCTCAATGGCAGGTGCTGAAGGGGCTTCCTCTTGGGCAACCTTGATCTTTTTGGCAGTGGTCGGCTCCGATGACACGGAAGACGATTCACTGCTCTTTCTCTTCTTGTTGGAAGATTTTGGCGGATCCTTAAAGGGGGCAGTCTCGTCACAAGCGTCACTGCTCTTTCTCTTCTTCGTGTTGGACTTTGGCGGGGTCTTCGTGGTAGCACTCTCATCACAAGCGGGGAGCTTCTTTGCCTACAAAAGGGCACGTTAATTAGTTTTCTCTCCCGTGATAATACCCGCAGCGCCAGCATGCAAAATAGCAACACTTACCAGTACTTCATCCAACATGAGCTCTTCCAGAACCTCCTTCTTCACTTCCCAATATACCCCTGACCCACTAGGACATTTCTTCTTTTCTGCGATCGAATCAAGTTTGCGGGTGGCCTTAGCCCGGCTGCCAAATGCGTTGGGGTTTGCAATACGCAGCTCTTCGATGAGCTTTTCTTTTGAATTGAGAGTGCAATGGTGGGCAAACGATGCCAACGCCTTCATATCTTCAACTGTAGATTCGTCTTTGGTAGGAGCAGAAGCTGCTGGCTTCTCCTCGTCCGGAGTGGGCTCGAGCTCATCAATCTTATCCGGCGCAAAAGCATCCAGCCATAGCAGATCTTGACAAAGTTGTTTGCCAGTATGAGCGGCCAAAAACTCCATTGCTTCATCTTTCTCAAAACCTTCCATAAGTTCGGGCATTGAGCTATCGGTGGCAGGCTCCCCTCCCATAGCAGGACCAACAATGCAAATGCGATTCGAAGTCACATCACTCTCACCCCCCTGAAGCTTTCTACGATACAATGCTTTTGTCTCCTCATCAACATCTTCGTCAATGTCCAAGTACTGTTCATCAGCGACGCAAAATCCGTCATCATAGTCATAAGTCTTGGTGGCGTTCGCATCTTCCTCCTCATCTTCTTCATTCTTGGCGTCGTCATCAACGTCTTCACCAATTTCATCGTCCCCTTCTTCCCATTCGGCCTCACTATCATAATCATAGTCAAGATAAGTGGAGTCCTTGCCAAGAGGATTCTTCCCCGTGACGATCTTGCTTCGTTTGCTCCAAGTGCCGTGGTAGGGTGGACGGTAGTCTTCTTGGAAGCTCAGGAAGCGGTATCTGTTTGAAATATAGATGACCCGTTGCTCGGCAAAAGGCTGCTCATCAAAACCGTTCGCGTCAGGCATGACGGTCACATATACCGCTACGGGAACCTTGCGTGTTCGGCGCTTCCGACTTTGAGTGGCAGAATCGGACAAGGAAGGGAAAAGGCGTCTAGAAACCAGGGTGTTTTCCGTGTCGATGAGAGATCGAAAGTGGTCGGAATCAAAGCCGGTCAACGTAGAATCACTACCCATGGCCTTGGCAGAGGGTTGTGGATGAGATGGTGCTTTAGGCTGTTTGGGGGTCGAGGAAGAGAAGAACGACTTGATTAAGGCCTTTTGCTTGTCAAGAGTCTCCTGCTTTTGGACGGCCCTTTGACGCTTTTCCTCAAGCAGACGTTCCTTCTCCTCCGTTTTCTTGCGCTTTTCCTCCCGAGCCTCGACGGCTTCTTGCTTCTCCCGTTCCTTCTCGAGTTTTTTCTTTTCGGCCTCGTCCTTCTTGCGTTCCTTTTCTAGCTTCTTAGCCTCTTGTTCCTGATCCTTCTTTTTCTTCGCAAGAACAGCCAAGCGTTGCTTTTCGGCCTCGCGTTCAAACTTCAAGACCTTCTCTTCGTCCTTGACGATCTTGCCAAGGATTGCATCTAGCCTTTCCTTGGTTGCACCTTTGAGGATAGCTGTATCAGCATCATCATAAGACTTTTGGAGCTTTTGATTCGCCTGGAAGTGATTGAGAAGCTTTCGCCGGGCAGTTCGAGCTTTGCGAACTTTAGGAAGGATATCCGAAGGAAGCACTTCGATGATGCCGAGTTCCCATCTCCACATTCGATCCACAGAATCATCTTCGTAACGAGCGACGACGTCGTTCCTAAACGAAGACGCGTTGTCGAGGAATGGCTTGCGCTCGGCAATGAGTTTGATCTTGGTGCCAACCGCATCTTCGGACCATTCCTTTTGATGACACGCTTGCAACTTTTCGCAGATTCGAGACGTTAGCTTGGATAGAGGCAAGTGGCTGTGGAAAGACAAAATCAACAACAAACGGGTGAGAAAGAGTAAAAAGTAAAACGCAATAGCTTCACATCCACATTAGTGTACCTACCATCCTTCGATCAAAATAGCCATATTGCTCACGGCAGCATCCGGAAACTCTTCCCCCGACGGCAGGTCCGTCTTGACAGGTGTAGGCATGTCAAAATCTTCTTCTTCAATGCCATCTCGAACCATTTGAACAAGCTCGTGCTCCCGGTCTCGGCAACGTCGTTTCATATCCTCGTGTTTCTCCATGAGAGCCTTGTGCTCTGCAGAAATTTCAATGACAACGTCTTCGGCCGGCGGCGGCGGAACTGCCTTTTCTGCTTCCGAGGAGGATTCATCCGAAGAATCGATAATGACGACATCTTCGGCAGGCTTTGTTGTTCCTTTGGAAGAGGATTCTATTTTTTGAGGCTGCACCTTGGCAGTTTTGTCGTCGTCATCGAACGACGAGTCGACCTCGATGGCGTCTTGATCCGATTTGCCGGTAGCGGCAGCAACAGCAGCCTCCGATGATGCAACTTTGGCGGCATCCACGTCCTTCTCTGGGACGGGCCGTTGCTTGAGAGGGGAATCTTCCGTCGCCGTCATTGCTTTTGACGTTTGGACCTTGCCTGACGTCGGTGATGCGTTACCGGGGGTAGAAACAGTAGCACCCTTCGCCGGCTCGACCGTTTCCACCTCACTCTTCTTCTTGGAGCGCCTCTGCTTTCGTACTGGAGGTGAAGGTTTGGTGGCTGACTTTTGAACATTCGAAGGAGCCTTCGTGGAAGAAGCATTCGATGACAAAGGACTGCTGGTAGTGGTAGTGTCTTTTGCCTTTTTCGTTGCGCTGCTGCTGAAGGTTGACTTTGTCCCCCCCGGGGACGCTTTGTGAAAAAAGTGACTCAAACTCATCTGGTTCACAGTCTTTTGCTGCTGTTTCTTCTTGCCGCTGCTGCTCGGCTCGATCGGGGTCACTCGACGCTTCTTCGTGGCGGATGACTCCGTCGCTTGAGAAGTAGCAACTGTCACTGCCACCACCTCTGGGGGGACGGAAGCCAGAGGTTCGCTAGTAGTAGCAGGAGAGCCCATGGGTTCTTTGGATTTCTGCTCCTCCAGAGCAGAATCGCTCATTTCTGCCGTCTTATCATCATCGTCACTGTCTTCATCGACGGCCATGTTAGTGGCAGCAGTTTCGAACGGTTTGTCATCGACGATTTCAATCACTTCTAATGACGGCATTTTATTTGATTCTACGCCTTCACCTGCAATACCGTGGCCTCTCGGGTGGATCCTTGAAGCAATGGAAGTGGCAACAGGAGACGTTCTTGCAAGTTTTGAATGCAATCGCCTCTTTGTGTTGGATGCTGGATGCATCAAATGCTGTCGCTTCCTTGTTTCGCGGTGGCATTGACGGCAGTTAAGTCTACGTGCAAGGCAGTACCAATCTTTTTCGATGGATGGTGTCGCCGTGGTGTCTCGATGCGTAGAACCCTACGGGCAAATACGTCGGGGGAAATTTGTACTAGCAATTACGTGAAGAGCCGATCTGTCCTCGAAAGCGTTCAATTGCGTTTTTGGCGCGATTGTTGGAGTGGTCATTCGAGTCGATTTCTAAGTCTAAGAAATCAAAATTGGAAGCTCATAACCTTCCAAATACGTCACAGCAGGTTTCTACGTTTCGCTCTCCTCCCGCCATAGCTAACATAACTTCTCTCTCACCGTCTCCCGTTCTCTCATCCGGCAAGGCTTCATTATCTCTTTCGAAAACAGAATCGAATAGACATCAAGTCGACAGTCTGAGACAAAGGTGCGACCGTCAAACTACAGCAAGGCTGTACGAAGAAACCATCGTCGTTACCATGATATCTCCTCATCGGCACTTGGTGTCATTATTTCAATGCTTCTGGCTTTTCGTTTCTATCATGTTGGCGACCCGCCAAGTCGGTGCTTTCTTGGTGGTTGATCTTGGACGACCTTCCAAGGTCCATTCTATCACTACTATACCATCTCCGTCTCCACTACTGCTCCAGTCTCGCGCCGCTGTCCTTGGTGCCCTCCGATCATCTTCCACCGATCGAGAAACTGCGCCAACTCTTCCAACAACAGACGATAATGAAGTATCGACAATAGCGCAAGGCGAGATGGTAATGTCGGACGTGGCATTTTGTGTTGTTGACTTTGACAATATTTATGAACCTTTCGTGACGTCCCTGGAGAGTGAATCCACCTTTGTCGATTTCACCGAGGATGGTCTGATAGTACCAGCGGGACCCATGGGTCAATTGAAGGAGCAACTTGCCAATATGTTGGCCGAACCCTTTGTGGAAGTCATTATTGCGTCGTCCGTCCTACTCAATAGTTTGTTGGTGGCACTCAGTACAGTGGCTTCGTTATCTCCTTATATGGACACTCTACGGGTTGGAGAGTTGTTTGTTTCCATTCTGTTTTGCTTGGATTTTTTGGGACGATGGTTCTCGAGCAGCAAAGAACCTGGACGACACGTACTGGATCCACAGTTTGCCTTGGATGTAGTAGTAGTGATTCTTCCGTTAGTGGTTGGACTGACTCCTTCAGATTTTTGGGATGATTCGCCTATTCCTTCGGGGCTGACAAGTCCCTCAGGCCTGTTCAACTTGGAGTTACTACGAGTGCTACGGTTACGGCGTGTCCTACGTGACTTGTCAACCTTTGAGCGATTCGCAGAACGAGCCTTGCTGGGGGTTGCAGAGAGGCGAACCGTGAAAAAATTGGTCCAAGAATGGCAGCTGCAGTTGGCAAGAGTCTTACTCTCGCTGTTCACACTTGTTTCCGTCGCGACCGGTTTGATTTATACAGCCGAGAATGGCGTCAATCCATCCATCAACAATTATTTTGATGCCTTGTACTTTGGATTAACCACTTTGACGACAGTGGGCTTTGGTGATATTTCACCGCAGACGTGGCAAGGAAAGTTGATTATCTGTGGCAGCATCCTTGTCGGTGTGGCAGTGGTGCCTGCCCAAGCTGCTGCACTGGTAGAGGCCTTATTGGAACGCGAAGATGAAAAGAAGCGTTCGCGGAACCGCCCTGGTTCGGCAAAAGCTCTCAATGGGAGTGGTACGCCGTTGTCCACCGAAAGTGTGATTGCCTTGGATACGAGCAAAATATGTCCAAAATGCGGCGCGACGTTTCATTGGACGAATGCACTGTTCTGTTATTCCTGTGGAGGCGACCTAGACTCGTAGCCAGCAAAGTTGCATCTTCTTTCATCGCTCAGCCTCTCCCTGGTGTTTCGGAGTCTGATTAAGCTTTTTTTGCTTGGGCAATCAAAAAGTCCAATACGCTCGAGTGATGTTCCGAAGTCATGCCGTGGTAGGCCTGACATGTCCGTATTTCTTGTTCCATTGCTGCATAGATCCAAGAGTGACCCGACGACGCTTGCGTCGTTAGATATGGCAGCCCAGTTGTTTTTGAGTCCAATCCTAATGATTCAAGTAAGGCTTGCCACTGTCCTGATTTCCAATCTTGCGCTACAAAGCCATCCTTGTCTAGCAAGTGGGCGTGGTCCTTCTGGAGGACATCAAACATTTTGCTGCATTCCTTGGAATCCAATTCCGAAAGACGCGCTGCACAGAGTGCCTGTGTAAACGGACGAGGCGATACCCGGAACAGCTGCGTCGGAAATCCCGCTCGAACGAGTTCATCATGGTTCTTGCGTATTTGTCGGGTCATGGGTTTGTCCAGTGGCATAGTTACAAAGGCAGTAGGAATGATGTCTTGATCCTCCAAGTCGTCAGGTAAAAAGTTCTGAGGAGTATTGTAAACTGCCATACTTGTCAATTTGAGCTCCTTGTAGACAAAGAATAAAAAGGACGCCCCCGAGGATGAGGCTAGTCCAAATCGAGGAACTTTATCCAGCATGTGCAGCATCGTCCATTCGTTCACTACACGTTTTACCCACGACAAGTCCTTTTTCGTAAAACATCCCGATTCTCGATCTTGTGATGTCAGTGCCAAGACAGCCAACCCCTTTTGTAGAGCATCTTGCGCAACGATTCGATCTTCTGGCAAATGAAAGAATTCGAGTCCTGAACGCTGACAAGAGTGCAATACAATCAAAACACCCAGGGGCTTGGTGTTGTAGGGCGCTTTGGGTAACATGTAATAATGATGTTCTCCAGATATCAACTCCTTTCTTGGAAGTAGCGGTCCCGTTACTAGATCGTCTGTTTTGGCCACAATTTTCCCCTGACTGTACGAATAGTGATCGATCACTTCAGGAAAGCTCTTCATGGAGAACGCCATAATGCAAAGCAACATTACCAGGACAATAGCCATACGTTGTATCACAGTATAAGACCCCCGAGATGATGATGATGAGGCAGTACTCATGCCTGTATTTGAGGCGATGGACTTATTGTCATCCATCATGTTGTTGAGCCTTGTCAATTCCAGAGACGAAGACATTTTTGTTTCTCTCCCGCCCGTCCATCAAGCGCGGGAAAATGCAATGTTGACCCCCTTCGTCACACAGCTAAGATCTTGCTAGTTACACAAATTCTTCAAGGCTCGCTGGTGTTATCTATATCGCCAAGATAGTATAAACACCATGTGGCCCAAAGTGAAAATCGCCTCTCTTGTCTGTGTCCTCTCTCGTCATCGTTGCAGCATCCATCACGACGATCCTGCGAACACACGTCGGGCGCAGAGAAGCTCGAAAAATGGCGAGCATGGAGCGCGCCAGGCCGGCAATCCACGTCACAGCACGACGAACTGTTGATGTTCGTCCGAAAATGTCCGCTATTCCAGTCATGCTGGCCGGGCGGGCAAAAGTCCAATGGGAGCCGGACTGGCACGAAATATTCCATCCGAACGTTCAGCGAGCGGCGAGACCATGGTGACAAAAGCGAGGGACTACCAACGGATTTCTCAATGCTATCGAAGATCCAGCAACCCCAACACTAAGCGACACCCATAGAACAAAGACTTGAATCTTGAGAGTGAAGGTTTTGCCTTGAAGTCAATCTCTATCGCAAGAATAGTTCCAAATCATCATCTACGGGTCCCGACCGTAGCAGACCAGGAACACTTCGATCCAACGGTCATTCTGGTCCATCATTGATTGGGTATTAATTGCTCTTAGACCAATATCATGTCCATCGAACATGTCCGTTCTTTTTATCAGGAACACTGCGTCTACTTGCCGCCCATGTTGGGCTGGTTCTTCTTCTCGGCGCTCTTGAGTACATACAACAAGTTTGTCTTTGGCAGCGGTCACATGGCATTTCCGTGCCCACTCTTACTCACGTCGATGCACTTTGGAATGCAATGGTTACTGAGCCATGTGGCTTGTGCTTTGTTTCCTGTTAATTTTGGTACTGAACGAGTGGATCGAATGAGCTGGAAGGAGTGGGCGAGCATTAGCGTTCCCTGTGGGTTGGTGACGGCGTTTGACGTGGGTCTGTCAAATTTGTCCTTGGTGTCCATTACAATCACTTTTTATACCATGGTCAAATCTTCAACACCAATATTTGTCCTTGGATGGGCCTATGTCTTTGGGATTGAGAAGATTACGTGGCGTCTGATTGGAGTGATTCTGATCATTGCGACGGGGGAATTTTTAACAGTGGTGGGAGAAGTCGACTTTGACATGCACGGGTTTCTATTATGTTTAACTGCAAGCGTCTTGTCAGGAGCTCGATGGACTCTGGTTCAACTCAAATTGCAGAGCTTGGACCCACCACTCAAGACTACGATTGTGACAATGAAATTATTGGCCCCCAGCATGTTCTTTGGAATGTTTTTTATTAGCTTGGTCGTCGAGCAGCCATGGAACAAGTTTGCCTCCTCGGATGGGAATATGGAGGAAATTTCAAGAGCCTTTTTCTTGGGAATAGTTGGTGGGCTATTGGCTGTATCGATGGTGCTATGCGAGTTCAATCTCATTCTTACTGCTACTGCGATCATTTTGATGATTGGTGGTGTCATCAAGGAAATGATGACAATACTGATTGGGTCCGTATCCAACACGTTTTATTTTTGGAATGTTTCGTTTGGCTTTTTCTCATTTGGTATTTCTTATTTTCTTGTATGGAACAGTGTCAATTTCTTTGGGGACAAATTAAATGCTACCAATGTATTGGGTTGTTCGGTCGTCTTTTCGGGAGTTATTCTCTATAAAGTCGTGTTTCATCTTGAAAAGGAAGAAAAAGCCGAACAGGCGGTACGCGATAAGAACTTCAAAGAGAACGTGGGTGGAAAACTAATGAACGGCAGCGGCGATGAATTTGACGACGATGACGACAATGACGACGTTGTTGGAATCGGCGTTTTGCCAAAGCGGGCTCTCGAGTTGGTCGACCGAACGCTGGGAAAACCCCACAAGCCATACAACAAAATGACGACAGAGCCTGTCATGACGGCCGATGACGACGATGCGAAGTATGGCACGAGGCTCGTGTGAGAGAACCATACCTGGTAACTTGACAAGGCTTTGATGACGAAAATTGGGAATCCTTTTACCCACCTCCGACGCGCAACTTGACAGCAGACCTCGGAGGTTATGATACTCGTTACAGTCAGCGAATGAGACTGGACCACTACAGCAAGAAAGTTGTGGAGGCAAGCGTGTGTAGAGAATCCCCCGATTGGCAGCTCAGTCTCTGGCGAGCCGATCTCGCTTTCACTGATTCTTGCGTTCAAAACTAAAGCTAATCTCCTTACGCTACAGTCGTGGCAGCTGTCATTCGTTCGACGACCTTCTCTGCGATATCCTTCGGCCGCATCGATTGCGTAAAGCAATCTGCTAGCTCTCCATTCTCATCGTGAAAATAGACAACAATGGAATGGTCCACCAGATAGTCTCCGTCCTCGGTTTCATCGGCCTTGCTGACATATACACGATACTTCTTTGCCATTTCTTGTACCTGAGTAGGAGACCCCGTCAAGAATACAAAGTCGGGATGAAAGTCTTTGGAATATTCTTTGAGCGCTGACAAGGAATCACGAGCAGGATCGACCGAAACAAAAACTGGAACTAGCTTGGCTGCCACTTGTGGGTGGGATTCTTTAAGTTGATCAATGACGCGCGCCATTTTTAGCATTTCAGACGGGCAAATATCGGGACATCGTGCAAATCCAAAGTATAGCAGTAACCACTTTCCCTGAAACGAGACGTTAGTCACCAAATTTCCCTCCAGATCGACCAGGGACCACGGCCCGCCGATTGCAGGTTTGCCAGCTAAAGTACGGAAACAATGAAAAATGTGAGAGGCGCTTCCTTTGCAGATAAATCCCACCATATTGTCATGAGCAAAAGTACTTCCGTCATTGCGCCAACGAATCCATCGGATGAAAGGAAACCAGGCCTTAGGACTTTGGGAAGTAGTATTATCCAGACTTACAAGGCCCGAATCCATCATCTTCCGGAAACCACCCCCATTTTGTCAATTTGAATTTCCGCGGCGCCATAACATCAGGGTTGGGTGTCCAACCTTCGGACTCACTCGAAACTACACGACCCATGGCCGATTCCAGTCGCCGTTCTCGCTCAATATTGTAGTAGGCTACTATGGAAGCAGCTGCAATGCCCACGAGAAACAAGGACGGCCACGATACTGGGCCTCGATCTTTGATATAGGATCCGGGGGCCGCTTTCCCCGTGCCGATGCCTTGTGTCTTGGCTACCATTGGCCCCGATGCCGATGCCGGCGGCGGCGCGAGCGGTGGCTTATTGGGCGGCGGTGCAGAAAGGAATCTTCGGCTGCCATTCGCTTGATGAGCGACCACGCTGCTAAATCGACAAGCTCTGATCATGGTTGAGAACGCATTAAACCACAGGAACACAGTTGTGGAATTGAAATGTTACCATTTGTCTTCCGTCGATGGTCCAAGAAGACCTCGGCGCTTCGTCAGCGAGATAGAACGACTCTTCAGCGAAAAAAGTGAGCCGAAGATTCCCAAACGAAAGCTCATAACCCGATAACATTCGCATCGAAGTCGCGTACGACATGTCTCGCCGGCTCGAATTTTCCCGCCAAAACTATGACCCTTTTTTGTTCCTCGTCGAGATTTGGGCCGCTTTTGACTTTCGTCAGTTTTTGTTGGCTCTCTCGAGGTTGATGCTGTCATAATCAATACCCATCTTCCTGTGCGGCGGTTTTCAATTGTACCGTTTCAATAGAATAGGAAGAACTTGATGAAAAGATTTGATACCATGGTCTTCCGATCTATCAAGAGCGATCTGCCCGCCACGAGGGCGAAAGCACTGCCAATCCAAGGGATGATACGGAGGACCAAGAGCGGAGACGGCTTGATTGCTGTTTTGCCGCCTGTTACGGCGCAGCATCCAAAGATTTCTCGGTCCGCATTGCACAGAATATTTGCTGGAATGCTTGGTTCTGTGTTTATTTGTTATTGCTGCCTCCTGCTGATAATGATTCAGCATCGGGACAGTAATGTCTTTGCCAGAGAGGGCAAGTGGGGTCCGACGATGGCGACATCACAGCAAGTACTCCGCGATCATATTCAGAATTTGGCTGAGCAGAAACGCAAGGAAATAGACAAGAAACTTCAGCAGGAGGAGGAGGAACAGGAGAAGAACCCAGATAATGCAGAGGGCCAGCAGCGAGCAAAGAATGTGACTGTCGGCGCGTTGGGGCAAAACAATAACCTTCACGATTCCTTTGAAAACCTGGAGGAAATTGACATTCATGACATGAAACCACCAGAGGCAGTTCAGCAAAACAAAGAGCAAGAAAAGAAGAAGAAGTCAAATATGAGAAAATCAAAGCCTGAGCCAGTGCTCACAACGGCTACCGATTGAAAAGTGGATTGAGGTGAAAGGATAGGGACCAAGTAGCGCTGTAAATTGCGACCGCAATGGAAATCATCCGGTTGTACAGGAATCATCGGACAGAATGATACTGATGTGCATGAAACGAATGATCGATGTTACTCCTTGCGCTTTCCTCGCAGGCCTCCGAATTTTTGTACGGATAAATGCCATTGGCAGGAGCATTCTTCGGCACCGTACATGGGGCGAGCATATTATTCGATCGAAAGTGGCGATCAAGCTACCTAGACCAGTTTTCATGGAACAATGACTGGGCATAGTGTGGCAATTCGACATCCCAGCAGCTGTCATAGCACACCTCTGCTATCCCCAATACGAGTGTTGTCCTCGAGTTCCCGACAAAGTGTCCTCGAACTGCAGACGCTGCGGGAATACAGCCCCAGCGTTCGAGGGCCTTCAACAATAATCAAGAAGTGCTGATGAAGTTTTACGGCGGAGAGGTGTTCTAGCTTTATGTCCATGATAAGGCACCAGTAGAGTTTCAACTCAAGAACTATGACGTCGGTTTATCCCATCTTGTTTCTCCGGTTGTGTGATAATAGTACGTCTTAGCAGAGTCCTTGTCAGTAGCAGCTTTCCAACCATCTGGCAGGCCGTCCTCTGCGTTTGCAGTCGACTTGCTTCCACTGCCCAAGGTTTGGGGTCTTTCCCAGCTTCTTTCGCCTGTGGCACGTTTAAAGTAGTACGTCTTCCCCGTAGATGGGTCCTTTGCAGCTTCCCAGCCAGCAGGTAGCGTCGGATCTGTGGCAATACCCATCATTTGCAACTTTCGCCGTTCTAAGACTGCGGCTACCTGCTCCATCGGGTTGTTAGGGTCACTAATAATGACAGGGCCAGCATTCTTTTTTCGCTTCTTTTTCTTTGGCTTCGACGGATCCTCCTCCTGTGGACCTTCTTCTGAATCTTTTGATTCGTCAACTGGTGCTTCATGAATCTCCCCACGTAGCCTCTTTATCGAATCCATTCCATCCCAAAAATACCCTGTCCCTCGATCAGGGCGCGTCGTGAAGATGTAGTCAAACTTCCATCCTTGGAACGTCGTGGCTGGAATGAAGTAATCTTTGTCCTCGGGCCGTATTCTTGCTTCAATATTCTTGATGCGTTTTCTCTCGGCGGCTTCTTCGGCGGAGTTCTTCTTCTTAAAATTCGTATAACCCGACCCAGCTCCTACATGACCAGCTTCCTTTCTCACTAGTTCCTCGTGGGAACGCTCCTCTTCCCAGGTTTTGAGCCCCGTACCCAATTTGTCTGATTTTTTCAATGGCGCCTTTGGGGCTGCCGAAGGGCGATGATTGGAACCCTTAACATCCTTTCGAAACTCTTGCCATGAGGCCGCCCCGTCGGATCCAAGAACCGGCTTGCTTACAATTTCATCCACCTTTGCAAACGCGTCAAAGGAAGATTTGACGCCACTCGTTCCTTTAGAAGATGACATTTGGACAAAAGGTCGAAAGAGTTTGGCTCTCTTCTTTGTATCGTTTGAAAAGAGAGTGGTAGTTATATGGCTGTGCTCTCGTTCCTTCTATTGTGGTTGCTTGGGGGGGGGAGGGAGATCGTGCCATAGTCGTCGACGGCCGTTCAAACTTTCGCAGCGAATTTTTTATGCGTCGCAATGCGAAAATTCGCCCAAGAACGTGAAACGGTCGAAGAAATCTGAAAATCGACTCGAGTTATTCCTCTTGGTCTGTCCCGCGCCTCCGTGCGTTCGAGAGCTCCCGACCTCTATCATACACTCTAGTACGGTAAAGAAACAATTGGCCACTATTCGCTGTTTTCACCCAATATCATAGTACAGCAGATAACGATGACTGCTTGACTATCTGTGCTACTAAAAGTGAAGGTTACCGGTTGCAGTCTTTTGGAGTTATTGACGATCAATCGTGAATATTTTGACGTCTCCTTAATCTTCGACACCCTGCATACTTCTCTCGTTCGTTTTCATTCTTCGTCTCGAGCACTACATGATAGTACAACCGCACATCTTCATGGCTGCCGAAATCGGATCCTGTCCAGCTTGATGGGCGGCGTATATAGCAGCTGCCATTGCCAAGAGAGGTGCAAAGTCAAAGTCTTGGTTCAGCGTCATTTCTTCAGCTTCACCATCGGCAACGAATGTGAAAGGGAGGTCAAGAACACTCCCAGAATGACAGCAATCCATTACAAATGTTGCGTAGACTCCCGCCTTCAGTTCCAGCACAATCTGTTTGTAAAGATCGTCATCACGAATTTGGCCTGCCGTCGCGTAGTCCAAAGGTACTAACTGAAAGGGTTGGGACATGGGTTAGCGTCAGCAATCATAACTCGAAAAGTGTGCACTGGGGAAACTGACCGTCTCATCATAGCCATCCTTCTCATCTCCGTTGTCATCTCGTAGCTTGCCTCCATGTCCTGCATTGCATTAGATATCATGTGAGTGTGACGGAGCCTCGTCTTTTCTGAAGAAGCTCAATTCGTACCTGAATAGTGACAGAAGACGGCGTCGCCAGGCTGAGCTTCGTTCACCAATTTTTGATAAGCGGCTAACATGTTCTTCCGAGTCGGAGAGGTGTGTTTGCCATCGTCCATCAGCACAGTGATATTTTCTTCTTGGAATCCATGGACCTTCATAATATACTCCTTCATCTGTGTAGCACGATGAAGCAGTCCGGCGTGGGAAGGAAAGGTCGTATTTGAGAACAGTTTATCCACACGAAACGACTTCTTCAAGTTTTTTACTTACGTTCAAAAGGTCGTTGTGGCATCCCCGTAGTTCGCCCTGTTGGCCAACATAGTTTATTCCACTAAGGATAGAAATGTCAATTCAAAAGGATGAGCTACGAGTCTTGTGGCACCCGAAGAATCCCCTCCATCGATCGTCCTTACATCATCACGGCACGTCTTGTTCCAGTCATATTATCGGGAACCAAATCAAAAGGCTTTGAAATGTCCATTGGGCGCGAAGACGACAATTGGGGGATTTGATTGAACCCTTTGGATTTCAACATGTCGCGAACTTGAAGCAATGTTTGCTGATAGCTCAAGTCCTTCCCCGTATTCTTATGATCTGCATATGTAACATTGAGCAATGCCGATGTCAAAGCACCACCGGCACGACCTTTGGGGTTTGGGAGAGAAAACGAGGCAACATTGGAAACATCAGCACTTGTTTGTTCGTCACGACATCCAGAGATCATGTGAACTTCGGCCGGAATGGCTTTCTTGGCCTGCGCAACAGCATCGGACGACATTTTCAAACGGTATTCTTGTTCGTGGTAATATGAAGTGATTATGATCTTTGTCCTCTTGGCAGTGGGGAAATCGTCTCCACCCAGTGATTGTAACTGTGAGAGCTAAATTGATTTCCGAGCGATGCGACACATAACTTTGGAGAGAGATCTGAAGTCCGCCTCGCGTGCGTTGCGATAGCGATTAGGGACAGAATTATGGATACTTAGGATGGCAAGCACGCCAGGCGTGGCATAATCTCGTAACTACCACCCGCAATATCGCGCCCGCCACCTTCCCACATGAAACCTACGACTTCCGAAAATCTGGTTATGTGGAGTGCCTATGGTGTCGTACCTAGTATCATACCTACCAACAAGAAGAAATGATGACGTGGTCTGCTTGACACGCGCGCGCTTCATAGCTGAAACTACGATAACGCTCGATAACGTCTGGAAAGTTGATGGGAGATGCGACGAATGGGAACCTTTGATTTTCCGGAAAAAAGGAAGGAATGCCGAAGGTCGGAAATCTGAGGTGTCTGCGGCCGCCAACCGCAGTTCCATCCATGGTGAGCAGCAGCAGCGGCAGCAGCCACAGAATCGCTCGCCAGAATTGCATTCCAATTACGAATCTTCCCGGAGGTAACATATCTTTGATACTCTTCCAAAGTGCAGTTACTTTCGCCGAACTATGAATTCATCATCATCAACTGTACTAGTGGGCTCTGCTCTTGTCTTGGCAGCGGCCGCTGCTGCGATGCAATTTTCTTCTCCATCCAAGAGCGGTAGCTCCATCACGGACATTGATGAAGACGAAACAGACTTTATCACTGCAGACGAGGTGGTAAAGATCTTTGATCGGCTGTTCCTCGAGATGCAAGCTGTTTTGGCGCAACTGTCGCAACAAATTCAACAAATTCAAATGTCGGGGCAGCAAATCCCTGAAAAACAGCTTCGGATGTTGCTTAAGGGGGAATTCGAGCGCGCACTGGGCATTAAGCAGAAGGTTATATTGGAGGAATACGACATGGATGAAGATTGCTTCGAAGAAGCTACATGGGAGTTCCTCGAGAAGGAGGAGGAATTCTCAAAAGTCAAGAAAGCTGTGGAACGCTTCCAGAAGCTCTGGGAGAATGTATCAGGCGAAAGTGTGGTTGGAAGGAGACCAGGCCAAGATGGGGAATCCAAAGAAACGGAACCCGTTGAACTTCTGGATGCCCAAAGAACAGTTGAGGCCGCTGAAGTCTACTTTGATGCTTTGACTAACGCAATGGGGGAACTTGTGATGGGGATGAAGCAACAAGGAAAGAATCTACGAGAGCCTGCAATCGCACAAGAACTGCAGATGCAGTTCGCTTCGATTGCCAATGATAAGGGAGACGAAGCCCTACAGTCCCTCGGAATCACGCAGACACAATTCCAGAAGTCCATTGAAGCTAATGCCCAAAACCCAATGGTCGGTAGATCACTTGCCATGCTGCAAATGAAGCAGCAACAAGCACTGATGAGCATGGGAGTAGCGGCTTAACCGGTGCGTTTGTTTTGGACTAGGCTATGTTGTACTAGTGTAAATTTCAATTATTCTTCCCCCTATTACAAATTTCAGTAGAAGCTGCTCCTCATTCGTAAAGTTTAGCGCAAGCACAGGACTGGGGTCTTGAACGTGCTGTGAGCCTACTTTGGAATGGCCTCTAGCTAGAACCAACGAATTTTTGAATAGTGTATGGGTAGTAGAATTTAACTCGATCGCTTTAGTGCTTTCAAGCACTTCCGTAGCAGGTCTTGTTAAGAGTAGCTGCCCGGTACGGTTTCACTAATGTAGAGCGATATCCAAGTTGCCGTTTTCTTTCCCTAGCTAGAAAAAACCCACCAATAGAGGTACGTACTTGAGGTAAGTATACAACAACTTTTGTAACCAACTCCGGTCATCACGGCGTCCGCGTCTCGCCAAGTGCACTAAGAGTAGAGGCAAAACACTTGTTTGTGCATTCTTCGTTGTTGGCTGCCATTAGTACGACCACCTAGTACCATCCCGAAAGCACTGAACGGCAATCCCTACAACCGGAGCTCTAGTACTGCTGGAGCGATTCCTAGTAGCTACAGAGCCTGCCGCAGCCGCCGGTAGTTATGTCCTCTGCCTCTTCTACTAACAACGTTGACGAGACACTGAACGTACCTCTCGAATCTACCTTGTTGGCACAACAATCTCATCTCCTTTACCCGTGCGGTAGCAACAAAAGAAAGCTCTTCAAATTGCAATGGCTGGTTTCCATACTACCGGTATAACGATGAGTATTAGGTAGACAGCCAGCATCGTATGCATACCGCTGTGTCCCCTGTTGCAGCACTTGTGTATAGTACAGGTACTATGCATACCTCTCTACTAGTAGTGAAGAGTAATAGGCAGAGCAGAGACAAAGCGGTGGTGTAGATAAATCTAATCTCAGTGCGTGTGGCGTCTTCAGTCGACGGAAACAATCTGGAGCCGAGAACGTGCCGAGCATGCGTGTTGGAAGCAAAAACTCGTGCTTTCATTTGGTTGCGTTAAATATCAGGTTTGCTTTTTAAGCGACGTTTGTCTTACCGACAACGGTGTGTTAATTGGAAAAACCAAACCGGGGAGAAAAATGAGGCGAGACCCATGATGCCCATCGCCCAACACGCACTGACTTCCAAGCCGATCATCTCTCGGGCAACACTAATAATCTAGTGATGTCGTTGCCATCACTTTGATGAACCCAACTTATTTGCTCACAATTTCCCGTTCAAAGCTTTAAAACTTGGCTATTAAAATGGTTTCGTTCAAGCTTGCATGCACGCTCCTCTTGACTGACGCAGGAATCGCCTCGGCATCTCTTCGATCTCGCCGCCTTTCCTACGAATCTATTGCAGGATACGAACCAGGATCGCTGGTGACGGATCACGTAAGTTACAGAGCCCAATTAACTGCCCATCGATATCATCCATAACGAACTAACTTCACAATATTGGCATTGTCATCCCATAGAATGCGCTCGATCTCGATCAAGCCGCATTGGAAACGCAGCTCGCCCTTGGCACTTCGCAATCTTTTGAAGTCGCGAAGGCTATTTACATGAATGGCGCCCACTCCAAGTCTGTCGCAACCGTCACTCTTTCTTCTCCGCTCACTGGTCCTCTCAATGCTGATGCAGAGGTAACCGGCACAACTGAAGCTGGGACCCAGGTAACAGGAACGCTGCTGGAAGACTATCCCACAGGAACCAGCACGATCAAAGTTCAATACGACACCATCAGTATCCAGTCCAATTACGTGGGCTGCAGGGTCGGCGCCAACCCTGAACCCTTCATTGACGGGTGTTTGTCTCCATCTGGAAACCTGGTCCTTGGTGGACAAACTTTCGCATACAGCTACGACGTCCTCTCAGACAATGGAAACGAGCGAACTCTCCAAGGATTCAGCACTAGCGCCGAAGAAAAGATGTACCGCTGTGAAAATTGCCCGTACGTCACCTTTGAGAAGTTTTACCAATATTATGGTGCATTCGACTATGCAAACCAGTGGGTAATGGCTGCCTTCGACGGACGCTCTACCACCTTCTCCAAAGGAAACGCTGACTTCAGTGGATACTCGGAGACTGGACGTGCCGAAGCTATCAAGAAGGGGACCGCATACATGAGCGTTTGGATGTATGTCATTCGAGAAATGGAAGATGCACTCGATGACTGCAAGAGCGGATGCGAGATCGACAGCTGCAACGACGACCCAGTCCATGCTTGGGATGAGGCAGTTGCCTTCTACACAGGTTCTCTGGAAGGAAAAGATGGATCTGGAGCCGGTGTCATGTTGCACCAGTTGGCTGACAAACGCTGTGCCAACTTCAAGACCTGCGGAGACCTTGCCAACGAAGTCACCGGTATTTCCCATGTCAACATTCAAATCTTGGCCCAGTTCATTGACGGAAAGCGCAAGCTTCGGGCTGGACAATGCGAAGCAGTTCGAGCCAACAAGGAACGCATCGAACAGCTAATGGCCATCCCCCTGATCCAAGGCACTCTTCGGTATGCTTACGTCACTGACTTTGAAGATGCAGACGAAAAGTCTGAGGCTGAAGGTGCCGTCTTTGCTGCTTCGGTACTTCCCTTGGTCAATGCCTGCGATGATGACGCGGCCGATACCATCTATCGAAGCATGCAGACTGGCCAAGCTGGCCGCGCCGACTTCTTTGCCGTCAAGGGCGCCTTTGAGAGCGTCTACGGATGTTTGAACATTCGATGCGAAGATATTGGCGGAATGTATGATGCCGTCACTGGTGGATACCTCACTCATGCCGAGCCATGTGGTTCTGTGGAGTCTTCGGACAGCAATAAGGTTGGATTGGCAGTTGGCCTTACCATTGGTGGTTTGGCACTCATTGCCATCGTCTTCTTTCTCGCCCGTCGTATCTGCGGACGTCACTCGAACGTTGCTCTGGAAGGAACCGAGAAAGTCGTTGCATAACCATGTCGGTCCATTCTAGCTAGGTCGTAATTGTTGCATTTGTACTTTTTAAAATCACCATTGCATTGTCCCCTTCCGCAACTCAGTTCTTGCCCGATTTATCGTGACCGCGACGCAGTAGCAGTGCGTCTCATCGGTGTAAATCCGCTCGACACGTGTAGTATGATTCAAGGACCATGATTCCTTTGGCAAGTAGTCATTAAACTGAGTCCAAGATCATTTTGTTGTTGATGGCCTCTCTTATGCCAACCTTTTTATGTACTGCGTCGTCAAATCCATTGCACCAAATCTTTGAATCACGCTATTTTGTTTCCGTTGAGCGGCAAATTAACCGCTGATGCCATACCAATCGTCCGACTTTGGCAGTCTTTGTTGGATTTCAGGCACTCCCGCCAAAATTACTTATGGCGACCAAAACATTATCCGGGAGTAAAACGATTTACTATGGATATTCAAAATTTTGGCGACTTCTATGATTAATGTTTTGGTTTCGCCGGTAAAGCAAACACTCGAATATTTTACACGCGTTCTCGCACGCTTGCATCTAACGGTAGATACATGCCGCCATCCAAGGACGGACTCGACTCGACTCAACTACGTGAGCGTTGGACGCCCATTGATCACGGAAGGTTTCGGTGCGGAAGTTATTCTGTACACTCCTTTGTTGTTCAAGTGTTGCAATTGATGATGATTGCTTCCACTCTTTCACTCCTTCTCTTGCTGAGAGCCTCGTATGTGGTGGCTTTGCTGGACGATGAAGGATTGGATTTTCCACGACGTCGTTTGGCGTATGAAATGATTGCAGGATACCAACCGATCACAAAGGTGACGAGCGAGGTATGGCAAACATTTCCGGGAATCCAGTGGCAATGAAATTGCCGTCGAATCGACTCTCACTCGTGTTTTTCGATGCCTATTCTCAGAATGCTATTGATCTTGATCAACTGGAGTTCTCAAAATTTGTGGCTCTCGGGACCTTGGAAGGTTATGAACAGGCCATGCGAATTTACTCCGAAGGCGCCTTTTCGGAGCCGATCGCATTTCTGACCCTGACAACGCCGCTGCGTGAAGCATTGGCAATCGGTGATGTAGTGATTGGTACTTCGCAAGATTCTTCACGCGAAGTGAAAGGTCACATAGTCAACAATTATCCCAGAGGTACCAGCACAATCCGTGTGATATACGAAACCAACGAAGTCCAATCGGACTATACCAGCTGCTTGGTGGCTGCCAATCCAAATCCAAAGCTGGATGGATGTAAGTACTCATGCAGTATCTTGTGCACTTGTTTGCGTTTTCTCTAATGGTGCTTGGGGTGCTTCTCAGGTTACGCCAGCGACGGGCTCGTAATCGTCACAGGTGTAGCAAGATCGCTGTCGTACACGTATGACCTGATGAAAGATAACCGCAACCTTCGCTACATGGAACGCTTCAGTAAAGATGCAAGGGTACAAATGGAAGTATGCAAAACCTGCCCTTACGATAACTATATTCAATTTCGAAACTATTACGGCTCGGGTGATTACGCAGATCAGTGGATCCGGGCCGCACTTGAGGGATCGCAGACGGATTTTAGACGTGGCAACGCTGATTTTCGATCCTATGGAAAAGATGGGAAATACGGTGAGTGTTTGCATTGACGATGGATCGGCAGAGCAGCAAAAAATAATGTTTCTCACCTCGAAGGCATCGGATGGCAGGTGCGATGACAACTGCAACGGCATACATGTCCTTTTGGCTCTACGTGATTCGAGAAATGGAAGATGCTCTGGACAAATGCGTTTCGAAGCCGGTGGGTGACGCGAGTTTGAATTCATGGGATGAGGCAGTTGCATATTATACTGGGTCGTTGGAGGGGATAAATGGCACCCATGGTGATGGCGTTTTGATGTACAGCCTAGCAGAGAAAATGTGCCAGGAATTCAGAACTTGCGGCGAAGATGCCAAGTCTGACGAAGGGACTTCCAATGTCAACCTCCAAGTATTTGACGAGTTTCGAATGGGACAGGAGAAATTCCTAGAAGGAGACTGTGCAGGAGCTAGGGAACACAAGGAGCGTATTGTGCAGTTGATGGCGATTCCGTTGATCCAAGCGACGCTTCGACTTGCATACTACCAAAGCACAGGAGAACTAGCGACCGAGAGAGCGGAGGCAGAAGGAGCAACATTTGCTGCAGCAGTTTTGCCTTTGATCCACGATTGCGACGGAGGCGCCGGGGAGCAAGATGCAACAATCATTTATGAAAACATGAAGACGAAGCACGGGCCGACTGATTTCGCTCAAGTGAAAGCAGCATTCGAGCTCAATTACAGATGTCTCGGAATAACTTGCGCCGAAGTTGGAGGGGTCTGGGATAGCCTCGCCATGCTACACAAAGAGGGAGCCATGCCATGCGTCGGACAAGGGCCGAACAGACCTGCCGACGACGACGACATTGGTATGAAGAATTCCCCGGATGCTGGGCTTGCAGTTGGTTTGACGTTTGGTGGATTTTTCTGTCTAGGTTTGATTGTGGCTGTGACGACGTTGTTGGGTAAAAAGTCGGCTCCGTTGCCTTCCATTCCTCCTCCGAGTGATATCATTTAACGTGGAGTTAGGCAAGAGCTGATGACCAGCGGAGCAGTACAGCCCGCCACCACTATTGTAGCGGCATCTAGTGACTATTATACAATGCATTGTATTTAGTAGATTTTTAATTCGCCAAGGCACTTTGTTAGCAGTTATAACATTGAATCCGCTGTGTAGTTGCAACTTTCGCTGTTAGTGGTGACTACATCTGCGGGTACCGGTAGCCCCCCTCCGCGCGCTATGTACTATGTAGTATTTCCTAAACATCGATAATAGTAGGATGGGATAGCTATGGAAGGGACTTCAACTGACTCAAATGTTAACATCGATGGCGGCGCACGCCATCCGTCAGTTGGGTCCAAAGAGGTGTGCCATGAGCCACTTGCGCGCGGGCAGAAGGAAGGTCGACCTCTCCGCGCCTTGCCGGCATCCGTCACCGCTCTGCGTGCGTGGATACGGCGGCCGGCGTTTTTCTA
Source organism: Nitzschia sp. DOCU1 (assembly GCA_951394045.1). Lineage (NCBI taxonomy): Eukaryota > Bacillariophyta > Bacillariophyceae > Bacillariales > Bacillariaceae > Nitzschia > Nitzschia sp. DOCU1. Next base: position 3,665,075 of record OX595986.1, on the reverse strand, counting down.
CCCCCCTCGCTCGCGCCGATTGATTGGTTTTCGCCTATCGTACGACTACCACCATTCGGCTTTCGCCCTTTTCCTTTTATTCGTTTCTGTTGCACTTGCCAGTGGGGGATTGGCATTTGCGTCACATCTCTAAGCATAGAGCCCTTCCTTGGCATATTGCAGTGTGCACTTTCACCGCAACGGTATTTCGCTCCCTCTATTGTTGGTTTTGGCCTCCTGTGAGTGGGAGGTCAAGAGGAGGACCGACAGGCTATCTGCCGTTTTTCACCAGTACGAACATTGCTTGGTTGTAAGAATTGCTGCCGCCTGTCCCATTTGCCTTTGTTGGATTATTGACAATGAACGTTCAATTCAAAGAGTCGCACCCCAAGAGCTCGTTTGCAGCTCAGCAAGCGATTGTTGCAGAGGAACCTGATCTGGATGGAGAGGAGCAGGATGATATTATTCCAGGGCCCCCGGGGGCAAGTAAACGACAGATAAAACAAGCGGTGCCGGGGCTTGACTTGTCGTTTACAAAACACAGCGACAGCAAAAAGTACATCAAGGGCGAGGGAATGCTAGCTTCACGAAAGGATCTGAGCATGCCAGCAGACGAATTTGCGGAAGGCTGCAAGCTCTTGCAACAGGCTGCTCTGGGAAATGAGGCGGGAATCGAGGCTATTCTAGTGAAGCGACCCCACCTGTTGAATTTTCGCGACTACGACCGCAGAACAGCTCTTCATGTGGCAGCATCTGAGGGCCATGTTAATGTCTGTCAATACTTGGTTCAGAAAGGTGCCAAGGTCAATCGAAGTGATCGATGGGGTGGTTCTCCCTTGGATGATGCCCATCGTCACAGGCACCAAGATGTAATTGCTTATTTGCGAGGACTCGGGGCATCGAGCGGTACCGCCAACAATATGACAAATTTCATTACAGCTGCAGCCGATGGTGATGCAGACGAAGTCAGGCTGCTTTTGACTGTCGGTGAGCTCGATGTAAATGAAGGCGACTACGACAGACGAACAGCGTTGCATCTAGCTGCTGGTGAGGGAAGGGACGAAGTTGTGGAAATCCTTTGTGCGTCGGGGGCGGACCCAAACGTGGAAGATCGTTGGGGAAACCGTCCCTTGGATGATGCTCTGCAGAACAAACATCAAGGGTGTGCAGACATCCTTGTGAAGTTCGGAGCCGAGAAAGGCACCCGAAAGGGCGGGCTTACGGACTCGTCGTCTCGTCGGCGAGAACTTGCCAACTTCGAGGTTGCCTTTGACGAGCTTGAAATGATTGATAGGATCGGAAAGGGGTCATTCGGTGAAATCTACAAGTGTCGATGGCGAGGAACTTTGGTGGCCGCAAAGTGCATCAAATCGGCTCGGATTCGATCGGAATGGCTCAAGGCTCGGGTGCAGAAACGCAGCAAGGACGGCGAAGACATTGAAGAAGCACTCAACGAACTCGACGAAGCAGAAATGGAACCGGACGACGCAAAGGAGGCTCAAGAAGATTTCAGGCGAGAATGTTCTGTTCTCAGATCTCTTCGCCATCCGAATATTGTGCTCCTTCTGGCTTTCTCGCAGACACAGCATCTCGAAGTAATGGTTTCTGAACTGATGAAGTGTTCCCTTCTCGACGTGTTCAAAGCCCATATTGTCAATGGAACGAAGATGAAGAAGAAAGACCAAATCGTCTACGCAACACATCTGGCACAGGGGATGCTTTATCTCCATACTTGCAGGCCACCCATCATTCATCGCGATCTCAAACCAGCAAACTTACTCATCGATCACTCCGGCGTACTCAAAGTGGCAGATTTTGGTCTCGCCAAGGTACGCCCAGACCCCCAGCAAGTAGAGACGGAGCAATTTCTTATGACTGGAGAAACCGGTTCCTACAGATTCAGTAAGTATGATCGAATTGTGCTGTATTGAAGTGCATCGGTAGTCGTCTAACGTTCTCTTTCGCATAAACAGTGGCGCCCGAAGTGTACCGGCACGAGCCTTACACCGAGACAGTGGACATCTACAGTTACGCCATGATCTTCTTCTATCTGCTAGATGGCAAGCCACCGTGGCCGTATCTGAACGGTTTGGTAGCAGTCCGCAAAGCGGCGGAAGAAGGAGATCGCCCCCCGGTGCCCCGACACTGGGACGAACGACTACAAAACCTTCTTCAAGAAGCGTGGCATGAGAACCCTGGCAATCGACCTCCCTTCAAAGTCATACTCAAGGTTTTGAATGACTATGCTCGTACGTTGATGCTATTCGGAGCTTAAGGTTGCTATGGACGAGAATGTAGCGTAACTCACCCCTATGTACAACTTTTGCACCTGCAGGTGACGTGTTCCATGCGGACTCAGATAACTTCACTCCTCACGCCGACATGGAAACAGCCAGCCGATGCAACTGCGCACTGATGTAGAACAAAAGTTCGAGCATAGTTCTGCTTACGTATAGATGTCGACATCGTCGCTAACAAAATGGAAAATCTTGTCTTCGAAGGAAACCGCATCACCGTCTTTGAGTGAGAGAATATCGAACGTAGCGTCGGTTGCAATACTTCTTGAAGATGACTCAATGAAAATTTCAGTGGGAACTCTGCTGTGGGTTGTGTTTTGATGCGATGGGGAACACTCTGTCTTCTTGCATTTGTTGGCATACGCATGCGTCGAACGGAAATGTTCTTTACTTATTGCCCTGAAATTGGATTTCCTTCCTCTACAGAAGTATGGGTGACAGAAGGCTCCTTTGTTATGGCCAGAGACCAGACGTTTAAACGACCACAAATTAAGTTGCCGATGAAATGATCTGTAGTTTGAATGTCCAAAGTAGATGGGTAGCAGAGTGGCCAGCTCCTTCGGCTTGTTGATGTAAAATCCTCTCCCGTCTTCGGTCCAAGAAAGAACATCTATTCTGCCTTCGCGAGCAACATGATCAAGCAGATCGTGCAACTTTCCTGGAAACAGTTTGTCAGAGCTGATCCGCCCGTTCTTGTCTTCGATCGACCCTCTAGTCATTGTTCTGTGTGGTTTTACTTCAAAAGAAAAGCTCTCGGCGATTTGTGGGACGAGTCAGTGACATATGATGATCGATCGCCTCTTCTTGTTGATCTTGGAGAAGGAAGATGTGTACTGGGAACATAGCGGTGATGTGGTTTTTAGCGATTGGCGGGGGTCGCTAAGATATAAATCAATATCCGGCAAACTCGTACTAATTGTGTGGATCACATAATTTGGAACGACGGTTGAATTGCTTCGAGGCAATTGTGTAAGTGCCCGTTCCAATGGAATTGTTGGACACCATAAGTAATAGTAATTAACATTCTTGGGACGGTTGATGCTATTGGCGTCAAAGAGCGCGCCGCTGCGTGTTTGTATGATGGTAAGACAACTGGAAAAGTTAGCCGTTGCGCGTAAAAAAGGTTGTTTGCTCATCATGTAATTGCCGGTACTAGAGTAAAACCGCCAGTCATCCTTGCGAGAGCAAAAGGCCTTCCGTCATTGCAACAACGGGAAGACATCAGGTTGGACGTATCTGCTTATCTTTTGCTGCCGCTAATACGAAATAGAAGTGTCGATATTGTCGTTATTTTTTTACGTTGATAGATTTGAGAGATTTGCCGGTACCAATCAGAATGATTTCTCTACTAGCACCAGCAGATCATGATGCTGGTGATGAATGAAGCCTGCTCCTCCGTCACTAGTACTATATTGCAACGACAATCGACCGTTCTACGATACGGGTGGCTAAAGATTACGTGTAGAGGCGTCCAGCCTGATATTGCTATGGTATGGGCGTCAGCAGCCTGATCGAAATCTGGCCACACCACAAAAATAGCGGCTGACAATGAGAGCGAAGAAGATGGATCACTGCCCGATTAGCTAGTGCTGCTAGTACGATAGTAGAAAGTCGATGTCGAAAATTGCAGCCAAGAGCTCACATGTTTTTGTCGATGACCTTAGCATGGAACTTGTAAGCTGCACTCGAACTTTCTTGTGTGTTGCAAAATCCCTATCTCACCGACAGTCAGTCGTAGCTATCTGATGAAAGGGGGGAGGCATACTATTCGTGTGCCGGCAGGAGCGCACCTGCCAACCGTTGACATGCGACCAGCGCGCACACAAGCCCGTGCCTTTTCTTCTCGCTACGTAAAATTCAACGGTAATATCGTGCCGAGCCGATGCATTGGCGCCCTTTTTGGGAACAGCTTTTCAACTTCCATCCCAACGCGAAAAGAAATGCAAGAAGACATTCCATAGATACGATGGTGAATATCTTTGACCAGTGCACCGACAGTTGTGGTTGGACGGCAGCATTCATTGCAGCACTTGCCTATGGATCCTTCGGTGTGCCGGTGAAAGCGACAAAACATATTGATGTTCATCCTTTGGTATTGCAGTCTTACAAGACGTTGGTCGTCTTTCTGACATGTTGGTTTGTAACGCTGCTGGGCGTTGAAGTCGGCTTTACAAAATGGGGTCTCTTGAGTGGTTTCCTTTGGGTAGTCGGGGGTACTGGTGGTAGGTCGAGGTGGTCTTCGATTCTGGAAGCACGGGATTGCTGTTCTCAACGCTGTTGCTACTTTTGCCTCAGGAATTTACGGTATTCGAATGGCTGGACTGGCAATTGCAGTTGGAACATGGGCTTCGATCATGATCATGGTCAACTTCATATTTGGGATTCTTATTTTCAGAGAGCCGGTTTATGATGTCCTGGGAACGCTGGCTTCGTTTCTATTGCTAATTGTTGGGCTTGTCGGAATGTCGCACTATTCGGCACCGCACAAGAAAGGCCTGTTGAATCCTCAGATGACTTATGAGTTTGAGGATCCGAAAATAACATCTTTGGAAGACCCGTTGACCGATGGCCAGACGGAAGAAGATGAGGATGAAACAGCAGAAAAAGAAGAAGACCACGATGCTGTGCATTTTGTCCTATGCGGCAAACCGTTGAACAAGCGACAGTGTGGATTGCTGGGTGCTGCAATGAATGGAGTATTTACAGGCGGCTCCCTCATTCCTCTGCATTATGCAAAGGAAGAAGGCTTTGGTGGTGCCAACTTCATCATTAGCATGTCGACGGGAGCATTTCTAGCAAACTGCCTGGTGTGGGTTGTGTTTTTCATGTACAGGGTGATTGCACACAAAGCGCCATTACAGGAAACGTTTCAGTCCATGCCCCGATGGCACTTCCAGAAGCTCTGGCTGCCTGGATTTTTGGCTGGTGTTTTGTTAGCCATTGCCATGTTTGGAAGTGTCCTCGCCGTCACATACTTGGGGCAAGGAGTTGGAAATTCCTTGGTACAGACCAAAATTTTGGTCAGCGGCCTGTGGGGAATCTTTTGGTACAAGGAGATCAATGGACCGAAAACAATTACCATGTGGTTCATGTCGGCAACTATTGCTGTGGTCGCTATCATCTGGCTAAGTTTGGAGCGACTTCTCGCCTCTGGCGGTGCTGGCGGCGGTCACCGCCGCATGCTATTACTCGAAATGTAAGCGAGTGTTAAACAGTTTTGTACGTCTACAAAGATATCATGAGTATATAGTTCATGTAATAAGCTATGAGATAGAGTTTATGAGTACCAACAAATCTTACATAGATTTCGCGGAATATCGAGTAGCATCATGTCATTCCGCGGCGGCTCGCTATGGACGGAAGTTTTTCGACAATCGGATTGGTCGGTTCTGAAATCCTCGCGTGGCACGCTCGTAAAGTCTGGGCGGGGGTGGATGGTCAGTGAGCTTCTCCCCCTTTTGGCGAAGCGGGTCATGTGCGTGCCCACGACCTGTCTCGCGATGGACAGCATATCCAAACGCGATCGACAATGGTGGCGAGAGTTGTCGGTTGGAGACGGGAACACACAGCAGCGAGCAACATTGTTTGTTTGGCTGTCGTGTCGGGAGCTGGTTCCGAGCAACGAAAGGAATTACTACTGTGTTGTCAGTCTCAGTTGTGCTGACATCAAGAAAAGGAATCGATAGCTTACCGGTAGTAAAGGCTGGCTAAAAGACATTCCTAACAATGGCCTCCGAAACAGCACCGGCTGCTGAACCTCCTTCGTCGCCAGCCGGGGATAGTGCCAGTGCGGATCCAGGGACACCCGCTTCTAATGCTAGAATGGATGAGTCCCCGTCCGAAAAAAACGGAGAAGTTGAAGGCGAGAAAGCTGCAGACGACAAGCAGGATCCCGATGAGGACGAGGAAGAATCGCCCGATGTGGAGTCGTCGGTGCTCACCAATGGCAAAGGGGGTCCATCTTCCCCTTCTCACGCGATGTCTAGTCCAAGACGTGTGTCGAAACGTATCAAAATACGGCGAAAGTCCCGGCCGACCCCCAAGATATTTCACGATGCTATTTCGGTTGTGATCCCTGTGGATGTCACTGCCGATCTCAAGACAGCCATTCAACGAACTCGAGCCAAGCGAATTCAAAGTATTTACAAGCGCTTTCCAGCTCTGAAAAAGGCCGTCAAAAAGTGGAAGAATCAACATCCGTCACACGACGATGACAGTACTTCCAAGGCAGACGATCCAATGGATGAGGACGAAGATGCCGCTGCACGAGATCCCAATGCCGAGTCGTCCAAGACAGAAGGCAAGGAGAACAATAAGCCGAACAAGAAAAAGAAGAAAATCCTGGCCCATGTTCCTCAGCCAGAGCAGTATGGCTCTGTGCTAGACTATCTGGAGGCAAAGTATGTTCGAGGCGTCATGCTGGGGGATGACGAAGCGGACGGCGAAAGCATGGATGACGGGTCGGAAGGTCAAGGTTCTGTGTATTCCCAAGGAAGTTTCTTGGATGATACAGACTTGCAACGAGATGTTGCGGAACAGGTCATGGCCAACACTACTCTTACCAAACTGGAGCTAGAAAATGAAGATGGCGAATTCTTTGTCAACGTTGGGGCTCTGGAGGTGGAAGACAACCAGTACGGGGACAATTATGATCCGGTTCAAGACAAAGATGCATCCAAGGCTGTAAAGAAGCGAAAGAAGTCACAGGCCAGTGCTGCGACGGATATCAGCAAAGGTTCTATCAAGAAGAAGAAGAAAGGCAAGACAGTAGAAGGTGAGGATTCCCTGGCTCAGTCGTCCAAGTCGAAGAAGTCTGTCACATCGACTGGAACGGTGAAGAAAAAGCAGGGTCGCAAGCCTAAGAACGGAGGAGCTGAGTCTTCGCCGGCAAAGGAAGGTGAAAAATCTTCAGGTGAAGAAAAAGAGGCAATTGCCAAGGCGAAGAAGGCAAAAGCCAAGTCAGATGCCATGTTCAAGAAATTTTCAGCGCTCGTCAAAAAGATGACGCCCGAGGACTTGCCGAGACGGAAGACAAAGGCCAAGGTTTCGTTGACCTGTCCTCCCAATAAGAAGCCGGGAGATGATGTTACTTTCACGTAAGTTTTCGATTGTGTTTTGCAGCCATGGCAGTTCCCTTTTGTTCTAATGATTTTCTCATTGCTCATTTCTCCAACACTCAGAAATCCCCACAACAAGGGGCAGCGCTTGCGCGTCAAGGTCCCCAAGGACTGTCTTCCTGGCGAAGTATTCAAGGTTTCGGTCCCGGTCAACCACGATCCTGAGGATGAATCGGATGACAAGGACCACAATACTTTCTCTCGAGAACTACAAGAACTAGTTGATGACTACGCTCGAGTGTATGATAATTGGTGCAGCGCCCAAGCGGAGGTAGATAAGAAGTTTGCATTGTTCAAAGAGAAACAAGCAAAGTTTGATCCATTGGTGGAACTGTTTCCTAAGAATCTGATGACCCCTGTCACCGTGGAGTACATGAAGAAGATTGTGCGGCGGGCGCGGCAGAATCGACACAAACGACTAAAGACTGCCTCGCTCAAGAGTGAGACTACGTCAAAGGACGGCGAAGAAGTGGATGGTGATGAATCCGAAAAGGAAGAGATGGAAGAGGAGGAGGAGCAAGAAGATGAGGAAGAGAGTCCTGCAGAGCCTCAAAAACGTATTGTGGAGATCCCCACCATGGGGTCTGAATTTCCAACTCTTCGATGGAAGGAAGCCGATTTTATCAGTACTATACCCGAATAACTATTCAGAACCCTATAGAGACAAGAGGCGTGTATTATCATTATCTCTAGGCCTCGAGCGAATATATTTGAAGGCCTCCGTTTTCACTGCCCGACACGAGGCGTGGCGGCTGATTCGCCGACGCTCCCACCGATCGCTGCAGTGTCGAGGCGGCATGGATTGTCCACACGGTATCATCGCAAGTAAAGGTGTGCATCGATTGATGCATTTGTCCTGCATTCCACACGGACAGCTTGCGGTCAGCCCCACAGGTCAAGAACCGCCTCGAGTCCCCCAACGCCGCCATGCTCAACACCCAACTTCCATGTGCCTGGACGACATGATTGACGAGGACGGGCACCGACCGTTCCAAGTCCCAAACAGCCACCATCCCATCGTCACTCGCTGTAATTAAAAGATTTGCATCCGGTGTAAATTTGACGGCCCGGACGGTAGCTTCGTGATGAATGAGTCGATGAGGAGACTCACCAAGGATCTCCACCAAACCATCTTGCCGCCCCACTGCTAGGCTTCGTTTAGAAGGATGATAGTCGCTGCTCATGGCAATGGACCCAGTTTTTGACCAAACATCTACGATTTGTCCTGCTGCTTGTGGTTCTTTGGTCGCCTTTGGCGTCGCCAGGCCGGTCGTTACAATAGCCACTGTTCCATCCAAACGAGCCACAGCCAATAGTACATCGCCGACTCCTATTGTTTTCGGCGGGCAAATTTGAAAGCAGGTTCCCGTAGCATTTTCGACAGAGAATTCCTTTGCCACCCTAATTGTTTGTTGTGTTGACGACTGGTTGGCGTCATCCTCCTCGTCCATGGTTTCGGGCAAGGTCCATATGCGAATCCGCCCTGTCAGATCCATGGACACTACCAGCTGATCACCAGCCATGTCATCGTCGCCCACATAATTTCTTGCCAAATGTACTTGAGAGCAGCCAATAGCATTGTAGGAGGAGGATCCCTCATCGCCTGGGACTTGCTGTTGCGACTCGCCTAGCAGCAAATGAGAGCAAGTGCAAGTACATGCCGATGCATCCAAAACGTCCTGCTGGGTTTCCAGCGATTTTTCTCGCACCAGAAATCCTCGAACCATGCCATCACCACAAGCAGCCCAGATCCTCCACGAGGGAGCTGACTTGCCTCCTCCTCCTCCTCCAAGAGAGTTGGATGATTTGGTAAGTAAGGGGCTGCTGACGACGTGCCAGATTGGATAGTCGCCGACTTTTTCGCGATGGAGACTTCGGTAGCCACTCATTTGTACTTTTGGTGTCGCGAACTACCACGCTAAGCTACTTGAGAGAGATACGTTTCTTTTGATCACTTTGGAATGTGATGGAGATGCTGAAGCATTTGCAGTAGTAGAGATCGACTCCAATAAGAATGTGGTCAGGAGGGTCGTCGAATCTTTTTCAATGGTGTGTGCAAAATGGATGTGCAACCAAAAGACGCGCGCCACCGCACTTAACACGACAGAAAGATCCACGAATAACTCGTGACCCAGTCGGTCGGGAACACTACTGTACAGAGAGACGACTACGAAGAGGGCAGAATTGCTCATGATCGACAATGGATAACCTCGTGGATACCCTACGACCAGCTACTCGGGCAGTAGATGGCATTAGGATTTGTGATGGTAGTAAGCGCTCAGGTTATACAGAAAATTTCTCTAGCAGTATCAAGACCGACTACTAGCAAGTCTCTCAGAGGCAAAACAGAGACCACGAAATTAGCCGGTTGTTTTGATGAGGTGGGGCCAACCGGGAGTACCCAAGTCAGAAAATTAGCAGCCCCGGGTCGTCGTCAAAATTGTTCATAGCAGTTGGAGTCGTGACCAGGCCGGGTGTTCCAAGCGTCGTTTGCAACAGAGATGTAGGGGCTATCGAACCCGACTCCTCCAAAGAAGAAGGAATACAATCGACCTAACCTCCTTTTGCAGTTGCCAAAGTTCGTTCGTAAGTGAGCCACAAAATAGAAGCCACGCATACTACCGCCGAAGCAAACCACTTGCAAATGGCCTTGGGATCCTTCACTTCCTTGAACCAAAAGATTCCCCAAAGTCCACTTATCAATATTTTCGATTGGACAAGACTGTTTCCGACACCTTGACCCAGATAAGTGATTGCAAATATTGCTCCAAACATCCCAATGGTCAACAATAGGCCGGCCATGAGCCCCTTGAACCACAATTCCTTCAAATACAAAGGTGGCATTAGATCGTACGTTTTTCGTATTGTGTTTCCTTCGGAGCCTCTCCAGTAAACATAACTGAAATAGCCAATCCAGAGACACACATTGGCAGCCATGGAGCCCGAACCGAAACTGAGAATGTAAGATCGTCCCATAAATCCTCTAGCTTTGGCGAAATGCATGGGTATCAATGAAGACCCGCCAAGAATTCCATTGAGAACGGCACAGAGAATACCCGTTTCTCGTTGTGTAAAAGGGACTCCTGCCAGGGTTGTATGAACTGGTGGCTTTTTACCTTCTTCTTCGTCGACATCGAGTACTTCGTCGACGGAACTGTCGTCTGTGCCATTGCTTGGCAACAACATGGGCACAGTCTCTTCCTCGTCTGCTCGTCGCCTAGAAGTGATTCCTTCCGCTTTATGATAACTTCGATTTGTCACCATTTCCACGCCATCCCGATCATTTTTACTACTAGACGTATTTGTTGGAGACTTGGAAACTGCCGAGTATTTGCTCATTCCGATCAGGCCACCTCCCAGCGTTAGAAATGCAACGCAGGTATGTGTAAAGGAGTTGACTGGTTCCCGAAAGACAAGAATGCCCCATATAAAATTGACAAGTACCATGACCGAAGCCCACGTTCCCACTGCCACTGCCATGCCCGCATTTCGAATGGCCAAAATGCCAAAGGCTCCCCCACTGACCCACAGAAATCCTGAAAAAAATCCATAACCTGTCCACCTGGCCTCTTCACCCACGGCCAGGACGCCAAACGAGAGAACAAACAACACAAAGGTCTTGTAGGATTGAAGGACGAGTGGATGAACTTCAACATCCAAGGTTGCCTTGATGGGGACGCCGTAGGACCCATAACTTAAGGATGCCACAATGGCCGCCAGCCAACCGCAGGGGTCGCCACAGCCCTCGCCTCCCAACATGGAAAGCTTTTCGTTCGATTCCAGTCGACAATAACAGTCTCTCAATCAGTAGCTCTCTTTCAACAGTAGATGATGGTCCGAGATTTATATTGCAACAAGAACTCTCCAGCATTGTAATGCTTCACATACTCACGTTGGTGGTGAGCGGTCGACCTCTCTGTTTCGAAAGAGGCGCATTGGGCGCATCGCAACATTCTCATTCGCGCGAATGCGCGCATTGTTCTGGAATATATGGTAGCCCTTATTTTTGGACGGACGGCAGGCGCGGCAAGAGAAGAGGAGCGAATACTACTACCCGAGCACCCGTACCAGTAGTCCGAGAATGTTGTCTTTTGCATGAGGGTGCCCGCACGCCTTCTGCATCAAAGGCTTTTTTTGATAGCCAGTTCATTTTTCATCGCCCCCATCAACCAGGAGGCCTTCCATCAGGTACGATCCCCATTCACCACCCGGGGATTGGCGGCAAGTACGATTGCTCTTCCGACTTTTAATAGCAGAGCCTGCGTCCTCTGGAGCTACGATAACTACCATGGCCCCGACGATTAATGAATTCGAGCCGATACGGTGTCTTCCAAGCTGGTGTTATAAGGTGAGATGTCTTTAGCATCGAATCCGCGTTCAAGTTTATTGTTTCACACGTTCGACGTCGCTCATGAATTATATTCCGACTGTTTCCTTGTGAGCTTAGCGCTCAACAGATCACAACAGCAAGGAGATTAATCCCACATTATTCCCTGATATTCATTCGGTCGATCTGGGGAAATACGTCCGGGAACATGTCTCCAATTTAGACCGCGGACAGGGCCGTGCTTACTTTGATATGGGTCTCCGACTCATGTTAAGTTACCAGCACGAAATGGCGTCGCGATGTTTTCTGGCGTGTCTCGAGGTGTGCAATTACTGTGCCTTGGCACATGGATTCTTGGCATTGTGTCACTCGCCCAATTATAATTTCAAGGGTGAAGCGTATTACGAATCCGCTCATCATCCTGAAGAGTCGGAACTTCATGATTTGGTGTGCGTATTTCCCAGCCAACAAGTTGCGGAACGACATTCAAGAATGGCAGTGGAAAAAATTGAAGAACTTCGGAAAATGCGTAAAAAAGGAGGTGGAAAAAGTACAGGCAGTAAAAAGAGCAAGGGATCCAAAGGCAAGGGAGGCAGTGGCGGCAAGTCGAAATCGACTCATACCAATACCAACAACAAAACCGAGGATTCCAACGGTGTAAATAGTGAGAATATTGAGGGGGGAGACGAGTCCAAGCTTCCTGATCTGATATCGGATGTGGAGGCACAGCTTCTATTCGCGATTCGCAAGCTTACGTGTCATCCAGGGCTAGATCATTCGCTGAGTGTGGATATTGTTGGGAGACCGTACGCGGATGCCATGAGAGGAATCTATGAAAAATACCCCGACGACCCAGAAGTGGCCTACTGTTTTGCGGAGGCATTGATGGTATTGAACGCATGGCAATTGTATGAATATCCTACTGGAAAAGCGGTCAGTCCCGACGTGGATGAAACTAGACGAGTGTTGGAGAAGGCGCTGGAAGTTCACAAGGATCACGCTGGATTGTGTCACATGTATGTTCACTTGTCCGAAATGTCGGCGCATCCGGAAAAGGCTTTGAAAGCGTGTATTCCACTTCGAAACAATTTTCCGCAAGCGGGGCATTTGATTCATATGCCGACGCATATTGATGTTCTTGTGGGAGACTACGAAAGCTGTGTCAAGTACAACTGCAAGGCTATTACGGCAGATGAACGGTCCATGGTCATCAGTCCGAGCACGGCGGGGCGAGAATCGTTCTATTTTGGCTACATTGTACACAACTATCACATGGCGGTTTACGGAGCAATACTAGGTGGATTCGAAGGAAAGGCCATGGAGCTTGCTCGAAAGCTGAATGGGATCCTTTCAGAAGAGGCGTTTGAAGAATATCCCGACTTGACAGCGTACTTGGAGTCTTACTCAGCGCTCGACATTCATGTCATGGTTCGGTTTGGGCGTTGGAAGGAGATTCTGGAACTGACGCCTCCAAAGAATAAACGCCTGATGCTGTTCCGAGCAGCCACGACAAGATTTGCTCAGGCGTTGGCACATGCAAATTTGGGCAACATTCTGGACGCAAAACGAGAGGCCAACAATTTCGACAGTCTCCGTGGAGATCCCGACGCGGCGCATCGCATTTTACACAACAACTCCGTGGAAAATCTGTTGGCTGTCGATGCCGTCATGGTACGAGGAGAGATTGCGTATAGGGAAGAAAGGTACACCGACGCGTTCGACCTGCTTCGCAAAGCAGTAAACATGCAAGATAATCTGCTATACGGTGAGTTGGCAACAAACACGTCTGGGTTGAATTGACAGGTTACAAATCTAATATCCTTGCTTCGCAGACGAACCTTGGGGAAAGATGCAACCGATAAGACATGCTCTGGGGGGCTTGCTGTTGGAACAGGGCCACTACGATGAGGCGGAAGCCGTGTTCCGTAAGGACTTGGGATACCATCCAAGAAATCCGTGGGCTCTGATCGGGCTGATCCAAACGCTGAAAAAGAAAGCAGGAGGTTGCTGTAGCTCTCCTTCCAGCGAGATCGAAAGTTTGGAAGAGCAGCTGCGAAAGCAACGAGAGCTCGAGATGGCGGATTTTCCGGTTACGGTTGCATGTGCTTGCTGCCAAGGAGACGAGTGATAAAGCACGGTGCTCGGGGTAACTAGAAATCTACCCATCATTTGTCGTGTCGCTCGATACTCCAGTAGATAAACAGCTATGGACCCAAACACGCCACTGAGAGGCTCCGACATGATGACCCAGTCTATTTCATTTTTTAAATTTGAAAACTGTGAGCAATACTTCTATCGCAGCGCGATGATAAGTTGACCTACTACTAAGACGTTGCGGGGTAGTAAACCAACATGGTCGACAGAAGACTCAGTGATATGTTTGATTCTGGAGTAAACTGAGTGGAATCCCCGCAAGATGAATAGCATTTACCATCCCTTGTCACCTGGCTGTCACTCTACTTCCAGCCCATCCAAGAGTTCCCAGTCGCCTCGCTCAAAGTAGTCAAACAACAACGAGTCGTCGCCATTGGCACCGCCGCGGCAGGCCGACTATGCGCAACACGTTGGATGAGACGGCTAGCGCAACTTCTTGCTAGATTAGATTACCTTCGGTCAAGCTAGTAAAGTAATTATGCGAGCTATGATGTGTAACACGTTGGCTTGAATGCGCCGACGTATGGGCAAGATTGCACCAGAATTCAGGGCGACCCAAGACCAACAATACAGAAGGCAGAGAGCAGGCACCCTCGACGCTCCCTACTTCTAGTTGTACATAGTAGAACGTCCTATTCTTCCAGCTGGTCGCTTGCAAGAAGCTTGGGGAACGAACCATGCAAGCGCATCAGTTCAGACTTATCACGCACCAAGAGAGAGGCTGCGACGCCATGGATGGCCGATCCAACCAGCAATGTTGACATTTCCAGCTTCTCGATCGGGTTGACGTTGTCCTCGACGATAGTGCGGATCATATCCTTCTCGAAGCAATGCGTAACCGACACGATCACGTGCAGCTCGGAAAAGGCGATTGGCAAGGACCCACTTTTTGAAAGAGCGTCGAGCAAATCAAATGCTTTGTTCCTCTCTGTTTTGATCAAGTCTGTTCCTATGCTAGATCGTGATGCCTTGATCAAAAGATTCTCCTGGCGGCTACGAGACCACGTATCGGCCAGCTTCAAATTGGTGGATCTCAAGACCGCACCACTTGCGTGTTCTTCGATGCTTGAATTGAGGAGCCGCGGTAGTGCCGTGAAGTTAACGCTGCCATCGCTAGCAGTTGGAACCGAAGCAGAAGCCAAATCCTGAGCTTTGGAGACTGTTAGCGCTGGTGCATCCTGGCCACTACCAGATGGCAGAACCTGCGAGTCAGCGGAGCCGTCAACTGGCGACGGCGGCGCATCTTGCATTGGTTTGCCATTGCGAGGAATTGATCTCAAATCCCCAGGCCTATCGAAAAGCTTGTCCCCGTCCCCGGGGCGGTCAAAATCTTGCATTGGTTTGCCGTTGCGAGGAATCGATCGCACATCCCCGGGCCTGTCGAAAGGCTCGTCCCGGGGGTAACTTTCCCAGCCATAAGGTTCATCTTCGATTGGTTTGCCGTCGCGAGGAGTTGGTCTGCCATTCAACATCCCGCCGGGCCTATCAAAAATCTCGTCCTCGTCCCTCAACACCCCAGGGGGGTAATCTTCATTCCTTTTCCATTCGCAATGTTTATCTTCGCCGCTTGGTTTGCCGTCGCGAGGAATTGATCGCACATCCCCGGGCCTATCGAAAATCCCTCCCACGAACATGCTCCGCGCTGGAATTTCTTCAACGGCGGTCTCAAATGCCATGGTCGCTTTCATTTTTTGCTCTTCCAATTGTTTCTTCTTGGCTTCAGAAATGACATCGAGAACAGCTTTCACGTGGCCCTTCACATTGTCGACCTTTTCGTTGGGGCTGATATTGTCTTGGATGCCGTCGTACGACAAGAGGTCAGAGGGAACTTGGTATTCCACAAAGAGCTCTATCAAGTCCTGAGTCAGCTTCATTTCCTTCGTCAAAGCATCACGTGGAAGCCCCAGCAAAGTCTCTAGTTGAGGCTTGATCTGGACTACACAAATGCCCATGACAGACGACCCAAGTTGCATGCTTCGAAACGACCCAGCAAAACGTTGTTGCTCTGGCGAGAGGGAGCGAATAGCGTCCTTGAATTCCTTGGCTGTGGGAATCTCCTCCAAAAGAAGAGGAATGAACAATTCGTCTTTGTTCTGAACGATGATGGCGTCCTTCGGGTCGAGCCTATCTGGCCCAGCCATGGTGCCCACAACCAGTAAGAATGACGAAAATTGGCGGGCGCGCACAATCAACTCGTAGCTTCTGCCATCGGAGCCAAAACGCTGCTGAACCCACCCGTGCAAATATTTCTTTCCCGTAAGTTCCACAGTCGTAGCTGCGTCTACGGACAGCATCATAGGGCCAGCTGAATGCACTTCGCGCATCAAAGTCTCGATTGGTTCTTTCTTCCCGTCGCCGAAAGAGCTTCCAGCACCCTCGATACTCATTAATCCACAAGGGTCGTGACCTGGTTGTCGAATCGCGTGGCAAAAAGGCTGGGGTGCTGGGTCCAGGAGCCTGGCATTGTGGTACCGCATAAACTTATCAATATCCGAATGCTGCACGCGTTTGCCGATCGCTGCCACAAGTTGGCCGCTTAACATCGCTTCCACGTAATCTACACAGTCAACGAATTGAAAAGACATCTTGGCGGAGTGAAGTGATAAGAGCACAATTGTAGCCTCCGCCACCGACACAATTTTGTTCAGTTGTCTTCCAGGATATGTCTGTTGGAGCTTTTCTAGTCGCTCGTGGATAGTTCGCGTCTGTTCCTTAAGGAACTTATCCATGTCGTCGGTGGATAGGACAGGGTCCTTTGCCCCGTCATCTCCTCCTTTCTCTTCCATAAGCGCCAGTACTGGAATAAACATATTGTCACATGACAGCACCGACAGCCGATCATTCGGGTTCAGTACAGGCACAGGTCCAGCAGGGTTGTGTCTGTCAATGATATCTTGTTGCACACATCGGTCGAAGTACGCACGGACACCGCCCATCCACCACTGCAGGCCTCTCATGAACTTGATGGCCTCCTCGACTTGCTGGTTTCGGCGCGGGGTCTTGGTTTCCGGGTGTTGCGTGTCTACCCTGAATGTGGACGTCATGGCCCCAGTGTCGATCTGGCTCAGCAACCAAGTCAACGACAAGTCCACCGGCTTGCATTCTCGATGCTCGGGAAGCGGGGCTCTTTTGTCTGACTGGGTCATCAACACCATGGAACTAGAGCGATTAGACAACACTTTCCTTTCCGCCACATCGGTTCCAGAGTAGATCGAAATCTCCCACTGAACTTGCACCTTCCAGTGAAACTCGCGCACATGGTGCACGACTTGCTTAATGGTAGATTTTGTCGTGCTTCCAAAGAACGGACTGTTTGTTTGAATGTGCTCGTCCTTTTCCTCGGTCTTTTGCATGGGAACTTCTACAGTGTGCTCCTTCAAAAACGCACAGGAATCGGATGCTTGGAAGCGAAGAGTAACTGGCTTGGTCTTATCGATGGACTTGAGCACCTCTTCCGTTACGCCAAAATGCACAAGAGCATTCAACTGAGCAATTAGAGCAGTGTTCGTTAGCTGGTCTACCAAACGGTACTTGTCGCCATATTCGTGGTCCACATCTTCCGCGAGGCGAGGGTTGCGATGAACTTCCAAGATGCGTTCTACGGCTTTCAAAGCATCATCGACTGCAAAGAGAGACGTAATGGTTAGTCCCACAGACCACAAAAAACAAGCAAAAGGTTGCCATTGCCAGAGAAGCATCGCTTCAACAGCACTTACTTTTGTGCCGAAAGACGGTTTCTTCGAAATCGGCCTGGGGCGATCTGGAGGGGTCACAGCTGAATGTCATGGTAAGATATATGGTTTAATTTTACATAAAAGCAAGGACAATCGGCGTTTCTTGCATGGAAAGAGGACTTCGCTTCGCATTTTTTACATTGCTTCGTGACACAAGGGTGGTGCGACCACCATGTACAGCCATCATGTCCCCTCGGCACGTTTCAAATCCATGAGGTCGCATAGTAAAATGATTGCATGAAGGGCCATCGTTGTTCAACAAGAATGGCAACATAAAAAATACCCGGTATGATGGGCGTATAAAAGCGAATCCATCCAGGCGTTGCTGTGTACTGGTATACGTCGGTATTATACGTACATCACTTACACAAAGTTGAAGCAATTACATGCGGGTCCCGAGCACGACTCAGAAATATGTCCCAGCTGTGCTTGATGATGAACTTCTTATTGTTCGCGACGACGACTGATCACATTTTTGGTTTGCCAAGATCCTAATAGATAACAGAGAGCTACCGTAGAAAAAAACATAACTTTGTGGCCGCACACAACTGCAAGTCCTATATTTTAAATATCTACCGGTAGCGAGCACTACAGCACTGGAGCCTCGCGTATCACTCTGATAGAGCGGAGACCACCAACACCATGCACTGCCGCTTCCATCGCAACAACCAACTTTCCGTTACTTCTGCTCCAAAATGATGTTTACAACCTGAGTGACCGAGACATCATCCTCGGATTCCACACCGATGTTGGCAGCTTGAAGACGCTCCAGGATCTCGACGCATTGGGATTCATCATCGAATCCAAGCTCTCGAAGCTTGGAGAGCTGAACCGACCAACGGGCACGCTGAGTAGGCCCAACGGAGATCGAAGCTACAGTGCTTGGAACGCTAAAAGAGTCCGACAAATTGGACACATTACCGTGAGACTCAGCGGTGGAGCCCTTCATGTCGCTATTGAACAAAGCCGAACCCAACATTTCGGCAGCGCGAGCGATTTCTTCGTCTCCGTCCAACATGCCACCCTCGACGTCTTGGCCGACCACGTGCCATTCGTTCTCTTCGCTGGCATCGTCGAACTTTGCATTTTCCTTCGCAGAAGAAGGGATCTGTTCCAAAATTACAGCACCGGGAGAGGCATCCGAGCTTCCCTCCTTTGCCAAATCAGCATCTGCTTCAGATTCCGTCTCAGACTGCTTTTTTGGAGTTGGCTTCACCGTGGTAGTTTTTTCCGCTTCGTACAGCATGTCACTGATCATATTAGCCACCAGATCAAGTGTTTGACCCACGGCCTCCGCGACATCACCACTGCCCAAAGCTTCCGAGTGAAAGGATTCATCCTTGGAGTTGTTACTCGTCTCATGGGTGACAGTCACAGCAGCAGGCTTCTGGTCTTCTTCTTCTTCGGCAACTAGCTTCTCCGAGTCCACAGAGGCGGTCTCCATGGCTTCCTCCATGGCCTTGGTTTCTTCGGCGTTCATGCCAGCTTCATCGCCTTCATCGGGCTCAACGACGATATCGGGCTCGTCCTTTACGCTGTTATCCGAGTCGTCAGTAGGGACATATTTGACCACCTTCTCCTCGGCAGGAGTTGGGGCAGCCGCTGCCGAGGAAAGAGAGGCGTCCGGTACCGATGACTTCTTCTCTCCAAACAGTTCAGCCTCCTCGGGGGCGATATCCCGCAGACTGCGACGGATCGCTTCCTTCAGCGCGTTGTCGAACTCGCTGGTCCTGTCGCTAGAGTAAGGCTGGGAGGGCGGACTGTCACGCATGAAGTCGCCGCCAAACATCTCATAAGGTCCTACGTGAGCCCAATGAGGTGGCCCGTGCGGGGGCGCGAATGGGGGAGGGGGACCGTGGTGTGGGTGGGGCGGGTGATGCGGACCATGGTGCATCATACCAGGGCAAGGCGGCGGACCGTGAATGTGATGCGGGGGACCATCGGGGTTAAAACCATGGAAAGGTGGCGGTCCGTGAACGGGGTCGTGCGGACCCGGTGGAGGGCATGGAGGGCCTCCAGCACCCGGTCGCCCTCCGCACCGACGGCCAGCTGGATCAGTTCCTGGTCTAGCAAAGCGACCAGGCGGTCCCTTTCCGAAACGACGGCCTGCACGGTTGGCCAATTCCGCTCGCTTTGCTTCAAAGCGCTGGATCTTTTCCCGGCGTCGCAGCCAACGCGTTTGGAAAGCGCGGTCTCGATCGAGCTCTACCGACTCAAATTTGACTTCCTTGCCTGTATAGTTCGAGTGACATTTCTCACACAGGTCATAGTCAGGAAGATTAATGGCATGGAAGCGCTTTCCGACAATAGGAGTAACTAGACAAGAGTCACAGGTGTGGCGCCCGTGGATGAAAGGCTGAGGTTCTTCCTCGGCTTCTTCATCATTATTGTTCTCTGGAGCGACAGCAGGTGGTACGTCTTCGCCACTGGTACCAGTCGCCGCCGAAGTAGCCGCTTCGCTAGGATGGGCTGCAGGCTCTTCACGGGTAATGGTTACGGTAGCACCTCGAGCAGGGGCAATGTTACCTTCGGGAGAAGCCAAGCCCTCTTGCAAGTGCGAAACGGCCGTTGATAAAATACCAACAAACGATTCAAGTACGTTCTTAATCTGAGGGCTGGCAATGGGTGCTTCCTCACGGGTGGAAGTTCCACGATCAGTACCTCCACTAGTAGTCGCAGTCCCCGCCGCCGCGGGAGGAGCCGTAGATTTCGCTGTGGCCGCTTTTGGCTTCACCTCAGTCGTAATACGCAGCACCTTTTTCTCCGCGAATTGTTGAATAGCATCAATAAGCTCTTCGGTAGAGGCGATTGTTATAGTGTCTTCATCCACGTCGAAATAAGTCAGAGAAACCATGTAGTTCTCGGGTGAACTCTCCGGAAAGGTGAATGTAACACATAGACCTACGAGCTCGTCGTAGCTCACGCCGCGAGTGGGATGAACAATTCGAGGAAGGAGAACACGACGGACCTGGCTAGAACCTGTCAGGATAAGGTGTTTTCAAAATGTTAGTTTGCGTGTTAATAATTCAACGATTTCAATTCGGGTGGGTCTGAAGGTGTCAATCGTTTCAAGCCCCGCAGGAGAGAATTCCGCATCTTCAAATCCTCTTTACTTACCATCGGCAGCCTTTATTTTCAACTTCAACACGAAATCACTGTGTTCCTGCAGGAACTTCTGGGTTTGGAAGTCCATGGTCAATTGTTTTGGGATGTATCACAAGGGTCTTCTCCGGCAGAACTTAGATCTTGTTTTGTGTTTTGTTCTGTAGAGAAAATCTCATGCGTCGCCGATCTGCATCGCCGAGTTTCCCGCTGAGACCGCTTCAACGTGCATGCCATTACTGAATGTACACGACGACGCGCGCCGATGCAATAAGAAAAGGCCGATTCGTGAAAGGAGTCCCGATCGCGACTCAAATCAATTCTTATTCTCCCGAGGATTAGCAGAGAATGCCGCCGATCTTGGAAGTAGGTCACCGTTGCGCAAGGAATACTTTAGGGCCAACAAGCCAGCATTGCATTCCCAATGGAACGTTTTGATGCTGATGCCTCTCTTATCTGGGAGGCGATGGCGACAAGAAGGAGTGAAGGCTACAGATGTTTAAGATCCCCACGGCTAGCAGATCAGGCTTTTCCTGTTTGACCGCGGTGGCTCGTCATGGATGAAAATTTAGCTTCAGAGAGTGCTAGATTGCATTCTCTTGGTTAAAGTTACGAATAAAGCGTCTCATGCATCCTCCATTTCGGGGTCTTGCGATTAAGGGTTGCTAGAATAGAACAAACATCTGATGCAAAAAACGAAGTTACTATCAACCGAAAGCATCCTCCTGTCCCGGACTTAGTAGGTTGGATCAGGAACATTCCACCCTTCTTCCCGAAGTTTCGCTGCAAAGAAATTCAAGCGCTTTTGGTTAACGCCGAAATCTGAATCACCCACACGAGAGGACGACTTCACTGCAACTACGCCAGTATCGGCAATCTCAAAATCCAGGTCGTCAACAAAGGGCTTTCCTCCGTTGAGAAACTTGGCGAAGTTTCCGATTCCACTTTTGAATTCTACTCGACCGTAGCCGTCAGAAAGGTCGTCCACAACCGTCCACCCTCCAAGATCCACGGATTGTTGACCAGCCTGGGGGTAGGCATCCAATGTCTTTTTCAACGTCGCGATAATGGTATCCTTGGATGTTCCAGGAGGTGGCGTCCAATCGGTACGAATGCAGTGCGACTTGACCGAACAAGCCCCCAAGGCGTTGGCAACGGATGGACTCGCAAGGACAGCCGCGGCTCCAGCGCTGACAATCGATTGGAACACCTCCCTTCGGCCGATTGGCGACGGTGAGTATGCTTCGGCGGATGCGGCAAAGAGGGCAAGCAAAGCAATAGGGAACTTCATTTTAAAGTTGTATGCGAAAGTGAACTAGCTGCAAAGTCTTTGTCTGATCTGAGATCTTTTCCCATCGATCATCATTTTTACCATCGCCGCCCAAGTCAACGAAGAGCATCAGTGTCGATCGGTCGATGACGTTTGTTGTGTCTCGAGATCTCTGCGTGATCTGTCCAAATAGGTCGTGACGTGGCATTTTATGGCATCAAATCTCGTTAACGTTCGAAGACCCAGTCGAATAGAACGACTTCTATGAATCTAAATGCCGCTATGTGCCAAAAGTAAGAATGCGCAATAGTTAACGTTGCAACGTTGCAGTAGATTATCATTATGATAATGGTTTTCACCTTCTCATTATTTCGTTATTCAGTGTCCAAAAAGGCACAAACGAAGAACTTTTGTGGTACGGGAGCACTTGGATGTCGTCGACAGCGCAATGCACTCAAGTTCCCACTTCGTTGGGGGCCGGGTATGTAGAAACACGGTGCTCCTCATCTATTGTAGTATCTGCTCGAGTTCTCTTTCTGTTTCGTTTTCCCGGTCCTCTGGCAACGTCTGGATTCTCCTTACTTCCACCTTCGCCCCATCATCTCGAACCCAATCGCCCAGCCAGATTGACCAATGTGGCATTGCGTTTGTTCGACTCAACGTCATGTTGATAACTTTTCCGACAATTGACGATGTCATTGCACGTGTAAGCGCACCGCGAAGGTCCTTGGAAAAGTCAAGAAACAAAGAACAAGTGAGAAACAAGAAAGTCCATACTACACATCGTACAAATATGAAGATACTTACAGGAGAACTTGACATCAGCGCCTCCATATCTTCAAACGACCACTTCCACACCATGCATTTCTCTTTGGCAAGTACAGTGTAGAGAACCGTGGCAGACTTTGATTGTGGAGGAGGGGGCTCCACTTTTTCCTTTGGAAGTTGGGCTGCTGTCTCAGAATCATCTGCGGCTTTTGGCACTTCGTGGGACTTTTCGTGTGCTGGTTCTACATCATCGTCCTGCTTTTGTAGTTCCATTTTCTTCGGCGGCGGTGGGGCATTCTTCAGTCGTTCCTTCTCGCCCAGTCGGTCTAGGAACATCATCTCTCCAACCCATGCACCACTGTCTCCACCTAGCTTCATCTTTGCATTAGCAGACGATGATTGTGCCGTGAGATGACGCCCCCGGATATGTGCCTGAGTTGATCCATCAACGACAAGATAGATGTGATTGAGCGTGGAACCTTTCCGTATAATGGCTTCCCCTTGCTCAAAGGTAATAACTTCGGCAGCTCTTTCGATGCGTTGAAATTGCTACGTGACCGGAGAGTATAGAGTGTCAGTATCCAAAAAGCTGAGACTCGTCAAGTCCAACATCTAAGCAAACCTACCTTTGGGGTAACACCATGTTGGAGAAAATGTTCCACGTATATCTTCTCTTGGTGGTCGTCCATATGAACCTCAGCATTCCTTTCATGCAAGATCTCCATAATTTTGAAACCGTTCACAGTCGCAAAAAGACAGGGCCAAGCCACAGTGATCCAAAGAATTGGCTTTTGAGTATATCGATATATGGCGTTGCTTATTGATCCAGTCGCCGACAACGACCGAAGCTCCAAAACATCTGACCGCGTAAACGCCAGCAAAGTACATATTGACCCAAAATTGAGCAACAAGGTAGGCCAGTTGATTGCGCTCCACTCCAAGAATCGTCGAAGAAGACTTCCTCCCGGGCCGGCAAGTGGAAAGAGAGCCTCGAGCGAAAGTTTGCGAGATTCGCTCAACACTCCTTGTATCGATCTCGGAACTGGCAGAATCGATGGAAAGGAAGGCAGTTGCGGAAAACCGTACTTTTGAGGCAATTTAACTCGAAAGTATTGTCCATTGTAAATACCCTTGATAAATTTTGGCTGATTACGTAGTTGAAATCGTTTTTTATTGTTGGGGTGACCGCCCTTGAGGAGTTGCCTAATCGCATATGGACCATGAAGACTTCGTTCGACCAATGCCTCAATAACTTTGTGTCTCATTTTTCAATGTTGCCGCCACCGTTTCTCGCTGAGTGTAAAATTTCGTCAAAGGAACTCGCTCAATCTTCTAAAAGTTTTTTCTATTTCGTTAAGCAAGCCAAGTGCTACCGGTAGAATCAATCTGTGCACATCGGCGACGGCCATGGTGGAGCAAAACCCAGTGATAAAAACGAACAAAAAAGAGAGGAAAACGCGCCGTTGTGGCTGGCGGAATGCGACGTCATGAATGAGACTCGTTGAAGTTTGACTACCTTGACCGGATCTTGGCGCCGTGCTCAAGCAGTAAAGCCACAAGCAGGTTGGCTCTGCCGAATGAATCAGAGCTCACCTGTGTCTAGCTAGTAGTTGACCCTAGAGCGAAACCGACCAGAGGCTACGACAACAAAAATCATGCATTCAAAAGGACCAAGCTAGTACTTTAGGGCCTGTCCTCTGCCAGGCGGGGAGTGGATTCGCTCCGAAGGTTAATCTTGGCGCCGTCATTGGTTCTCCAGTCAGAAAGCCAGTTGACCCATCGAGGCGTTCCCTGGTGATATGTTCGACTGATAGTGAGATTCACAACCTTCCCAACAAGAGCAGAAGTCATGGCACGTGTAAGTGCACTGCGAAGATCTGTCGAGCTTCCAAATAATTCAGCCATGTCTTCGTGGGTCCAGCTGAAAATTGTGCAATCTTCGTCTGCAACAATGGTATAAATCGCAGCCTCTGCGACTTTCTTGGCAGATTCTGGAGTCTTTCCTTGCTCCAGTTCCCAAAGACGATCTAAGAACGCCATTTCGCCAATCCAAGCACCACTGTCGCCTCCTGCCTTTTGATCGCCTCTGGTATCAGCATTTGTGGACGCCGCTGTCACGAAGCGC
This sequence comes from Nitzschia sp. DOCU1, assembly GCA_951394045.1. NCBI lineage: Eukaryota > Bacillariophyta > Bacillariophyceae > Bacillariales > Bacillariaceae > Nitzschia > Nitzschia sp. DOCU1. The sequence continues at coordinate 3,640,202 of OX595986.1, read as the reverse complement.
CCCAAAAGCAAGGCGCGAGTTGAACCCTCGCCAACCAAGTATACTTTTTCAAGCTTTTCTCCAGATCGGACTATGATTTCTCCTTTCTTAAATTTGATCTTCTTTGCTTTTTTCAGGATACGTTCGTATTGTTTCGGGGTCACTCCGTGGCTCATGAAATGTGAAACAAATAGTTGTTGCTGAGATTCCGTCATGTGAACTTCTGCATTTCGTTCGTGAAGAATCTGCATAATTTTCCAAGAATTCACCGAGGCAAAGAGACCCGACCACCCGATACTCGGCCACAAAATAGGATTTTGCTGCAGTACATAAAATATGAACATGACGTTACCCGTCAATGCGAGCGATCGAAGCTCAAGAACATCTGATCGCATAAAGCCTGCCAGGGTACAGAAGGATCCAAAGTTCAAAACCAACACAGCTCGGTTTGACTTGAGCCAACCCCATAGTCGTTTCGGGTAACTCTCAAATTGAATGGGGGAGATCGACGATGCCGTCATGGGTTTCGGTGGCGTCGACAATGGCTTGGGCATGGGATTGGTCGGCGGCAGTCTGGGTACATCTGGAAGAATCGCCTTTTTCGGTGGAATCTTGATCCTGAAATAGTTTCCATTCGACACACCTTTGACATATTTGGGCGCCTGGCGTCTCGCACGGCCCCGTTTAGGGACATAAGAAGGCAGATTGCCTTGAATTTGAAGGATGTCTCTTACAGAACGCGGCACCTTGGGCGGCCCATGAAAGAGCTGATGAATTGGATTCGACGCCATGGTTTCTCCTCCCGATGGTTACACAGCTGTGATGACAAAGAAAGGGGCGACGATAAAATGGGACAGAGGAGAGAAGGCATGATGAGAATGAGGTCTTCGCGAATGTTCAGAAAGCAGATGGAAGCAAGCGAAAAGAGTGAAGGGCAAATTTTCGCCTCATTCGTCACTGACTCGTTGGACTACTACTTTGGACCACGTCATCTATCTTGCGCTTCCAAAAATGGATTTGATCGATCGTGTCAATGGCGAACCCACATTTGGATAACAACACATTTTAATTGGCGGATAGAAGCAGCCGGCGAATGTCCCTTTTGGTATGGTCTGCCACCACCAGCCGCGCGCAGAGATGGATGCTACATACGATATCCGTCACTTCTCGGTGTTTCATCATTGCTTTACTTTTCACAAACCTTGCGAGGTTTGCGACCTTTTCATATTGATACCTGTAGTGCCCGAAGAGGTTGAATCCAGCAGCTTCTGCTCAGGACATACGAGAAGAAACCAGAAAGCGCAAAGCCACGACAATTTCTGGGATGGAGGGGGAACGATTGACACGGGCAACAACCTTCCGCCAAACAACACGACGACGAGATGACAATCAAATTGTTACAATTTCTCTTTCGCGGGTACGCAGGTAGGGCTCCCAAATCGGTGCGAGAAGCGCTGCAGGTCCCAAGGTATGGGGTTCACGACAGGAGACGCCGAAAGGAGTTCTTGCCAAAGTACGTCAAGGTGGTACGAAACGGCCATTACTTGAGAGTCAAGGTACCACCACATAAAATGTCCAAGGGGGCGGGCGACTCCTCAACCCAAGTTGCCAAGCGTGCCACTACAGCCCCCGCCAAAGCGTCAGCGGAAGCCGTGAAGCCGTTTGACATGCCCAAGCCGATTGTTGTTCCTGCAGTTAAAATCTCGACTGCCAAGAAATTCCTGAAATGGTTTCGCTCCAATCTTCCCGTGTTGGCGCTCAATTGCGGTTCCGTCTGCATCTTGCTGGGGTTTTCGCGGTCGGACATTTTGGAACTTCGATCCCTGACCATGACAGGTCAGTTGACGTTTGCCGCCTATAACCTGGCTCAGCCGAATATCCTTTGGCCCAGCGTACTGTGGTCAACCCTGTTTGCCAGTGTGAACGCTACCAAAATTAGGAACATTTTTCATGAACGAACGGCTGAAGTCCACATGACCGAAGAGCAAGAACGAATATTTGTGGACTATTTCATGAATCATGGGGTAACGCCACTTCAATTTATGTGGGTCGAGGGTAAAGCAACCACGAAACTCTTCAAGAAAGGCGAGACTTTGATACACAAGGGGGACACCATTGACCGAATATTTCTTGTGGTAAAGGGTTCCACGCATGCCCATATTCTTGGTCAGCGGCTCACAGCTGCATCGTCGGGTCCAAAGACGAGAGGGGATCAGCTAGAAGGGGGCGATAGTGGCGCATGGATAGGTGAAATGGCGTTTCTGGATTGGTTCCATCGACGACACGATAATGACGATCAAACCAAGAACGCTGCGAGGCTCGGGCGAGGGGTATCAATGTACACAATTATAGTAGATGAAGACTGCCAAGTTATGGAATGGTCCCATGAGGCGATGGAGGAGTTGATGGAAATGTCAACTGACTTGCGAGCCGCCTTGACCCGAGCTATAACGGCTGCGGTGGTAGCCAAGGTGGTCAACTTGACCATCGGGGATGTTGACAGGCCGACAGAGAGTTGGATTTCCTGGTTGGTCGATTGGAATAGCAAGGATGGTACTCGAATCCAGGTAGAGAGGCCTCAATAGGACATGTTCTTGATGATAGACCGGGTACATGGGTGTAGTCGGATTGCCCTTGTTCACAAATATTTATGGTCGAGGAGCTCCAAACTGCCAGCAGACTACTTCATAGAACCAGTTTTCGTTCAAGCATCTGGGGTAAATTCCATAGAACATTGAGACATGTCCAATTAACGAGGATCTAAACTATGCCTTGAAGCAACTTGTAGTTCATCGAAGGCGTCGGTGCATAGCTACTATTAGAGAGATACTAAGTCGATGCATCAGTAGGATGGAGTGCCAGTATTATTCTACGTTTATGAAAGGTTCAGAAGCGAGGATTCTATTTCTGGGGTACTACACTGCCACCTGCTACTTTCGTTCGGCGCGTCGCTTCAACTTGTCTGAAGAAGGCATTGTCGGCTCGCTTTTTGCTGCCGTACAACATGAGTGGCATCAGTTTCTTCACTCTCTACAATCGCAACAATTCAGTGAGACGAGTCAATACAGGAGATTCTTCAGAAAGAGGTGTGCTGGAGCTTACCTTTGAATACGCATTCCTGTCCTTGGGAGTGTATCCGTCACTCTGGTAAACGAATCGGCGATAGGTTTGAAGTAACGGGCGGGCGGCGTCCAAGACATTGTAGGATGGGCATATCCGTCGTCCAAGTGCCTCGATACAGAGAACGTTGATCACCAACGTTGCATAATTGGCATCGATCCGAATTGCATGCTCCCGAATTAAAGACAAAACACCCCTGAAAACCTCGCCTACATCCACGTTCGTTCCATACCCACGGCAACTTTTTTCGAAGAATGCTATCATTTCCCTTTTGAAGCTTTCCCTGGACTTCTCGCTGATATTGTTGTCGACTGAAAACCGCAGGGCGAACTCCGCTGCTGCTGCGCCATCTCCGTCTCCTAGACACGTAAGCATGCCAATAAAGGTAGAGGCCTCCTCGTCAGTTAGTTGTGCCACCATTCCAGCATCGACGAGAGTGATTTGGAACTTTTCGTTTCCATCATCGTCGTTGAATCCGTGAAGCATAATGTTGCCAGGGTGTAAATCGGCATGCTAAAGGAAGGAAGCACACGGTCAGCATTCCCAAAAGCACATGCATCTAAATAATTTTGAATTCACCCAACTCACCATGAGATTGTCCAGCAAGAGCATTTTCAAATAGAGAGAAACACCAGTGGTGACCAAGAATTTAGCCTCGGGCACTGGAATGAGATCTGATGCTTTGCTTGGTGGGTCGGTGTTGCGCGCCCGTTCATCAAACTCATCCAGGATCCCAGTGACGATACGGCCCTTTTCAAATGTCTCCAAGATTACCGACGAGGTGGCATAAAAAGGCTGGGGGAATCGCACACTATCCCAATTTCGAAAGTTATGATTCAGAACTTCCAAATGGTGCGCCTCCACGTTCAAATGCGCTTGGGCTGCCATGGTGTGACTGAATTGTGATACAGAGTCCTTGACGCTCTTGAAAGCTGGAAGCCATCCCACCGCAGCGGCCGCGATTCCCATTAGCCGAAAGTCCATATCAATGAGTTCTGAGACCCGAGGATGCCGCACTTTGGCGGCTACGAATTCTCCATTGTGAAGTTGGGCCATGTGCACCTGAGCAATTGATCCAGAGGCGAGTGGTTTCTCATCGAATCTCTTAAACACTTCCAATAGGGATCCAGGAGGAATGTCAAGGCTTTCTTCCACTTGTGCCTTGGTGAATTCCCATGAATGTGCAGGTGCGTCGTTATGGAGGTCGCTGAGAGCATCGCAGAGCGCCAGTGGAAACATATCTGACCGAGTGGCAGCCCACTGTCCCCACTTGATGAATGCGGCCCCACTCGATGCAAGACAATGAGCGACCCACTTGTACCAGACCCCACATCGGAACTTGCTCGAACACAGAGCAAGCCATGCCGTCGATAGCACTGGAGCAAAGTGGAAAGATAACTTTGCGGCCCGAAGCGATAATTGCAGTGCCGTAGGAGCCCGATCGTCCGATGAAAATGTCAACGCCGGGTGAAACATGTGTTGCGTCGTGTTCCCGAAACTGAGATTCAGTCGATCTGGGAGAAAAGGATCATGGGGCTTGATCTTATTGGCCGGTGGGACAATACTTATATCAAGCTCCATATTCTGGAGCTCATCCATCTCAAAGTTTACGTCGATCCCGTGCATCGAAAACACTTTAGGTTCACCGCCTTGTTCTTGGACCCAGCTATGAAAGTCGGACATGCGTTTTCCCTTCAGAACATATTCCAGCCGATCGCAAAGGCTTTTCTGTACATGAGATATTCGATTAATTCTGTCTTCTTCTGAAGGGAGGCGGACAAGTGCTTTTGTCGCAGCAGATGCTGCGCTGGAAGAGGCCTCGGCAGCGTTGACGAGGAAAAACAACAGCAGCAGGAATCTGTTTGAAGTTAAGAGGGATGTCATGGTCAAAACTCAGGCTTTCGAATTTGGCTGTCACAGAAAGTTAAAGGATGAAATGAGATGCGAGAGAGGTTATGTCAGAATCTTGTTAGGCTTCTCGTGTTGTCGACGATAGTATTCTTGCCAGTTTTGTGATACAACGCAACCAACGCCGATGACGGGCGTCGGGGTTGAAGAAACGTCGTCATATGGGGATGATGCGAAGTCGGAGACGGGCGAGAGAGAGTTGAGGATGATGATGAGGCAGTCGTGACATGTGCGTTGACCACGGCTGCGGATGACGTACAGTGTAAGGCGTCAATGGAACGTGACGAAGCATACGGACGCAGGCCAGATTTATTTAACTGCCTCTTGGCGGGAAAAACGAACCGAAAGGAAAAACTGCCTCCGACAAACCACATCATCGCGCAGGAAGCGTTGCACTCACTTCGGATTTTTTGGAGAGGCGACCGTCGACCATGAACTAATGCATCCCTGCCCCTGCGAAGAGTACCGACCAGAACTCGGGTAGCCTTGGCTCCTAGCGCCTTTCAGTTGTGTTGAGGATGTACTCTTCGCTGATACGGCGGAGCCGCCCAGAAATTCCTGTTGTTATTCTATCCGCTGCAGCTCTGGCCTTCCATTATGGCAAAGATGATGGCGGTCAAAAAAATGTTTCTGCCCAAACATTCTCATCTTGCCATGGGGTAACGTTGTGCGAAAAGCCGACTACTATTCCCTTTTCACCCAGTCCTTCTTCTTTAGAAGGCATTGCTCCCAGCAAGCCCTCTTGGATTCGTCGAAACATTTTGGCACCCATTGGCATTTCCCTCCCATTGCCACGGGCGCTGACTCCTCAGGATCCGGCATTGAAATTGCCACAAAAGTGCATTCGACAGCGCCAACGAGATGAAGTGAAAATGCGACAACTCTTGGAAATGGCCCCGTCTATGCGTGGAGATCCAGAGAAAATCAAAGCGCTGAGCGAACAATTATTTGAAGTCACCTATGGGAAGGGTGTCACTGCCCAGGACCGAGAAGATTTTTTGATCCGGTACGGGTGCACAGGGTGGAATGATAGAGTAGTGGAAAGAATATTGGACGTAGCGGGCTCAAGAGGAATTGTTGAAATGGGAGCGGGTCATGGGCAATGGCAAAGGGCGCTGACGGAGGCGTATGCAAAGAAATCAGGACCGACGGGCAAACCCCAAAAACGCTTTGATTTTGTTTTGGCCTATGACGATAATTCGAATCTACCACTAAATACTCACATCTACAATGCTTTTACGAAGCCCCACCACGAGTTCTTTGGAAATGTGCGAAAGCTGGAGTCCAAAACCGATATGATGAAAAGTTTGCGGTCCTGGGCCTGTCGTGGTCGTGTTCTCCTGCTGGTATACCCTCCACCAGGAGAGATGGCTGCAGAAGTCGTAAAAACGTTTGTGGATGCAGCTCCTGAAGACAATGATATGGTCATCTACGTCGGTGAGGGCCGCGGTGGTGCCAATGGTGATGACGCGTTGTTTGATTACTTTGAGCGAGGCGACTGGGAACTCGTGGATGAATTGGAAGTGCAGCGACCACCCGGTGATAAGGGATACGAAAAGCTCTTCATTTTACGGCGGATCCACTATGTTCGTTCCTAGAATCCAATAGACCATACAGTAAAGTTTCCTGCCTAGTTGGGTTACCGCAAAATCTTTGTAACACTCGTACTCATCATCACGCTGCGGAAAGGCTATTCCTCACCGTCACCGTTATGGTCAAAACAGATAAAATAGACTGGGTCGACATTGCGACGACCCTAAGTGGCACGTTTCGGTATTTTTGTAAACTAACTTGCGATTGATCGTCGCGAATAGGAAAGATGATCAAGTATCCCGTTTCTGAGTCGTGCCCGAGACCCGCAATGATGCTTCTACGTTGAGCCCACGTAGACTGCGGTACAAATGCCGGCCTTCGATTTTCCCGCGCGTTTTCCCGTTTCAGATATCCACAAAACCCTTCGCGAGTCTTGCAATCACAATCTCTCGTCAATAGACCAAGATCATTGCCTTTTACTTTTGAATAACATCACATCCTACCATGAAATTCAGTTGTGACCCATCAAGATCGCCCCAGGCTGACTTCGAAGAAACCGTCTTTCGGCAGAAAAGTAAGTGCTGTTGAATCAATGCTTCCCTGGCTATGACAACCTTTTGCTTGCTGTGACCTCTGCGACTAACAATATGTCTCTCTTTACAGTCGATGGTGCTTTGAAAGCCGTGGAACGCATCTTGGAAGTTCATCGCAACCCTCGCCTAGCAGAAGATGTTGACCATGAATATGGCGACAAGTACCGTTTGGTGGACCAGCTAACAAACACTGCTTTAATCGCTCAGTTGAATGCTCTCGTGCATTTTGGCGTAACGGAAGAGGTACTCAAGTCCATCGATAAGACCAAGCCAGTTACTCTTCGCTTCCAAGCATCCGATTCCTGTACGTTTTTGAAGGAGCACACTGTGGAAGTTCCTATGCAAAAGACCGAGGAAAAGGACGAGCACATTCAAACAAACAGTCCGTCGTTCTTTGGAAGTACGACAAAATCTACCATTAAGCAAGTCGTGCACCATGTGCGCGAGTTTCACTGGAAGGTGCAAGTTCAGTGGGAGATCTCGATCTACTGTGGAACCGATGTGGCGGAAAGGAAAGTGTTGTCTAATCGCTCTAGTTCCATGGTGTTGATGACCCAGTCAGACAAAAAAGCCCCGCTTCCCGAGCATCGAGAATGCAAGCCGGTGGACTTGTCGTTGACTTGGTTACTGAGCCAGATCGACACTGGGGCCATGACGTCCACATTCAGGGTCGACACACAACACCCGGAAACCAAGACCCCGCGCCGAAACCAGCAAGTCGAGGAAGCCATCAAGTTCATGCGAGGCCTTCAGTGGTGGATGGGCGGTGTCCGTGCGTACTTCGACCGATGTGTGCAACAAGATATCATTGACAGACACAATCCTGCTGGACCTGTACCTGCGCTGAACCAGAATGATCGGCTGTCGGTATTGTCATGTGACGATATGTTTATTCCGGTGCTGGCACTTATGGAAGAGAAAGGAGGAGATGACGAAGCAAAGGACCCTGTCCTATCCACCGACGACATGGATAAGTTCCTTAAGGAACAGACGCGGTCTATCCACGAGCGACTAGAAAAGCTTCAACAGACATATCCTGGAAGGCAACTGAACAAAATTGTGTCGGTGGCGGAGGCTACAATTGTGCTCTTATCACTTCATTCCGCCAAGATGTCTTCGCATTTCGTTGAGTGTGTAGACTATGTTGAAGCGATGTTGAGCGACCAACTTGTGGCAGCGATCGGCAAACGCGTGCAGCATTCGGATATTGATAAGTTCATGCGGTACCACAATGCCAGGCTCCTGGACCCAGCACCCCAGCCTTTTTGCCACGCGATTCGACAGCCAGGTCACGACCCTTGTGGATTGCTGAGTATCGAGGGAGCTGGCAGCCCTTTCGGCGACAGAAAGAAAGAACCAATCGAGACTTTGATGCGCGAAGTACATTCAGCTGGCCCTATGATGCTGTCCGTGGACGCAGCAACTACTGTGGAACTCACGGGAAAGAAGTATTTGCACGGGTGGGTTCAGCAGCGTTTCGGCTACGATGGCAGAAGCTACGAGTTGATTGTGCGCGCCCGCCAATTTTCGTCATTCTTACTGGTTGTGGGTACCATGGCTGGGCCAGATAGGCTCGACCCGAAGGACGCCATCATCGTTCAGAACAAAGACGAATTGTTCATTCCTCTTCTGTTGGAGGAGATTCCCACAGCCAAAGAATTCAAGGACGCTATTCGCTCCCTCTCGCCAGAGCAACAACGTTTTGCCGAATCGTTTCGAAGCATGCAACTTGGGTCGTCTGTCATGGGTATTTGTGTCGTCCAGATCAAGCCTCAACTAGAGACTTTGCTGGGGCTTCCACGTGATGCTTTGACGAAGGAAATGAAGCTGACTCAGGACTTGACAGAACTCTTTGTGGAATACCAAGTTCCCTCTGACCTCTTGTCGTACGACGGCATCCAAGACAATGTCAGCCCCAACGAAAAGGTCGAAAATGTGAAGGGCCACGTGAAAGCTGTTCTCGATGTGATTTCTGAAGCCAAGACGAAACAATTGGAAGAGCAAAAAATGAAGGCCACCATGGCATTTGAGACCGCCGTTGAAGAAGATCCAACGCGGAGCATGTTTGCGGGAGGGACGCCTTCGATTGGGACAAATGGGGTGAATTATGGATCACAGCCGAGGCGCCTAGCCTCCCCGGCAATGATGGCAATGTCCGGCGCGCCCATGGAACTGGCTGCCTTCAGCTTCAGTGGAGCAAATGTGGAGTCAGCGGCTTCTCTCTCTGCCCCGACAGGCGAAGTTTACGTACGTGCAGATGGCAAGAAGGTCAGACGCATCAAGAAATCGACCACCACGGCGATGATGAAAGAATGTGCACCGTCGCCAGTCGATGGCCCTACTGAATTGCAGGTTCTGCCATCTGATGGTGGCCAGGATACACCACCAGCTCCAACAATCTCCAAAGCGCAGGGTTTGGCTACTGCTTCGATTCCAACTGCTAGCGATGGTAGCGTTGATTTCACGGCACTACCGCGGCTCCTCAATTCAAGCATCGAAGAATACGCGAGTGGTGCCGCCTTGAGATCCACCAATTTGAAGCTGGCCGATACGTGGTCTCGTAGCCGCCAGGAGAATCTTTTGATCAAGGCATCGTGGTCCACCATCGAAGAAGACGTGATCAAAACAGAGAGGAACAAGGCGTTTGATTTGCTCGACGCTCTTTCCAAAAGTGGGTCCTTGCCAATCGCCTTCTCGGAGCTGCACGTGATCGTGTCGGTTACGCATTGCTTCGAAAAGGATGTGATCGGTACCATCGTCGAGGACAACGTCAACCCGATTGAGAAGCTGGAAATGTCAACATTGCTGGTTGGATCGGCTATCCATGGCGTCGCAGCCTCTCTGTTGGTGCGTGATCAGACTGAGCTGTTGCGCTTGCAAGGCTCGTTCCCCAAACTTCTTGCATGCGAACAGCTGGAAGAATAAGGCGTTATCTTATGAGCAAAAGCTACCAGAGATTGATGGTGATTGTGGCTGCTTGAATTCAGAACGATGTGTTAAACAATAGCTGACATACTTGCTCTACTCGCTGGCCTGAAAAGGATAGTCTAATTAAGCAAGAATTTGTAACAGTTCCCCTCTAGCTAGTTCTACTTTCTCTTCAAATATCACATTTATCTGTTATCGTCGTCGAACTATTGTTCAGCCAATAGCCTCTGCCGTCTTCGTGCCTTTCTGCTGCTGCTTGCGTATTCGTCTCTTGTCAGCTGAGGATGATGATTGTGGCGTGATCCGGCCCCGGGAGTCGGGAATTCGACTATGTCGAGTCCCCGACTAACGAGACTGGATACCGAAAGTAGAGACGTAGCATCGCGGCGTTTTGGCACCACGGATGCGCCGCCTCACCACACAGCGTCACATCAGATGATGATGCCGGCACAACTAAAGGCCGATGGTTATGCCCATGCTTTCCGACGTCAATGGGAAAAAAGAAAGGCAGCATTTGCTATCACTGTCGTTCCTGTGATCATCGTGCGAAAGATTGCCCTGAGTCCGTGTGTCGACTTTGCGGTGCCAAGGGGCATAATGTGGGTGCATGTCCCTTCGAGGAAGAAAAGCCCGTAGATCTCGGGTCGTTCCAGCCAGCTTTGGCCTCTTGCAAGTTTCGATACATTGAACTTTTTGCTGGTATTGGGGGATTCCGTCTTGCTTTGGATCGACTAGGTGGGCACTGTGTATTTGCATCCGAAGTGGATCGATTTGCAAGGGCAAATTACGAACTCAACCATGGCGACCGGCCAGCTGGGGACATTACCAAGATTCCCGAGCATCTCGTTCCCGAACACGACCTCCTAGTCGGTGGGTTTCCTTGTCAGACCTTTAGTTCTTCTGGAGCGCGCCAAGGCTTCAATGACGAGCGTGGTGTACTCTTTATGGAGATTGTCCGCATCGTCCGATTCCATCAACCGAAAGCTCTTTTGCTCGAAAATGTGAGGGGTCTTTTAACGCATGACGATGGGCGAACACTTCAAGTGATAATGTCCATGTTGGAAGAGTCGGGTTATGTAATGCAACACAAAGTTCTAGATGCTGTTCATCTAGTTCCGCAAGAGAGAATGCGAATTTATCTTGTCGGGATCCGAAAGGATTTGAGCACTGCCGATTCATATCAATTCCCCAACGTGCCTCACTGGCAGAGGGGTTTTTCGGACATTATGGAACGAAATTTGAGGCCAGAAGAAGTAGAGTGCCTCACCTTGTCGGAACATCAAATACAAAAAGTCAAAAGCCAGCGTTATACTCAAAGATTTCCAGAAGCGCGCTTTCTTTGTGATATCTCCATGCCGACAAAGACCTTGCAGTCGAGCTATGCAAGCTACATGGTAGGATCGCAGTTTGTTCCAATCGAAGGTGCTGATGGAGTACGTCTAGAAGGCTGGCGCAAACTGTCTCCTCGCGAAGCGGCAAGGCTCCAAGGATTCCCAGAATCTTTTATGTTGTGCTGCGACCGTCCATATCGTTTGCTTGGAAATGCGGTTGTTCCCGCTATGATTGCATTGGTGGCAGCTCCATTGCTTCATATAGTGTACTCAATTGAGAAGCTCGACGGGTTGGCTCTTGGTTTGCAGGCAGCAAAAGCACTGCTGCTGGAAGCTTGCCCAAATGGCGAGCGCGCCGACGACTTCAAAACGAAGATGGATGGATTCCTCGCAGATAAAATGTGAACCAAATAGTCGCACTATCTCTAGGGACAGTCATTTTCTAGCTAGCAATTCGTTTTATGGTTACCACGGATCTGAGGTATCGAGGAGAACATCTCCCTGCGCCACAATCTTGTCATGCGGTAACATTTCCATAGTCGTTCGGAAGGATCGCATCTTTGTGGTCAATCCCAAATTAGACGCTCGGGATGTGTACAGGCATGCGTAGTTTTCCACGTAAAAGGCAAACCTCGAGTCTTGGTAGCCAGCGTTGAACATGGCACCCCAAATGGGATGGAATGAGGCGTGCCACTCTTCAAGCATCGATGAAAGAGCAGATTTTATGACCGTGTCATCTTCTTCCATTTCTTCCAAAGTTAGTTGAACCTTTGGGTCTTGCAAATCTCCATTGAGACGGAGTGCCTCTTGTTGCGCCTCAAGCTCATCACGCATCCGCCGTAAACGAGCAATCCTAGTGCGTAGGGGCAATGACTCATCAAAAACACGGATTTCGTCCTCCAGCTCAGGCATGATGAAGAGTGATCTCCATCCTAGCGTCCTCTTCGATCGAAGTACATCAGCATACAAGTGGTCTCCAACGTACAGAATTTCGTCTCCCGATTTGATACCCAGCATTTTGTGCAAATGTTGCCAGTTTCCGCCCTGAAAGACTTTCCCGATTTTCAAGAATTCTGCCGCTCCATTGGGTCCAAGGGCGTCAATATCATAGATACCGTCCGTGTTCTTCAAGGATCCATCCTGCATATTCACACGAAACAGCTGCAGGTAGGGGTCAAGCATAAAAGCAGGTTTGCAAGAACCTGCAATGCTACATTCGCAGAGAGCCATCAGCGTTTGGCTACGAGTCGAAAATCAAAAGCAACCGGCTTCTGACCAACTTACCACAAGTCAAAGAGTTCAATCCATTCATTCTTCTTTTGCAACTCATCGTCCACCTTCTTTCCGTGGCTGCACAAATTCCAAAAGTTAGAAAGCCATTCAAGATAATCCAAGTATCCGCCACTGCTGTCGCTACTTACTAAAGATAATTCATCGCGGTCGATGTGTATTCCCAGAAAGAGTTCGTAAGCAAGAACGTCTTGATCCCAGCTGCGCGATATTGTCGCAACATGGGAATGGTTCCCTTGTCCAGAACAATGTACTTCTCCGGATTCCTTGCAACCTCATCTTTGATAACTCCGTCACGATGACATAGGTCAACACTCTCCCGAATCTGACGGTAAATTTCACCATACGTTTTGTAGTCCAAAAAGTCATACCCTCCTCGATCCTTCATATCAATCAAAAGCGCAAACAGATGGGCATCGACAAATTGAAACAAGGTATCCAGATTGACATATGACTTTTCTGAGAAACTCTCCACTTTGTTAAAGTTTTTGGAATACAAAATCTTCCTCGTTGACGACGAAATTTCTTCCAAGCCATGATACGCAACTCGAACATATTTGTGACGGTCAATTTTCAGGAAATTCCCGCGTTCCGTGTCGATGATCAAGCCTCGTGTCCAGCGCTAAGAAGAGCAAACCCTATATTGAGAAAATGTCGAATTTGACTTCGCCAAACCATCAAAGTTCATGCATACCTCATGATCGTATTCAAAATCCAAAACCTCCTTAGGATAGCCAAGTTTGTAGACCAGTTTCTCTTTCGCCCCGTCGAATGCCAGCTTGTCGAATGCCGGTTGCTGATATTGCGCCAGTGTGTAGTCCATATCAAATCCAACAGCAGCAAGCTTATCTTGCTTTAGTTCTCGATTACAGAAAACATCATAAGAGCTCACTTTTTGCTTGTCAGCGAGACCTCCGACATGCTTCAGTTTGCCCTCTAGTCCCAGCTCGGCAATTAGATCACCGTATCGTCCGTCAAAGGTCGCTCCATTTACGGGCTTCGCTTTCGGCGGCTCTTCCAAAGTCGTTTTGACGGGGTGTTCTCCGATGCGTTGTTCAGCTTCCTCGTCACTATCAATATCATAGGAAAGAGATAGTGAGCGTCGACGAAGTGTAGGTCTTTTCGCGTTCCCCACACCTATTTGCGGGGTGACACTTCGACTGACAAATCCGTGCACGCCCATCGGCGACTGTCGGGAAATGCTTAATAGCAGCAAGACTGCTAAAGTCGTTATACTTGCCATGTTATTTAAAATGGCAGGCCTCGAATAGAGCATTGGTCGTTTCGAAGCTTGTGAGAACAGAAATTCGGCTCTTTTTGACCAGCTGCATGTCTTTGGCTTCGTCGTCGTCATCGTATCTTTTCACGGGCTCAATTCCAAGATCCGCATTCGCGACGACAACAAGTACGCAAGAGCGCGGCGAGAACGAAAGAACAAAGATGAGTGACGTCCGTGCCGCAAGAAGAATCTCTTTCGCCGGAAAGATTCTACGACACTTCAACGTAGCTGCTGGTACTGCATCCATTGCTACCGTATGGAGTAGCGATAGTACCACAAAGAGTACCTAAGCATGTAAAGGGTTTTGGCCACTATGCAGTACAGGAAGCCTTTTGACTCGATTCGCTCGGTAGCTGCATTGGCACCTCATAGTGCATAGTTTGAACTACACAGCCTTTCATCGCTCAACAGCTTCCTCAGTAGTCTCTAGCTTGAAAGCCTTCGAGGCGCCTCCATCTGCGCGTAGTTGCCAACGACTTTGGTTCATAGACCTGAAGTGAATTCGCTCGAGCCGTTTTTCCCTTAAAAACTATTTATATATTTTATGAAATAGACTTGCTAGTGTTTGTCAATCGATTTGGCTATCGTCGTGAAGAGCTAGCTACTCTAGAGATGACAGTGGCGACACGGGATGCGCTTCCAATAGGGACTACCGGTAGTCATTCTTCGACTAAAACAAGCTAGTAGCGTCAGTCCGATCCGGGCATGTAGAAAGTAAGGGAGAATTCTTCGACCTCGTTCTTGAGCTGCTGAATGGAACGTTTGACCTCCTCGTTTACGGCTAACACGTTCTCGAAGTCCTTTAGCAACACCTTGTTCGATTTCCTCTTTGTAGAATCTGACGCAAATTCAGCATCGACCTCCAGCTGAGCAATGTTCTGGGCCTGAATGGCAACCTCACAACCACGATGTAGAAATTCGGCCACTTTCTCAAAGTCTGCTTCTGTTAGACCCCGCGTTGTGAGTGCTGGAGTGCCAAGTCGTACTCCGCCAGGATTGATGGCGGAAACATCCCCATGAAGACTGTTCTTATTTGCCGTGATGCTGACTTCTTCCAGAACTTTATCCACCTTCGACCCAGTCATGCCCCAGGGTCGAACATCCCATAATATTAGGTGATTATCAGTACCCCCAGTTGCTAGTGTATGTCCTCGTTTCTGCAAACCTTCTCCCAGCGCCTTTGCATTCGCGACAACCTGCTTGGCATACTCCGTGAACTCGGGTTGACTCGCTTCCTTTAGTGCGACTGCCAAAGCCCCAATTTGATGGTTGTGTGGTCCTCCCTGTAGCGAAGGGAAGACGGCCGCATTAATCTGGTCCATGTACTCCACTTTCGCAAAAATCATTCCAGAGCGTGGGCCACGAAGAGTCTTGTGCGTCGTACTCGTCACCAGATCGGCGTATTGGAATGGACTTGCTGCCACTCCTCCAGCGACCAGACCCGAGATATGCGCCATATCTACCATGAGCAGGGCTCCCACAGAATCTGCAATTTCTCTCATTCGTTTGTAATCCCACTCTCGAGGATACGCCGACCCGCCAGCAATCAGCAATTTGGGAAAGAAAATCTTTGCTCGCTTTTCCATCTCGTCATAATCAATAAGCCCTGTTTCAGGTGACACCACGTAGGGAAGACTCTCAAAGTACACACTGGTTGCCGAGACCTTTTTCTTTGCCGTTTGAAATCCATGCGTCAAATGGCCGCCTGATGGTAGGTCTAATCCCATGATGCGATCGTGTGGCTGCAAAAGAGCCGTATAAGCGGCAAAGTTGGCCGGAGATCCCGAGTATGGTTGAACGTTGACACCCCACTCGCTTGGATCCAATCCATACAATTTGAGAGCTCGATCCATGCATAGCGTCTCAATTTGATCTATGTACTCGTTGCCTCCATAATATCTTCGACCGACTGAACGTGGAAAAAGTTAAGCTGGCGAAAAGAGCAATTAGGAATAAGATTGTTTCATTTTTTCTTCACGTACCTCCTCCTTCGCTGTACTTGTTTGTGAGACAGCTACCAAGAACCTCGCGCACCGCCTTACTCACGAAATTCTCGGAGGCAATCAACTCCAGACCCTTTCTTTGCCGCTGATCTTCGGCGTTGACCATGGCAGCCAGATCGGGATCGAAATCTTCCAGACTCGGGGAAGCAACATTTGGCTTCTTCTCCATGGACACCATCAGACTTGTTAACAGCGGCGATCTCCGCTGCCGATATTTGCCAGGCATTGAGAACGCGTCTGCAAACACATGTCTCTCGACGAACAGAAAATTGAGTGGCAACAACAACGATAGGAAACAAAATAATTCCATTGTTCAAAAAAGAGGGTGAAAGCAGGAGGTGGGGCGCAACTTTTGGTAGCTTGCAACTTTTGATGCCTTATTTTGACCATAGACGATCCAAGAACATCATCAACTTTCGCCGAAACCCACATCATCATCGCAACGGAACCCCATCGTCATCACTCTCCACATAGATTTGAAGATGTTGCGTAAGATCCAACGAAGCCCGAAATTGACCTGTCTAAGTCATCCACGTGTGAGTCCATTTAGTCGTCCACGTGAAGAGAACGCGTAATCGACTAAATTCGACTGTAGGCAGTTCGACTAGTGTGACTTCGGCACAATCACTCATCTCCTTTCTAGCTCTATCTACGATAAAAAATCGCGATGAAACGTCGTCCCTTCTAGCACAATAACGCCATCGTCAGGATAACCACATTTCAACAATTCATTCGGTTTACGAAGGCCTGGAGGAAGAGAGAGCCAAAATTGAGCTTCAGCATGAGTCTACCGAACCAACGTGATATCTCCGCGTCGGAACAAAATTTCATCGTGGAAGGCTGCCGACAAAACTGCCGCCAAGACGGACGAGCGTGCCACGAAGTACGGGCGTACTTGGCCGACTTTGGATCCACGTCCACAAATGCAGAGGGATCATCTGCTGACCCTCTGGTATTGTCCCATGGTTCTGCTCGCGTCTTTCTTCCCACTGGTGAATTGAATATTCTGGTTTCCGTGAGGGCTGGTCTTGCCGTTCCCGCTCGGGCCCGACCCGATGAGGGGATGATTTCCGTACACGTCGACTTGTTACACAATACGGGACAACGACGTGACGAAGAATTGGAGTCCACCTTGACAGAACTGCTAGTTCCACATCTACTGAACAAAAAAGAGCTTCGGGTCGTTTCGCATCATTTCGTTTGGAAACTTGACATTGATTTGCTAGTTCTGTCATCCGAAGGCGGAAGTTTGTTGGATGCCTGTGGACGGGGAATCCAATGTGCTCTGGCAACCACTCGGATACCACTTGTGAGTGAGATTGCACAAAAGAAAGAAAGTGAAGGTGTGACTCTGGAAGCAGACAGTGACTTCAAGTCGGCAAAATACATCGCAGGAGTAGACAACCCCCCGTTCATTCAGACAGTTACAATCTTGAAAGCGGAAGGGGCGAGAAAGCCCATTTTCGTCCTCGATGCTACCAAGGAGGAGGAGCTATGTGCGGTAGCGCAGGTGCATGTAGTCCTTGAAGAGCACTCGGGTGGTAAAGTAAAGATCTGTGCTCTTCACAAGTCTGGGGGAGGCTCGCTGCCGCTGACGCTCTTGCAAGATTTGACGGCATTTGTCGCCAAGGCGCCTTCTGGATCGATACAGAAAAGCTCTACTGGAGCGAGTCGAATGACGTTTGACACGTTTATGGTCAGTCAGTAATTTGTGTCAACTAAATTAGACATTCAGAAATTTAGCGAGTGGTAACGACTTTTATCTTCGATTCGATTGTTGCAAAGTCAGGTTTCCTCTCATGCCAACCATGGAAGCCGAGACCAAGTTCCCTTTCCACAAGTTGGCACGGTAAGGAAGGGTTTGACATTGGATTCAAACACGGCTCTGTACGTAGCCATACGTCGGTTTTGAAATCAAGCGGGCGAATAAAGTCTGGATAGCAATTCATTCTCACGTTGGCGGCGGTTCGACCATCCCGGCGCCACCGTACCAATTTCCTGCTCGGGGCAAAAATGCATGCCCGGTGGGACCTTCTTCCGAAGAAGCTTCGAATCGCACTCTAACCGTGGGAGCTGTTGGCTCAGCGCTCCGAAAAGCAGAGAAATGTAAATGCGGTTCGGGACTAAAACCAACACTTCCACTTTCACCAATTACTTGTCCTCGATTCACGCGATCTCCAGCCTGGACATTTGCCTTTTGAATGTGAACGTACTCCACAAACAAGGGGCCGTCCGAGCGGGTCTGCTGTTTGCGGTCGTCATCCAATCGAATGATAATGCTGTTCCATTCGAACAAGTTGGAGACGGCAACACCCGTCAACGTGTTTGTATCCTTGGCTTCTACGACCACACCGTCGGCAACCGCGATAAGTGGAGTGCCGATGGGGCATCGAAAGTCAATGGCATGAAGATTCCCAGAGAAAAAGTGCGTTAACTCGCCATTCTCGCCTTGAGTACACAAAAACGGACCTCCCTGAAGTGGAAACCACAAGCGCTGCGGGTGTTCATCTTGCGGGTTTGGGTGTTGTTCCCACTTTTGGACGTCACTTTCGATTCGGACTTCCGTAATGTCCTCGCCTGGAGGAACATCCAGAAAGCACAAATGTGCGAATATCCTGGGCGGGCAGAGTACGATGAATGTGATACACTTGTTCGTCACTCCCTTATTATCTGTTGAAGACCCAAGAGGTAGTTCGTTTCCGTCGGCACCAAGGACATTGTTGTCAAAGACCGTAATGTAAGCAATTTTTGTGAAAGAATCCACGTTACACAGCGACAGGGTCCGATCTTCCGGATCGATGGCAACATCAGGCACTTCAACTCCTTCAAACTCTTCTGGATCCACATCTTCCCATTCGATCATCCAATCTGGAGATTTGTCTCGTCTCGCGATAAAGCAACCAGGCCCTGCTTCCGCCAGAAAGTTCCATTGAGATTTTGGTGGAGGATTATTTCGTTTCTTCTTTTTCTGCGCCGATTTGATGTTCTTTCTTCCCATTTTTCAAATGACCCACAGCTATCATGTCATCTTCAGATGATGCCGCTGAAAAGTGAGTATATAAGCGTGTGTCCTAGCTTTGTGGTTCCCGCTCATCTTCTACTTTCCGCCAGCACCATCATTGTCGCTCACCAAAATAAAAGGCGCGTGATGATGACGAGAGGGGCAAAAGAAATCGGAATGGTCGATCACGGTTGTAGAATATGGAATCCGGAATCTCATTAAACAGTGGTTTGTCGTTAGAAAATTTCGTCCAGTCGCACCACATCACCTCTATTTCATTTTTTCTTCGCACGTGGCGATATGGCGAAATGGTCAACGCAGAACCCCATCGCGAAAGTAAACACAAACGTACGTGCCAAGAAGGTCCAAGTGCATAGTTAGTCTTCTCATTCATAAGTGACAACATGTTGTATGCTACTGGGAAGCAAGCGGGTTCGTCGATCCGGTTTGGTGGAGCTGTTGACCACCGCCACTGCTGCTGGTTTGGATTGTTGCCGCGGCGGCTGCTGCGGGTTTTGGCGTTCGCGATAGTGCTGCTTTCAGTCCAAGTTTCAGCTTGGAGCATACCGGCACCTCCGAGCCTTTCAAATTTTGAAACGTTCTTTACAAACGCGGACGACACCAACATCGTGACAATTGAAGTAGCGAAGCTACCTGAAGACTTGCAGGCCATTCGAGCCTGCAGAGCCACGGTCGACTTTGCAGTAAAGCCACCAGAGAAACTTTTGGCCTCACAACTATCCTTTCTTGAAGCCAGAGCACTTACAAGATCTGTCCGAACTACTAAACGAAAAGAGTGCATCGTAGCCCGACGCGTTGCCACCAACGAAATCTTGGCTACAGCGGAATGCCACTTCCAATCCCCCAACTCCATTTTGGTCAAGAACGTCTTCGTTCAACCATCTGAACGTGGGAAGGGACTAGGGCGTCGTTTAATGATTGAAGGTGTTGATAAGTTTGTGGCTGGACCCTCTCAAGCAGACGTCCGTTTGTGCGTTAATACTAACAACAAACCAGCCATTAGACTGTACGAGTCATGCAGCTTCCAAGCCGACGGTCCTGCCCACGCCATTGTGCAGACATTGGGTTCAATTACTGGACTCAACCTCATGATTGATATGCGGAAGAGCTACCCCAGGCAAAACAGTTTGTTCAAAGAGCAAAGCGAAACGATGGCGCAAATGGCGGTACCGCTTCTTTCCGGAGGCCTTGCTAAGGCAAAGCAAGTTGGTCGCACTGTTACCTCGTCCCTACTTCTTCGCTTGGGTGCTGAAGCCTCTACAAAATCCCGAAGGCGCTGAGACAAGTTGAATGTTAGAAATGATATGATAGAAATGATAAAGCATAGTAATAGTACCGGGACTGAGGACCGCTGGATGATGAGTCCGTCGATATGACTCCGAGGACTACATGCTCGCAACTCCACTTGAAGAAGAGGCTAAAGATTTAGTCGACGTAGTCGACAATCAAGACTCAACGGGGCACTGTAGTTATTTTGATGTGCCCGCGTTGATGACCAATCGTAGCAAGGAAGGATTTGTTGGAACATTCATTGACTTTGTTGTCAGTCCACACATTCCTTTGGTGTATCTGGTTGGAAATGACGACAGGTACTACCCCCAGATACACTGAACATGACAGCAAGTGATTCGACACCGAGCGCCCAAAGCCTCGAGAAACTGTTGGTGCAGCGAAATGTTGTGCCTCCCAAGAAAACGTCGTGGGAGAGGGAGATGGTTCGCGGGTACGTCCACAGCTTTGAGGAGTACTCATTGCCAATAACCAATGCATCAGGCGTGAAGGAGAATATTATGATTAAAGAAGATTTAGGGAAGATAGCGACCAGAGTTTGGGATTGCGCCACTTTTACAGCAAAATGGCTCGAGCACAAATGTTTTGTGGAACAAGGGACGCAAGACCTGGTTACAGCGCTAGACTTGAATGTGAAACCCTCAGCGGATCGACCTATTCAAGTCCTTGAACTAGGAGCAGGAACTGGCATGCTGAGTATTTGTCTGGCTAAAATGGGGGCCGCAGTCTTATCGACCGAGTACGGAACGGTGGTCAAGTATTTGGAAGAGAATTGTCAGAGGAATGGGATACTGCGTGACTCTACTACTAGCAAGACTATGGTTGCAGGCAGGGTGACATGTCGTGAGTTGGATTGGTATAAAGCCAACCAAACGCTCGAATCGCTATTTTCGGAGAACGAGGAGGCAGTCTTTGATCTTGTGATCATCACGGATTGTACGCTTTCCGCGAGAGAGACGCGTGGGGTGGTAGACATCATTGACAAGTACAGCACGAAAGGTCATACCAAAGTAATCATTGGATCCTGCCGACAACGAGAAGGTACTCCGCTTCTTCTGGAACTAGTTAAAAAATTCCAGAACCTACGAGAAGTGGAAAGTTCGGAACTACATCCAGACTACAAGTCGTCCCGACACGTGATCGTGACGTTCGACGCATAAAGCATAAACGCTATAGAATAGTAGCCGTGGGGTTATCGACGATACGATACGCGTTTGCTATTAAACGACATTACTATAAAGACCAGCATTATCCCTTTCCTGGCTAGTAGTAGATATGGAATTCCATGTGCCATGACATAGATTGGCACGCCTTGCAGCATTCCATTTAGGCACCGCAGTTCAAACATTCTTCCTCCTCTTGCGCTTGACCGAGGGCGGCGCTGTTGACCAAAGGCTGAGCCTTCATTCGAGCAGGTGAGCGCCCAGGAGTACCAACGCCGCGCCCAGGAGTACCAACAACGTTGTTCTCCTTGCCGGAAACGAGAGCTTGCTTCTTGAGCTCGTCGCTCATAATGGCCTCCTTGTCGACAGTAAATTGGATGGCTAAACACACAAGAGAACATGGTGAAAAGTGTCAGATGAGCATAGTCTACACGGGCAAATCCAGCCCTTCCTTCGAAACTCACCATCGGCTTTCGGTCGGGTACGCAAGTAGTACATGCCCGTCTTTAGTCCCTTCTTCCAAGCGTAAAAGTGCATGGAAGTGAGCTTGGACGATGTGGGCTCGGCAATGTGAATGTTCAAGCTCTGACTCTGGCAAATATAAGGAGAGCGATCGGCCGCCATGTCCAAAATAGTGCGCTGCGGAATCTCCCACACCGTCTTGTAAACATCTCGAAGCTTCTTGGGGATCTCCTCAATGTTTTGGACGCTACCACGATCCGCAATGATACGGTTGCGCATGTTCTCATTCCAAATTTCGAGCTTGGTCAAATCGCGCATCAAGTGCTTATTGACCACAGTGAATTCTCCAGCCAACACGCGACGATTGTAGATATTGCTGGTAAAGGGCTCCACACTTTCATTGTTGCCCAAGATTTGTGCCGTCGAGGCAGTCGGCATGGGAGCGACAAGCAACGAGTTGCGCAATCCATACTTGACCACGTCCTTCTTGAGGGTTTCCCAGTCCCAGCGACCACTGGGAGTCACACCCCACAAGTCAAACTGCAATTCTCCCTTGCTGGCCGGCGATCCCGGAAAGCTCTCGTAGTGACCATCTTGCTTGGCAAGCTCACAACTGGCAGAGACAGCTCCAAAGTAGATGGTCTCAAAGATCAATTTATTCATAGTCTTGGCTTGTTCTGACTCGAAGGGGTACTTCATCATCATGAAAGCATCGGCCAATCCTTGGACACCAATTCCAATGGGTCGGTGACGCATATTGGAATTCTTGGCCTCGGGAATGGGGTAGTAGTTACGGTCAATGACTTTGTTCAGGTTGCGAGTGACGACCATGGCGATTTCCTTGAGCTTGTCATAGTCGAAAATGGGTTGAGCCGAGGCCAATCCCTCCATATTTTGAGGAGCTCGGACCAGCTTGGACAAGGAGATACTGGCCAAGTTACAGACAGCCGTCTCGTCCGGAGCAGTGTACTCCATAATCTCGGTACACAAGTTGCTGCAACGAATAGTTCCCAGGTTCTTTTGGTTGCTCTTTTCATTGGCAGCATCCTTGTAGAGCATGTAGGGAGTTCCTGTTTCGACCTGGGAATCCAAAATGGCAAACCATAATTGCTGCGCTTGAATCGTTTGGCGGGCCTTGCCTTCCTTCTCATAGCGCTCGTACAATCCCACAAACTTCTTGCCGTAGCAATCGGCAAGTCCGGGGCATTCATTGGGGCAAAAGAGGCTCCAAGTGCCATTGGCCTTGACGCGCTCCATAAACAAGTCGGGGACCCAGAGAGCATAAAACAAGTCTCTGGCACGGTCCGCCTCGTTTCCGTGGTTCTTTCGCAGATCCAAAAAGGCAAAGATATCCGCATGCCAAGGCTCTAGGTAAATGGCAATCGAGCCCTTGCGTTTGCCCCCACCTTGATCGACATAACGCGCCGTGTTGTTAAAGACACGCAACATGGGCACAATCCCATTCGAGGTTCCGTTAGTGCCGCGAATGTACGAGGCCGACGCCCGAATATTGTGAATCGCCAGTCCAATGCCCCCGGCATACTTGGAAATGACCGCACAGTTCTTGAGCGTATCGTAAATTCCGTCAATCGAGTCGTCCTTCATGGTGAGCAAAAAGCAAGAACTCATTTGCGGATTCTCGCTACCCGCATTAAAGAGCGTCGGGGTCGCATGCGTAAAGTACTTGAGAGACAACATGTCGTAGGTCTCAATCGCCTTTTGGACGTCATCTCCGTGAATGCCGATCGCCACACGCATCAACATCATTTGCGGGCGTTCCGCAATGCGGCCGTCCAGTTTGAGCAAATAGGACTTTTCCAGAGTCTTGAATCCAAAATAATCGTACTCAAAATCCCGGGTTGTGTCAATGGCATTGTCAAAGAGGTCCTTGTTCTTCATGACGGTTTGATAGTAGGCTTTGGAGACGAGGGGGGCGGGTTCGCCGGTGCGGGGGTGAATGTAGTCGTAAAACTTTTGCGTCAAATCCGAGAACTTGTCCGTGGTTTCCTTGTGCAAGTTGCTGACCGAAATGCGGGCGGCCAGGTTGGAGTAGTCGGGGTGGCAAGTGGAAAGAGACGCGGCAGTCTGGGCGGCGAGTCTGCAGAGTACAAATGAGTCAGTGAGAAGAGCATTCAATGACCAGCACCGCCAGGAGCAATGACAGACTTACTCATCGAGCTCTTCCGTGGTCACACCGGGGTAAACACCTTGGATGACCTTTTGAGAGACAATGACGGGGTCGACGTGCTGTTGTATGGAAGAGGTGTGATGATGAGTCATTGGTGCATATGCTGCTACACACACTTCAACACTCCAACAAACACTTACCTTGGTGTCGAGTCCGTAGCAAAGGTTTTGGATGCGCTGGGTGATCTTGTCGAAATGGACCGACTCGCGTCGTCCATCACGCTTCATTACGAACATGATTGAATGAAAATACTCTAGAGAGGAAGTTAAGGAAAGAGAGCAACAACACAACCGCTGATACAAGTTAGCAGCAGGAGTGGTGGAGTCTGTCAAAAATGGAAAACTATGCGATGGTGGTGTGGTGTGGCTTTGGCGCTTTTTTGTTGTTGATGCCACACGTTTACTGCCTCCATCCTGCCGCTTTGGCAATGCCCGCGCGAGGTCGGTGGTCGATGTGGTACCAAAGACTACGTGTTTCTACAGAAAGGCAATGCAGAATGGCCGGATCGCCCACTAGAGAATGCACGTGATCTCTACGCTTTCGAAATCGGGCGCGAACAACAAGGGTCCAAAACTTCGCGCCAAAACCGCAAGTTTGGAAATAGACTAATTTAGTGTTTTATCGTCGGTATCGGTGCAATGCACCATGGGAGTGCTTCTTCGATTGCAATCTCTTGCTACATACAAGGACGAATCGAATCGATTCCCATACTCGTTGCTTGTACATTACACTCATCACAATCACCATGCAATCATCATCATCATCATCTTCTTCTTCCTTATTATCTACTCGCAAGAGACCACGTTGTGTCGAGCCCGTCACCGCGCTGGACTTGTGGCATCGACAACAGCAGCGCGACAACGTGGCGACTTCTTCCTCGCAACGACACACTGCATTGACTACTACAGCCGTCGCCTTGTTGCAACATCCCCACTGGAAACTCTTGGCGGGTACTCTCAATGAAGTGGCAGGACCCGCCGGAGTGGGCAAGTCTCAGTTGGCGTTGACCATGTGTGCCGATTCCGTGGTGTTGCACCAAAAGGCCTTGTATGTCGTATTAGGAGGATCGTCGTCGCAACTGGGACGACTCTCGCAACGACTGAAAACCATGCTACTGGCGAGAATGAACATGATGAAACATAAAGAAACTCCCGAGTGGCAAGCTGCTGTAGCAAATATTCACCGTATGATGGGTCGTGTCTTGTTGCATTGGATTCGAAATACCGAAGACTTGATGGAATTTTTACAAACCAGTCTTCCCAAACTATTGTTGGAACAACAAAACGATGAAAATTCGTCCGTGCGTTTGGTAGTCTTGGATGGAATTGCCCAGTTGTTTCGTCATGATGAAAATGGAATGACCATGTCTTCGCCTTGGCTCATCGAGCGATCGGGTACATTTTTTGAATTGTCCAATCGGTGCAAAAGACTTGCCGATCAATATCAAATTCCATTTTTGGTCTTGAATCAAGCCACGTGTCGAATCAAGGATAATCCTCCATCCGCTTCTTCTGCTATTAGCAGTAGCAGCAGTAGAAGGAATGGCGAGGACAACGACGATGAAGGATTGGAACCAGCCTTGGGATTGTCGTGGAAGCAATGCGTCAATGCTTCCTTTTTTGTCACGGCATCGGCTCAAGCCAACTATCGAACTAGCAGCAGCAACAACAACAACAACAACAGCGAGGGAACAATGGTGCGACGGCGACGAATACGCTGTCTCAAAGCCCCGCACGTACCATGTCAAGAGACTCTGGAATTCTATATCGATCATCGTGGAACAGTACGAATATGCTCCTAATACAACAGTCATTTTCAGCAACATGTTCATTTTTAGTTTAGTTTTGTGCCTAGCCTCGGCTAGAATGTCATTTTGTCTCCCAAGAATCAGTCTCGTGGTTTGGGTTGGTTGCTCGATAGTTAATAGTAGTTCACATGCAAATCATTTTTTCTCTCAATCGTCTCATCATCGTGTATGTATTCATTCATGCATCGCACAGTGTCTGTTCCGTCTCCTCTTCGCCTATTCGGGAACAGCTCGTTCACAATCCTTAGTGCCCTTGTCGTTGTCTCTACTCGTCCAGAGTCATGCCACGCGCCTTGCTAGCACGACGAATCTGCTCGGGCGAAAGGTCAGACTTGAGCACCCAGTTGCCCATCATGCAGCAACAATCATCTTCGACCTTGATCGAGGCAACAGTGCTACGCTTGTACAACATCTGCTTCACGCCAGTGGCTTCCGATACAGCACGAGGAGCCGGAACCACAATCTTCGAGGCCGGACCAGACGAAGTCAAGGGATTCTCTTTGACTTGGTTCAACCCAGCTTCGTCGGCCATCAAAGTCATGACAAAGCGCTTGGGACGGAACGTAGCAATCACATTCGAAATGAGCGACTTGTACGATCCAACCTTTTGGTTAGTTTCAAAGCTGCAGTAGCTCGAGCCACTTTCAGGAGTAATGTGAATCGTCGAGTACGAGCGGAACAAAATGGCATTCATGGAATAACCGCAAGGCTCAAAGGCACGGGGGTCAAAAATGGCACCCGGGCACAAAGTATTGATTCCAGACTTGACAGTTTGCTCGAACGAAATACGCTTGGTCTCATCATCCTTACTTTCGCCTTTCTTCTTGTCGTAGTTATCGTAGTAGAAGAGATTGGCAACATCCTCGTCAATGTCAAACATCATAATGTTCAAGACGCGGTCGGTATCCGATTCCAAAGAACGGGAACGAATGGTTTGATCGGCAACAAAGACAAACCAGTGATCAGACGTAATAGGGCCCAGAGTGTAGCCACTTCCGTCCAAACGCTCGCACAAGTTCTTGTGACTATACAAGTAGTCCAATTCTTGATGGAACGACTGGTGGGGGAAGGCTTGATCACCAGGAAAATTGAAATTCTTGCGGCTGTAACCAACCCAATCAATCTCTGTCAGAATGAACAATATGGCATAACCCTTGCGTGAGAACATGTCAATAGGAGAAGCAGAACGATACTGTCTGCGCGCCAACACACTTACCCAATCCAAGCTTACGACCAAAGTCAATCAACAAAGCAATGCAACGAAGCAAAGTGGTGGTGCCGCATGTTTTCAACACGACCATGTATGGGTACACGAAAAGCGACGACTCGGACAACACGTAGGCATCCAAATAGCGATTCGAGACGCTCGAAAGAATGGTGCATCGAGCCCTGGCACAGATTCGGTCCAAATCCTCACGAGGAAGTTGACGCAGGCCAGTACGTTCGCCCGCATCCGCATCAACGGGAATCGATCCATCAATACGACGAAAGCAAACTTCCAATGTCTTCTCGGGACCTTCGAACACTCCTGTATACTCTCGAAGCTCGCCGCTGTTGTTATCGTCATCGGTGAGGAAATCTTCGGTCGGCGCCGCCTGTGGCTGATCCTGAATGAAGGGGCCGGTCACAACTTCAGGGATATGCCCCTCGTTGCTGGAGTCATCGCTGTGCTCCTGGATCAATATGTTTGCCATATCTTCTGTCATCAAGGTATGTTTGTTGTTTAACTAATAGGTGATAGTTGCCTTCGCAATTCTATCGGATTCCTGATATCCACAGTAGGGGGTTGTCAGGAAACGAAGGGAGACTTGGCCGAAGGATAAGCCAAGACGATGGGGAGAACAAAGACTTGCTTTGGAACGGACTTGAGCTGCAAAAGAGGAGAAGGACATCAGACTTCAACATGGCCAGAACCTTTACACACGAACCCATAACCCTTCGTAAGACTTACCAGCATCAAATTGCTGAATGAATCAACAGGCGTCGGCGGATACGAACTCTGTATCGACGACGATGCTGGAAAGAAAAATGCCGAAAGGATACCTCTTTGCCCTAAAGGGAATCACAAGAGGTGTTTCAACAACGTGGTGGTTTGAAAACCAGAAAGCTATAAAAATGCCCGCTTGGTGGGTTGAATTTTGTAAAAGGTGAGCAGGGCGCTTCCGATGTTGGTGCTCAGTGCCCATGTCAGTGCTAGAAACTTGGTCTGTACATGGTTCGCGCAGTATAAATTGGTATGACGCTGTCCACATCATCCCGGGTACGGTAGCAAATCAAAATGAGTGGTCGGAAGCTAGGCGACTCCGATCGGTTTGCGATGGCAATGACCGTGAGTGCGTGGAGCCCATTTTCGCGTATTTTTCCCACGTAGAACCCTTTTTTCAGAATTCGACTTACATCGGCTAACAATTGTGGAATCGGAAGGCGCAGAAGCGAATTGCAAGGGACCAACAAATTAGTTAAAGAATTTTGGCGTCGAATTTTATTTTGGATCGATGAGAATTCCGCATGACGTCGTTCGCCTTTTCTTCGGCACCCGGAGGGAGAAGCTCATGTCAAACACGTGGAACCTTATTTCTTTGCCTTCAAACCCCAACTATGATCGCAATGCCTTCGAATGCGGTCGCCGTAACTACACTACATATGACTAAAGAAGCTGGTAGTTCACTTCTCGCGAAAACGAATCATGCATTCAATTCTTCTTGTCGTGGGCAGCAGCTATTGGACAAGTCATTCTTCTGCAGAAGGTCAGTTGACAAGTACAAGTACTAGTCTTGCATTCGGCTTCCTTGGGAAGAGAGCAGAGTGCTGCGCCCTGCAAGACGGGGTATTCTGTCGTTTTCCTGTTAATTAAATTAATTTGTGGCGAACAGGTTGAAAATTCGGCTTCGACAAGACCTAATATGTGCGACGGTTAAGTGTGAAGCATTTTGATTGGATAAAGCAGTTTTCTTGCAGTCATAGCATTCTGCGAGCTCCAACGGTTTCTCCGGTGGTGAGGCAATATTTTAAAAGTAGACACTGTCTTCTTTTAAAGTTAAAAACAGACATTGTCTTCTTTTAGAGTTAAAATCAGACAGTGTCTGTTTTTAGAGTTAAAACCAGACATTGTCTTCTTTTAACTTTATAAGTAGACATTGTCTTGATTTAAATGAGACGGATTGATTGATAACATGCCTTCTTCTTTCATTCGAATATGCCTGATCAATACCCCCTTCTAACGATAGCGAGGGAGAGTAAGACATGTTTGTTTCGAGAGGCGCCTTTAGTAAAGAATGGCCCTTGGCACTTTAAAGGCTCGAGAAATTGGAAGGGCATAAGGAATTAAAAAGAAAACGAAGAAAGCATCGGCTGTTCGATTTAATTGCAGACAATGTCTTCTTTTAAAGTTAAAAACAGACTGTGTCTTTTTTTAACTTTAAAAGAAGACATTGTCTGATTTTAGAATACGAGGTCGACTTTAGTTGCACGAACTCAAGGGAGTTCTTCCGAGGTCGATAGATTTGAAACGAACCCGACGTGCGCGCTCATTGCCCTTATGATAGAGCGAAGGTTGGAACAAAAGACATTATTCTGTTCGCCCCCCTAATTCTTTATCATATATATATAAGCCCATATACCTCGTCTTGCTGTGGGAGATAGTCGTTATTATCATAGGGCCGCTGGTGCTGCGCCAGCAAGAGTCGACGCAAGAAACCACAACACAAAATCCTGTGCTATCTAGTAGGAAAGCCATGTGAACCTTCTTCCGTCTGCTGGCAATGATCTACGGCGGCTACTCTAGCTGTACCTGTAGAGGGAGACGCCATTGGGACGTTTTTGCTATCATGTACTTTCGGGGCCCTCGCCTCTTCTTTGCTGGTGCCGTCCATAATGCTTGCGAGTGGTAGTATTCCGAAGCACGACAGTTCTGGTGAGAGTCGTGTTAGTCGCAACGACCAAAATTTGCAACCGACGGAAGGACAGATGGTCAATCAGTCTCAAGGAATAAATCTGAATTGGTCCGACAAGTCCGACTTCATTTTTATCCCGCGAGTCGAGTCGACTGAGCTACGTCACACGTAGAAAACCTACATACACAAGATCAAGATTGGGACTAAAATATTTCGACACAGTATAACGTACATCGCATGGTTAAAATGCAGTCACCATGAAACGACACGTCAGTCATCACCTCGTTATCTCAAAACCCTTCTTCGGGGCGCTTTTGCTTGTTCGCTGTCGCGTACGTATGAAATCGCAACCATGAGATCTTGGTGTCCGATTGCTAGCTTCGCACGCTCTTTGATGCCTGACGTCTCTCTGTTGCCTGTGAGGAAGGCAATGGAGCCCTCCTGAACCATAGCTATTTGACGCATTCTGAGATCCTTTGACCATGAAGCTTTCTGCTGCTGTAACAGCCTTTTGCGTTGCGTCTGCTTCGGCATTCGCCCCGGGGTCCTCTGTGAGCCGTGTAAGTTACGAGGACGTTTTGATTCCCATTTTGCTCGGATAAGATGTGATGTGCCACGATTCCCCGACGTGCAGTTAAGCTGAACCCTTTCTTTTGGTTTTACAGAGCACCAAGCTATTCAATGACCCAAACCAAAACCCGTTTGCGTCATGGGGAGCTCCTAGCGGTGCTGCGCCACAGGCTCCAATGGCTCCCCCCGCCGCTGCCCCTCCTGCTCCCGCCGGCGATGCGAATCAAAATATCTTTGGTGGAAAGTCTCTAGAGTGGAATGGAAACGTCGATGATCCAAACGCCAAGGTAATCCGACTTCGAGATCGTTTGAATGAAGCCGACACTGAACGCCGTAAAGAGCAAGAAGCTGCCGAGCAACGTGAACGTGCTGCCGAGATCCGCCGTGAAGAGCGCTTGAAGAAGATCGCTTACATGCAAGAGATGCCCGATAGTACACCGGCTGGTACTGGTACGTATATTGGAGTTTAGTTCTCTGTATCAGTACTGGAATTCTGCTAACAGTATTTCCTCCGTTTAGTCGATGAATTCATGTTCAAGGAGGGTGTCCAAGAGCAACTCGACAGACTTGACAGAGAGCTTGTCGGCCTTGTTCCCGTAAAAAGGCGAGTTAAGGAGATTGCGGCGTTGCTTGTTCTGGACAAGATGCGACGTAAGCTTGGATTCTCGACTGCTGTCCCCTCGCTGCACATGTGCTTCACTGGTGCCCCCGGTACTGGAAAGACCACCGTTGCCGTTCGCATGGGACAGATCCTTGCCAAAATGGGATATTCTCGCCGTGGACACGTTGTCCTTGCCACTCGTGATGACCTTGTAGGTCAATACGTCGGTCACACCGCGCCCAAGACCAAGGAAATGATCAAGAAGGCCATGGGTGGTCTGTTGTTGGTCGATGAGGCTTACTACCTTTACAACGCCGCCAACGATCGTGATTACGGTCAAGAATCTATCGAGATTCTTTTGAACGTTATGGAGACCCAACAAGATGATCTTGTCGTCGCCCTTGCCGGATACAAGGACCGCATGGACAAGTTCTTCTCCTACATTCCTGGTATGATGTCTCGCATTGGTAACCACATTGACTTCCCCAACTACAGCGCTGATGAGCTTGTGCAGATTGCCATGGTGATGGCTGACCAATTGGAATATGAGATTGACCCCGCCGCTATGCCCGTCTTCTACGAATACATCTCCAGGCGAATGGAGCTTCCTTATTTCTCCAATGCTCGTACCGTTCGTAACGCCATGGACCGTGCCCGTATGAACTCTGCGATCCGAACATTCGAAAAGTATGCCATTCGAGGAGAGAATGGTGGTTTCTGCTCAGTTCATGATCTTAAGGCTATCCAAGCTGCGGACTTCCAAGTGCTGCTTGATGATATCCTGAATGCGGATGTCGACAAGCGCATTTTCTCTTAAGCAAATCAAAAATCCAACACGCTAGGTGGGCTAACGCAAAACAATCGGCACCCAGCAAATAGTGTTTCTCTATTAGATTACATGGTCATTTCTTATTTCGTTTTCATACCTTTTGGTTTCCGGGATTCGAGCTGCTGCCGTGCTATCTAATATGGAGTAGTGTAGAAGCATTGAGTCGACCAAGCCACCTTCGCGGGTACATACGATAGGCGCAACAAACAAAAAAGATCGTATTTGACCAATTGGACCTGCACCGCCGTTCGTTCTCGTGCGTTGAACTTTTCCATCGGTGCCACCATCCGTACACATCTCTAACTTGCTACAGGCTGCCGATGACTTTGTAACATTGGATGTGATCGATTAACCATTTTGATCCGTACCTTTTCCAGACCCCTCAAAGTTGTGCCGCTGCATTTAACTGGGGGCTGTCGACAGCACGGATTTGATCATAAACTTCTTTGGTGTGTTCGGCTGGCATTCTCGGGTGGCGTGAAAAATCCAAATCGCCTTTTTCTTGTTTAAATCTCGGTTCACCGTCGTAGCCTTCGTTTTATGCTGTATCTCAATTGAATTCCGGAAAAATGAGTAAATCTTCCAAGAAAAGGAGACAAGCTGCCAAACAAAAGAGAGAGTTAGAGAATTTGCGGGGATCGTCGTCCCTTCTAGATGATGCTTCGCCTGTGAAACCTCTGGAGTCTTCGCCAATGGTATCAGATACCCTACCTATGAGAAATCATGGCAAAAGTATGCTATCTCTGGCCGACGACGAGAACGACGGCTCCGAAACGAATCGACATTGGTCACAAAGTCATGTCGATACAGCTAATAAGCAGGATCCGCTCCCTTTCAACAGCATGTCCGATGGTTTATCGAACAAGCAAAAACAAATCGAGTTTGTTCTTCCACGGTCGATGGGGAAAGCCGAGCTATATGTTTTTGACAAGCAGAAACGCGCAAAACCAAAGGATTTGCCGACTATTCCTGAAGAGAGTACCCCTGGCGGATCGGCCGTTGACCTCCAATCGACGAAGAAAAAGGAAACTCTGGACGATATTCTCTTCTCAAACAAGAAACGTAAACTGGCAGACGAGTTTGAAGCCGTCCACCAGGCAGAGGAGACGAAACGAGGCGAAGATTCGAAAACGATTGGAAAGGAAACCCAATCAAAAGAGTTATCAAAGCCTGGCAGCCCGGTTGATCCCCCTGCGGCGCCGCTGAAGAAAAAGAAGAAAAAGCGACGAAGATCAGGTAGCCTGGACCGTCCAAACGAGGAAGAGAAGAAAGATTCATCAGATCATGTTCATGGTGAGGGTCCGAGGGAGCGAAAATTATCCTCAGAGTCTTTTCAGCCTAAACATTCAGCCGAAGTGGAGCCCAAGGCTGGCGCCAAAGTCTCTGCATCCGCGGACGAAACGGACAGGGACGTGGACAGGCAAAATAGACAACTATCGGGAAGATCCGTCGAGCAAGCTGTCCAGGACAAGCACGGCCTCCGACCTCGGGCAAACTCTACTGATGGTGAACTAAATCTTCCTCAGCGTGGGCTGTGTGATGAACAGATGGTTCTTCAGTCTCACAAGTGGAATGACGGTCACAATTTCGTACATCAGGTGGCCCCACGAGGTCTATCTAATCTTGGAAACACTTGCTTTCTGAACTCCATTCTTCAATGTTTGGCGTACTCACCACCGTTTTGCCAGACCCTGATAGCAATCGCGGAGACCAAGGCAAAACAGTCAAAGAACGGAACAATGCCCAAGCAAAACCAAGGCCAAAGGGTCACATCGAGCCTTTCCAAGTTATTCCAGAAGGTCCATGGATACTCAGACTTATCCAACCATGAAGGGTCGATAGCACCTCGGGGCATTGTCAAGGCGTTGCCGTCGCTGGGAAGTATCGGAAGCCGCAACGGCTACAAGTTTTGGCCCGGACGGCAAGAAGACGCCCATGAATTTTTGGTTCATCTCCTCGATGCGATGCATGACGGCGAGCTCCGTGCTGCGGGAATCAATCAGCATGTTAGTGGCTGGCGAGATCGTTTGCCTGTGACTCGGTTGGATGAAACAACGTTCGTCCATCGCATCTTTGGTGGGTACTTTCGAAGCCAGGTGCGGTGCAAAGCGTGCGGATATTGCAGCAATACGTATGACCCATTCCTTGATTTGTCGCTTGAAGTAAGCAAAAAATCTTCCAACAGCATCATGCACGCCTTGGCTGAATTCACCAGAAAGGAAACACTAGATTCTGACAACCAGTGGAAGTGTTCGGGCTGTAAGAAGTATGTTTGCCCTACCAAGCAGTTGACAGTCTTCCGTCCGCCTCTCTCCCTATGCATCCAATTCAAACGTTTTTCTTTTGATGGTGGGCTCGGTGGCCGATCTTTTTCTTCATTTGGTGCCGGCCCCAGCTGGAAATATGGAAAGTCGAATGCCGCCTTCCGTGGACGATCGAAAATTACCAAACCTATTGAGTTTCCGGCAGACCTAAATCTACCTCTGAGTGATGGCAGATCCTGCCCCTATGCCCTCACTGGCGTTGTCGTTCACGTCGGGGGCAGTGCCAGTTCTGGTCACTGCACGGCATTTGTGAAGAAACCCGGGCATAGCGGCCGCTCGCAGTGGTATCACGCCGATGACAGCTTTGTAGAGCCAGTGTCTGAAAAGACCGCACTCAGGCAAAGCGATGCCTATATTCTCTTTTACTGTCGCAAGGAAGTAAAACTTGAGTTCCCATCCCCTCCGCCGCGTGATATGTCTGCGGAAGAGGCCAAGGAGTTTGGTCGTGCCCGAGCACGGGCCAGGGCTGACAGTCTCACTGCACTGGACGGGGTGAAGCTGAAAGATGTCTCGGTGAAGCAGGCAACGACCGCTATTCATCCGTTGGCACAATTTTTCAATACGAGTATGACAGAACAGTTTAAGGCGGCAACGTCACCAGTCAAAGCGAATCCAAAGGGCGGCGCTTCTTCAGCGGCCGATTCCAGCAGTAGCGAATCCGAAGAGGCAGATGGTGATAAAGCGAGGGGAGATTCCACTAAGAAGCCGGGCACCAATGATGACTCTGGCGACAATTCAAAGAAAGAAAGGACGGAAATGAAGGCGAGAAGAGACGGGAATGAAGAAATCGAAGGCCGGGCCAGATCAGACGACGATTCTTCGTCTTCGTCGGCGGGTGACGAGGCCGGCAAGAAGGACATTTCTGTGAGCGAAAACGCCAAGAGGAGGAAAGACGACGTCGGTGATAGCACACCAACGGTTCCTTCGTCTGACGGCGAAGGATCTAGCAGTAGTCCTACGAATGTGGCAAAGGGAGCGGCGAGCGACACAGAATCGTCGTCTTCAGAAGACGATTCGTCAAGTTCGCAAGAAAGTGAATCGGAGGGCGGAGATGCAAAAGTTCCCGCAAGGCCTGTTTTCGCGGAGAGTACACTTAGTCCGAATCTTGTCCAAATGGGATCCCGCGAATCGTCCTCGGACAGCGAGTCGTCGAGCGACAGCGAAAGTGATTCCGAGGGCATGAAACCACTTTCAACCTCGGTTGGCAGTAAGTCTGGCGACCCCAAAGAAAAACAAGAGCGCTCGTCCTCGGAAAGTGGTGATGACACTTCGGGTTCTGGTTCTGACAGCGAGAGCGACGAGGAGCCGGAGGGCACGCCCGGACAGCCAACAATTTGTGTAGCCACGGGCACCGATTCCACCAACTCGAAGCAACCCAAGTCCGAAGAAGATGGAGGCAAAACACGAGTTGTTGTTGGGAGTTCTGATTCTCGCGGCAAAGTGAAGGTAATGCTTGGGCCACGGAATAGAAAGGCGTGGGTGCCCAAAACGGCGCCAACCACTCAGAAGGGTACGGAATTCCAGCTGCTGGGCAACAGAGGCGTATCCAGGTGGGACGAGGACGAGGACGACGCTGCGAAGTCTTTGTCAAACAACGAAGCGAGTGTACCAGCTGCAACCGGGCGCGAACAGGTAGTGAAGAAAATGGAGAAGGAGGAATCGTCCAGAAAGCGAAAAATGCATTTGGACAGGTGGGATGCATGGCTTGATCAAGGAAAGGTAAGTCAGCCCAACTATGTTCAATGGGTTCAGCCGTTGCCATTGGTGCTCAAAATTCGGTGTACATCAACCCCCAGGTTAAGAAAGTCAAGAAGAATCCTGAAGTTGCCGATTCCGGTTCTAGCCTAAATCCAACGAAGAATGTATTCCAACGCATTCAGAGCAGCGTTCAGCGAATGAACAGAGGAAGAGCAAAGGGATTGTTTCGTCGAAAGGGTGCAAACGACGAGAAGCGGAAGAATGGCCGTCGCTAGCTTATAATGCGAGGGAGTCCTCACTGGATTGGATCTATCTCAACGCCAGCTTTCGAGGAAAGGGCGACCTTGATCGAAAAATTCCCAAGCTTGCCGGGGTGGAACGTCGAAACGATCAACGCATATGTCCCTGGTGCTATTTTGAGGCGCTCTGTAACCGCGAAGCCGTGCCTATAGTTTCCAGTGTCCAGAACTGGCGTCCCATGCCGTCGAGCCGCCGCGCGCAAGTCACTCTGATGGTTGTTTGGAAGTCTGAGCAGAATAACGTTGACTGATCAAAAGGGGCGGCGCGTATGCTTCCGTTAGCCACGACAAAGCACAGAAGGAACGAGTGCAAAGGCCCAAACTTACCGGCGACACTCTTTTCAGCGCTGCATCTTATCTGCATGGTGCATTCATCTGGCAGCGATACCTTGTACATTGGATTGCGGAAAAAGTCTTCCCTGCCTATTGGGCCGCCGGCCGTTTCCAGCGTCCACGACCCAGACATTGGCAATATATGTGGGAGATCTTGTTGCGGCTGTGCAAGTGTGAATGGTTCAGTGCAATAGCAAGACAAGGTATAGCCCAGGTCTTGGCTTTTTTGGTACTGTGATAGAACGAGGGATATGTACTTGTCTTCTGGCTTTGTCACGTCGTACCGGACAAGAACATGAGGATTGTTACTATAGGCACCGTTTACCAGAGAGTTTTGACCGTGTGGATACCACATTCGCTCCCTCTTTGCAGTGTTTCGAAGGAGATGAATCGTCAAGAAATCGTTCACGTCGGCTCCGGCTTGCTCTTGCTTGGTGACATGCCTGGATAGCATAACCCAAACAGTGGCGTTCTTTGCCACCGCCTCGTCACTTAGCACAAGTACATACTGAGGATTCTCCCCAATGTTGAAGGTATCGTTTGTTGGGCCTTGGTTGGCGGGCCAAAACTTATGCGTGACGACCCTGTGCGAGAACAGGGCGGGGTTCCATGATAGCTGGATGTTTTGAAAATGGCGGAGGACATCTTCCCAGCTGATCCAAAAGATTCCGTCGTCATTTTTTGCTGCCAATTCCGGATTGTAGCCGAGTTCTGCACGTAGCGTGTGATTTGCCCAGCTAGTTCGATCATGGGGAGAATATCTTCCAGTCCAACTCTTGGATGCCCACGGATTCTTCATCTGGAGCAACCTCGTGCCATCTCGAGATTGGAACACTTCGAGTACGGCGTACGCATGACCTGTCACCAAGCCGAGCTGGTCAGCCTGTGCTTCGGTCATATCCTTTGTTGTCGACACAGTGATCAAGCAGTCTCCGAACGAATTGGCGCTATAGAGACGATCCCAAGCCCGCTCGGGTTCTGTTTCAAAATCGCGAACATCTTGAAAATTCTTTGGAAAGAATATTCGTTCTGGAATCCATCCCGTTAGACTGAATAGATCAACGCCACTATTGGAGCCCGGAAAGTCGTATCCTCCACACAACTTCATGTATGCCTTTTCAATGATGGCCACCCAGAGTTCCAGCTGGCTCGGATCTCCCGTTGTGTGCGAACAAAGCAAGTTGGAGTGCCGGTCGATAGGCAATCGGTCGTCCACAATCACCTGTCGAGCCACGCCATTGAGCCACAGCTTCACCATGTATTTTCCTTCTGGGTTATACATTGGATGTCCCGTCTTGTCTTGTGGGTAAATGATGGATGTTATGAGTCGCTTTCGAAACCTTTTCTCAAATGCGGCACAAATGCACAAGCTTGCAATGAAACTGCAGTCTGTCACATACTTTTGCCGAATGGAGTACGGATTGACACTTTTAATCATCGTCGGCGTCTTTTGACCCGTACCAAAGCTCTGACGCATGCGGGCAATTTCGCTGGGACGAGCCCAACGGTGAAAATGCTTCTTTTGTTTGGTAGCAAGGGGCAGTTCACCGTCTTTGTCGACGTAAAGGTCTGAGGATAAAGGACGGGACGTAAGGTTCTGTACTCTTCGAGAAAGTGCCTTTGCGTCGTCGTCCGACCACGGTAAAAAGACGCCAGAGGCGATCAATGACGACCGCTTCAATACTTCGATTTCCTCTTTGGTGTAGGAAGATTCTGCAGAGGAGGAAGAGGTCGACCCCCCTCCCGCTCTTGGCATGGCTCGTTTGCCCTTGAGCTGCTTCAGTTGTTCTACTCGATCCAAAGCACCTTCTAGACGTCGTTTCAACACTGAAGCAAGGGACGATGAATTTGTCGACATACTATCAGAACCCCCCGATGATATCCGAATGGCCTCCAGGTAGAGTTCCGCCGCTGCCATGTACATGTCAATGGCAGCCAAAGTTTTCCCGCCCTCGTCCAAGTCCATGGCCTTCGCCAGTTTAGCATTGGCCTGACTGGCTAATCTGTTAAGTTCCGCACTTTGAACAAAGCGAGGGGAAACAGCAGCACAATCTGCTGGACGAGCGTGCGGCCGTCGAAGTGACATTTCGTCTTGGAAAAATGTTTGATGTGTCAGTTCACTCATGCTCGTTGGAGACCGTGGATCCGCCATACCACCACCGCGTCCCATAGCAGGAGCCGCACTATTACTACTACTAGTACTGCTATTATCGTCAAAATAGAGACGATTTGCTGTCGCCGAGTATTGCTGGATTTTCTCCTCCAAAAGCCGCCGCGTGTCTGTGGATTCTTGTGGTATCGTCGACAAGGCCATGCGCATCAGCCAGGTTGCTTCAAAGTACTTTGTGGCTGCTTCAATGCGATTTCCAGCCTTTTCATGCCGAGTTCCCGCCTCTAATATTTCAAATACATCGTCTAGCAAGCTCATGACTGGGTTTCAACAAAGCTAACAATGGAAACGCCACATCACTAATTCTAATGGGGTTGCGACTACTGGGACATGTTTGTGTTGTTCCTTGTGTCCATCGCCAGATTTTTGATTTTCAAACGTAAAACGATGATTGACGACTCCCTCGACTCATTGGACTTTACTGCACCACGACTGGAACAATTCGACTAAAAACGAGTTTTCGATTGATTGGATGGATTCATGTCTATTAGCCAGGGTCACGAGTTCGAATCCCTCTTTTCTCCGGCCATGCGGATGAGGAAAGGGCAACTCAGCTACTCTCGACTCTCTAGCTAGTTACCGGTAGGATATGAGTACTTTTACATTAGTAAACAAGAGCACTATGCCTTAACTAGTAGTCAAACTTATGTATAGCTTAGGAGCACGACGTTAACGCCGACGACCGCATCCGGGAGGCTAGCTCGTCTACTATCAGGCTCCGCTTTTCTCGTTTTCGTTCCGGTCTATCGTCTGGCTTCAATTCCGCGTCCTGCTGCCCGGTACTTAAGCGACCAGGGGACGAAGCGTCATCTGGTGAGTGGTGTTCATCCTCGTCTATTGCCAAGAAGCTACTCGTCAGCGAGGAGGAAGCAATCGAATGGCCTCCCATGTCATTGTAACATCGATCGCAGACTCGAACGGGGACAGTAAGACCAATGGATGGAATCGGTACACGATTTTTGGCACAAGGATCGCACACGAGCCCACCACATGAGCGACAATTGTGCTTGTCTCGAGCTTCCTGTGCCTCACTGCTGGAGGTGCTTGCCCAAGTAAAACGATTTGCACAACAGCAGCAGGTGTCGTCTTCGTCAAAGGCGGTCCACTTAGGAGGGATCTCTGGTGCTAACCGAGCGGTCTGAACCTCCAAAAGACCTTCATAGTAGCATTTGGCAGTATGGTCGGACAGCATGCTCCCGGCGAGGCTGATTCTTCGCAACTCACGAAAGGTCCTCGGAACATAGACCGCCTTGTACACACCACGATGAGCGTAAATGTGGATGACTTTCCCCGGAACAAACATACGTGGGAGTGGCGTCTCTTCAAGTACAACGGCAGCCGGACCGGCCGCTTCGTCGGATTTATCAGAGTCTTGAGCTGGCGATGATCCATTATGATTGTTCTGAGGATCAATCGACCAACTGTCGCTGGCAGTCAACGGCTCTTCGGTTGTAGAGTTCACTGTTTCGTGAAAGCAGTCTGTCGACACGGATTCTTCCTCACTGTCACTTTCAATCAACTTGTCGTCCGAGTCAAAGAATTCGTCCCCGTCGATCACAAGACCTTCTGTTTGATTGTCCACGCCACCAAGGAATTCTAGTAATAGTTGCGGCTGTGCCTCGGAATTGGAGTCATCGCGTTCTTCCACCAGTTGCTCCTCGTCTTCGTCTTCAAAAGTTTTGTCCAAGCTCTGAGCCAAAGATTCCGTAGCAGGGACAAAGAAACGCTCGCCCCAATCACTGGGATCCGACTCGTGAGATGCAGCATCCGCATAGACAAAGGTATCATCCACGCGGTCACCCTTGTCTTTGGAATCTTGCCGCGCAACCTTGTCCGTGACCGATAATAGCTTCTTCTTGCCCTTTTGAAACTGCTTTTTGCAATACTTCTTGATACTTGTGGACGACGTTGTCCCCGAGCTCAGAATAAAGCTTTGACGGAATTTAGGAGCCCAAACCTTCTTTGCTCGTTCTCCGACGGCACGCAAATCCTCTTCCAGGTGCGTCTTGACCCATGTTTCGCGAATGTGAAGCAAGTGTTTCAACAGACCACGGCAACTGGTTGGCGTCAATCGCGGAAAGACATCATCATGCAATACGACGGTTGTGACAAACGAATCGACCGATTCGGCAAGCTTGGCATCCACGCAAGACGGAGTTCCGTAGGCGTAGACTCGTAGAAGCGAGGACTCGTCCGAAGGATTGGTGAAACTACCCTGATTTTGATGGAGTCCCCGTGCCAAATCCTTGTGCCGCTCAAAATGACGCATCATCAAAACACCAATCATAGTGGCAACACCACCTCCCAGACTATGGCCTGTAATTCGAATCCGGTAGCCCTGCTTGGCAAAATACGTCAATGAGTCAATATGTTCTCGAAACAGATTGACAGCCGCGGATGCCATACCGCACAATGCCAATCCCTGACCACGGAAAACATTCATCCAATCTTCCTCCAATTTGTCAAACGAGCTACTGGCAGAAGAAGAATCACCACCAGGCTCTTGATGATCTGGAAAGGGCACGGGTATTTGTCGAATATCGGTGATAACGTCATGGATCGTAGCCGTTCCTCGAATCGCCAAGCAAGCAATCTTATTTTCTTGATGCAAAAATAGACCCGACGCTGGTCGATCAGTGATTTTTTCGGTATTGGTGCAATCTTGTTCCAAGTACGCATACAGCAATCGCCAACCCTGTTGTGCCGCCAAGAGCTGCATATCCACTTCCTTGGAAGCATAGATGAAATTCAGGGCAATGGGGGCATAAAATATCAATGATGACAGAGTCTGATCCGGGACGGGATCGCAAACGGGAGAAAATCCAAGAGTCTGAGGAGTCGTCGTCGATGTGGTAGTAGCTGTCGGCTCGACTGCTGCTGGTGACGATGGACTGCGTTGACGTGGATCGTGCAACACTGGCATATCAAAGGTTTCAGTCAAATGCTCCAATGTGGAACCCTCTGGGTTGTATGTATCCGTTTGATCAATGACCGGATTGTTGTCATGAAAGGAAAGCGCCGACAAGGCAAAATTGTCAATCACAGCAGGTACCGTCGTCCGAACCGTATTTTGTTGTTGGGGGCCGCGAGAAGCATAAGGATCCGTCGTCGTCCAAGTGGTTGGTGCTGGCTGTAAATGTGATCCTGCATGTTGTTGATTTCGAATGGGTGATCTCAATGTATGAATAATTTCTTCCCGTTCCGGATGCAATCCTCGCATGGCTCGATGTTGTGCTAGAGCATAAAAAATAGCCGCACTCAATTCATGAACAGAGAGTGGCCACGACGTTTTGTTGATTCCCAAGGCTCGTCGTAACAAATCTGCCGCGGCCAGAAATTCTTGGCGTAACATGATTCCATAAATGCCATGCAAGCCATATTTTCTCAAGACATCCACAGTTTCGACTGCTACCGTAGCTTGAGCACCTAGTGGAATCGACTTGGCCATGGCAATGGCAGCCTTGGTAATCCGCAATGCGACTTGTGACGCGGAATCTAATCCCATTTCAAAATACGGCGTCAATTGTCCTTCTTGATAATCTCTACACCGTGCCAGTCTCCACGCCACACGTTCTGCCAAATTTTGTTCTTCCAGCGTTCGTTTACAGGCATCACATACTCGTTCGGGTACTTCTGGATCATAGCCTAAATGTGGCAATTTGTGTGTCCCACTCGAATGAGGATGACAATAACTATATCCACACATGCGACAATGATGCCGGAGTCGAGTCGGTCCAAAGGATCGATGACAAGATGTACAGACATCCGACTTGCGCCACGTGGGGCGTGGAAAGGGATTCGGCACCAGCGCTCGAGCCCGAGCAAAGTCAAATTCTTCCTCTTCTCCTCCGTCCAGTTCTCCGCCATTGTCATCATCATCTTCGTTTGGCAGATACGTTCTCCATTCTCGAACCAGCTGTCGATCGACCCAGTTCAAACTACTAAAGGGCGGCAGTTGCGTACTTTCTGAAAAAGGAAAGTTCGAGCCCCCCGACACATAAATGCCACCGGCCTGGCTTCCCATGTCGCTGTATTTACGTTGCCATCGTCCCTTGGCATAACTCAAACGTGCCGTATGATAAATTCGTCTCCACGACGACGATAGTAATTCTCTAGCGGCAGCTGGCAGTACTTGAGACGACATTTCCTTCCAACTGGGCGATGGATGCGTGTGCGTCACCACTACCGCTGCTTCTGCTGCCGCGGCATCCATGCTGGGGGCGACCTGAAACAGGGGATTATAGGCAGACGTGGTCAAGGGAACACTGGGCGAAGAAGACGAGGAGGAGGAAGGGGATCGAGCGGGCGATGATTCTTTCTCGTGCATTTGTTTAATGCTGCTGTGCTGCGAGGAATCACCAAGAACACGGTGCGACTCGTCATTCGTGCCATGATCGTGGCTGTCATTACAATGAGAATTTACCATATTGTTCTCAAACCACCAAGTGGGAGGAGGGACAAAGTCTTGATGCTCATCTTCGCTCTCCACTTCATTCTCTACGAGTGCTGCTGTTTGAGACATGATGGATGATGATAGTGCTTTTAACAATCACCACGACAATCACAATAACGCTGCCACAAACTCATCACAGAACAAAAAGAGGAATGACAAGCAAGTAGGAGATGGGGAACGCGAGGGAGGGACCGATGGAACGGAAGGCAGGATAGCAGGAGCGCAACGCAAGGATGACGCCCGCACACCCGCAAGCGGACCAATGAAAGGAGCCGGCTGAAAACCCTGCCGGCTCGTGAGAAAGAGGAGCTGACGCACCAAGGAACTTGCCATTTATTTTGGGTGGGTGTGCTCTTCGTCCTTGCGTCGTGGGTGTCGCCCTTTGGGGGCGCCCCGCAGCTTCCCCGCCATCCAGACAAAAAAATGGCCCCGATCCGACAACAAAAGATCACACCAAGAAGAAAGAGAGACGATGCAATAGAAGATCATCATTTCAACCATCCATCCTTATTGTAGAGTGGTCGTCTGTGTGAAGAAACCGTATAGTAGTAGATGAATTGATTTCGACAACGAAGACAAGCTAGAGCAAGCAGCGGTAGACGCTAACAAAAGATGCATCGGCAATGGCTTGGACGAGCGACGACGACAACAAGCGCAAGAAGCAGACGAAGAAGTCAAACGACGGGCATCCATGCGGTGCAACGATTCATACATCCGCTGCACCCACGTTCCTTCCAATCGCCATTGCAGTTGTTCCTCACATCCCAGGTCCGACGACCCGCACAATGGCCCTACCAGCAGGCGTCGTTTCGGATACGACACTTATCTTCATCGGTTCACGACAAAACTGGCGAGCCGAAGGACGAATCGATAGTTGCAGTAGCGGCAGTGGACACAGAAGACAAGGAGGACAGCGATAATGACGACGACGAGTCGAGTTCGAATGTGGTATCCCCTATTGGCGACTACAACAGCAATGTTTATCGATCCACTCTCAACAACTGGTATCGCGCAAACTTTGACGTTTCCTTGAATGACGCCTTTCAATGCCAGTCTCAAAAAATACATCCAGAATTGAATCAAAAACTGCAACGATCCATAGAATGGACTTGTAATTTTACATGTCCTGTGACTGGGCATCGCATCGAAACCTTTATTCGAGATAGTGACAACGTCCACTTATTATTCTTTGATACAAAGAAAGAAGCCATGCAGGCAACGGCAGAGCAGGCGGTCAAGTACTTTTGTATTCTGGATCAGGACGAAAACATTGACGAGAACAACGACGACGAGATCGATACAAGCAGCAGCAGCAGCAGCAAGGTTGAAAATCTAAGTGATGCTTCCAAGCGGGGAGGTGTTATTGCACGAAAGCGACTCCAATTGATTTATATGAAAAACTATAAACGGGCCCTGGTCGACGAGGACTTTCATTTTATCAAGACAAATCGGTCCGGGAAAAAGCATGGTGGAACGTGGTGGACAGCATCCTTTCATTGTCCCGTTACATCCAAGGTGTTTCCGGCCATGAAATCGCCTCAACACGAGCATTGTGCCGATTTGGGCGATGGAAAAACATGGTATCGACGCAAAGGCGATTCTCTCCAGGCGGCATGTGAACATGCCTTGTGGGCGATTCAAACAGGCACAGCAGGTATTTCCAGAGACGAATACAACAATGTTT
The DNA here is from genome assembly GCA_951394045.1 of Nitzschia sp. DOCU1. Taxonomy (NCBI): domain Eukaryota; phylum Bacillariophyta; class Bacillariophyceae; order Bacillariales; family Bacillariaceae; genus Nitzschia; species Nitzschia sp. DOCU1. The sequence continues at coordinate 3,595,452 of OX595986.1, read as the reverse complement.
ATGAGGCCATTACTTCCACGGACCCCCTCAAAGTTTGGTATCGAAAACATTACAGCAATTTGGAAATAACAAATGACAATTTCGTCGTATCTTCCACAAGCTGGGCGGGATCGGGAGGTACCTTGTGGACCGCCACCTTTATTTGTCCAGTTACTGCCAATCGCTATGATGCCGGAAGTCTCAAGTCCTTGGAACCTGCCGGAAGTCATGGACACATTCACTGGTACAGACGAAAAAACGACGCTATTTTTGCCGCCGCCTTGAGGGCCTATGATGTGCTGGTATTTCAGGCTACGGGGATGGCAGATCCACGCTTTTGTCTCGAGGATCCTTCGAGCACAGCGGATTTTTCTTCTTCCCCCTTGTCTCCTCAGGACCCAAAAGACACTTCTTCTGCTAACGATGAGACCAATGATCTACCTAGTATTCACCAAGAAGTAGCGCCAAGTGAAGATTACCAGCAAGCACAACCCGCATCGTCTTTTGGGTTGGATCAATCTGGCGTTGTCGACGAGAACAAGGGGAATGTAAATGACGAAGAAGACGATTTTGTTCTCGAATTTGTTCCTCGTCGCATTGGCAATCCTATGGGCGTCGCTTCGGCTCCAACGACATTGGACCTCGTGGCCGAGACTTGGATCCAAAATGGATTGCAGCCACCCTCTGCGTCCATCCCAGAGCAGCCAAATGGGGGATTGATGGCGGTGTCATCCACCCCAAAGCAACAATGCGACGACGCAATTGCCAGGGCGCACAAGTGGCTGGCTCTACAGCGACAGCCACTTGAGGATGATGACGGGACAACAGACCCCGATCGAAGTCGATTCGACACTGCTGGGAGCGTGACAAGCACTCGGATCACAGCAAAGAGACTTTTGCAGTCGCTGGCTTTGGCCAACTACCGACAGGACGCTGGAGGCAAGGATTCATCGGGAGTCGAAGATGCAGCCAAAGCTATTCTTGACTTCTTGTGGTCGTCGCCAACAACGGCCCCAGATGCGGATTGTTTTGCACTTTACATTCAATGCCTGGAAGGTGGGCACACGTCGGTCCTGAGAAAAGCGGCGAATATTTATAATGCCATGGCGTCGGGTTCCAAGTTCGAGGGTCATTCCGTACCTCCTCCCAACACGTTTGTCTTCAACACCCTCGTCCAGCGGAGAGCGGAGTTTGGGGTGAAGACATCTTTATCAGAACTGGAAGGAATAGAGACGAACAGAGAAACCTTTCTCTCGTGCCTGTCTGTCCTGGCGCATGCGACTGGTCAGGGCAAACGTGGTTTTGATGATGTCCAATACGTTTTGAATTGCATCAATGCATTGAAGGAAAAATACGAAGAGACTAAAGATCCATGTATGAAGGTCGATATCGACGTCTACAATGCACCGATGCGGTGGAGTGGTCCTCCTGCCAAATCTGCGTTGACTCGTCCGTACTCTCGGCACATACCCTGGGATGACCATACAACGCTGGCAAGCTCGAGCCAGGGTTTCACCAAAGTATTCAGTGACAATGACCCGGCAGTTCAAGAAGCTAAAGCGATGGAGAATTGGTTTGACTCGATCAATGCCCGGGCATTTGGAGCTGATATTCAGGCAAATGTTGAAAGCTTCGAAAGTGTCATTCAGGCTTGGATCCGGACTGGCACATTGGAAGGGCTCAAGCATGCGGAGAGGATACTTGGGATTTTGCGTGAGAGAATCTTGGATACCAGTAGCTCGGATAGACTAAAGATTCTCTCGCGTACAGTTCATCCATTTCTTTCAGCGCTGTGTCGCGCCGGAGACATCGAAAGAGTGGACAAATGGGCTATGATACTGGAAACTGCTGGTGAGGGTACCCACGACAGTAGACTAACTGCTGCCCGAATCCTTGCCCGAGTTGTCGCTCCGGCGAATGGAGGAGGAAGTTTTAGAGGGCACAGTGCCCTTGAACTTCTCAAAGAGTCCGTTGACAAAGTGCAAACAAACGGGAACCTCGTTGAAGCGCACGGGTTTACAATGACCATCGAGGCTTTCAAGAGACAAGCCTCTGAGGATCGCCAAAGCACTTCCGAAGCTGTCAAAGGTATCCAAGATACATTAGCACTGTTCGACGAGCTGTTGGCATCATCGCTGGGTCGATCGAGCAGCGAAAGTGTCGCTCAACAGCTTCATTTGATGCATCACGCCCCAGCGGTATATGCAGCGGCATTCATGGCAGTCTGCGATCTGCATCTCGACGGTCAGAGTGCTATTTGTTCCTGTCTTGATTGGGGAGAAAAGGTTATCAGGAGATCTGGTGAACATATTGTTCTTTCTCGAAACGCCCAATCGTCGCCATGCCACGTCGGTCCTGCAGACGGCGAGTTGGTGTACGAAGATTCCTTTTGCTATAGATTCGGTCATTGCTTAGGCACTGGTGGATCAAACTCCTGGAAGGATTTCCACATATCGGTCATTGATACGGTTTCCAAGCTGTACCCCCTTCACCAAAGACGGTTAAACGAATGTCTGCGATTGATGGTGCTAGCTTCCAGGGCATTGCAAGGATCCCCGGATACCGGTGAGAATGAAGTCGAAGCAGCGTTCAAGGACAAAGTCTCCCCGCACATTCAGAGAGAATTCGGTATTGCCTCGATAGATCAGAGTGGCAGCGACAAGGTTGACTACCGTCGGCAGGGCAGCGACGAATCTTCCAACTCGGTGATAAAAGCCCGCCATGCATATGAGCAGCGGAGAAAGAAGCGCGAGGAGAAAAAAGGCAAAGTGCCTAGTCGACGCCCGCGAAAGGCGTCTTTGGCGGCCGCTCAATCGAGATAAAACTTGCTGCGATTTGATTGCATTATTAACAGAAAAGATGAGATTAGGTGTATTTTAAAAAGTGCACTATTAGAGCTCACATGATGTAGATTTTTACCTCTCTACGTAGACGAGCATGCACACAACAGTACCAGGTAAGCCTACTATCGTACGTACTATACCAATCTCCATCGAGGGGCGATACGTACTCGTACGACATGCTACGATGGAGAAGTAACATCCCATTCTCGTGGTGCATCATACTGATTGTAGGGCTTTTTTTTAGACTGTGATATTTAGGCCTGTAAGTGACCCACGTTTCACTGGAGAAATGTCATGACGTCATAGAAAACTGCGTATCACCTTCTTTATCCGCAGTTGTGGCTTTCCATTTCGGAAGAAAATGTACTACATTGTCATACTGAAAGAGCCGTACATTAGTAGTGCGTGTGACATTTTCATCACTTTCGCAATGAAAGTCCGAAGGGAATAGACATTTCTAGTTAAAGCAAATGACCTCTAGTGATTTGATTGGTGTCAAGGAAACAATCTCATCCCACTGACGTGGTTTCACCAACAATAACGAAGACGAAATAGAAGGCATGATGTGTTGCAGGCCCGCCGCCTTCTAACTTCATTACTTCCCCTTCGTTCACGGGGGGAAAGACTCTTTGTTCTTATTGGTAATTGACGACCACTAGCGCATTCACTATCGTTGCAAGTTTGTAATCAGTAGACCGAGCCATTTATCTGGGGAACTTGGCCGACATTGAAAAGGAAAGGTGCAGCGCTGGAAATACTGGAGATATGGCGAGAACTGCAGGAAATGATATTCCATTTAGGCAAAAAATGGAAGGAAACTCCAGCATCGGTGGCTATACGATGGAAACCGCTGATTCGACTCCAGCCTCGTCGGCCATGTCAGAACGAAATATAGAGCCAGTGGGAAAGAATGATATTCAAGTTGAAATGGCAATGTTGATGATGCAGCGCATGCAAAAGGAAGGGCAGCCGCATGCATACCACTCAGCAGCGTCGCTTGGATCATCCATTTGGTCGTCGTCCGCGGGGAATTCAGTTTCGGGGTCTGAAGACTCTGACTCTTATGCGTGGTCTACTTCTTTGAATTCGGAAACCGACGATGACACTGACTATTCTTCATACTCTGGGTCGGACGAAGAATCGGATTCGGATTTAGAAGAAGATGATGAAGCCCAAGATAAAGTCCAAGATAAATTGCCACCAAAGGCGGAAAAGTCGTACCCTCAGCCGCCTCCTGGCATGATGGAAGGCCTGGGATTTGGAATGGGCGGTATGCCTTTTTCGTTAGAGAGTCTGAAGAAAGATCTTGAGAAAGTAGGTCGCGCAATTCTATCTTCAAATGCCGGTGAACTAGCTGCTGAGCGAGCCCAAACATTAGCATCCATCAACTGGCTTGCAAGTCACGTACCGAACGCTGTTTTGGATCAACTTGGACACGAGACGAGACAACTGGTGGCAGAGGAGAAAGCGGGAGGCGATGTTTCAGACGCGTCCCAGGACTCGCGGGTCGCAAGTGTAGTCGAAAGTGATGCAATGTCCGACGTCAGCGACCTATCCCAGGAGCATTTGCACGAGCAGGAATTTGAGCTGGGACCCAACTCTGATGCTGCTGACATTGCGAATGTGACACAAAGCTATGGAGATCTGGCAATCTACACCCAACCAACAGGCTCCACAATACGGGGAAGACCACCATCTACAATCCAGTCCACACATACTAACCCACACACGGACAGTGCTGGAAGTCCCACCGATGGGCAAAAGAAAGGAATCATGGATATGCTGTCTCCTGCCGGCGACGACCCTGGTGTCCCGGGTCTCCCAGGTGGAATCCCTGCGTTGCTATCGCCTGGTGGTAGGAATGGAAATATCCCAGGGTCAAGAAAAACGAAAGGAATGAAGGGCCTTTTCAATAGACTGGCAAAACGAAGAAGTAGCGCGAAAGGTATTGACGTCGACTTAGAAGCTCTGCGTCCTTTGGATGACTCGAACCCACTACTTGACCATGACGACCCTGGATCCGGAGCGTTGTTGGTTGAAGATGACGACGCGTCTCAGTCGCTTGCGGGTTCTTCGCGACCGGAGGGCTCATCGTCTGGTTCGGCCTCTGGAAGTTTAGAAAAGGAAGTCAAACCGCCGAAGATTCGCGGAAAGCGTCTTCCTTATTCTTCGGACTACCGATGTGCTCTTTTGTTTGTGGACATTTCCGGTTTTACAAAGCTCTCGACCAAGCTTGACCCCGAGAGTCTTTCTAAGGTAGGGGAGAAGAGAGCTGCGCTGATTTGCCATACCATGATGCCACTCACCGATTTGCTGTCAGGCAATCAACGCCTACTTTCAACTTATTGTGAACGTGGTCCTTGACCACAAGGGAGATCTTTTGAAGTTTGCTGGAGATGCTGTTTTCATTGAGTGGAAAGCGACCATCGACATTAATCTTGAATCATGCGTTGAATCGGCTGTCAAGTGTGGAGCAGAGATCATCTCAAGATGTGCCGACTTCTCTGTGCTGGAAAACGGCGCGAATCTGAATTCTGGGTGCTTAGTAACAACAAGTGCTGCCGCAAAAGTTGATACACTAAACGTGCATTGCGGGGTCGGAGCCGGGCAGATGGTTGGTGTTCACGTCGGAGACCATCAGCTGCGACGCGAATACCTTCTCCTTGGACAACCTATTCAACAGGCCACCGTCGCTACTGATTTGGCAAAATTGGGTGAAGTAGCTGTTTCGCCAGAGGCACACGCGCTGCTCACACGAGTTTGCCATCTTGACAAAGACATTAGCAAGGTGAACGGCAGGAAAGCCGTTGTTGTCGCCGATCGGAGCAATCTAAAGTTCTCGTCGAGAAAGCGAATGGGCATCCACCAACCTAAGATTGTCAACGATGTGTCGCGAGGAGTAACAAAACACGTCGAGGGCCTTGAAACACAAGACCTGAAGAAGTACAGGCGCATGATGTCCCTGTACGTTCACCCTGTTGTTGTCGACAACGACCTCGCAGCTGCAGACAATCTCAAGCGCATAAAAAAGATCGAGAAATCGGCACAGGAGCGTCATAGAGAAGAGGCGGAGATTCGAAATGTCTATGTCATGTTTGTCAACCCCATTCTTGAAACAAAGGTGACAAAGAACGAGAAGACAAATCGCGAAATGTACAAGATGCTGAATGACATTATGAACCTGTCTTCGAGAGAAATCAATAGATATTGCGGTCATCTTCGACAGTTCATTGTTGACGACAAAGGTCTCGTCATGATCATAACTTTTGGTTTGCGGGGCACCACAATTCCTAACTTGGTTGCGCAAAGAGCGCTACCTGCGACCATTTCCATTTACAATGCTATCCAGAATGAAATTGGAATAACTTGTAAGGTCGGCGCCACCATCGGCGAGGCCTATTGTGGTGTCGTCGGTGGGGTGAAACGTCACGAATATGCAGTGCTCGGTCCATCCGTGAATTTGGCCGCCCGCCTAATGTCATCCAAGATGAACCCCGGCATCTTGGTAGACAACAATGTCAGAATGTTGGCTCATCGGTCGTTTGGATTCAACGCGTTGCCTCCTGTCACAGCAAAGGGATACGCTGAACCGGTACCGATTTTTGAACCATTAAGCCCACTCGAGCGATCATGGGGGAAGCTTCAACCGAATTTTGTCGGAAGGAAGGACGAAATCCTGCAGATTTTGGGAATAGCGAGAGACATGGTCTTGCGAGAATCGCCTTCGAGGCTTGTTATTGTGCAGGGGAAAAGTGGGATGGGAAAGTCGACCATGGTGGCGCACACTATTGAGCACATTCGAAAATTGATGGGTGCCAACAAGCACCGACTTATCGTGACAAAGAATGTGAGCAGGGAGAGCGATGCCCTGATCCCTTTTGGGTAAGTCTTGATTCCTCGAGTGCGCTTGCATCCTTCTTCAAATTCTAACCTTCCATGGTAGTGTATTTCGGTCCATTCTGAGGGACGTTCTCAAGTCCTACAGGGAAGCCCACGACGACAAATCAGTACCATCGTCAGGCGGGTCGATCTTTTCGTCCCTTCAGCAGTCCATCGCCTACGAGAGCCTCGCAGATTTCTCTTCGGGGCAGTCTACTGCGAATTTATCCGCTGGAAAATCGTCAGACGTGATTAAAAGTCTGTGTCGTGAGTTGGACATGGCACCTTCATATGTTGACCACATTTTGCAATCTTTGCTTGGTCTTGAAAAGAGAACGCCAGCGGGAAACACAGCAATAAAGTCAAAGCCCCCACCCCCAAAGATGATGGTCTCGTTTATGACTCGAGCGTTCAAACGATGTACTCAAGATGCCCGGTTGGTTGTCGTAGCACTGGATGATCTGCACGAAGCGGATGAGTACTCTTGGAAAGCTATCAGAGAAATCTACGAGACAACGCAAAATGTACTCTTCATAGCTACTACGTACCCCGAGGATGCTCGGAATATGAAAGTAGAAGACGACTTCTGGAAAGACTTGACGAAAAAGCACTCGCGTACAGGTCGCTTTGTAACGATTGCACTCAACCCATTGAATCGCGAAGACATCACTTTGATGATCATGAAAAGTCTTGGATTGCGAAGGAAGGAGGTGAAAGACGATGTCCTCGAAGGTGTCACCATTCAGTCCGGTGGTCTACCGCATTTCATCAACGAGATCCTCGAGCACGTAAAGCGACAAATGGCTGTTGACCCAGAGTTTGAAATCAGTGACATCAGTTATGAATCATTCGGTGATTTGGTCCTGCAGAGACTCGACAATTTTGACCTCACTACAAGGAATATGCTCAACATTGGTGGAGTAATTGGCCTTTCATTTACATTGGATGAGGTTGTGGCAGTACAGATGAGGAACAGTGATAGCGCAGAGGTAGCCGTTAGAAATCACGCCGAGGAAGCACTAAAGGTCGCTGTCGACGGTGGCATTCTCGAATGCACCGAAATTGAAGTGGATGACGATGACGGAACGAAAAAAACAAAGAAGTATGCTTTTTACCACGCCGTTTGGAGGACGGCGCTGCTGAATCTCATGCTAGTAGGACGCAAGCGTGATCTGCATAAAAGTATCGCCGAAACTCTTGAGGCGCAAGAACACGACGTCGGTGACTACATGTTCAGCACAAAGCTTTTTAACCACTGGATATGCAGTGACAACTTTGGAAAGGCTGCAGAGCTTGCTCTTACCGTCGGAAAGCATTTTGAGGAACGATTGGGTCTTCCAGCACAAAGTATCCGGCTCTACAACGACGCGTTGGATCTACTTCGCGAAGAAAAAGACAACGGCACCGGAATTGGTGGTTTTTCGAACCGAGTGTTTGAGGAAGCCGATGCCAATGAACTCGGGTATATCATCCGTCTGCAGGTGGCTCTCGGAAAGGCACTGGGCCAGGCCCAGCGCATGACTGATAGCGTCACTGCTTACCAAGATGCGCTCCGAATCACCCAAGCCGCAAAATCAGCCAAGCTACTCAAGGACAGGTCGATTTTGTTCCCGGTGTTTGCGGGTCTATCTCAGGCCTTGAAGCGAGGGCACATTGTCCAGGACGCCGAATGCAAATACGAAAAGGCCATGCTGCGGCGCTATGTCCAGGAGACAAAGATTCACGGCGATCCCATCAACTGCATACATGCCATGTCGCTCCAAGCGGAAATGTACGCAAGATTCGGCGACTTTGCCAACGCGGTGGAGTGCCACAAGCGAGAGGTTGAACCCTTGTACGACGTGGAAGCCCATTCATTAGATCTTTGCGATGAGTATGGAAGTGATCTCGGTGCTCAGTGCATTGCCAATAGCGCCACGTGGAATAGTCAGCTCGGGCGACAAGACGATGCCCTTGGCACTTGTTGGTTTGTGGTCGAAGAGCTCATGCCCAAGATTGAGAAACGCAATGTGCATGCGTCTTTCCTGATTCTGTACCCCATCGTTTGGGTCATGAAGGAAAACGGATTTGCGCTGGAGGCTCGTGACTTTTTCGACGAGTATGTTTGTGAAGCATACACAGAGTTCTTTGGTGAAGGACGATCTACTTTCTTTCTGCCTCTTTACGATCCCGTTATGATGCTGCTCGATCTCGCAGGTAATGCTGATACGGACGAAGATATGATGGCAGAGTATGTTGACTGGGCGATTGATGTCGACAATCTTGGCTTTGGTACCCTGATCAATAGCAAAACGGGTGAAATGGGGCGAACGGCGGATTCGATTGCTGCCGAAATTTGCTATATTTTGGCGCAAAAGGTGGAAGACGAGAGCAGCAAGGCTACACTCATTGAAAATGGTATTGAGATTGCTACGGAGGATTTGGATTTCACCAAGGAAAAGAAGTTGGCTGTAGCAGAGGAGTGCACGAGGAAAATTCTTGAGAAGCTACAGGATCTCGAAGGGTAACGACGAGAATTTCCAGTAGTGAAGCAGGTGGTGGTTGCGTTTGGCTTTCCTCTCGGAATATGCTTTACCTATCTGTCCTTTACAATAGTTCTACTTGGCTTCTTGCCGTCAAGAATAGACAACAGTTTTCCTTTTATTCGTCTGTCTGTCGGCCCGCCATCTGCATGAAACGACTTCATGGACTGAAATCATCACCTGCGCGCGCCAGCATTGGTTTTGGCGCGCGCTACATTCGTACGTATCCAACCAATTGTAACGGATTCAAGCATCTGCGCCATGTTGCGAAACGACGACTAAAACCCACCACCCACCATGGCTATTTCAAATGCCACTTTTGTAGCTCGCATCCACAGTTCATTGACAGCAAGGTCATCAAAAGTCAATGCAACCCCATAACATGACCGATCTTCCTCAGCATAGCGACAATGTGGATGAAGAACTTCGACGGATTCAGCTCGCACTAGACGCGGTCTTTTCTCCCCGGCCAGCTGGGCCCTCCAATCAACAGGACGCATCGGCACAGTGGTGGGAACAGCGACAACTGGCCGACCGATATCTCACGAGCTTTCAAGGGTCCGAAGTCTCTTGGATGGTGTGTGACAGGCTATTACAGGATTCTGTTATTGGCAACCCCAGCAGTCCTCAGGACGCCGTTCAACAGCAACAGCGGCGATTTTTTGCAGCACAAACGCTACATACGAAATGTCGCGAGAGCTGCTTTCAGCTGCCCGTGGCGTCATTACCCTCCTTGCGAGACTCTCTACTAAATCACTTAAAGAGATATTCGGCAGTTGGAGACATGGCTCTGACAAACCGTTTAGCCATGTGCATTTCTGCCTTGGCAGTACAAATGTCTTGGACGACCATTGTCAGCGATTTGCTATCGACGACGCAGAGTCAGGACCGCAACGTCAGCTTGCAAGTTCTGAAAGTATTGCCCGAGGAGTGTGCATCCGATCGTCTCATTCTAGTGGACGAGAATGTACGCTATCATATGCGAGATCATTTAGTGTCTAGTTCGGCACATGTCTTTCACTTTCTGCAGACTTTTGGAGGACCGCATGAGCGAATATTTCAAGTCTTTCATACTTGGATTCGATACGTTCCCGTCCCTGCTGCTGTTTTGGTGGATACCGCCTTGGTGGAGGGGGCTGTAAGGGCCTTGGTGGATCCCCTCTCGCTCGAAGTGGCAACGGATGTCCTGGTGGAAATTCTACGAATGTATCCGAGCCATCACCAGGCAAATCAAGGACTCGTTCACAGGATGATCCCACTCCTCTCGAAACTTCCTTTTGATGAAGCCCTGCGATCAGAAGATGAAGACGTTCTAAGAGCCTACTGCCGGGTTATTACGGAAATGGGAGAGTCATACATGAGTCTTATCCTTTGGGGCCCACAAAACGAGTCATCACAGCTAGTGGAATGGATCGTCCGATGTTCTGCTATTGGCGAAACGGAACTTGCGAGTATTACATTGCACTTTTGGTACCGAATGGTGATTGACCTAGAGTCTGTCGAGCCTTACGAGTACCGTCAAGAGCTGGTGGATCGGTACACGCCACACCTGCTACAGCTCATCGACATTTGTACCGTCAGCTTGATGCGATATCCACAAAACTTTGACGAACTCTCAGATGATCGAATAGACGATATTCATCGAGACCGCTTCTACGTCTCGGAAACAGTGGAAGATTGTTGCCGTTTGTTAGGTGGTCACGTTGTATTGCAACAGCTGGGAAACTTGCTGCGAAACGAATGCCGACGAGTTGATGGAAATGTTCAGAATGACTGGCAGGGTATCGAGTCCTGTCTGACATCCATCCAGGCCATTTTTCGATTTGTCCCTAGCGACGAGGCTGAAATACTGCCGTTTTGCTTCGACATGGTACCACAACTTCCTCAAGATATTCAACCATTGCGTTTCACTGCGAGCAAACTAATTGGAAGATATGCATCCTGGCTGGCGGCTCATCCTCAACTGCTTCAGCCTCTACTGCCTTTTTTGGCTCAAGGACTTTCTATCCCACACTGTGCTCCCGCTTCTGCTGTCGCGATTAAGGAGTTGTGCCAATGCTCGAATCAACAAATGTCCATGGGAGAACCAGTGCTCCAGCTGTACAATGAGATTAGTGCCCAACCGGGTCGACTGGACTTGAAAGATGAACTTGAAGTACTGGAAGGTGTTTGCCGAGCCGTTTCAAGGCACATTCGCGATACAAATGATACAGGGACTGTCTATGTGCAACGAATCGTGCAGCCCATTGGCAGTAGGCTGGCAAACAGTGTAGCAGATCCGAATACGACGGCCAAGCAACACATCATTCCCGAAATCGAACGGCTTACTGTTATTATCCGATTCTTGACTGTGCCAGCAGTTGGAACAGGTCCCCATCCGATCATCGACATTGTTGCATCCAGCTGGAATCTTTTGGACGCTGCATCCAAGCGGTTTCCTCAGGACAATAATCTTGCCGAGAAGATATGCCGCCTTCACAAACATGCCTTGCGAACGTGTGGTGCGGTAGCCTATGCCCCCATGTTGGACGCACTCATGGATCAGCTGGTCCGAAGTTATCAAGCTACCCGGTTGTCCCCCTTTTTGTACGCGGCTAGCATTTGCGTTACAGAATATGGCAGGGAACCTCAGTTCGCCCCCAAGCTATTCGATATGATCAATGCCTTGGCCAATACGTCCTTCTCCTTTTTACGCAATCTTGATGATCTCACTCGCCATCCTGATGTAGTAGAAGAATTGTTCTACTTGGTAGGTCGCATGGTGACGCACTGCCCAGGACCTCTGGTAACGAGCCCACTCTTGCCATCCTTGTTTCAATGCGCCGCTGTCGGTATGCAGCTGGATCATCGCGACGCGAACCGAGGAACTTTGAACTTTATCGAAAATACCATTGCGTACGGCTTATCCTTGCGCGAACGCAACCTGCCCGAATCCAAGCAAGCGCTCGAGCTAGTGTTGGCCACGGAAGGCCAAGCCATTGCGCAAAATCTGGCGTTGGCGCTCATGGGGGAGTTGCCAGCCTACAATGTGGATACGGGCAATGGATCCATCGCTGGGATTCTGTGGAAGATGAATCTCATGTCACCGGCAATAGTAGCTCAATGGATGACCCTGGCATTGGCTCCTGCCCCCGAACGTGCCCGCTTGGACTTTTTGGGAGCCTTGGATAGCGGTCTCCCTCGAGAGGATTTCAATATGGCTGTACGTGCTTTTCGAAGTGCCTGTGACAGACATCGCAAGTTTCACAAAGTTCGACGCCCCTAAGATCTCTTTGGAAGAATTTGTTCAGGAGCTAAATTAAGAAAAGTACTTGCGGCCTTATTATTACAGTGTTACTTTTGCGTGGATTTGGCCAGTTCCAAATCTCCTTCCGGCTCGTCTTGATATTCCGATAACATTTTTTGCATATCTTCGGGGAGGCGTTCTCGTGATGGCGGCGGTTCGTCGCCGTGTCCACCACCACCACCATGCTTCTTGCCGCCCTTTTTGCTCTTACCCATAAAGTTCATAACCATGGATCCTACCGAAATGACTAGACCCAGAGTTTGCCACCCATTCAAGTGGTGTCCAAAGTACCAAATAGAAAAGACCAGTGTTGTAATCTTTCGTGCCAGCCCAATGATCGAGCAAGTCAAGGCTCCAAATTTGGCAATGGTGACAAAAATAAAGACTTGTCCGAGTGCCCCAGAAAGTCCTAGAGCAACTAGTAAAAAGCCCATGTCCGCACACATTTGTACAAAGACATGAACTTGATTGAGAACCAGCAGTGAGACTCCTGCCAGAATGGTCTTGCCCAGCTGGATATTATACATGAGATCAAAGGGTTGGACGCTATGAACACTCATGAGCTTGTCTTCATAGGCTCCCGTGCCTCCATCAAAGCAGAGCGAGATAAACAAGAGGACAATTCCAATCAACTGAGACGACGCCTCCTTGTCGTCGTCATTGCCACCTTTTCTCTTGTCTCCGCCACCCATAAAGAGGGCGACACCGGAAACAATCATGGCCACGTTGATGTACTTTCGCGTGTCATATCGTTTGCCCATCAATGCGCCCATGAGCATGACAGGGACAGGTTTACAACTCTTGGCGAGGACCTGAATGGGATAAATCACATATCTGACAGTTGTGATTAGGTGAGGACGCTGCTGGATGGTGACACGTCTGACAGCCTTTCATAGTTCTTACCTCAATGATCGTACGGAACAAAAGGTACTTCCCATACTGGTCAAACCCAAAATGGCAAATCGTGCCGGCGGAATCGTCGTGGGAGTCTCTGCTCGCACATAGCGTCCCGCCGCTGCGGTCAAGGTGTACAAACCCGACGTGACAAACAAAAAGGAGAGTTCGTGCAATTTACGGCCTCCACTGGTGGTGTACTCCAGCAAGACTCCATACACGACAAAGGACGCCATGATTCCCAAGAAACACAGAAACAACCAAAACAGCTCTGTTTTCTTGTTATTAGGAGGAGGAGGTTCTTGAATCAAGGTTTCCATCTGTACGGGATCCACGGATTCATCGAGAATCGATGCCGCTCGTTTGGAGGGAGACACGCCATGTTCCTGATGATGATCCAGTGGAAAATCATCGTGCTCTCGTTCACTCTGTTCTAATTCTAGAGCAAACTGATGATGCTCTTCTTTTGGAGAGGCGGCATTTTGAAGAGTCACCACTTGTCCTCCAGCCGCCATGGTGGCATCATTGGTGGTGCTGCTCGGCTGCTCGGCGACCTTGGACTTTGGCTTTTTCTTGTGCTTTTTCTTGGCTTTGCCAGCACTGGCGGCACCTCCGGCGGTAATCACCTTGAGCTTTTCACCTTCCATGGTCATGTTGTGAGGAGTTTCAGCAAGAGGAGTCGACAAAAACCACAACGCCATGGTCCGAGGGTCGGTGGTGACCCCCAACAAGTGTCATTTTCTCGGCAGGCGCCCCACCCGCACCGCAACAATGATGATGATGATGTAAAGAGGGGAGGGAGAGGAAGCCACTCCATCCAAGGGATCTTTGCAAAACTATTTACGTAGGTACGATAATGTACATACGTACCGGTACCCACCCTTGTTGCTCATGCAAACACGAGTTGCCGCCGCCGGCCGGCTTCATTCATTCGACTTGCTGGATCCAACAGTTTGATAAACAATCTTCATGTCTGAAGAATTTAAATTCCATTTTGAAATGGCAGACAGCAAGCCGACCTTCCTAGTCCAACCTTTTTCCACACACATCAAGAGAGCCCGAAACAGGGGAATACTTCTTCCGTCTCCCTTCATCCATCACATTGTCACAACGTGAGTGCTGGAAAGCAAGCAAGCAAGCAAGCTGGAAACAAGTTCTCATCGTCTGATTGATTGCCATTTAACAGAATGCCTGCTCCTGTTGTGGCGAACAACCACCACCAGTCAAAGTCGCCGTTGCTTTCCCGGGAAGAACAATTGCGACGGTGGAAACAACGACGAGCTCAAGCGCAAGAACAACAAAAAAGTGGCAGTGTTTACAATCGTCCAGTACCGTCACGAAAAGTCGTCAAAGTTCGAGTCTTGCGAAAATCGCCCCCACCTCCCACCCAACGAGAAACCAGTGCCGCGGTTCGTCTCTACGAGCAAGGAACCGTGGCCTCTCGACTCAAAGCCAAGAAACTTAGTAATCCTTCGACAGCAATCGCCTTTGCGCCCAAGCCACGACCCTATCCATCCACTTTGCCACGTGCGAAAAGCGAAGAACAACCGAATCCAACCAACCATGATCAAGAGGACGGTCGTCGAAAATCAGAGCCTCATCCACCTACCAACAGGGGGAGTGGAGACGCCGGGAAAAACACTTCTGCTGCGGCACTGAAACTATCATCACGTCCTTGCAACCAAGAAGGTACTACAAATTTATTGATACTTCGGCATGAAGCGGATGGTGAAGATGCCGCAGTGTCTCCCCTTTCTTGTTCCTACCGGTCATCGGCATTTGGATCCCCAGTCCTTCTTCCGGATGGATATCATTCGCGGCGTCCCAAGCAATATGATCATATCGAGCCAAAGAAATTTCAAGATGATGACTACATGGGAGGCTGCGAAAGCCTGGTTCGAAACTCGATATCGCCAATCGACAAGTACTCACCTACTGCTGCTGCTGACGCTGACCTGGAAAACGATGACGACCATGATGATGATTCGAACGGTCAAGATGAAATTTTGATCAATGAAAACAACTCTCAGGAGTGTATTGGCAATGTCACAACGAGAAGCCAAAGGTCCAGAGGGCAGTCATTTCTTAGCTTTAGCGTCAATGATATTGATTATGAAAATTGGAGTAACTGGAACACTCCATCGGGGATTCTATTGCCAGCGTCGCCCTCGCAACGGGAGCGGGGGAATCACACGAACAGCGGCGAGGCCAAGGATGCTACCTTTGACGGGCTTGCTATAAATTGTCAAGAAAATGATCCATCCCCTTTGCTGCACCATGAACAAGGAGAGCAACCGGAGAGGGAAAATGGCTCGAACAGCAGGGCCGAGGATGCTGATGTTGACGGGCCTGCAACTGGCCAAGAAGATGATCCATCCCCTTTGCTGCACCATGAAGATAAAGAAAACGATCGCAACAATGGAGATATATCTCGCGAGTGTTGTTTGATTAATGTGGCTTCTACTACAGGGCATCCAGAAGGCGATGACTTGGATGAAGACTCGTTTGATTGGAGAAACGAGTTGTCTCCAGATGTGCCCATTCAAAAACGATCATTTCGAGATTCAAACAGCGGGGCCAAGGATGCTATTGGCGGACTTACAACTGGCCAAGACGATGATCTAGCTCCTTCGCTGCACCATGAAGACGAAGAAAAGGATCACAAACATGAAGATGTTTCTCGGGACTGCTGTTTGATCAATGTGGCTTCTACAGGGGCGCCAGCAGACGATGACTTGGACGAAGACTCGTTCGATTGGAGAAACGAGTTGTCTCCAGATGTGCCCATTCCAAAACGATCACTTCGAGATTCAAACAGCGGGGCCGAGGATGCTATTGGCGGACTTGCAAATGGTCAAGACGACCCATCTCCGTCGCTGCACCACGAAGACGAAGAAAACGATCACAAGAATGTAGACATTTCTCGGGACTGTTTGATTAATGTGGCTTCTGCAGGGAATCCAGAAGGCGATGACTTAGACGAAGACTCGTTCGATTGGAGAAAGGAGTTGTCCCCAGATTTGCCAATTCAGAAAAGATCACTTCGAGATTCAAGCAAATTTCGAAGAGAAGCTCCTTTGATGGGATTGCCGAATGCAGTGTCTGCGAGGAATAGTAATATTTGGCGAAATCTCAGCCCGAAATTCGACCCGCCTGCGCTAGCCGCGTCTTCCTCCTCGATTCATTCTGAAGGCGACGAAACAGAGCTTCATCACAACCCGGAAAAGGAACAGCACAAGCGATCACTGGTGCTGGATCCATCAGATTCCATTGATTCGACGACGAAATCAGACGACGAAGTCGACTGCCCCGATGAGGACTTCGACGTCGACAGTCAAGAAGAAGACGAAACTTTGGCAGTACCACTTGCGGCAAGTGAGGGCGATGATGATATCGTAGAAGATCCCGAGCCTTTGAAGGAGTTGCCAGTCACAATGACTCAAGTGGACGGAAAAACCATTTTGCAACCTATTCGAGAATGCCAGTCACCGGCAGCTCATTCTATCACTGCACAAGAGCCCGATTGCTGCTGCTGTTGCTGCAACAGCACTCGTGGTGTCCTCATGGATCTGCGGAACCAGGTCGCCGAGCTCCACTGGCGAGCTGAAATATCTGAAACCGAGAAACAAAAATACCAAAACCAAATTTACGCTATACGGAAAAAGTACGAGAACAGAGTTACGCCCTTTCGAGACTTATTTGAAGAGGTAAGTTGATGCGCGGTAGCATGATGACTCGAGTTTGAGAGTTTATCTTACTTTGTTTCATTTTTCAGGTGGCCAGCCTCCGAAAAGAAAATGAAAAGCTATCAAAAGAGAATAAGCAGACAACGGCGACGCTGCATTCTAGCGTCGCCGATCTGCAGCGGCAAATGACAAAGGCCCTAAATATCGCTCTGAGCCAGAAGGCCACGCTAGAGGCCAAACTGCAAGACGCCGAAGCCACAATTGTAGACCTTGAAGCGGAGTTGGGGGAGCTCCAAATCGAAGAAGGAGGGTTCGATACGTGCAACACTGAAGAGCAGTCTGTATAGACTTGCCGATAATGTAGGCTTCTCGCGTCTATACACTATCTTCTTCAAACATGTCAAAGTCTTCGTCTTCATCGTCGTCACTGTCGTCTTCTTCGTCATCCAAATCTAGAACGCTTCCAATCATATCCGAGACTCGATCCAGCTGCCCCTCTTCCAACGCTTGTTGCATTTGCTGCGCTACGATTTCGTCCTCTCGCTCGCTACCCTCCAAGCACTCGACAATTGCAAAGTTGAGCTCCTCAGAAGTCGGCTCATCATCAAAAGTGGCCGCCACTTCAAAGTCGGCGTCTGTATCTGGGGAAGTATCGACAAATACATGCCAGGGTCTATTATGAAATGCGTTGAGCACGATGTTCGCAACCAACGTCGATCACACGACTAGCATGGTCGTACTTACCTTGGATAAGCTCGAATCACCATGGCTCGGGTAACACCGTGGTGATTGGGACCAAGTTGTTGTGCACGCTTCATCGCTGCCTTTAGGGCCTCATCCTCTATGTCGTCAATGTCGTCGTCTGCAGCCGTGACGTTTCCATCCTCGCCGTCACCCTCGGGGTTATTTGTTTCTTGAGTTTCATCGTCGCCTTCGCTTTGAGATTCCTGAATAAACTCGCTGGCCACTCGACCGGACATATATTGCACCGAAAGTAAACGAAGATGATACGCCGTTTCGAATTCGGGCGGGAGTCCAGCGACAGGGAGCATGTGGTAGTTCAAGACCACCAACGGCTGTTGAATTGGCTGCCTATCATCCTCCGGGAAAAGTAACTCTCTCATGGCCGTTAGACCCTCTTCATCGTCTGGCTCAGGAGCAACAATCACCACAAGCTTGTCTCTTCGTTCCACGGGATCAAAGCCAAGGGTGCTCAACGCGACCACCTCTGGAGCGGCCAAGACCATCGTTCTTCGGTATTCTAGCAGTTGAGAAACTTTGGGGAACACGATTTTTACTCGGTTCCGCGTACTTTTCAAGCCTTGCAAACCCGCTGCTATTGGCAAGATTGCAAGCTCAATAAATTGAACCAAAGTCTCGGGGTCGGAACTCAACTCTGCATCCCGGACATCTACAAGCATTCGTTGCTTGCCCCCAAGCACAGCGGCCAAAATGGCGGCTCCCGCGGCATCAGCTGCATCGCTTACAGTAGCCGGCGCCGTGCCGAAAATCAAAGAGTCGTCAAAGGATTCCACCACTCTCCCTGATGGCTGCTTATCTGTTGCCGAGACGTTTCGTTCCGTTGCTTCTACCTTCTTCTTTTCACTGGGGTCTTTGCTGTCCTCATTTTGAGCGCCTTGTGCCAAGACATTGGACTGAAGACCTGCTTCTCGTAGTAGCTGAATCACCTGCGCGAAAGCTTCGGCCGTTGCTGTAAGTTCTTCGGCCGACCTTTTCAGCCGATGAATCTCCATCTCTTGCTTCGCGACAAGTTCCTCCAAACGAGTTATTCTTAGCATAAGTTTTCGCTCCAAGGCGGAAAGTTCATCTGACGAAGGATTGCTTTCATCATTTGAAGAATACAGACGTATACAGCGTGGCCTTTTCGCCGAGGACTTGGAAACGAAAATGCCACCCCTCTTCCTTTGACGTTGGTTGTAGTTATTGCCACAGCGACTGAATACACTATTGGGGCATTCATGATAGTAAGCCATGGACTTTTGGCAATTTGAGGACAGTAGCCACGCTAGTAGCAGCAACACTGTAGACATATTGTGTAGACGGGCAGTAGAGAATCGTGTCCTTCGCTGGTGTGATGCCGACAACCCAGAACGAAAGCCATCCTTGCAGCCGCCAGTGCGCCCAACATTTCTACACCCAAGCTCCATCTTTGCACGAGGCCTACTTCGAGCAAGTGCAATCTAGCTACTATGGCACTGCGACTAGGAGGAAAGTGCAAATGAGATTGCCCCTGATGGCTCCTGAAGATAATGTCGTCCAGTGACCAGCGATGAAATGAATAGATGAATGTAGTCGGAATAACTGGCCATCAAAGTGGTGGCTTGATGGCAATAGAGGATCGAGAGGAGAGCGGGGAGAGCCTTTTTGGGCGGGAAATCAAACATCTTTTGATGGGCGTAACAAACGTCATTCGCCGGCCTGCGCGAGAGTTCCGCGCGCGAAGTCGGTCACCGAGGACGTGGAGCTGTGAAGCTTGGTACTCAGGTAGAATGGACACAGACCTGTCTGCATACCTTTGTTAATAATTCTTAATCCCAAGTTCGTTATCGTTAATTGACACGTCACAGGCGGGATCGAAACTCAGAACACCACTTCTGTTCACTCGGAATAATACGGGCGACCATCAACAAAAAGCGTTGACGATGACCAAAACGCGAAAAGAGGCGAGAAAGTTCCACAGCAACGTCGCTCATTGAAGTAATAAGGAAGCTCGGGAACAACACCAGCTTTCATCTCGACTACAGAGGGCTTGTTGCTTCCAATTCGCAACCTATCAGTGGTTCTTTGGGTGTTACTATCCCTTCGATTTTTTTTGTTTTCCGAATTTTATCATCAGCGATGAGGCTACAAAGTTCAGCGCAAGAGGACTCCCAAGCGGCTGGGGGCACCGATTCTTCAACTTTGTGCGTGACTTCCCACCGAAGTTTGGAAGGATGCGACGTTTTCCAATCTGCCATGAGACAAGATTATACGGTGAAACGATTGCAAGTCGAACCGAGCTTCTTTACTAGCGAAGGTTGCAGGTCACCAACGATGAAGCACGCCAAGAATCTGTTTCAAACTCTCAGTCGAATGGTCGTCCTAGAGGAAATGCGAATATATGGCAACATGTCGTTGGACAATGTTCTTGATGTTCTAGTTATCGCAAACGCAATCGCGAATCATCCCCGTCTAAGAATTGTTGAATTCAGGGACTTTGTCGTTTACGCAAACGATCATAAAGGTTCCAAGCCTCTCCTGGAGCCTCTCATCAACGCTGTTGCTACACTGAAACATCTCGAAAGTCTTCAGTTGAAATGTTTCGCGTGCTACAAATCATGGCGTCGTGCGTTTTGCAGCAGCCAAGCCCTCAAACCACTTTGCAGGACCCATGGAGTGGTGCGTTTGGATCTTTGTGGTATCGGCCTTCGAGACGAACACTTCAGGACCCTCACAGAGGAGATTGGAAGCAACGATGCAACTCGGATATCAGAGCTTCTACTGAATGGAAACGAGAACACGGATGTCGGGCTTTGTGATATTGCCGGGTTGCTGCAAAGAAACGGGACGATTGAAAAACTCGAAGCTCACAGCATGCGGAGACCGAATGAATCTACTTGTGCTAAGATTTTACAAGCGTTGGAAAAGAACTATGTTTTGCGGCACTTCTTGATCAATATTCCTCATAACTTCCGATCCGAGATTGATTTCTACCTGCTTCTGAACCGTGCAGGGCGCAAATCAATGCTAGATCCCAAGGTCGGACCGGCACAAATCGTTAATGTATTGGAAGCTGCTAATGACAATGTGGGCGTCATGATGTTTCTACTTCGGGAGAACCCATCCCTATGCCAAATCCAATCGAAGAATGTGCCGCTAGAAGAAAGCTCGGAATCATTTATCAACGACGACCCACCACATGCCGAGGAGACCACTGAGACAAGTACAATCGAAGAATCCGAGGAAGAAGGTAAGCATATTTCTGTTCCGGAGCCGATTCGGTCTATAATTAGTGTGAGGCTCATTCAACGCGCCAAACCCATGCGTAGCTACCCCTACGGCGATGGATCATCAGGGAGTCCGACAACAACAGGAACATACCCGTGTTTGGAGAGGATTTTGGTACGAGGCGGTTGCTTTTGTGGCCGGTGCCAGCGATGCAGCATAGATATGGTGCACTCATAGGCCTACGAGTAACTCTACAAGAAAGTGCCCGACCCAACCCCACTTACGTAGGGCGCGGTGATTTCATTTCAGGAGTTAAGGAGGATGTGACTATCTACATGGTTACGTTTCGGAGAAAACGCCTCTCGACGAGCAGACTGGATCTATGGCAGAGCTTGGGATTCGCTGAGGAACGGTGGGGTCCACCGAATCAGTTGAAATTCAATTGAGTTCCGCCGAAGATTGGGGGCATTCGATCCCCTTACTCGATCATGACTTCGCACACCACCAGACTGTTCTCGTAAAGCAAACCGGATAAGTGGCACCTCTTCAAATTCAAATGAGTTGAAAGTCTCCGACGCGGGCGTCGTCGCAACAAATCTCGTAGAGGCACACGCACGCAAGAATATCGCACATGCTGCATCGAACTCCTCGCCCACAGCAGCAACACTTGCAGAGACACATTAGCACAAAAAGTATTCCAAGTGCGCACCCGGCCGCTGCAGCTGTTTTTTGGTCGACTTTAATGGCAGGGAGGCGTCTCTCAGCGCCACGGAGCCCGGTGGGCTCAATGCCTACGGATGAAACGTCGACGGGAATGCAACTCGAATAAGCCACATAGACACCCAAAGTAATAAGAACTATCCCAAGGAAGCTTGCAATGTATCTGACACTGCGACCCCTGTGTTCTTTTGACAATGAAATCATTTTTTAAACGGAACGGGCACTTCTACCGCGTATGTTGATTGCACTTTGGTTTGTTGGACAATTTCCTTGGAAATTGACGACTCTTCAGCGAGGATAAAATTGATGCTGCTGAGGCTTCGAATGAGTCCTAGGAAGGCGTCGATGAAGTGGATTGGGTCTACGGACTATCATATCGACCGTTGAGGCCATCAGGTCTTCTACTAGCAAGTCGACGGTAGATCACGGATGCACATCTATCGGAGTGCTGTTTTGTTGACGTCCTTTGCCGTCACATTAAGCATGACTGAAAACCGACCTGCCTCCAACGTTGCTTCGCTGGGTCCCGTTTCTCGTGTTACATCAACAGAAATGTTACTTCTAGACCACATATAAAATCATCTAATTAACTTTGTTTGAAGCAAGGGATGGGCGAGAATGGAACCTAGGTGAACTACGCCACATTCGAAGAAAAATACCCAATTTCATATTCCATATTCAGCATTTAATTGTTTTATGTTGAACACTTTTACGGGAACAACGGTTGTTGGCATCGCGAGAAGTCTAATTACTAAAGGTTAACGTTAAACTTTAACTGCATTATCCAAAGCATGGTTGGTGGGTGTGACATTGACTGTGGTTCTTGCACTGCGATGGGTTATAAATTTTGACCAACCCATAAAGGTATCGTGGAAGAGAAAGAAAACACCATGGCCGCCAAGACTGAGAGCCCTACTAAGCTTAGCCCAACTGAACGTTTGGCAAGGAAGAGAGCAGCAGCTCGGTTGAGACAGCAGCGCTGCCGTGCTCGAAAGCGGGAAGCGGTTCTTGAACAGCGTCGTAATGACGATGGTGCCCACCAAGGCTTTTCTCGGTCCCAAGACTCAGGGTCCGACGTCCCCAACCACTGTGCTCCAAGCCACAGTTCCCCATTTGGTCTTGTTCCGCCAAAGAGATTCCCTCTTTCGTCGCCACAAAGAGAGCCGATTTTCAACTGTGTCTCCTTCGACTCGCAGCGTTCGTTCGAAGAGGCTCAACGTGCTCATGGCGTACCAATGGTCTCCCGAAGCTCATCAGAAGAGAGCATCGCCACCGCTGAACCTTCGTCTCCCCGGACGCACAAAGTCTTGAAAATCGTCACGGCCCCTCAAACTAAAGCTGAAGAACCGCTTGTGGCCGAAGAGGAGGCAGCCATCGCAGCCATGCTGTCCCTGAAATCTGGCTCTACGCCCCCATCCTCGCCTGCTTCGAAAGCGAAAGAAGAAAGCCCTCGTCCTAGCGTAACGCGAACGAGTGCCCCGCCGACAAAGTATCGCTACTACCGAGACTGGGAGCATCCTGCTTACGAATCATTCGGATACATGCGACACGGACGAGCGCCTCCCCCATACTACGGCATGGGGATGCACCATCGAGCCGGTGCTCCTGCTCCACGCTATGGATACTACCCGCCAGCATACAGCAAAGGGTACTCCAGATGCGATTACGAATAGATGATCATAGACGCCACACTCGGAACGAGAATAGCGAGCACTTAAAAAAGGGGGAACTTTTGCCTGGGATATCCAGTGCAACTGTAAAGAAGAACAACTACTAATACAAAAGCATTATTGTAAACTACCTTGTAATGCTTCTTCTAAACACATTCAGATTCTAATAGTATCAGTACTAATAGCCAGCGGTTGAGTGCTCGATTTGCAATCAGTTTCTGGAGTGCGTTCAGGTTGCTTTGCATCGCTAAGCACCAGCGAAAATTTACAAATGTTAGTACCCCTTTCCATCGCGACGGTTGTAGTACTGCCTTGTTCTTAAAAGCTTCTACATTAGCAGATGGCAACCACCTACTATGGAAGCTAGAGAGAGACTGTAATATCTTCTGTATTGGAAACTAATAGCACCCGAACTAGAAGAGACAAGGGCAGATGCTTTAGCTAGGAGCGGATTAGCTTATTTTGAGTTTCTCAGGTGATCTGACGTCGATGTCACACATTGACGAGAACAGCAGAAATGTTGGTTTCGAAATGAAGTTGGACGAAGTTCACAAGATTGCTTTCGGATCGTCTTTGCCCATTCCCGCGCAATTTTGAATGCGAAGCGGATGGACTGCCTGTGTAGCAGCAGTCGTGGTGTCACACGAGACCCGCCATCCCCGTTCTTCTGTCGACGTGCTTCATTGGTGGGGGGTGGGAGTGGGGGATGGGCAAAAGGGGGAACGCATTTCCACCGTCCAGAAAAATATGCGACAGGCGTAATCCACCGAGCGAGCAAGCCCTCCCTGGCCCTCCTGGAAGCAATTGACCCAACGGATACAACTAACTCTATGGCGACGATGATCGGCCCCAAGACGACTCGGTTGGTCTTATTGTCATGGTTGCAACTATCTCCGCCATTTCTATTAAAACTGCAAGACCACTACCAAGGAAGAAATGGACGAGGTTGACTACGGCCACCCCGAATCCTTCTTTGTGTTCATTGTCGGGCACTGCAAAGAATGGCCGGAAAATCGAGTCGAGCAAGGCGACATTGCCTTGTACAACGAATATTTGGCAGCTGGCGTTCCGCCCGATCAGATCTGCCATGTCAAAGACGGAAAGTGTACCAATACCAACTGTCAGAAGCAGCTCATCAAATTTCTTGAGGGTACACGGCCGCGAACTACATTGGTGTTTTACTATGGCGGCCACGGCTCACCAGAGGGATTTAATACTCGAAAGGCCATGTGGAAGTATCGGGAGGTGACGAGTGCAATCGAGAACTTTTTCCAGGGAGAACGAGTGCTCTACCTCCCAGATTGCTGTGCCTCTGGGAATCTGACGAGATGGCTATCTCCACCGTACACTGTCACCAAGCAGTACATTGTATTGGCTACAACTCCACCATTTATCGAGGCTAGCGATGATGCCGATGACGAGGAGTGGGTCCTGAATAACTGTTGGCTCGCAGGGATGCGGTGCAGTGACGGAAAATTGCCGTTGAGCCATATCATTGATCGTATTTCCGACCGCATTGCTTTCGCCCTCGGCGATCAATTTACTCCATACGCCACGGCTGGCGCCGACTACAATCGATGCGACTGGATGCCCCGACGCCAACCAGATGATATCACGGGGCCCTTTGAATGGGATAGACTGGATGAGCACGTACCAGAGGACGCTATAGTATCTTCGAGATGGTCGGTTGGTAGCTGCGTCTTTTACAAGCACCGTGGCGGTCCCTACAAACCTGGGGCGGATTACATACCACCTTGTTGGCTGGATGCAACAATACTTTCCGAACCGGATGACGAGTCTGTCGAGCTGGAAGTTTCATATCCTGGGAAAGGTTTGAAGTGGAACGTTGAAGCGAAGCGCAAACAGCTGATGAACAACTTTTACATGGGTCAAATGTACATGATTCCGGAACAGTTCGAAAAGGCGCAGTGCGTGCTGGCAAGAAATTTCAAATACCTTGACTTTTCCCTCGAACCAAATACCATGATCAAAGCAGCAGATTCAGATGGCGAGATCCATTCGGCAAGAGTGCTAGACTGGCGTTACTTTGATTGGGACGACTTTGTGGAATTTGATGATTGCAACCAAGAGCCACCTTTTGGTGCCCATGTGCCGGTACAATGGCTACACGACGATGAAACGGATTTGATACCTGTACAGGCCATTTCTAGCCCAAACGTAGCCAATCGGCCATTCCTAGATTCCCTCGAATCAGTCAAGGGAAAAGAGGACTTGTATGCGCGCAAGGCGTTATTTTGGAGCATCGAGTCGAGCGGGAAGACAGTATGCAATGCTAGCGACGAAATCGGTTCCAAACTCACAGCCTTTTGGCCAGAGGACGAGGAGTTGTACGATGCCAAGCCTCTGGATCCAAACAAGGTACCGCTGAAAGTGTTGGCAACGCATGCACAATTCCCACTCACGGGCAAGTACTGTCCACTAGCATACGAGGATGGAGATAAGCAGCTTTCCCCGTTATTCTATGTCGAGAAACGACGAAAAAAATCCTGCTGCTCTAAAGCTAAAAGATGACCATTGTTAGCGTCTAAGAGTAACGTTCCCCGTAACTCCTATCCATTGGTAGAACTTTCATCTGCATGTAGTGATGAATGCGGTTCAGACTTTTAGCAGTGGAATCACTCGAAGATATGATATTTAGCATCCTCAACTATTCAACACTACAGGTAGGATAGAAAAATCACCCTTCTGCGTCCGTAGCCGCGACCACGGCAACC
Source organism: Nitzschia sp. DOCU1 (assembly GCA_951394045.1). Classification (NCBI taxonomy): domain Eukaryota; phylum Bacillariophyta; class Bacillariophyceae; order Bacillariales; family Bacillariaceae; genus Nitzschia; species Nitzschia sp. DOCU1. The sequence continues at coordinate 3,569,290 of OX595986.1, read as the reverse complement.
TGCCACCGCTATACCCAGCAATAACATCGCACTTGTTCCAATCCTGAATTTCTACATGCGACAAGTCGCAAACTAGAAAACTAGCTTTGTAGCGAAATTTGACATCTTACGAACGAGTGCCGCTGCAAACTTATGAGTGCACTCTATTACACATATACATTTTGTTCACCATCCAACGAACCCCTTTATTTCGATTCAAATCGATGCTTTCGCAGGGCCGCCCTCATAGCATCCACTTGGCTGCCCTCTATGTTGTATTTCTTGGCCCTCTCCAATCGTTTCTCCAACTCTTCTTTGGACAATTTGTCAAAGGATTCCGTTGCCGTTTCCTTCTTTTGGCGCTTTGCGGCCCCAGGAGCACCCTCGCCGCGTCCACCCTTGGGCTTCCCTCGATCATCACCACCACCACGGCCGGCCCCTCTACCACCTCCTTTTCTTTTCCGTTGTTCCCGGTTTTGTTCATTACTTTTCTTGGCCACGTCAATCACCGGCATTTGGAAACGAGCCGCTCGTGCCTTTTTCTTTTCATCAAACGACATGCCTGCTGTCACTTTGGTCTTTTCCGGTGATTCTGCAGGAGCTTTTTCAGTCTCATTACCTTCTTCTTCTGTTTTCTCTACGGATTTACTCGATTCCTCCTTTTTATCGGCGGCCTTGGCTCCTTTCGGATCTTTTGCAGCGGCTGCGGGGGCCTTTGCCGGTGGATCCACTTTCTTGGGGGCGGCAGCCACCGGTTTGTCTTCCTTGGGTGGGGTCGTCTTTTCTACCACGGGTTCTCCCGACGGAGCGGGGTCCCCTGCCGGAGGTGGTTCTGCCAAACCAAATTCTTCCTCGTCCAATCGAGCCTGCAAACGATTCACCAACTCGGCTTTCAATCCCTCTGTCGACAAACCGCGTCTCTGGAGTTCATTTCGGAGATCCGAAACTGATCATGCAAAAACAAAATAACAACAAACAAATACACATGAGAATGACTTGACCCCCTATTGGCACATATCACAGCCTCTCAATATTGCAAAAGTCTGGAATCACGGTGGTTCCTTGGTGGTCCTCTATCCAATGGATCAGTTTGACTCTTTCGCAAATTTGCCGCACCTTTCAACTTTTTCACGTCTGTCCCCATTTTGATAACTAGATTACTTTGCAAAAGCTACACAAGATGACAATGATAACAGGAGCGCAATCAACGTCTTGAGCAAAATCGATGCAACATTTTTGAAACCTCGAAGCGCTGCCTGTCAACGGATGGTCATCATGGTCGTGATCGTATCGGCAGGCAGGGTGGGCAGGCCGGCGCGAGACGAGCATGCAAACGATTTGATTCGATTCATTCGACTGACAGCAGGCTCGGCGTCAAGTTTTACGCGCGCAAAATGCGGTGGATGCAAAAAGCAAGAGCGAGAGAAGATATCCATCGATGACGATGTGAGTTGGCGAAGCAACCAACCACCAGCGCCCGACAAAGATCTCTCTTGGTACCCATCTTCCATCCATTGTGTAACTCTTCGAACAACAAACTCTATCGCCAGCCATGGCATCTCGTATCAAGAATTTCTTCACACCCAAGCGCATTCGCGTCTTTCAAAAGATTGGAGCAGGAATAGCCGTGTCGTCCGTGCCCGTGCTGGTGTGGTGGAAATGGTCCATCGACCAACGCAGCAAGCGAGCCGAAGAAGTACGGACGCGAGTGCGGGTTCCCAACGTCCAATCCATCGATGATTTGATGATTGAAAGGTGTCGCCCCGGGGATGTGCTCTTGTTTGACCGGCGGTGGGAAACTTGTGCGTCAGGGCCCGTGGCAGCATTGATTTGTGTGCTGGGAAGGGCCTTTCTTTGTCGGGACGACCCGAACAAAGTAGTACAAGATGGAAAATTTGATCATTGTGGTGAGTGTGTGGTGTATTTCAGGATGGGAGTCCTGCCATGGACTATCATTGCATTATTGGCGTCGTTTCTCAATGCTATCTATTGTCGCCATAGGAATCATTGTTCCGGGATATGCGAAAAACAAATCAGAAGAGTTGGATGCTTCGAATCTATTGCTATTAGAAGCAACGGCAGGAGAGGGTATTGTGGCACGTCCCTTGTTGACACGGTTGGAAATGTCTCGGTCGCGAGAAGTGTTACTCTTACCTCTGGCTCTGCCCACGGAACGACGCAACGATAAATTCTACGAACCGACTGAAAACGTTCTTGCCACGGAAAAAATTGTTCGGAAAAAACTCGAGGAATTTCGGGACAAGTGGGTGGAACTATCCGAAACCAAAAATTACAAACGAGCGCACAATACGTTGGGTTTGATGGGTGCTTTGGCCTATGCGATTGGATATCATACGCGAAACCCGGGGCCTACTTCTCCATCGGCATGGCTAGTAACCATGGCCTTGAATGAGGCCAAGGCAGCACAGAATGTAACGGACCGAACCATTAAAGAGGCCAAGGTGGAAGACTTTCTAAGAGACTATCGATTTCAGGATCATGATGTGATTCGATTGCGTCCTGGATGGCGCTTTTTGGCACCAGTTTCCTTTCGAGCAGGCTAAAATTGGTGCACTGCAGTAAAAGTTTCAAATGATGACTAGCGACCTCTTAGAAGTTCAGCGCGAAGTAAGGAATACTCGAATTGACTAGGTAGTAGTTGTAGCAGAGGAAAAGTTGGTTTCAATCACGACCTGACTCGCAGATCTTCGAGCTCCGCGACTACACCACCGGCTGCGCATATTGCCAATACCGTAGTTTTCACGAGGTCGATGCGTAGTGCGTTCGCATCCGATCTTGCCCGCCATCTTCGTTGGCACGACTTAACCGTGCCTTTCTGCGATCCCGATGATCATGACAACACTTGATTCAACCATCCCTACAAACCAAAATGGACAAAAGAACAAATAACATGACATCTGCTTTCGATGGAGATATCCCCGTGGCGATTGCCACCCCTGAATTCGTTACAGACCATCATCATCAGACGGCAGTCCCCGCCCCGACGATGTTAACCAAGGGTCGAAGTTCGCGCGTAATAATTCCTGATTCTTCAGGCCCATTCGACCAAATCCCTTTGGGGGCAGATGAAATAAGATCCTTGAAAAGCCAAGGATTTACAATGGGCCTTATCAATGCTATGCAGCGAAACAGTAAGGTGTTTCCAATGCGGATATGGGTGGTAGATAACTCAGGTGCGTTTACTCTTCGAGGATTGTTGCGTTTCAACAAATTTTGCACAGTACTCAACTGGTTCGTTCATGAAATAAAGGGAGCATGAGCAAAGGAGATGGGCATCGGATTGCAGAAAGTCTGAGTGCGAAGTTAGTAAAGCTTGTAAAGTGCAGCCGTTGGAGTGAGTTGCAGCAGACCATCGAATATCATGCTCAAATTTCAGCCCTGATGAAAGCACCGACGGTTTTCCGGCTTTTGAATGATCCTGGAAGAATGGTTGGGCCACAACAGTTCTCTGTAGCGGAACGAGGACCAAATTTTATTGACGAGGATTTACAAATTGCAATGCAAACAATGATACAGGCGTCGCCCACTGGCTGCACACCTCTGTCCCAGCATATTATCGAGATTCGAGCCAATATCATGGATATGCTACCACAGCTACAAGCTACAGGACAGCAGGTTGTTATCATTCTTGCCACGGATGGGCTCCCGACGGACTCATATGGGGTTTGCAGTTCCATAACTCGTTCGGAATTTGAAAACAATCTGCGATCGCTAGCGGGGCTTCCCGTTTGGATTGTCGTTCGTTTATGCACGGACGAAGATGATGTGGTCGAATACTATAACAACTTGGACAGTCAACTAGAGTTGAGACTGGAAGTACTGGACGATTGGGTTGGCGAAGGCAAGGAAGTGCATCAATTCAATCCTTGGCTAAACTACGGCCTCTGCCTACACCGCATACGCGAGATGGGTTTTCATCACCGCCTCTTTGATCTGCTCGACGAAAGGAGACTGAACCTCGACGAGTTGAGAGAATTTTTCATTTTGCTGTTTGGACCCGACGAATTCGATGGTGCGCCCGACCCCAGCTTGGATTTCAAAGCCTTTTTGTACCGTGTTAATGTGGCCGTAAACAAGGAAGAAAAGCTGTGGAACCCGTTGACAAGTAAAATGTCTCCCTGGATCGACATGAAGAAGCTCAAGAGTTGCTACAGTGATAGTTGCTGCATCATGTAAAGCAACACCAATGGGGTCCCTCTGATTGCTGAGATTTTGCTGCTCGTCGTTCCATAGCTTTGGATACCAACTTGGCTACTATGTATACGCTCCCTATTACCCACCGACACTGCTCGGTGAGCTTCCATCGCGATCTTGGGAATTCGCGCGTTAAAAAAGAATATTTGTTAATAATTTTTGTTGAAATATCCACCTTCATTCCCAACATTGCCTTTAGAATTTCTTCTCAAAGTAGAAGGCTTCATTTCGCCGTTCGTCATCAACGGTCCGCAAAAGAGCAAGGGCGAGCCCAAACTCATCATTTGAACGAGACCTCGCCCCATCATCGTTTCCTTGGAGATCCAAGCACAGCATATTTACTACCTGAGCAAATAACACCTTTTGCCCGAACGCACAAGACGTCGGCGGCAAAGTAGTATCATCACAAGCACATAAATCAAATTCCTGTAAAATGGCTGGTACTGTACCTTTGAGTGTGAAATGGGGCAAGGAGTCGTTTGACTTTGACTTTGTCGTGGCGGGAGGGGTCAAAGGCCTGAAAACCGAGCTGGAGGAAAAGACACGAGTTCCTGCAGATCGAATGAAACTCATGGCGAAAAGCAAGGGTAAGCAGCATTTGACGAATCGCGTACATGCAATGTGTGTGTTTTTCCCTCACTGTTGAAATCGTGTAACTACCGTACCTACGCAGGTCTTTGGAAGGGTGTGTTGAAGGATGATTTTGATTTCGCCTCAGTCGACTTGGCGGCGGCTCTGAGCAAGTCCAAGGGCGGACCTTTGATACTTTTGTTGATGGGATCGGCCGCTGAGCTGACGGGTCCAAAGACCAAGACTGTCTTCCTGGAAGATTTGCCGCCTGAAGAAGTCGCCAAAGTCCAGGAGCCATCGGGTTTGGAGAATCTGGGCAACACGTGTTATTTGAACTCGGTCATCCAATGCTTGCGTAAGGTTCCTCAATTGCGTCGGGGACTGGACTCGTATTATCCCTCGGCAACCACGGCACAAGCTTTGTTTTTGATGTCGTTGCGGGATACGTACAATCAACTCGATCGGACGTCGAATGCCATTGCACCTTCGGCGCTAGTGCGAGCGACGAAAATGGCCTTTCCTCAATTTGCTCAGACTGGGCCGAATGGAGCTCCTTTGCAGCAGGATGCGGAAGAATTCTTTTCGGGATTGATGACTATTGCAGCCGCAGAGATGAAGGAGGATAGTCAGATCAAGGCGGCTCTGCCATTTACGTCAGAGACTGAGCTGGGTGGCGCAAACAACCTGACGGATGCACTCTTTGGATTGAAAATGGAGGAAACCTTGACTTGTGACGAATTCGACGACAAGGGTGCAGCTGGGGATGATAAAATGCAAGTGGAAGCATCAGCCGCTGGGCCTATTGAGCCACCAGTTAAGTCCTACGATTTGCTGCGAAAGCTTGTCTGTAACATCCAGGGTGGATCCGATGGCTCTGCCCAGACCAACGTCGGCCATATCGCAGAAGGAATCAACTTGTCATTGAATGGATCTATTGAGAAGCACTCTGACGTTCTTGGGCGTGATGCTGTTTGGACTCGTAAACAAAGAATCGCCCGATTGCCTCCTATCCTATGTGTGCAGTTTGGACGTTTCTACTGGAAGGCGACTCCCGATTCTCAGGATCATGCTGGTGTCAAGTGTAAGGTGATGAAACCAGTGGCGTTCAACAGCATTCTGGATGTCTTTGACTTTTGCACGGAAGATGTCAAGAAGGAGCTGAAGAAATCTAGAGACAAGGCGCTGCGGGAAGAAGAAGAGCGCATCAACAAGAAACTCAAGGGCGAAACTCTAAAAGACGACGAGGACAAGATGGAAACAGAAGAAAAGACGGAGGAGGAGGATCCCGATCTCCAAGCAGCTCTGGCCATGAGCATGCAAAGTGAGGAAGAAGCACCCAAGCCTGTCGGGCCTGGATTACCTGCCAACTTTCAAGGACAGTACGAATTGTTTGCTGTCGTGACGCATAAGGGTCGTGATGCCGATGGAGGCCACTACATGGCCTGGGTCAAGGCGTCGAATAACGCGGGGAAAGTTGAGAAGATTGCCGACTCGGAGGAAGACAATGAAGACTGGTTCGTCTTTGACGACGACGAAGTGAGCCCTTGCAAGACGGAAGATGTTCTCAAGCTCAAGGGAGGTGGTGACTGGCACATGAGTTACCTCAACTTTTATCGAGCAAAGAAGTAAAGCCTTCTTTATCGCTTGGTTGACGATTTATAAAATGCTCTGATGCATTCTGACAACGACAGAACTAACATTAGGCGCCGTTGACATATCTATCGTTTATTATCCACATTTCTTGCTTGAAGTCTAGACTCGTTCTCCCTCTGTGGTTCTCGCATCATTTCCACATCGTTTTGATTCTCGTTTGAATGCTCGTCCTCCCTCTTTTCCTTGCCACCAAAACTCCACAATTTCTTGAGAATAAAATAGTTGACAATTCCCGTCCATAGGAGTGTTACTACCCAAGCTAAGTAATGCGGCAGCTGTAGATAATGAGTCATGACGATATTGAAAAGCGTCGAAATGACAATAATGATTGAGTATGCCGCGTACATTCGGCCCAGGGAGGACCAGTAGCCGCCCACATAATCTCCAAAGACGAGGTAGCGATGGGACGTGTGCCGAAAGGCCACCGACATTCCAAAGCCCAGTGCCCAGCAGACACTCGGATCTTCCAGGAGGAATACCTTGTGTAGAGTCAAATCTATGCAGAATTGAATCACATCGCAAATGAATCCCGACAGCATATAACAGAGATATCGGGGCGGGTGAATCCCGCAGATCAAAACCGCCTCACAGGCGGGTTGTTTGCCGAACAAGACGCGGTCCAATCCGGAAATGATTGGCGTTCCTTCGTCGGAGCCAGCCTTGTCTCCACCACGTTGGAGAGCCTTTGGGACTCGGAGCGATTCCAGCCAAGTGACGGCCGAACGAACAGGCCGACGATGCAAGCGATGATAATTCTGATCGAGTGTCTTACTCGAGTTGTTGCTCGGAGGAGAATGGTCGGACGATTGTCCCGATGCCTCGCTTGTCGCAGTAGCTGATTTACTCATCATCTTTGCCAGCTTTCAGTGGTAAGAGCTGATGTACGGTTGTTGCAGTTGATGAATAGTATTGTTTGAGTACACGCGACCAAAACCTCGCCGCCGTCATTGTCAAAAACAGATGAGTGCGTGAGCGCTTCGCGTCGAGTTGGCCGGTGTGTTCATGCAAGTCGATTTTCGAAGGACGGACTCACTCGATCGACCGCGGTGGCAGACTTGACAGACAAACTTGGACACAAGAGCTCGAGCGAGTCGAAAGTGTCAATTTTTTTTGGCGGAGGCGGAAAATGGCACTACGTGGTCGGCGCGCGCCAGAAACGATATCGTGGTTGTCCGATGATGTCAAGACGAAGACATCTCTACATTCTCGGCATTAGCCATTTCGTGTCTCTATTAGCTACATCGTATGAGGTTGTAACAATGGCACAAGTCGTGGTCTGCGAGCCTGAGGATGTCCCTGAAACAGTGGCCAATAGTATGATTCTGAAAGAGGGATTGCGCTTTGTCTTTCAGGGTTACGCGGTATGGCTCGAGGCAGAACAATTTCCGTGCCCTGAGCCGACCAATGTTGTGTTTCACAACACCGTGCTTAACAATAATGACTTGGGCCACGCTATTCAAATGGCAAGTCGGGAATTGAATGTTTATCCTATTCCGGCACCCCATTTGACGGCTCTATATGGTATTATTCACTTATCAGAGCATGAAGTACGACAACGGTTTCAAACTCTCGCAACTCACTTATTGCAGGAAGTGAAGGACTGGCCCCTGCTGGAGCCCAATGGATTTTTAGCGGATATAGAGATCGATGGTGTTAATGGAGGGGTAATGGTGAGTTTATAGTTGATGTTGGGGCTTTAGCATGTATTACTTGCGAGTGTCTCTTTTCACTGATGGGGTTTATCGCGATTGTGGAAAACCACAGAACATGGCTTGGATCGAGGCTACCTTCAAGACCTCTCCCGAGCATGAACGAATCATTGATCAAATCCATGAATGTTTTTACAAAGAGACCGGGACATCGCGAAGTGGAACGTGGAATCCTCATATATCCTTGGCCTATGACAACGAAGACTGCCCGATTTCGAACGAATACTTGGGAACTCTGATCGAACGTTTTCCAAGCCTTGCATTCCCAAGAAAAATCCAATCCATCAGCCTGTGGAATTTGAACGGAACAATGAATCAGTGGTGTCTACTCGACCGGATCCCATTGGTAGGTCCATCTTCAATCATTGTTTCAGACGAAGAATCAAGATAACAAATATTGCTAAGATAGGTGAGATTGCAATGTTATTTCGAGAGAAGTCATGTGCGATCGACACTACCACGTGGGTTTTGCCAAGTTTCGAGATTTGTTCTTGGTAGCAAACAATGCGATGGATTTCAAATGGACATCGCAGATGTTACCAAAAAGGTCTAGGGACCGAGAACGTTCCAGCGACAACGGCTCGTGACAAGCGAGCAGTTTACCGGTTCGATTCGAACCTCATGCTGTGACGCAATGTGCAGATGGTGCTTGTTCCAAACAAAAGCCAATCTGATTCACACATCGCTCTAGGCATTGAGGCCATACGTTCATTTGTATCTTGTTGGAGGCATAATAATAGCGGAGCTACGTCGGTCGATTTCAAATCGTGCAAATGCAACACTTCAAGATTACATCGATGCAAGGACCAACCCGTTGGTGTAGAAGAGACGTTCATATTCGTTGGAAGTCAGAGCATGGTTGCGACGGCGGCGAACTTGTTTTTCGCAAGTGGAACCAATGGTTGCCTTGGAAGCATTAGCAGCGAGAATGTATCGATTGCGACGATGCATGCACTTGCGGGGAGAACCTCGGACACATCCATGATGGGCTTGGATCTTCGTTGGGCTTGCACTAGTTCGCTTCTCGTGATTGGTGCTCGATCTGGTTTTACCGGGGCTCGCATCAGTGCGGCTCTCGACGACTACACGACAAGTGGCACAGTGAGAACTTATTTGACGTGAACTCATTGTTTCCACTTGATGAGTGCTTACCGGTATCATCAATCGATTGAACAGTCATCTTGGTGAGGTCCTTGATGATGGAAAGAGACTTCGTTTGGAATGTTCGGGTGGAAAGAGCTTGGAATGTCATCGTGGGTGTTGGTTTCGGTGATAAATGAGTAATTTCTTTTGATGAAACGCTGGGGTGAGAATCTTCGCTGCTTTGTGGCCCAAGTTCTAGGAGTCGCACATCCAAGACCTAGGGGACTGGCGGGCTAATCGTTTGAAAACCAAAGTATCCAACGCCCACATTTTCCGGGATAGCGTATCTGGTCTTTCTACTACTCGTTCGACGATCCCGGGATGCTTCTAATTCGCGAGACAACATTGTGCCGTTGCAAAAGGCGGAGTTGGAGTGAGCCGCAGTTTATTTGGCGGGCTTGTTTTGGATTTATGAAGCTTCTCTTCCTAGTAGAGAGCTTTACTTATCCGTTGGCTCGGTCTAATGGACGACCCGCACGTTTTCGCAGAATCTTACTTTGGAACACAAGAATAGTGAAAGCATATCTCGTGATTTCAATAAATGTGGATTGATTCTAACGGATGAATTGTGTCGGTATCGTCACTACTAGTAGCTAGTGGGACAAGTCATGCAACGTTTCCACGATGCTCAACAAACTTCTTCGCTCAGTTCGCACATCGAAAAAGTTGGCAGTATTAGCTGCTCTACTATGCCGTATGGTTCTACTTTATTAGAGCTCACCAATTAAGTGTCATACAAGCAGAATGTCCGTATCACTGCCAGACTACTTTCAAAGTAGTAAATTGACTCATTTCTTGAACCCAGGCCGAACGTGGGGCCCGAAGGAAGATACTACTATCGGAGCCACGGTCGAATTTCGAACGGAACGGTTCTGTAGACTTCCGGCGCGCTCCCCGAAATCCCAACACTGGGCACCCAAATCCGAGGCCACTCGCTATACCTGGGGGGGGTGTGGGGGGGGGGATTCAACCTTCCATTTTTTAGGTCGCGTTTTCGTTTTTACTAAGCCCTCACTTATAGAAGAAAAAATATCAGTGGATTTTCATTTATCGAATTTCACTTTTTGGAGGCAAGGCATCCTCGCCGGCATCCTCGCATTAGTTACAGAAATGGATGACTTTTGCTGTCGTAATCTACTTTGGGTTAAATAAAGTATGACTTTGGTTGTCGTGAGCTGCGTCAAAGACGTCGCTCGGACAGGATTGTGGAGAGAACAAAAAGGTGCTTGTGATTTTGATGGTACAAAAATAGAGTGCGCAGTAGTGAGGCGCATTTTGGCTGCGCAGTATGTGCGCTTCCTATTTACTATACATCTACCGTTTCTAAATCTTCGTCGTCTGAATCGTCGTCTTCTTGGTTGTCATCTTCGTCGGCCAAGATTGACTGTCGTAGTCTTGTCATCATATTCAAATATTCTTCGTCAGGCTGAAAAGAGATATCGTCGGGCAAGGCAGAGGAGAGGAAAATGCCACTTAGTGTACGAACTCTGGAAAGGACGACATAGGCCCAGTTTCGCATCCGACACCAATCAACCACGACCAGATTGTCGACAGATTTGCCTTGTAGTTTGTGGACCGTAGTAGCGTAATTTATCACGGCTGGAAAGTGAACCAGATCGATTGCCAGGCTCTCTCTTTTCTTCTTGCTTGGGTCAGTACTGCAAGGATATTGGACCTTCATCGTTTTCGATCTCGGATAAAGTTTGAAGATGCCTTCGAATGATGGGGAGTGCATTTTGTCGAAGCGCAAAACAATATGATCAACATCATCAATAGCCACCGTATTGACCCATCGCCCATGCATTTTCATTGGTTTTAGCTGCGCATTGGGCTTGAATACCGCTTTTTGGAATGCGCAGCAGGTTCCATTTGCGACTCCGAGTTTCACCGTTATATTCTCGCTCACCATCATCTCGCATCCGTGAAAAAGTGCCAGAAACGGATCTGCTTTGTAGGTTCTATTCGTGATGTGTGCATCGGAACACCTTTCCCACAACAATTTATGATGAAGCGGAGTGAGAGTCCGCTTATTGACTGACCATTTGCCGGTACCTCGAATAATGATGGCGCCTTCTGGGATAGGATCCCCGCGCTGAGATGAGTGAAACTGATTGAGGTAAGTGCGAAAAACACTTGCGTTGATTTCAGAGCGTTTCTGGTTGGTGAATACCGCATACCGCGCATCCAAATTCTGAGGAATTTTTAGCTTGTTGGGGTATATTTCACGTTCGCGTAATAGGGTGCGCAGAAGTGCATCATCACCATCTCGTGCTTTACTCATTGCTTCGCCCAAAAGAGGATCGTCCTTGTACCTGTGCGTTCCATCTAGTTCCACCATTTGATTCAAGCAAAGTTCCCACAATGGACTTGGCTCTCCCTTGAAGATGGGTTCACCACCAATTCCATCCAATTGGCAGAAATCGCCAATGAATACAATTGGTATGTTTCCGTAAGCATATTGTCGACAATCCGTCAAGCTTTGCAAACGTGCGCTCAAATTGCGCAAAGTTGTCTGAGTTCCAAACGATATCTCGTCAACGATATTCATTCTAGTGTCGATGAAGGCTTGTTGTTCCTCGAAGGTAGCTGGTTTATTTTTGATCAACCCGAATTGTCGACAAGTTGTATCACCTGCAATCGAAATGGAAGCAGCACCGGTAATAGCCGTCAACCGAATTGTTGTTTCCGTGAAGTGATGGTGGATGTTGGAACTAAAAGCTTTAGCGTAAGCCATAAGAGAATCCAGAATTTTTGCTGTATTCGACAGTTAGGACTGTTGCGTTCTCATTATTCAAATAGCAGGATATTGCGACTTACATTTTCCGGCACCGGCTGGACCTGTGATGAACATCGTCAGCGGTCCCACCCGCTGTCGTGATCCACACGCCATTCGTTTCAATCGAGCCTTTTCTCTCAAATTGCCAGGACCTTCTGCATCTTTATAGAACGTCGAGACATAAGTCGAAGCCAAAATTTCGAAGGCACGCTGTTGCTTTTTGTCAAGTTTGTCTCGCCTGCCCCATTGCTTGATGGCTTGCAATTCAACGAATTATGACCTTTCGCACAAAAACCCGATCCATCGATGTCAGAATTTTCCACCACTCCACGCCGGCCGTTTTCACTACGCAACTGATGGCTGCCTACATATTTCGAGCATGCCAATAGCATACCACACGCGAGCTGTTGAAGTCAGCGCTTCCCAACTGACGCTTGCGCAGCCTCAATAAATGCGATTCCCCCACCATTCACCCTCATCCAGGCACGCAAGTATGTTCCGCATATACGTTACTTACACGCGCGCCACACCAGCCATCCTCGACGCCCACCAGTTCCGCCATCACGCGTGCCAGCCACTCCCGGCATGATGCCCACAGAACCCAGCCACGTGTCCAGGCCGAGCCCTTCTTTGCAATCACTCACTCCCCAAAATATCTTCCCATCATTCACCTTGGCCGGCCTGCGCGCCGTCCCTACAGACAGTCCGTCACGATGGCGGTGCACCGATCTGTCTGTGGCGGCACGGACCCCCGACCACAAGGATGACTCCCACTTTCACTTTGGTTCCTCTTTCTTGTATCGTCGTTCCCCATAACCAGGCGATAGAATATACTTTGGAAGGGAGCACAGCACAAGCAAAGTAGTCAGAGAACCTCAAAGCAGTGGAGTTTTCACCATGTCCGCAATGGCAAAGGCCCAGAAGGGCAAGGGCGACGCGTTCATGAAGGAGGCGGAAGCGCTGCTGAACAAGAAGTCGTGGTTTGGGTCCAAGTCCAAGAACGCGGAGGATGCTGCCGAAATCTACGAGCAAGCTGCAAACGCCTACAAAGTCGGTGGTTTGAATCAAGAGGCTGGAGATGCCTACACGAAGGCGGCAGAGATTTACCGGGACACGCTTTCCGATTTCAACAGTGCCTCCAAGTCGCTGAACAATGCAGGTGAGTCGCGTCGTTGCCGTAGTCCCACAGGGAAGAAAGATATCGGATCCTTGACCTAACATATCACCATCATTTCTGTGAATTCCTTCAGGGTCTTGCTACAAGAAATCCAACCCTATCGATGCTGTTGCGTCGTACCGACAGGCCGTCTCCTTGTACGTTGACAACGCCCGAATCACTCAGGCCGCCAAACTCTCGAAAGAAATTGGCGAGCTTTTTGAAAGCGAGCAAATGGAAGAGGACGGAAAATCGTATGTAGTACTGGCGATTGAAGCTTACGAGCAAGCGGCTGAATTCTTCGGAATGGAAGATTCCAAGTCGAACACATCGCAGTGCCTCGGCAAGGTCGCGGAACTCTGCAGTGCCGCCTTGGATCCTCCGGATTTCGTTCGTGCCAGCTCTATCTACGACGACCTCGGTCGGAGATGCTTGGAGAGCAACTTGCTCAAGTTCAATGCGAAGTCCTACTTTTTGCAAGCAGCCATGTGCCACCTAGCGAGCGGTGACGCTGTTGGAGCCCAGCAAGCTTTGAACAAGTATGACAACCTTGACTATACATTTGGTGATTCGCGGGAAGGGAAATTCGCTCGAGCTCTATGTGATGCAGTGGAAGGATTTGATGTCGAGGGATTCTCCACGGCCTGTTTTGAGTATGACCGCATCTCAAAGCTCAACCCGTGGCAGACAGCCATTCTTGTCCGTATCAAGCGATCCATTGATGAAGGTGGCGACGACGACGATGGCGACGATGTAGATCTCACCTAGGCACTTCATTGCAACGATATCCTTATGTGGGCGACAAGAAACCTATGCCAGGCGAATGTACGAAACAGGTTGCCACCATCCGCGGGCACTGACAATTCAGTTGAAAAATATAGAAGCAAGAACTACAGTTCGAACATCAATCTTTGCTAGGTAGTACGCTAGTCGTAGTGCACACGATCTTGGAACACAGGATTTTCATTCCACGACCATTCCTGGACCTTCTTTCGTAGTTCCTCCTTTCCGGCTTCGTCCAGAAACGCCCCTTCGATTGCCCTATGAACCATGGCAATGATTTCATTCTTGCCCCATCCCATCTTCTTCATCGCAATTCGATACTGCCATGTCAAGCTAGTATTGAAAACAGCGGGATCGTCCGAGCTCAGAGAGAGCAGAATACCGTGGTCCCGGAAGCCATTGGCGGGATGATGTCTCCACTCAGTCTTTTTCCAACCACCCGTCTCAACACTGGAGGTCGGGCAGCTCTCAATGTGGACTTTTCTTTCTTTCACAAGATCCATAATATCTTTGCGATCCGCAATTTTATATGCGTGACCAATGCGTCGGGCTCCGTACTTTTCAATGGCCGTCTGGACATTCTGTGCCGAGTCCGGCGTCTCACCGGCATGGATAGTAACATTCAAACCCAACTCTTGCGCCTGTTTGCACATTTCGTAGTGGCCCTGCCGAAAAGGCGAGTCCTTGTCAAAATGGGTTTCGCCTGCTGCAATGTCAATGCCTACAACCGCACAGGGAAAGTCATTTCGATGCTTTTCTGCCAAAAGGACAATATCCCCCGACCACTCAGGGAAGAAACAAATGGCACACAAGATTTGATTCACCGTCACCTGAAATTCTTCACACCCACGGCGTAGTCCTCTCGTGATTGCTTCCATTGATTTTGTAGGATCCTTCGCAAGCAAATGTGGCGAATATCGCACTTCTGTGTAAATAACATTCTGTTCATACTGCCGTCGAACAAAATCGTACGCCAATTCCTCCAAAAGGGTCTCATTGTCGTACACCAGCGGGAAGAAAAATTCAAAGCACGTCAACATGTCCTCCAATGTTCTCTTCGAAGATTCTTTCTTTTTATTTGTTTTCGACTCGGTCGGGTGTCGATATTTTATATAGCGCCTTCGACAGGTGCAAAGCCGGCGGTATTCCAGAGCCGAATCACATTCGTTCACCATTTTCCTAAAACGAGACCGCCCAGTCAACAAAGAAGGAATTATTATACCTCACAATAACACAAGACTTGGGCTCTTTTGCCACCAGCCAACTTACCGTAATGGCAATGGCGGCTCGCCATTTTTCGCCCACGGCATTTTCTTTTCGACGGGAAAGCAATGGATTAGTTCTGGGTGCCTTTTCAGGTGGGACCACATTTGGTAGGCATCAAAAGAGCCGTCCAAGTGAACATGAAGTTCGACTTTAGGCACAGACCGCACAAAATGTTCCAGATCTTCTTCTTCAGGATCAAAAAAGAAATGTTCAGGCCCACTTCCAAGATCTTCGGCCGACGACGCCTGTCGTTGCCATCCTGTCATCAACATGGCAACCGCGCCGAACATTGCCAGACTGGTCCCGACGGCGCCTGATTCTTTATCGTTGGAAGCGCTGGTCATGGTAAGATATTCTTCTAGTCGTAGTTTCAATTTTTATTTTTCAAAACAGTAATGGCAGGAGGGAGGTGACGGGGGCATTCGTTTCGATGTTGATGGAAGGAATCAAGTCAAACTTCGTTTTCAAGTCTCGGCGGCATTTGGTGTGATGTGCCTGTGTCATTCATTGTCTCTCGGCATCACTCGGTTTTGCACGTGCGAGCGAGGAATAGATGCAGTGACGTCAGGTGCCCCAGTGGGATTCATTCGGGATTCGATTTTGACTGGTTCGAATGTTTCGTTCCCACGCGCTTTTGAGACCCGGGGACGGGAGCGGGATTCAAATGAACTTCCTTAGTCGTAAAATGACACGTACGTGTCCGATCGCGCACGACCTTTCTCGCGAGCGAGCCCCCTCAACAAAATGGATTCGTGGTCGTCGAAACCTTGCTTTCGGATGCTGTCGATGCCGTGATGAGAGATCCGATGCAAAAGGGTGCATTCCCATTTCCAACAACAACACATCAGCACAGGGAAGTGTTGCAGATAGCCCTTGGTTCGTCATAAAAACGCCCAGAAACAAAATGTCATTCGCTGCCAGTCTTGTCTCAAGACGAGGATCTCTCTTTGCGCGAGGTAAGTGAACAGCTGAAGGCCCGAATATAAATCGTAAGACTTGTTGTCAGGTGTAACTTACGTGGTATCCTCTTGCTGTTCAGGCTCGTTGTCCCCATCGTCGGTCCGAGTATCTCAATCTCTATTCTCAGTGCTTGCTGGGCCTGACAGTTCCAAAGGAGGATTCGGCATTGGAAATGTGGAAAGCAAAATGTTGCCGTCTTGCAATGACACGAATTTGTGGAAGCACTGCAAGTACCCTCGTACAGCCACAATCATTGGGTAAGAAATATGACCAGACATTTCACTGTCGAATGATTCATTCAAACGGGTTTTTCACAACTGTCCATTTTATTTGCAGCGCTCCAATGACCTATGGACAGCCGTATGTTGGGACGGTACGTGCACTTTGATCGTTCAATGCAGAATTCTCTACTTTATTTCTTGTCTCACATGATTGTTGGCAGGATTCGGGCCCTACACTTTTGCGGGAACGTGGACTACTCAGCATGTTGACAGCGCTGGGATGGCGTATAGAAGATTTGCCTGATTTAGAGTTCGATCCGACCGACGAAATTGCAGCGGGAATGAAGGACCCACCCAATGCTAGAAACTGTGCACTTGTAGGTCGTGCTGCGAGCTTACTCGCTGATACGGTTGAAGATTCCATTAACAAAGGTCGTTTCCCTGTGGTACTTGGAGGAGATCATTCCATCGGCCTTGGGTCACTGACTGGAATTTTGCGTGCTCGTCCCAATGTTGGCGTTATTTGGGTTGACGCCCATGCGGATTTGAATACACCGGCGACGTCAGGAAGTGGGAATATGCACGGGATGCCGGTTGGTTTGTTGATGGACCATCCAACTGAAAAGACTGACTTTACGAAACTTCCTGGGTTTGACTTTTTGGTAGACGGACCACGCTTGAAACCTGAACAAATCGTATACATTGGGCTTCGTGACGTCGATCCGTCAGAAAGAGAATGGATTCGGGATCTAGGAATCAAGGCATTCACCATGTATGATATTGATCATTATGGAATAGGTTCAGTCATGGACCAAACGTTTGAACATCTCTTGAAGGACGACCCTGATCGACCCGTGCACCTCTCTTATGACATCGATGCGGTCGACCCTGATCATGCGCCAGCAACTGGAACTACTGTTCGCGGTGGCTTGACCTACCGTGAAGCACATTTTGTCGCGGAATATGTCGCGCAGAGTGGCAATCTTGCAAGTGCCGAGATCGTGGAGGTAAATCCGACGCTAAGCCACGGCACTGGAGGTGATGAAACCCTCGAGCTCGGACTTGGGCTCATTACGTCGTTCATGGGCCAGAGCATTCTATAATTTTACTACTATGACTAGATTAGGAACACGATAGAGCAAGTAATAGCATTCTTTAGTACGTTATAGATTGAAGAGCACAGGCACTTCTGTCCATAGTAGTAGAGTCGCGCCTCAACCCAAGTAGCCGCTACACGGCTGTTCTATCATGATTACGCTAGTAGGTCATCATAGCTGGCAGCAGGGACATCAAACCATGAGTTCTTTGTTCCAACATTCTACAATTCTTTTCAAAGGTCATCTGCTGCGCAATTTCGTAATTTGAGAGTGAGGACTGGACCGTCGTGACTATGATTCTGGTGGGTATAGTGAGGATGACGATGACAACTTAGTCATTCGTCGCTGGCGAACAAAAAAATGAGTTGTGACGTTATTTCGGCGTCAGCTCGAGCACAATTCCGATATCAAGGCGAACATCACAGACCACTTTTGGAAGTGTAAAGCACGTGGTTTCAGTACCACCACATCACAGTTGGGGATGTCATTGTTCGAAAGAACGCCGTTCCGCGACATTTTCTGAGCGAAGGAAATCCATTACGGTGATGGCACCCATCAACTGCATCATCACTCCCTTCCGAGGCATCAAGCAGGCACTCATAATTTTCGTTTGCCTCGGCATTTCAAATTCTTTCTAATCGTATCGACCATGAGAATCATCTTTTCAAGTTTATTTCTGGTATCGACTGCCAGTGGCTTTCTTTTCGAGCCCACCGTAAAGGCTGGGCTTAAGGCGATTGCCGATGCGATTCCGACCCAGAAAGTTGCCATCAACTTGGACATTGGTCAGGAAGGCGCCGAGACAAGGTTGGCAATTACTGGGATGATGATCGATTTGCACACTGACGAAGCAAACTACGATCACGTTGCAATGCCAGGCAAGAACGGACCCCACCCGAAACTATCCAGTGGAATTCGCAAGCTGGATCTTATCAAGGAAGGCCAATTCATTAATCTTGGCGGATCGCAGCTTGTCAAGGCCGTCAAGGGCTGCTGGGAGCTGGTTTGGAAGAAGGACAGCCCTGCAGGTGCCTTTCTCTGTGGCTTTGAAATCCCAGAAGAATATAAACGCAACGACGCCTCGCTACCATCCGGAAGGATCTACTTAAGTTTCCCTGTCTGGACCAAAGAAACTTTGGCCCACGCTCGTGAGCAAAAGAAGCAAATTCTTGAAGCTGCCGCTGAAGCACTCAAGGAAAAAGATGAAGAACTTAAAAAGTACCAAGAACACCCGAATCCTCTGATGAAGGCCCTGCACTATCGCAATGCTTATGCCGCTGCCGAGAAGTACTGGCTCCAGCCCGTCAAGGCCATGGAGATGGTCCCAGAAGAGAACGAAGTCCTCGAACTCCAGAATGACCTCTTCTGTACCACCAAAGGTTTGGTTTGGTCCAAGTCTTTGCCCCGCGGCATGCAGACGCTTCTAGGAACAGCGAATCTTACCCCGGTGCCCCAAGAAGGATAAGCTACCACAACAATCAAATGCCAATATGAAAGAGATGGCAACAAACCCAGATCGATGTTCACATGACACATACAAACCCGTGAACTCAAAAGAGAACCAGATAGAGCACCCACACTCGTTTTTCCAGATACCTAATAGATCGCACAGCTCTCGCTAACATAATTAGTCCAAGAACACAATAACTACTACATTGCATATTGATACCAACCTGTCACGCTATGGCCAATGACGCTAGCAGGTTCACTGCTCTTAATCTCGCAATCTTACTCTGTAGACGAGAATTCTCAGATGAAAAGGTGCTAGAATCAACGAAGTTACAATATTTCCATGAATTCTACTCTAGCAAACAAATGACAAGGCATGACTCGGTTTCAGGCAATGGGGTGTCATTGCCCTGTGAGTAAGGGTTGTGCGCAAAATTCATGCTTGTCTCTGACACTTGGTGTCGTTGTTGTTGTTGGGGTGTCGGTGGTGGTTCTTTCGTTGTAGCAGGAGCCGGTAAAACTCCTCCATACAATTAATATTTCCAAAAGAAGGTCCTTTACGGCATCAAACGGCTATTCGAGTTCTTTGTCTGAGGCGAAACGTCCGCGGTTCCCAGAAGAATGTGACCGCCTCCTCGTTTGAATTCCCAGTCCTTCGTCCAAATAAGACCCTTCACAGTCAAGAAGAGATCATCCTGAATCGCAAAGACCTGTTCGTCCAAAGGGATCATCTCGAGTGTTTGATGATCCACGGCATTGTACTTGTCCGTGGCCGCAAAGGCGTTCCTAATATGAAGTGCCTTCATGATCGGATTGTCGGTCTCATCAAATGCTCGCAATGCTTCATCTCGTTCCTCCAAGTAGCCTTCCATCACTAGTTCTATTTTGCGTTTCTCTTCTTGTACCATGTTGAGTCCTTCCCTTGTCCAGAGAGGAAAGCTGATATAGAGTTCTCCCTTGGGAAGAACGGCGTCATTGCGTCGGTATTCTTCTGGTAGCTCAAATCCACAAATGAGAGTACCAGCTGGCTTGTCCTTGCGCCAGCACATTTCCCAGCAGCCCTTCTCCATCTTGACATGCTGAGTGCCCTTCAAGTTGATAAAGTGACCATCCGATATGACATCCAAACGTCGATGCCCGCTGCTCAGCTTCGAATGTGGACTGTCAGCACCTGGCAATGATGTGTGGGGGTAGTCGGCTGGGTCATGATGCAGTTCAAGCACCATATCGGTGACTGCCATTTGAGGTCCATCTTCTTCTCCAATATGAAAGTGCATCTTTAGAAGCTTCTCGTCTTGCTTTTCCGTGATGTGCAGAAGATCCGGCTTGACCAGCATCTGCGTCTGGAATATGTTGTCAAATATAAATGCCGAGACGACGAGCGGTGCGCTCGTCAGAAGAAGGCAGCAATGATAGAAGGTGCTCATCATGGCGGTAGAACGGTGTTACAATAGACTGTAGGATTGCGAATCTATTCTGCAATCAACCCGAAAAGGATTCGAATATGATGATGTTGATGGGAGTCGACGAGTCCGACAGAACTTTTTGACAACCAAAGTCGAACATCGATGTCCGTCGGAACCGACATCTGTTCTCCTCGACACGAAGAACTCGTTCCTTTGCCAGTTTGGCGCGCCGTCTGCTTCTTGTGCGGGACTCACTAACTCCCGGATCCAAAATGATTCGAAGCAGTCAAATAGGCGAAGGTTCTTCTTCTTTTCTTTTGCCGCCCGTCCGGCGAACGCCAGGATCCAAAACTTCTCGAGAAACTGCCGGAGGCAACGTTTATTGGCCACCAAGGCGAAGGGACAAGATACGGTCTTTTTGCTCGGCCCATCGTCGTCGTCCGTCACTTCTATCATTTGTTCTCCTCGGTGGTCGTTTGGTTACCGCCACAGAATTTCTCACGGCCTCACATTGTTGCTATTGTACCTCTGTTGAAACATTTTACTATCTACCATGGCTCTTCGACTGGCGGCGTTTCGAGTTTCCAACAGTGGCGCCTCGTCCTCGACGAAGCGTTTCTTTTTGGACCGTTCGTTGACGGCGTCGATTTCGCCCTTTCGGTGCTATCTCAGCACCGAGGCGAAGATCGACGACAGTGTGACTCTTGGAGAGAATATCAAGGCCCCTCCCATGGTTTATATTGCCGGTGAGGAAATGACCCACTACGCGTCACAGTTGATTGTAGAAAAATGGATCAAGCCGTATTTTGATACTTCGGCCTGGGAAGTTTATGACCTTTCCTGTAAAGCACGGGATGCGACCAACGACAAGGTGTTGCACGATGCCGTAGAAGCCGGAAAGAGAATCGGTGCCATTTTTAAGGAGCCGACTATTACGCCTTCTGCCGTCCAAGTGAAGGAAATGGGTCTCTCCAAGGCCTATGGATCGCCCAATGGGGCCATGCGACGTGGATGGAACGGTATCACCATTTCGCGAGATACCATTCATATTGAAGGTATTGAATTGGGATATAAGAGTCAAGTCTTTTTTGAGCGACACGCCGTCGGTGGTGAATATGGTGCTGGCTGGGCTCAAGTGGGTAAGGGAACTCTTTTGACAACTTATTTGCCTCAAGATGGATCTCCTCCCTTTGTCGTCGACAAGCGAGACCTGACGGACGACAACAAGTAAGTACAAAATTCTAATGTCGTCGTGTTGCACAAGTTTTTGTCAGTCAGTGCTAACCAACAATTAATTTTTCCCAGCGTGGTAGTCGTTTATCACAACCCCTACGACAACGTCAAGGAACTTGCCCACATCTTTTTCAAGCGATGCTTTGAACAAAAAGTTACCCCATACGTTGTTACCAAGAAGACTGTCTTCAAGTGGCAAGAAGGATTCTGGGCTTCTATGAAGGAAGTATTTGATGAGCACTACAAGGCCAAATTCTTGGAAGCTGGTCTTTTGGAACGCAGCGGTGGTGACCTGCAACACTTGATCTCGGATGCTGCCACCATGCAGTTGATTCGTTGGACTGACGGAGGATTCGGAATGGCCGCACACAACTACGATGGAGATATGCTTACGGACCAAATTGCCCAAGTTCACCGATCGCCAGGTTTCATCACTTCGAACCTTGTTGGAAAGAGCGACGACGGCAACCTCATCAAGGAGTTTGAAGCTTCTCACGGAACCGTTTCTGACTTGTGGCATGACCACTTGGCTGGAAAGGAGACTTCGCTCAACCCCTTGGGTTTGGTCGAAGCGATGATTGGTGCCATGCAACACGCGGCCACTCTTGAAGCCGACAGGTACCCAGACGACGCCGAAAAGCAAGCCGTCCGAGCCAAAGTATTCAACTACTGCACCACTTTGCGACAATCTATGCACAACACTTTCCGTTACGGCCAGGGTACCCGAGATATGAGTGGTCCAAGTGGATTCACAACGGAGGACTTTATTGCCAAGGTTGCTTGGCGACTGGAACGATACCTCAAGCAACAAACCGAGGATGTGCCGCCGCCCAAGCTTCGCGAGCCCGACCGAAAGTTCCGCCGAAACTACAAAGTCGATCGAGAGGCCCTTCTCAAGTTGTATGCAGAGTACGATACTAACGGCGATGGTCAGATTGACTTTGAAGAGTTTGAGGAAATGATGGTCAAGTTGAACATTGCACCGAGGTTGAATGCCAGGGAAGAGGGAGAGGGACCCGCCAACTAAGCGATCATGCAGTACGGGACGACTTAATCGTTTTCGATGAAGTATTGTAGTAGCAATTTGTTTCATGTAACTTTTGATACCATATATTGTTCTGGAAGATAGCATAAATGATTGAACTATGCTGACTGTACAACCTTCACTTCATGCGAATGACGCTATCTATTTCGATTCAACGATGTTGCTACTCTATCATCTAGATTGAAGCGATTCGAAATGCGCCAACGTCTGCCTGTCTATCCTTCCCCGCTATGTGAGAAGAAAGCGCGACGACTCACCGCGGCCAAGTTACGCGAAAGATCGCGACAAAACCCGAAGCTTCCCACTTCACAAAAAATAGCCATATATTCTACCTGGTATTCGAACAACATTGCTTCCTTACCCCCATTGCTTTGAGACAAACATGGGTGGAGACGACAAACTTTGTGTGCCAGTGGTGGATCTTAGTTCTTCGGATGAAGAAGAATTGGTGAAACAGATTGCCAGCGCCTGCTCCGAATACGGTTTCTTCCAGGTCATTGCCCATGGGATTCCCCAAGATCTCATCCAAGAATACAGGGAACAGTTTCGACTCTACTTTGCTCTTCCCGAGGAGACGAAATTGGCTTGGAAGCGTGGCGAAAGCAACTCTCGTGGATACTTTGACGATGAACTCACCAAGCAACGCCGCGATTGGAAGCAATGCCTCGATTTTGGTGTCCCTGGTTCGCGAGACTGGAGTACCAGTGACAAGGATCCAGCCAATCAATGCTTGGATGGCTGGAATCAACTTCCCTCCACCGATCTCCTGCCCTCCTTTCGACCGATCGTAACCAAGTACTTTGATGCTTGCGCAGAACTTTCCGATCGCATAGCCCTTCTCATGGCAAAAGGACTGGGCGAAGATCAGAATTCAGAAATGTTGCGCGCTCTTCGAGAGAATCATTCGAGCTACCTACGGACCAATTACTATCCTCCTTGCAATGAAACAGACGAACGGGGTGAAAAGCCTTTGGGTATCTCGCCTCATCAAGATGCTGGATTTTTGACAGTGCTTTTGCAGGACGATGATTGCCACTCTTTGCAAGTACTCAAAGACGGAAAATGGATTACCGTCCATCCCGAGCCTGGGGCCTTTACGATCAATACTGGTGATATGGCACAAGTATGGTCGAACGGAAAGTACAAAGCCCCTCTACATCGAGTTCTAAGCGACGAAGCAAAAGAGCGCTATTCTGCCCCGTTCTTTTATAATCCTCCCTACGAAACCATGGTGAAACCGCTCCTGCAAGACGAAGACGAAGAGTCTCGTTATCACCCAGTATTATGGGGTTATTTTCGGGCAGTACGATTTGCTGGCGACTTGACAGATCTAGGCGTTGAGATTCAAGTGGACGATTACCTTCGCGCAAGAAATCCTGTTTCTGACCACCTGTCAAAGCAGGCAGCCTTTGCTGTTGAGGCAGATTTCACTTTTGCCTTCAGCGTCGAGAAGTACCGGCCGCTTCTTGTGCCGCGATCCGTTCAAAACGTCGTGAATGCACAATGAGGAGAGGGCCTTACGCAAATCATTGGCCATTTTTTAAGCTAATGTGTAGCAAATCAAGTTTCTACTTGCAAACAGCATGGAAGAATGCAGTTGATTTCGTCCTCAAGCCAGCCGTTGATCTAGGAACCGCGCTGCCGCTTTTGCCGGTCGCTCTTGGTTTTCTTAGGCTAAAATCGCATTACCCTTTCTAGTTTTCGTGTCCAGCGCGGAGCGCTTCCCACCAAACTGGGGACTCAAATCAAGGATTGGGAATTTGGAAACTAAGCACTTAGCTTCACAGAAACAATGTTGCGATTTCAAGATAACGCTCTCTCTAGCTCTACTAGTATAGAACATGCTGTAGACTCCCGATAACAATACAGTACTATGAGGTATGATGAGTCGACCAGTACTAAAGGTAGGTACAGTCAGTCAGTATCACCCCTCCTATGTAGCCATTACATCACAACAGATACCAGCACACGCTGTGACTTTACTTATGCACCGTTCTTGAATGAGAATTCCGATTTTCATCATCGAGTACCTGGTACATAGCGCCACTTTTACCCAAATAAACTACCTGTCTCTCAAAGCCAGTCTCGAGTGTTTTCGAAGTCTCGTGTCATCCGAAATCCCACGTTGCAAGGCCTGTACTTCAACCAGCAGCAGGGCTCCTTAAGTGCGTCATTTAAGAGAAAGTCATGAATTAAGTCATGACGAATCCTGTGCAATGAAAAATTTATGGGTGCTTCCGAAGAATGAATCGAATCATCAAGAAAACGTATTGGGTTTTTCTACCTGTCCGTCAGCATCAAACACGCGCCATTCATTCCTCCTTCGGCACATTGAGCCATTTGTTACCATCGGCATTTCGTTCAAGAGTCCAAGGTTGGAAAGGCCACTCGAGAGTGTCGATACCGCTATAGGATTGCTGCGCTGCTCCAAGTCCCATATCTTAAACGAATCAGCGTCCTACAGTTTTGCCCGTCGTCTGTCCCGAGAAAAGGTGCAATGTCTATTCTTCGGTCTGTCCATGATTATCCGACGGAGGAAGCGCTCCGTGAAGCGCTGCAGACTCCTCTGGACGAAGGAAGTGCTAGCGGAGAAAATTCCGAAGGAGGGTTCCAGCACGGGTTGGATCCGAGGCTTGAATGGGTCGTGGAAGGGTACGATAAAGATGATTCGCACCCGCAGATGCTCGAAATGGAACTGCGGCGCCTGGCTGTCCTCAAGAGTTATCGA
The DNA here is from genome assembly GCA_951394045.1 of Nitzschia sp. DOCU1. NCBI lineage: Eukaryota > Bacillariophyta > Bacillariophyceae > Bacillariales > Bacillariaceae > Nitzschia > Nitzschia sp. DOCU1. The sequence continues at coordinate 3,543,901 of OX595986.1, read as the reverse complement.
ATATCAGGCTCGGGCCGCAACAAAGACTGTGAGCGTCTGCTATCCCTAATCTGCCGCATCGTCAAAGCGCCAATGGCCTTGGTGAGCGTCATGGACATGGGGTTTCAATACTTGATCGCTACTAGAGGATTGAAAGATTGGAGGGAAGTCCCAAGAAAGGCCTGTATTTGTGCCCATGCGTTGATCAGCAAGTCAGATATGCTGATTGTGAACGATCTTTCGAAAGACGAGCGGTTTAAGAACTTTGCCTCCGTCACTGGTTTTCCTTTCCTCCGATTCTACGCGTCCACCCCACTTTTGTCTCCTGAAGGCTTCAGGCTGGGTACGGTTTGCGTCCTTGATTCCGAACCGCGTCCTCAGGGCCTGACTCTCGAAGAGAAGCAAAATATTCGCGAGATCACCGACATGGTGATGGATGCAATGGTCGAACACCGGGAAATGACGAATCACGAAATGCACAATCCGTCCCAAGTTATCGCCTGTACATCAAATGACCTCTTAACTCCGTTGAAAGGAGTGATGGATGGCCTTGGTACAATCCGTCACGACGAGAGGCTACTCAACACTTTGACCAAGCAGCAGCGTGAAGTATTCAGTACAGCAGTGGGGTGCACTACAATTATGGATCGCGTATGCAGAAAATCTCTCAAGACATTTCAACGGGGGCACCCCTTCATTGATGACGACTCATCCAACACAGAGACTGGTGATGAAAAGTTGAATATTCTCACTATAAGTGAATTGATAAAGCATCTCCATGTGGTCATGGAACCCTTCCCGAAACAAGTTCCCATGGTTATTACGGCAGATAGCGATGTCCCGCCAGTGGTTGTGGCGGATAGCTTAAAGATTTTTCGATCGGCCGTTAACCTGCTGACGAACGCTTGCAAGCACACCGAAAGAGGTTCTGTTCATCTCAGAATATATGTCGAGCCGATCAAGAATGGGAATGGCGGTACTGGTGAAGGTAGGAATAATCTCGTTTTTGCTGTGGAAGACTGCGGATCGGGAGTCAGCGTTGATCAGTATCAGCACCTATTCAGACCCGTGAGTCGCAAAGAGGAGAACAGAAGTCAATCGCCCTGTGAAGATGAAGGAAGTCTCTATGATCGAAAGGTAGCCCCGCGTCCGGCCCGGGGCAAGAAGGGTATGGGTCTGTATTCGGTTGCAACGCTGATTGGGTCGATTGGAGGCCAGTATGGCTTCCAGCCACGAGAGTTTACTTCAATCGGCTCTCAAAGTCTTGACACTTCTGGCCATCCAAAGAAAGGGTCCCTTTTCTGGTTCAGTATTCCACTTGTTGTCAAAGATGAGCTCGATACGAACGACAGCTCTTCTTCCGATCAATTACAAGAACAGTTTTTGACAGAGGAACCGCTGTTGATTCCTGCGACCACAGAACCTTATGCCGTATCGGTCCAGAGTCTTGTCGATCTTGACCAAGGGAACGAGATCAGTGATTCTGTACGGTCGTCAACTGGTAGGAGGCGTCGGGCGCTTATCATCGAAGACTCCCTGACATGTCGTAAGACTCTGACTCGGCAACTGGCCAAATTGGGCTTTGAGACGACGCAGGTTGTGAATGGAATGGAGGGGCTTAAGGCACTGCAAGCCACATTGTTCGACGTTACATTTTGTGACTTTCTCATGCCGGTTGCTGACGGGATTGATTGCGTTGAGCAGTATCGATCTTTTGAGCTTAGGGCAAGGCCGTGGTTTGACCAATTCATCGTAGGAATATCTGCTCACGCAGATGAGCAAAGTATTGAGCGAGGTCTTCAGGCTGGCATGAACGACTTTCGACCAAAACCACTTACAGACAAAGACCTACAGGAAATCTTCGACAGTCAAGATTTCGAGTACGTTTCCAGCCGCCTTGACTCAATTGAAGCTCAACGCCGCCCAGACGGCGAACAAAAAGGAATAACTGATTCTTCGAATCTTTCCGAACGCTCTGAATCACTGCCACCGCTCTATTGTCTCATAGCAGAAGAAGGAAGTGTCTTGTCAAAGCTTGCGGAAATGCATGCCACTTCCCGCGCTCTAAAGATCGTAACTGTGCATGATGGAGAAACGGCACTGCAGCTGCTGAAGATGCGAAACTGGGATGCTGTCTTTCTAGACGATGAGATGGCTGGCCTTATCAGCAGCAAATGCGTCACAAACTTTCGGGAATGGGAAAAGAAAAACAGAGTTAAGAGACAAAACAACGTAGTCCAGATGAGCTCGAGTTTCATTCCAAAGGTACAGGACTCAACATCGGTCCAGCTTCCCAGTGGCTTTGATGCTGCTGTTGGCAAGCCCATTTCGGCCGAGATCCTGTTCGACTTTTTGGACGACATACGAAGGGGAGGAGATTCTTGCATTTCCAATGATATTTTGAGTAGATAAGCTATCATAGTAGTGTCTAGAATCACCTGTTGAAATTTTCCTCAAGCTCTGCTCCTACTAGTGTACTAAAGTTGTGAACAAATGGACGACTAGTACTATACCTCCGAGAAGTCAGAGCTCTCTAACTACTACGCGTAATGCGAATTCTCTCTGACAGAGCATGGTATCTGGGGGTTGGTGTGATATGGCATAGTCGTAGTATCAAACTCCATAGCACCACGTTTGATAGTCACTATGATATCATCTAATATCAATAGGGATACGCTACTACCACGTCTGCCCACCGACAGGTTATCGGACGACGGTCAAACGGGCCCGAGATCCATTAAATTCACCAATCGGAGTTGGCGCGCGCGCAAGCAAGGGCATGACGTACGACGGGGTGGCATCAACAAAAGGACCACGCAGACTCCGCCGGACCACACGATTGATCGAAAACGGTATTTTTGCTACTGAAGATTCTTCTTCATCGGCTAGATCACAATTTTGATATCGTCGAGGTATCTCTTAAAGTGGAAAAGTGCACTGTCGAAGCACCCTTTTGTTGCTGTCTTGTATTCTAGATTTCTTAGCTGCGGCCATGACTTCGATCACCTACTCGTCGACCCGTGGGGGTCAACAGCATTTGGACTTCCGGACCGCCGTCATGACGGGGCTTGCCCACGACCGCGGGTTGTTTGTGCCCGACTCGTTACCTTCTGTGAGCGCCGAAGAGCTTGAAAGCTGGCGCAGTCTTTCTTACCCTGATCTTGCCATCAATGTGATTTCCAAGTTTGTGAAAGATGACCAAGTACCCGCTGAGAAACTTGCCGACATTGTCAAGAGATCATGTGCAGCATTTCGCCATGAAGATGTGACCCCGGTGGTTAAAGTTGGTGGGCATACCGTGCTCGTAAGTTGCCCGTCGTCGATACAGTAACTTCATCTTGCCTTTGGCTGACGATATCATCTTGTTCCAGGAACTGTTCCATGGACCCACCTTCGCCTTCAAGGATGTTGCGCTACAAATGCTGGGCAACTTCTTTGAATATTTTTTGGAGACGGGATCGAATGAAGGACGACTTGCAGTGCTCGGAGCTACTTCTGGAGATACGGGGTCTGCAGCGATCTATGGACTTCGCGGGAAGAAAGGAATCGACTGTATCATTCTGTTTCCCAAAGGGCGCGTTTCTCCCATCCAGGAGAGGCAAATGACAACTGTCCTGGACTCAAACATCCACTGTGTGGCAGTCGAAGGTACATTTGATGACTGCCAAGATATTGTAAAAGCCAGCTTTGACACACCTGAATTTCGAGACCGAGTCAAACTCGGGGCGGTGAACTCGATCAATTGGTGCCGAGTACTTGCCCAGACTACGTACTATTTTTGGAGCTACCTTCGAGTCACGGACGACCCTCAAAACAGCGGTGCAAAGGTTGGATTCTCGGTTCCGACTGGAAACTTTGGGGATATTCTGGCGGGCTTCTACGCCAAGCAAATGGGTCTGCCAGTTGGAAAGCTGATCGTGGCGACGAATGAAAATGACATTTTGCATAGATTCTTCACGAAAGGGCAGTATCACCGGGAAGCTATTGCCAAGACTATCTCCCCTAGTATGGACATCTGTGTGTCAAGTAACTTTGAACGGTATCTCTTCTTCCTCGCTGGCAACGACGCGGAGAAACTTGCAGAATGGATGAATACATTTGAATCTACAAAGAAGCTTGATATTGGTGGAGAGCTGCTAGCTAAGGCTCAGTCTGATTTCACCTCTGCACGTGCAGATACCGCCTTGACAATTGATGTCATTCGTGAATACAACGAAAAGCACAATTATCTGCTTTGCCCGCATTCGGCTGTGGGTGTAAGTGCCATTCAGCAGACCGGAGACGTGAACGAAACGATGGTCTGCCTCGCGACGGCGCACGAAGGGAAATTCCCAGAAGCTGTCAAGCTAGCGATTGATCCTCTGCCAATGCCACCAAAGGAGCTTGCGTGTCTGCTGGATCTTCCAACCCGCGTATCGGAATGTCCCAACGACTTGAAACAGGTGCAAGATTTCATGGAGAAGCGCATTGAAGAGCGTATTGCTGCAGAGTCGCCTTAGATACAGATAGCCTCCACAATGTCGAGAGGTCTATTCAATATTGCGCTATTCATTAGAATCCATCTTTACATGCAAAATTGCGAGTCTATTTTACAATTGTATAGAGAATACAGTGCCTTGAGACTAGGGAAAAGTGGCAACATGTTCGAGTAAAGGAGCGTTTCCAGATCTTTTGGTCAAGATTTGTCAATCACCTAGATTGGTAGATTGACCCCTGATGCAACTGATACGGCATGAACTAGCTGTTCTCCAAAACTTTGCCCCGAAACGATCTCTGTCGCCAGAAGCCCGCAAAAGCCAACCATGGCAAGTCGACCAGTATTGATCTCAAAACCCGCCAATTCTGGCCTTGATTCCCGTGCTCGAGGCAATTCTGTCCACCGTGGCTTCTGTTCTATAACAGCCAACGCCGTCATTCCTTGATCATGCTGACGCCGAACGAAGGATTGTTTGGTTTGCACATGGAATGCAAGCGCATTGCAGGAGAGCAGCAACCCGACCAAGGCAAGGTAACAACACCGCGTGATAGCCATTGTTATCGCTTTCAAGAAATATTCTTGTTTGGTTGCTTCCAGAACGATGATTGTGTCGTTTGGGAGAAATAATGCGATTGCGTGGATGGAGCGAAACCCATATTCCGACGCCACGGCGACGATGATGATGATGGCAGTCTTCAAATCATTGGGAACGTGTGACGGAACGGAATTTTCGGAATGACGTGTCCGCCACAGCGTCGGGAATTTAATTTCTCGCCCGCCGGGCTCGCACCGCCAGCGGCGCGCGCCCCCAAAATTTCATGCCGACCCTCCCTGCAGCCGCGACAACGACGACAGAGAGAGCCAGTTGAAAAAGGCACGACCACCACGGTGACGATGACCAAGGAGGAAGTGGGAACTCGAAACATCACGAGCGTTCTAATCCAGCATTATTAACGAGCAAGATCGTGGTGTCGTGCAAAAATATCGTCGTGTAAGTCACATGCTGCTTGGAACCTACTCTATGAAAAATCAGTGGAAGCACCTATGCCTTTCTTGTCGAACAAAAGCTCAAGGAATCGGGCTCTCTACGCTGTTGTCACTGTCGTTGCCTTCGTGCAATTGATGTCTTTTGATCTACAGCATACGGTTGGGTCGTATGCTGCAAGGTTCGGTCTCGAACAGTCAGTGTCGACCACACAAATAGCAGAAAGTCGCATTGCAATCGTCTTTAAGACCAAGACGATTAACGTCGCAGATACCTGCCTCTGTGAACGGTTCGTTGCGCTGGTGGAGAGCATGGCACCCAACAACAACGCAACTTCAAACCGACAGGGACCGATGTATGATGTTATTTTACTTCATGAGCCGAATGAAAAAATCAATCCTTTGCTTCTCGAATGGATTCAAGAATCGCGACATCGAGATCGGGTGAAGGTTGTCCCAGCACCTCTGGCATCAAGCTATTTTGACGAAACCATTAATGGTTTTCGTCAATGGCCAACAGAAAAGGCAAATTTTATCCTCTGGATTCATGAGTTGCATGTCAGGAGCCAGCGGTACTCACATTACTGGCTTGTAGAGGATGATGTCTTCTGGACGGGCAAATGGCGTCATTTCTTCGAGAGCAATGACTTGCTCGTCGGAGCGGCAGACTTTGTCTCTGTCCAATTCGAGCAGAAGAAAGAGTACTGGGAACAATGGATCGTCAATGAATGTCAGGTCAATGGCGAAGTTTGTTGGGACAACGAAACAGGCATGATCAGCCGGACCATGAACAACCTATTTCGGATCAGCGACCATTTCGCCGCGTATTTGCTTGAGTTGCTCTTTCGAGATTCGCTGCGGGGACACGACGAGGCCAATTTCATAGCAGCGTTCAAGCAGACAAAAAGAATGGGGGTGTTGAACAAAACCTTCACCCATGCTCAGCTTTTTTCGGGCGAAGCGAGAAAATTTCATGGATTGGACGTGATGGGAGGTTGGTCCGTGTGGACAAAGGCTTCGGCAAAACCGATATACAGTTTGCGAGGAATAGCCAAGGTCGCAAAAATGCTAAACTATGGCCGATGGTGGGACTGGGAGGACGCCCAGCATTTTACCAGTAACGTGTTATGGGATGAAGGGGAGTTGACGAAGCAGGCAAAGAGGGGTTTGGAGACAACGTACAAGTCAAATTTGGAAGTTCCTCCCAACAAAATTTGGCATCCTGTCAAGTGTCCTGCCGACCCCGGGATGGGTGCAGCCGCCCTAGCCTTTGCAACTGGAGAGAACGATTTGGAAAGCGCCGCTATTCGAGCCCTCCAATCAGCATGTCGCAGCTAGCAGGAGAATCGGTTTCCCAAAATCCATGCGAGGCGGATGCATGGTTCAGAATACACTATTCTTAGATTTGACAGCTCCGAGGAAATCAACTTGTTCTATAATAGGACTGATACAACAGCGAGTTGAGCTTCGCAAAATCCGTAGCAGCTGCTTTAAAAATAGTAGGAGCATTTTTGCTAGTCACGCACGACGGAACTCATACGACTCATTCGATTCGTCGGATTAGGTTTTATCGGTTAAGTCGCAGCGGTCATTCTTTCGGGTCATCCATCGCGATCCCATATGACATCAGTCTCTGCAAAAGCGCCCAAAACGAGACACAGATTCCCATTCGACATCATATTGCAATGGTTGTCGAGACAAATGCAGCCTCAAGAGCCTGAAGCTTGCTGTGGTATCGTAACGATGAAGAGGCTACCTCCGTCTTTCGTTTGGTTTCTTCTTGCTTACACGGTTTTGATGTCGATATCATGGTCATCTTGCCAATTTCCTGCAGGTCAAACTGTCCAAGCAAACAATAAGCCCACAATACAGACTAAGGGGAACGGCGCAAGTTTGGAGATGCAAAAATATTCAATGGAGAATTCCCCTCAGATTACCACCAGTTCGATATCGAAACGGCGTTTCTTGGCTACAGTGACATCAATGCCCGATGCCGACGATCGACGAGCGGTGTTCTACGACGCCTGGAAAAGAGCTTGGCCAGATTTGCAAATATTCCCTTCGTTTTCCTTTAAGAACCACGCCGATCTGATGGGATATGCCCTATTGACTGTCAATGTTTTGGCCATGCACAAAGCTTTGCATTTCGCAAATCAGACCGGCCAGGATTTTGATTATTTGATGATATTTGAAGATGATGCCTTGCCCTTTGAAAATACAACCTGGCCCGCCGACCTGGATGCTGCATTGGATGAATTCGAGGCGAAAAACGGAGGCGGGCTCTACCTTGGATGTCATGCGGTATATTCCTGGGAGCGAAAGAAGCTAGTTCAAAACAATGGCAACATCAATAGCACGATTGCCGAACTGGTGTGGGCGTATGGATCCTATGCTTGGATGATTCCTCGCCCTCGCCTGAGAAGAATGTACAATTATTTCTCAAATCAAGTGCTAGCAAAGAAAGTTGGCCAATGGGACGGGGCATCGGATACCTCAGCACATCAATTCTTTATGGACACTAACATTGGCCACTACGTGACTGTGCCGCTCTTGGTGGACCATCAGTCTCATGGCGTCTCAAAAACAATGGATGATGGTGAATTCAAGACCGCAGTCAAGAAATGGTACAACTTCGAAGGGAAGCGAGATTGGTGGAACTTTGACGACAACATTGGGATCTTCAAACCTAAGGGTCTACCGAGAATGGACAATCGAGGGGAAACTCATGATGAGTAGATTCTTCCCCGGTGAAAGACAAATACTGGACTCCTCTTTGATTTTATTTTGATCGATTCAAAGTTCACCGAACACATCGCTATGCTAGAGTGTACAGAATAATCTGTATCAGTGGCAACTCAAGACAGAAATTTGCTGCTCAAAGCCATGCCAGAAGTCCAATGAAATTCGTCATGAAAGACACACAGTTACATCTAGCTTATATCGCAAATGTAAACTATCTTTCTCCGCCTTGTTGAACAATCGCCGCGATCGCTTTCTTAATCTCCTTGTAGCGACGATAGTTGCTAGCAACGGGCCTAATGTCCGCAAAACTCGAGACCTGTCGTTTATGTTCCTTGAAAAAGTCTTTCTCGTAGGCGCGAAGCATCTGATGAAGACGTTGCTTTTCTGCCTTGAGAGCAGCAAGGTCTTGGGAAGGTGCCCCTGCGGGAACGACGGCGGAACCAGGCGGAGTTCGTTGAGACACCTTGGGCTTCCGGAGGGAAGAAGATGGGGAGTCATCGCTCCCACTCATCGTGCTCGAGACGGGGGATATTGTCCTCTGCGGAAGCACAGCCGGTGCTTGAATCGCAACAGGCGAACTCGATAACGATCGACCACCATCTTGTTCCATTTGGGTGATTTGACTCTTGAGCGCGTTGTAACGTTCGTAAAGATGACGGATCGGTTCCTTCTCTGCCTTCACCGGCATTCTTCCATGTCGTCGCGCAAAACTCATATCGTACTGTTTGAGCTGTTGCTTTAGTTCCCTCTTCCGTGCTTGAAGCTCCGGCAAGGACATCCTACTAAACTCGCCGGACCCAACAGAGGTTACTGAAGATCCGCCAGATGGCGATGGTATCGGCCTGGGTGCAGGAGACGGTCCAAATCCATCGTTGGGGCCTCCAGAGCGTCGCCTGACGATTTGATTGCCCCACTGTGGAGCCAGAGCCTGTGTATTGGTGCTCTGCATCGGGAAGCCATCCGGCCCGATCGTTCCGACACCAGGAGTCTGGCCAGTTTCGCTAACTTTCCGAACAGGTTCACCGATCTCAGCAGGAATGCTGAGCTGGTTCAACATGCTGTCTTCACCAGCAGACTGGGGACCGCCCTTGCCGTCTGCAAATGTCTGGCGACCAGCTCTCGACATGATGACGCGTGCAATGCGAGGATCGTTGCTTCGAAGCAAGTGCCATCTAGATCGAGCCCCGCGGAACAGTGCCTGTATTCGACAAGCGGCATCAGCGCGAATAGCTCTTTTCCATTCGCGATACTGTGCATACGTGGTAGCGAGTGGTGCTCGTTCCGCCGCACCTTTCGGTGGCCTTCCATGCAACTGAATGAAAGCTTCCTCGAATCTTGTGATTTGTGCACGCAAAGCCCGACAAGCTGCAACCGTACGCTTCCTTTCAGCGGCAGTCGATGTTAGCATGCGGTAGTGAGCGGGTTGAGTTCCCATCGTACCACCCATCGAGGATCCAACAGAGGAGACCGATGACATGAAGCGAGCTGGCATATTATCCGTAGACACTCCAGTTCCAACTGAGGATGGAGACAACGGGGCAACATGTTTTTCCGAGTGTGGTGGGCCTGGAGAGGAAGCTTGGGGACCAGATATGGATTGCTTGATCTGCTGATTTTGCATACCCCGCATTGCCGGTGACGGTGACGAAGGTGCCGGCGTTGAGGTCCTCGACGCAGGGAACGGAGGGACTTCGGCCTCGTGTACCTTTGGCGTAGGTGACCTGGGTGGTGCATTCAAACTGAACAAGTTCGATGGGGTGGAAAATTCGCCCGACAACCTCGAATCCATGTCCTCTGCTCGTGTTCTGTTGGGTGGCGGCGGCGACAGAGGTGGAGTTTGACTCGATTGCATTCCAACGGGCAGTACTGGGCTTTTCGGCCTCTGTTCGGTAGCGTCGAATGAACTGGGAGGCAAAGCAGGCTCGTACGGCGATTCAGCTGGCGGGGGTGGTGGAGGTGCAAGGGGCGAACTTGCTGTCTTGATATTTGACGGTCTTGCAGGACTGAGTGGAGATTGTGCTGTAGTCTTTGGGCTCATCTCGCCAGTCGCCGATGGTATGACGCCACCACTCTTTCTCGTCGACCTCGAGCGGGTGTATGACCGTGCAATCTCAGAATCACGAGTTTGTACGACCACACGGGACCAGTCCATCGAAATAATGTTCGATATGGACACTCGAATCTGCCTGTCCACTGCAATGACCTCCCACTCCGCCAGCGATTCATTGGACCCCTTCGCTCCGTCCTTGTGTACTCGAGTGGTACGCCACCCTCCATGGCCGCCCAGAGTGTTTCCAAGGGTGAGATTCTCCCCACCAGGTCCTGTCCTCAAGTTCTTCAATTGCATTGCTGCAGTATTCAAAGTTTGAGCACGCTTGCTGTCAGCGAGCAGAAGCTGTCCTCTGTCATACCATCCTTTTGAAAAGATTTCGGAGGCGCAGTCAAAGATGAGCTCTGCGGCCGCTAGAATAGGTTCCATATCATTTTGATGTCTCAGACACCACATCGCACCCTTGGGTGGTCGAATGAGCGACGGTGCCACTCTTTGAACAAACCGCCGCTGATACCTCAGAGTGCCACACATGCGGCGTAGCCTTGCCAGGCATAGAATAACTTCTCCGGAAGGCTGTTCCAGCGAAGTTATCAGGAGCGGTGTCAATGCCGCCATTATCTCTGTTCGTGTCCCTGCACGTCGATCGTTCTCGGATGCCGGTGATGTCGGATCGTTAACTTCCGATTCCAAGAGGGCAACACCCGCTGCTACAATGCCTTCATAGCACTTGGCCATACCCTCTATGCTTTCCAGAGGGTTAAGGGAAAGACTCTCCAGAATGAGTGCCGCTGCTGTGGATGGCAACATAGCATGCTCAAACTTAGCCACGTTTGCGGGTACAATCGCCGAGTCCTTGCTATCATCGTCTTGATCACTGAGATCGTCACTTGTCAGCGGGATTCCTCGTTCCTGCTTTATTCGCCTCCTTTCTCTCCTTTGCGCACGCTTCAAATGCTTTGCTAACAGAGCTAATTCACGTTGCTTGCTCCTTCGAATCTCGGAAGTCAGGTATGCTCTGGCTACCATCTTATCAGGAGCCGAGACAGAGTCAAAGTACCGCAGCTTGCGCCGATTGAAAGGAAGCTTTCCAGTCGCCACACCACCCATACCACCGGCTGAGTTAGCCAGAGACTTATCGGAACCTATCGGGGTAAAAAGCGGCTCGCTTAGATTGGCGTACTTCTTTTCATCAAATAGCGCAGGGGTGTCATCCTGCATCAATGCTTCCAGGTCACTGAGCTCGTCATCGTCTCCGCTACTGGCTTCTTCGTCGCTCTCCACATCAAACGTGTTCGTAGTCACCAAAAAGTCTTCTTCTTGTGCAGGGTAGTCATCCAGGATATCTGACCCCAGCATTTTGTCGACGCCAAAGTAGCCCCCGGTGTCGGTAGGAGCCTGCGATTGCGCCGTCCTGTTTCGGGATGCTCGGTTGCTACGAGCTTTCTGCCTGAGAGCTGCCTTCAGGCCACGTCTGGCACGTCCAGGCGGGCACAATCCTAGCTGTGTTCGGGCGCCCATCCTGATGGCATTTTGACAGCACATTAATGCTAGACGAGCCGAATGGCAGGGCTTTGGTGGGGCAGAGCTAGCGTCTCCAGAGTGTTGAGGCTGGGTCCCTGACGCTGCCCCAGAGCTGCCGGTCATCGAGCTATTGATGTGATCCGTAGGGCCGCCTGCTAATACGGATTCGCCATTAACCTCCGGCCCAGCGCTGCTTGACGAACTAGGCGGGTCGCCCCCTTTACCAAATGCAAATCCAGCTATAGTTCCCTTGGACCGTCGACGCCGCGTCGCTGACTGGTTTTTGTTCGCGAGCATTGATCTGGTGCCTGCTGCGGAGTCTGTTCCAGTTCCTGCTCCAGATGATGCATTCAGCACCATCATGTCTGCTGTTTGCTACAAACAAACAGTTCCGATGATGACGATGAATAACTGAATGATCGATATCAAGGGGACGGTGATATGCTACAAACAAATATTAAAACACGCACAAGTCCCCTGGTTTCATGCCCTGACAACAAAGACAACAAAGGGGCTGGGGCAACAGGAGACGCACAACAACAAGGAGACCTCTTGTCTTGTCCTTTTCGCTGTTACGGCGCCGCGCAGCGCTTTACACACCGGATAGAATCGTGATAAGTCTTTCGAAGCGTGGGACAGGCTCGTCAGTTTCTCCGTAGTCTATGTCACAGGAAAACGATTACTTAGATGAAGGTCCGAGGATGCCGGGTTGCATTTGGCGGAAAGTACTAGTTTGCACGTGATGACCAGCGTGACAACGGATGGAATTTGTATAGATAAAGAGCGCGCAGTGTCTGAGATATATCCCCCAAGACTTTATGAAAAGTCTAAAATCATGAAGGTTGGATGAAAACTTTGAAAATGACGCTCCGGTACCATGGTACCTTTCTATGCTTCCAAGGTAAATTAATAGTAATGCATCTAGTTCAAGATGGTCGAATAAGTCGAAATATCTCCCGTTCTACCGCTTTACTGAAATTGTCACGTAGCTTTTGTACGGAAACTCTCGTACAAGGGTATTTCCATCCTCCTCCGCTCTTCCTCGGCGGCTCTCTTGCCATCTCGCGCCTTGTCGAGAGGGCAACTGCAGCTTTCAAGCAGGCAACAACTGCCTACTCCTCCTCTGGTTGCTATTCTTGAACAACCTTTGACCATGACAGCAGCAGTGAGTTATTTTCGTTGTTTAGTTTTTCTTTCGGGACATTATATTGTGGCTGGTTGTAGTGTCGACTTTAAACTTTGGCAACAGGCCGATAAATGTTACCGATTCATTTCTAACCAGTGTCGTGTTTCGTTCACATCAGGCTAAGACTCCTCGTTATTACCCGGCTGAAGACATCAAGCCTGTCAAGCCTTCTTACAAGGTTAAGCAAAACGTAAGTGTTGGTTTGCGGCATGTGGAGGTTTCTTTATAGTGGTCCACGTAACTCATGCTTTTGTTTCCCCGTGTTGCTCCCTTTTTCCCATTGTAGCCCCCACGGGTGCGCAAATCCATCACGCCGGGCACCGTTGTAATTCTTCTTGCTGGTCGATTCCGAGGAAAGCGTGTTGTTTGTTTGAAGGCCCTAGAATCTGGTCTTCTTCTCGTTTCGGGGCCCTACAAAATCAATGGAGTTCCCCTTCGTCGAGTGAACCAAGCATATGTAATTGCCACCTCCACCAAGGTGGATATTTCGGGAGTTGATGTATCGTCTATCACTGACGAATACTTCTCTCGAGCCAAGGATGCAAAGAAGGAGGGAGAAGATGAATTCTTTATGGGAGATGCACCGAAACCAGCGGTCGTGACCGACCAACGCAAGGCTGATCAACAAAAGGTCGATGCGGCCCTTTTGAAGGCTGTGGCCGCGACTGACATGTTGGAGGCCTACCTTGCTGCACAGTTTACGCTGACTTCGGCTGACAAGCCACATTTGATGAAATTCTAATTTCCAGTCTAGACTAGTGTATATGAGCAAATTTCGTTTGGTTGCTTGTGGAAAGTCGCTATTTGGTGTATGCTACTATGGGGTTGAATGAATCAGAGCCCTCTAGCTGGTTCCGCCCCCGCGTCGTCAACTGTAGTCATTATTGAGGCGAAAGTCCAAGCATGTTATTGCAGCCTGCTTCCAAGCAAGAATACTCAGTAGTCAGAAATGTGACCCCCACTTTTCTATCGTACCCTCACTGCGGTCGGCGACGCCAATCAGTTGCCACGAGGATGACTACGTTTCAGGTGGCGAATGGATTTTACAGCGTAGTTCCAGCAAGGGTCTATATTATCGTCTTCGACCCAAGTTACTACCTCCAGAAATAGTGGACTTGGAGCTACGGTAGTAGTAGTAATATTTGGACTTGGAGCTACTATGCTATTTGTGTCTACAGGTAGATATTGTCGAGACTCGACCTTCGCGGTGGTTTTACTCGCGAGATTGTACTGAAATAATGACGACGAATGATACTCTATGGTAGTGGTTAGTGAACAATTACATACATGCCAGTTTTATCATTGCTTGTTGTAAGACGTCAACGCTATGAAAAATAGTTGTTACCATTGGTACTATAGATACAAGAAAAGCATTCACGCTTATGCCATGGCTCCACCAGCAGAGCCAGTAAGTCCTTCGGTAGATCCCCTGGTGAGCTTCGAGTGAAGCATACCGGCATACATCGCAAGTCCAGCAGTTCCGAGAATGAAGAAAGTGAGGGCAAACTTTTGTCCAGAGGTAGTCTTCTTGCCTCCGCCGTACGAGCCGCTTGCTCCATTCACAACGATTTCTCCAGTTTCGTCATAGCTCCCAGCACCGATGGAGTCAATAAAGTCGCAGACAACTGCTTCGTTGGCGGCTTGGTTCTCATAACCATTGTAGGCAGAGTATCCATTGTCGAATCCGTGGCTCGTCTCGCACTTGGCGGCAGCTTCGTAGAGGGTACTGCACATCTCAAGAACCTGTGCTTGTTGATTCTGGTTGGCGTCTTGGTTCTGGTTGTTGTTGTCCTGTTGCTGATCAACGCACGAGACGCAAGAATCCGATGCGTAAACCGTCTTCAAGAGCGCATGGGACAGCTTCATGGCGTAGCCATTGCCATCCATAAGGTAGTCGTCAACATCCTTGGAGTAATCAATGTTGTTGCAGTTCTCATCCGTAAAGACACCAATCTTGATCTTGGCCCCTTGGCTGGCGCACGTGGGTCCAGCGTACAGGGCAGCCTTGCCATCATCCTCTGGATCATAGATCATTTGACATTCCAAGAAGTTGGTGGCATCAATGTAGCCGTTGCTTTGCATGTTCTCAATCTTCATGCACTCATCGTAGCACGAGTTGCAGTCGACATTGTAGTACTGTTGGAGCTTGCGGTTGGCATTGCCGTCCTGGGCGGCAGCATCATCTTGCGGCTGGTCGTTCCAGTTTCCGCACTCAGCGCAGGCATTGCACATTTGCTGTTGGACCGTTTGTTGGTACTGAACAGTAGCATCAAGGTAGGTTTCCAGGTCGATAATGTACTCTCCGTATCCATAGCTACAGCTGCTACAGGAGTTGTTGGGGCACAGCTTGAAGACGACGAATCGCTTCGTAGCTAGGACGGTGTCCGACTCCTCATTTTGCGCAAGATCGTCATCATACGACTTGATGAACTGACACTTGGAGAACTTGACAGAGTACGAGGAAATGTCAACTTGGTAGGCATCCTGAGCGTTCTGTTCAAGCGCACGAAGCACTCGAGCCCCCTGTAACAACTTGTTGACGTAGGCACTCTTGCCCGTGTTGGCGCTCTTGGCAGGAGCAAAGGGGTTGGCCGAAGCCACAGCGGCCGTAATGGCAAGAATGGCGAAGGAAAGCTTCATTGTAAAATCTAAAAAAGACACCACGTGTGAGATATCACTTTTCAAGGGGATCTGAATCGCTGAACACAAAGTGTCCCACGAACTACACGAAGAAGAAAATGACCAAAACGCGGAGAATCACCAAGAGTTCTTCACATCTCCCGCATTGGATTCGAATTGTTGTTTCTCTCCTCTTATCCAAAGATCCACACGACACGACGACTGACCCCATGCACAAGTTGCAACTACTACTACTACTAACTACATCGTCCCTCACCTGCCAGGTCGTTGTTGCAATAATCGACAAGGATTTATGTATTGTTGTCGGTATTGTTGCATCGAAGAGTGCTCTGGCGCACAACAGTTGCAAAAAAAGAGAGAGTGCTCGTAGCCAAAATGGAAAGAGGCATGTGGTCTGGATGATGTCTTATTCATGCCTATAGAAATATATTTTTCTAAGGAAAAATTTATATGAATATACAGAATTGAATCTCATATCATCGGAATTAACGTGTGTTAGGGTGTTGTCGGGTAGCCGAGTTCTCGAAACAACACGAAAGAGCAGGGTGACAGCAAGGAGCGCCGAGCCATCTCAACGCTCACTATCGGATGGTTGTTCACGCTTATCGAGGAGTTCTTTTGTATGTATGTCGGCACGTTATAACGTTCCACGTTATATCTTCCTAAGTATCTCCCAATGCGTGGGACAACGGAACGATTTGTGTAGAACTTGCGAGGCACTGCGACTTGCGTTTCGACAAAGCGTCTCCGCAGACAAAGCACAACAACTTCTTCTTCCATTTGCATCGAAAGAGAGGTATGTAGCTAGCTTGCGTTTGCAATGGCAGTGGCGCTGGAAGAGTTCTTTTATGTAGTAGTTTAGGGTGGAAGAATGAACGGTCGGCTTGGCGTTAGATTCCATGAATGGCAGCAGATAGTTGCACGGAAAGATTCCATTTGCATCCTCAGATCAATCGATCGACCTCTCTCGGGTGATATGTAGCGTAGTCTTCTGATGGCTGATTGTAGGGATTGTTTGCATGTCACGAGCTTGCTGCGGGTTGAAATAGTCGCTTGGAAATCTTCTCCTTGGACGCTGAGTTTTGTTGTTATTGTTATTGTTTCATCGAAAGACGACTCACTCTTGCCTATTTCTGCGCTACCCTGCTGACCCGTTGGTAGTACTCGCTCAATCAAAATGAAGTTTTTCTTGAATCTGCTGACATTCAGCTTGGCTTCGGCCACTCTGCCCATCTATGGTAGCCCGAAGAGGGCGACTCAAATGGTCGACAATATCCCCGTGGATTCCGACTTGGGTGCCAAGATTATGGCAAATGCTCGTAGCCTCGAGGACAATGGTGAAATCGACTTTACCTGGGTTGCCAACTTCTCCATCAAGTTCCAAGGCTGCCATCATGTCAGCCAGTGGAACTCCAACGTTGATGGTGAAGAAGATGTGCGCATTCAAACCAAGCGTTTGATTCGATTCCGACTTTGCCCCACCAGTTCTTGCTCTGCAACTAGCGCCGCTGGATGCAGTAGCTCGTTCGGTGACTACATTATTGATATGAACACTTTCCTCGACACGTACTATCAAGCCGTCGAGAACTACAACCAATGGCGTTGTGAGTACACTGCTCAAACGATGTGCGACTGTAACAACGATGATGCAAAGGCCGATGATTTCAATGCCGAAGTCTGCGAGTACGACTGCTTCAGCAAATATAACATGGTTGAAATGTGCGATGTCCGAAACCCTTACAATGAAGATCAACAACAGAACCAGGAAAAGTTCGAGCTTGCAAACTATGTTGATTGCGCACAGGCTAGATTCAATAACAACAACAATGCCAACCGCGAACTGGAAGATGCTCAGGTCAATTACTACCTTGGTCCTTACTGCGCGGAGCAAGGCGGAGCTATCTTCCTTGGTCTTTTCACTGATGATACCTGTACCACCTTTGCTGACAACTATGGTGGAGCTACCACTTACAAGTCCCTCGCTGGAGAAAGCCTTCCTTACGCCTCGAAAAGCATCATCACCATGGACTGTCTGTCCTGTAAGGAGCCTGAAGACTTCAACAACGACGGAAATGATGCCCAAGATGCTGATCAAGTCATTGAAATGTGTGAATACATCTACGAGTATTCCGGAAAGTGCGAGTCTTACCTCGCTTCCTCTGGATACGTAAGCCAACCCAACGAAAACGCCTGCAACTACATTTCCGGAATCAAGGTTGTTCGTAAGGACGGTATCATCACGCAAGTGGGCACCAAGGCCAACAAGACTGCTTCCATCTTTATTGGCATCTTCGTGGTTGCCTTTGTCCTTCTGGCCGCCTATGTTTACTACTTGAAGACCAAGCTCGACCGAGCATCCATCAACCTTTCAGATTAAGTAGCCAGCCAAAAGCAAGCCAACTGTCTCAAATGGTTGATTCAAACATTATCTATAGCCCCGGTGTATCACCTGATGCATTGTAATAAATGTTCCAAGTAGTATACAACGAAACTGCAGAATATCTACCGCACGTCGAGTTTTGACTGACTATCACCTCCACGCAAAATGTGAGTAGTATCGAAGTTGCATCCATCCCGCCGGAGATGTAGTCAAAGTAATCTAACCAACCATGTTCGCTCGCTCGCCCTACAGGCACGGCGGGCGGAGACTTTCCTCGCGATCCATTCCGTTGACCCACTTTTGGCACCATCGCGCCCGCACCCGATGGATTTGTCGCTGCCTTCACAAATCCTTTCTCCGCTTCATGTTTGCGAAGCATTTACCATCGCCAACGGGAAACGTCCTATTCTTGCAGGCAAAGTTAAGCAAGTAGTAGTTGCAAGTCGAGATCATGGCCAGTCTAAACGTTGTCGGTTCCACGCTAAAATATAAGAACCTGCTGGTGGTAATCAAGCAGACGGCGTTTGAAGAATACTCTCAGGTAAAGGCACCCAAGCACTTTGTGAATCTGGCGCCTGTATTACACATGACCTCTCACTATACACTATGATCGTGTCGCTTCTTTCAAAAAGTTAAAACTCCGAGGTCAAGCTCCCAAGGCGCTTCGTTGGAAACGTTTGGAACAACGCTACAAGGCTCATAAGCAATGTGTGAACGATCTTTTGAGCGTCCTTCGCCAACATCAAGTCAACTTTAGTTGTGTGAATCGGGTGGAGTTGGATCGACAACATTTAGCAGATATTGATTTGATGGTTGCTGTTGGTGGAGATGGGACAGTGTTGAGTGCGGCACATTTTCTAGATCATGGAACAATACCATTGCTCGGAATCAATTCCGATCCAAACGTATCTCTTGAAGATAGAAAGGTTAAGAAGAAAGTGGTGGACGAGAGAAGGTTAGTGCGATACCGTTACATGGGCAGATGTGGTCGCCGGATCGTGGATTTAGAATTGTGGCTAACTTTTGGACGAATGGTCGTTGTTTTCGGTAGATCCCACGGCGCTTTGTGTTACAGTACAGCGTTGGATTTGTCGGAAAGTGTCCCTGGTGTTTTGCATGGAGAATGTGAGGATCAATTGACCCCGCGAACTCGAATTCGGTGCAAAGTAAAGTCAACATTTTCTGAAACTCGTTTGGTTCCTGCGTTGAATGACTTGTTGATTGCCAATCCGAGTCCTGCGGCAGTGTCTCGTTTCCGCATGGGTTGGTTACACAGCCTAGAAGACGAATCGAAGCCAAAGACGGACTACGGTACTATCACTCGATTTGCTGGGATTGCGTATGATGTAGAGCAGAGCTTGAACGTGTGGTCTTCGGGCATGTGGGTATCTACTAGCACAGGGTCGACAGCAGCAATGGCAGCAGCGGGGGGCAAGCCTATGGATGTGAACTCGACAGAGTTGCAATACTTGATTCGTGAGCACATGATGGAGAATTCAAATGAAGATCTGAGTAGAGATATCAACAATGGAATGGTGAAGGAGGGCCAAAAGATGCATTTACGCTGGAATTCTCAAAAGGGGCGAATCTTTATTGATGGATCGCACTTGACACACAATCTAGAGCTCGGCGACGAAATTCTGATTGACAACCAAGCGCCTCCACTTCAGATGTTTGTCCCGAAGCATCGAATGCGCCCGCTTCCCTTGGAACTCTAGCTGTGCGAAGGCTGGTAGTAGATATGTGAATTTTTAAGCAACGTGTGTAGCAGCAAGAATACTATAGTTGGTGTTGTTGTACCGACGGAAGCGGTGGTGCCACTGTAGAATCGTCCCATTTTGTTGGATCAAACTCTCCAATCATGCATACATTGTCCCCGCGTATGACATAGAGTCCCAAGTCGACCATCTCGCAAGGAGCATCATCTGTGTAAACCCTTTCCTGTGCCTCATTCAATATTAAGTTCTGGACTTGGTCATTACCGACGAGTTCACCCGTGATGAGCCTACCGTCGTTCGTTATAACGCATATCGTTTCTGAGGATACGGCGGCAAGAGAAAGTCAGCGTAAGACTGGATTGGGGGCGGGGGCGGATCGGGCGTTCCTCTTGGCCATTCTCACTTACTGTTCTTCCATTCCTTTAGAGTTGCAGACATATCTTATTGTCGGTCTTTCGATGCACTCGACAAAAAGTAACTAGGGACGAAGTGCTTGCCTTCCAAAAATTGAATTGAGATTGCATTGTGATGATGGTGGTCTCTGGTGCACCGTGCTCAAGTGCTCTGTGGTCGAACCATGCCTCTGTCTTTGATCGTCCGCGTCGGAAGGAGCCAACTGACTCGTTCGATCCAAAAATGGTAGGAAATCTTTGGGCGTCCGCCGTGCACACCAAAACGCTCTTCTTTCGGTCATTTGGTGGGGTGTTCGCCTTTGATGATTAGTCTATTTCTATTGGTTTGAACGACATGTATTTGAGTGTTCGGTCTATTCGCCATCGCACTTCTTTACGCGCGTAAAAATGATACGGGGTTCATCAACGAGAGCTGACTTTTCAACAACGACAAAGGAACTAATAGTAAGCATAGCCATAGCTCCAAAACTGTCCCATGATGCCTTTACATCGAAGAGTCAACGCTCATCCGGGAGGATCCTCGTCCCGAGATGATGGCAGCAAGGTCAACGATTCTTCTTCGCCACCGCGATTAGATAAAACGCATGAAGGGGGCAAAACGGCTGCTGCAGTCGGCAAACGAAATACCATGTTATTCAGGGGGCTGGTTCTTGCGCAAATGATTCTTCTTGCTGTTGTTGCTTTCATGTCTCGGATACGGTCAAAAGGGCATTTGGTTGCTCTTCTTGCTACTGTATGGGCGACATCGCTTCCATGCTTCCTCATTCTGGCGGTCGGCCTTGGGGTGTTTGACGTATCGTCTCAGGATCTCCCGCACCAAAGATACATTCCTTTGGCTGTCATGGCTACGGTTGTGGGAAATCAACTTCCAGGCGTTTTGAGCAGTGGAATGGCGGCGGCTGGGATGCTCATATTTGGCCTGTCGTCCCGACCAAAACCAATATCGGAGCCGATGAAAGACAAGGACTCCTCGCAGCTGAACAAGAAACCGGGGTTGTCAGGGCCGATCAAGGCCGTCCTAGCAGTGATTCTCTTGACGACTGTACTGTTGACGGAAAATTTCTTTATATGGGTTGTTTCCGCGACTTATTTTCCCAGTCATGTTGTTGGAAAGTTGCCCGAGCCGTTGCAGGACAATGGACAAATCATTCTACGACATTTTCTCAACAATGTTCTAGATTTGACCAAGCGAGACATTGTCAAATTGAGAGGCATGATCAACGTTGAATGGATCCTTGTGTCTGGACTAGGCATGTCACTGGTTGCGATTGAAATGCAGGGAACTGCGATGAAGAGGAATTTATGGAGTTTGGCACTGCGAGGTGTCCTTACTCTCGCCATTGCCCGGGCGATTCGAACGATCAGCTTCCTCATCACGGTACTGCCCAGTCAGAATCCTCGTTGTTACTTTAGCCACTTTCCTGTTCCTCCTCCCCAGGAATGGTCCGAGTGGCTCTTGACGGGATTCATTCCTCAGGCAAATGGTGGATGCAACGATTTGATCATCAGCGGGCACGCCACAGTCACGTCGACCATTGCATGCGTGGTGGTGAGTATTGTGGGGAAGCCTCTATTCACTTCCGCATTATGGACTCTGGTTGCTATCGACTACATGGTTGAAGTGTATGAAGGCTTCCACTATTCCGTTGATATGTGGCTTGGGGCGATCATTGTGAATTTCATTTGGACGGTTTTAGCAAAAATTGAAGAATCGCATGCACAGGAGCTGCAAGGAGCACCGGCTAGACAATTCTACGCCTTGGGGGAGGCAAAGAAAGCCGAGTGGATCAAGTTCTCCATACCTGTCCTCGTGGCATACATTCAGACAACAGGTATGGTGATTCCCGCGGACAAAGCTAACTACACGATCCTTGCATTCATCATTGCTGTGATCTACCAGATTCGGACCGCTGGTTTTCAACAATATACGCAACACTGTATATTCAGTCTGTTGTACATGGCACTTGGAATTTATCTATAGTAGTCTAGAAACGGTTCACTTCCTACTAGTCGAGCTCTTTGGCTTTATTGATGAGCAGTCGTTGTAATGCCAGGAGGCCCAGCGGCTTGCCAATGATTGCATCGGCTCCTTCCGGAATTGTAGCCGACGAAGATGAAGCCCCTGGTGTCAATTTCTCGCTTATGACAATAACGTTCGATTGTCGATGGATTCTATGCTGCCCTTCCCATTGGCGAAAATCTAATACCACCTGGGAGAAGGACTCGTCAGTTAGAACCATATCCCATGATCGCATCTTCAAGAAAGCAGCGGCCTCGTTGTGACCATGAACGGATGTCGAGTGCCACCCTGCTTGTCGGATCGTGTCTTGGACGCGCGCAGCGTAAGACTCGCTCAAAGGAGGACTCAAGACCAAGCAAGTCAGCTCTCGCGATGGCATTGTTGGCGTTTGAGGAACACTTTCGGTATCGTTCTCGAAGGGTGTGTGGGCGTCAGATTCATTATTGCAGGTCATCCTTTCTGCCCCGTTGGTTTCGACTTCAAATGACAAGGCCTCAGTCAGCTCAAGATCGTCCAACCGCTTGGACATGGCTGTTTGCTCCTCGGTGGCAACAAGCTCCTTCAGCTGGGGCAAAGTCACAGGTTTGTTTTTGTAATCATTCATTCCTATGTTGAGCGCCTTCTCAACATCTGCCTGAGCTGCATGGGCGGACATGCCAATGATGCGCTGGCGAATCCAAGGGCGATGCACTTTCTCCCACTGCCGATATTGCTGAACGCAATCCAAGCCATCCATGACGGGCATCAGGAAATCGCAAATTGTCAAGTCGAAAAGTGATGTTTTTAACTCCTTTAGACCTTCCATTCCGTTCTCTGCTTGGGTCACCTCAAAACCGAGATTGGATAAGCTTCTCGTCAACATTTTCAATACGACAGCTGAATCTTCAATGATCAACGCCCTTCGTTTTCGTTCCGTGACTGGAGCACCAGGCTCGGTAGTCTGCTGTGTCTTCGCTGGAGCGTCTGTGTTTTCAGAAGCGTCCATGTTCGTCTTTTCAGAAACGTCCATGTTTGTCGATGACCCGTCTCGTGAAGATGGCGGGGATTCCGTGATCCCCATAATGGACCTATGGAACTGGGCCGCCAGCTCTCGAGAAAGGGATCGATTGAAATCTTTCTCTGGGGACATGGGATTTGGAGAATTCTTCACTTCTGGGACGGAATATGCAAGAGAGAACCAAAACGTAGAGCCGGTAGTTGATGTACCATCGGCAGGTTGATCGAGGACCAAACCGTGTTCGGGCGCCCGGGGATGGAATCCATATTCTCCCCCGACAGCATCCATTTCACTAGCGACGGAGAAAAGAGCTAGCTCCAAGTTACTTGATCGATTCTTTACGCTGCTTTTTCCTCCGTATGCATCTGGGAACAAGCACAATTTCGAAGTGACAGGCTTGAATAAATGGGGGTATATTTCGAGTTCAAGAGGAGGCGCCGTATCGTCGCAGTGAACAAATAACAAAGGTTTCTCTACTTCGTATCCAGTTTGCGTACTGAATCGAAGCGAAACCATCCCTGTCCTCGTTCGCGCACATGCTAGGACCAGATAGTTCATGGCACAGCGAAAGATCTTGGCTTCGTCGGAAATGATGGTGCGCGGAACGTCTGGATCTATGGAAATTTTGACAGGAACTTTCTTTTCCATCGGTTCCGCAATAACGTACAGACGATCTACCAGCCGATCGATACTGAAGGAGTGCAGCTGAGATCGAATATGAGAAAGCTCAAAGGAGTTCTTGGTTCCCCCTATGGACGATCGAACGTTGCTGCAGATCCCTTGCAGTACTGTTGAGCATTCAGCCGCTTTTCGAATCCCCTCTCGCTGCTCGGCCGTCAAGCGATTTTGAAACTGTGCATCATCCTTGAGAAGAGCGAGACTCAACTCGATGGCCGACAAGGGCGTTAGCAGATCGTGGGCAGTACAGGCGATCAACTGATTGTTCTTGTCGCATTCTCGCTCTTTCTTCTGTCTTCGATTCACCAGTACCTGGACTGCAAGCTCGCTAAGTTCCCTAAGATTCTGCTTCTCAGTCATGTCGAGCCCATTAGGACGGGGATCGGTGTCGATAATACAAAAGGTGCCCAGTTTGTATCCTTCGGGTGATACTAACGGTGCCCCTGCGTAAAATCGAATGTGGGGGTGCCCCGTCACCAGCGGGTTCCTCTTAAATCTCGCATCTTGTGTGGCATCTCGAACCTCAAAGATATCGTCCTCTCCAGCAATGGCATGTGCACAAAACGCATGCTTTCTATGCGTCTCTCGAATCTCCTCAAGTCCTCGGTTGGACATGAACCACTGCCGACCCAAGTCGACCAAGCTTACAAGTGAAATCGGCGCCTTTAGAATTCTGCTCCCCAGAGCAGTCAGCCGTTCAAATGGAAATTCCCGTTCACTATCGAGGACCAAGTATGATCGCAATGCTTGTAATCGCTTGACTTCTTCTTCTAGCGTCTTGGGCTGGGTAAATCTCGCATTGCCGAGGTTGCCGATGCTGTGTTGCAGGTAATCCCCAGATCCGTCGTCAAGTCCAACATCACTCAGCGATCTCGTGTGGATAACATTCACAACTGAATTGCAAATAGCCGCTTCCACCAGGTCCTTAACGCCTTGTTCAGTGGGATCAAACATCCTTTCTTGATTCTTCTGGCTTTCTCAAAACTTTGTCGGATGCATAGAGCATCTGCGTCACACGGGGACCGACGGAGAACCATTGTTTCTTGTTTGATGAAGAACGAAAAGTCTCTTGTCTCGGCAACGAAGTTGCCACGTGAAAATGTATTACAGTAGGAGATTTTGTATCACTCACGCACATTTGCCTCTGCGTCGACTAAAAAATTGGGCCCGAAATGCCTTCCGTCGTCAGGTATGGATATTTCACACAGTACCAGCATGTGTACCATACATATGTCTGTCGGTAGCGGGCACTCAGCAAAACCGCCGTCGGTGGGCTGACGCGAACCTTCCCATCGGCCTCGTTTCTACACAGCACCCGGTAGTTATTTTGGTGTTGACACAATCCCCGACCGGGTTTTCATCTCGAGGTATGTAAGCTGGGTAGCTGTGGTTGTCACTTGATGATCTGTGGCGTTGGTTTGGTGCTGATGACACTGGAAGCGTTGAGGTTGTTGTATGTCAAGCAAACGCGGCATCAATTCCTTCGTCGCTTAATTAGCGGGACCCGGATTTACACATATCGAACGTTGTTCCTAACGTTTTTGTTGTTCTCTTGATCGTTTATTTTCTCAGATATCATTATTATTAACATGGTTCGGTGGGACGGGCACGAAATCGGCGTCTTGTCGACAGTGGCTGGATGCTTGGGAATCATGCAGGGCGCCATGCCCAAGGGATGGGCCAGGAGTTTCGTGCACCGCCAACCTGTGGCGGCCATGTCTTGCTTTTTGTTCGGCGTTGGCTTGATTCTTCCCGTGACGGTGGTTCCGATTCGACGAGCCCTGGGATTCCCGACTAATCAATACGATGCCGAAGATCCTCGGGTCAAGTATCCCAAATTTGAGTCTCTCCAATAGATTAGAGAATAGCCATTGGAATTTGAATACTACAATTCAGCGTGGACTTCGTTATAAAAGATTCTATTAGAGCAAATGTTTTGCTAATGTTAGCAACAAAAATCAGGCTCTACTCCTAGATCTGCTAGAGAAGTGTTAGGCAACACAGAAGCGGGCTTTTATTACCCTAGTCTATCCAAGACCACAGAATGGAGATGAAGTCAAACTTTATCAGTACTCGACTCCACATGACATAAAAGGCGACAAGAAAAAAGAAAGTCACCGACAACATCAAGACTCGTTGTTCTTGGCGCTGTGCTCGCTCCAGAGCAGTCAATGCCTTGTGGGCGTTCCGCGTATTCAGGGATTTGTGGTCATCCATCGTAGACTCCAACACCTTCCCGTCTTGTTCAATGGCGTTCTCCAGATGCGACACTCGTTGCAGTTCATTCTTCAGCAACCCTTGCGTGCGCATGAGCGATTTTTGAATGGCCTGCGCTTCAGAGGCCGTCGACGATCGTTTCGAGCGTCGCTGCGAGAAGAGGTCGTCCCTTTGTTTGCGTTCCTGGGCTCCGCGGTTTGGGCGGCCCGATTTCATTTTTGTATATTGTTCGCGGTGAATGGTTCACTCGGCTATAGTCGTCGATGTTTTTCGGTCAAGATGAAATGACAACTCTGCCTTTTTGCTCCATCTGCCGCTTCTTTTATCTTGATCTTCGATCATCGTCATTTCCAAGACGTTTGGTTTCTGCACGGCGCGAGAACTGTGTTTCTCCTTGAGGTCGAATCAGTCGTTTTCGTGATAACCGCGGCGTGGACCAGGACGACTGTCGACGCTCCACTACAATGGTGGGGGGCTGGTACCTACTAGCTAGAATAATACACCGGAGTACTATAGAAGGAGGCTAGTAGCTCTTAGGACTTGTGATCAGTACTACTCAGGCGTCGGTTTCGTTCAACTCCACCGTACTAGAGATATCTGCCGGTAGGTTATCTCTGGTCAAAACCCTCCCCGTAGTCGACGAGTGCCTCAAACCAGACGATAAAGGCTACTTATAATCGTGAAGATCTATTACATGTCCGTGATTAGTATTTTCTTTATTCCACCCAGAGGCCCCAGTATCCGTTCAATCAACGATTCGGTATATTCAGGGATACAATCGAACGATTTGGCAAATGCAGAAGTTCATCCGTTCAGTAGGTTATTCCTTGCTTAGAAGATTAGCATGGCCTGGCCGCTTCTAGTGTCGGCCGTAGTGTGAAGGGGGTGGTGGACCACCTCCCACATTGTTGTAAGTTACGTCGAAACTCGTTCCGAGACGCCCTGACTCCTTTGCAAAGTTGATTCGAAGCACACCGCCATTAAGCATTGTGCCAGAGAGAAACTCACGAGCACGCACTGCCGCAACACGGTCAGAAGTGTTCACGAAACTAAATGTACCCTTCACAATAATACCAATGATCTGGGCATACTGTCCAAACACTTCGCGCAACTGTAATTCCGTGGTACCCTGGCCATAGCCTGCTACGAACAAATTCTTTGTCGCCGGGTTGCCTCGATCGTCGCGAACATTGGAAACGTCTACTGCAGCAGCTGCCTGTGGCGGAGCGACAGGGGGGAACACAGGCTGAGCCATCATTGGAGGATTGCTACTAACGGCAGGTGCTGCCTGTCCAGCACCACCATAATAAGATGCAGCCACAGGTGGTGCGCCACCGCCAAACGCCGGAGGAGCACTGTCTCGTTTCTTTCGCTGAGCCATATTGATACGGATTGGTGTGCCACCTAAAAGCGCACCACTAAGGGCTTCTCGGGCCCGCATCGCCCCTTCGGGATCACTGGTGTTGACAAAAGAAAATGTGCCTTTCATGACTACCTCGTCAACTTGAACATAAGGAGCAAATAGGTTGATGATATCAAATTGAGTCGTTGCCGGACCGTAACCACTAACATGAAGGTTGCCGTCGTCGTTTCGTTCTCTGAATCCATTCCTGGGCCCGCCACCTTGCCATCCTCCTCCGCCGTATGCATCGCCAGAGGCCGGACCATACGCGCCGGTCGATGCCGGCCCGTAGATACCTCCACCAACCGAGGGACCCCCATGGTACCCACTTTGGGTCGGTGCGCCGTATCCAGAGCTCTGCTGGTACCCGCCCATGCCCAGGTGCCCGGATGCATGTGGTTGAGACACAGGCGTCGAGTTTTGTGACAGTGTTTGCACAAGACTCGTAAGACGCGGCTGGTCGTACATTCCATTGCTGTCTACAAATGTGCTAAGGAGACTAGGCGTACTCGCTAGAGTCTGTAGAGCTTGGGTATCCTGCCCAACAAGAAACATGGGTAAACCAAGAGATTGTACGAACTCCGGGGTTGCAGCGTTGGACATAATTTCCATTGGTGGTAACCCAGCGGGCTGGGGAGGCCACGATGAAACAGGAGCATGGTGGCCATAAGCAGGCGCCGGTGCAGGGATCGGTGCAGCTGGGACTGGCTCTGGCACTTGTTGCGGGACGAAAAACGGAATTTGTTGGGTGACCGTAGATGATTGATTCGTCATGTCAAGCGCCTGTTCAACGTCACTCATAGGTGCAGGGCTATTGGGTACGTCGAATTCCGATGTATACTGCGCTCGTGGAACACTTGCCATGCGAGCCGCTTGAGTCGCTAGTTCGATCGAATTCACTTGAGGAGGCGGAGCATCGGTTCTCGTCGGAAGCAAGCTAGGTGCTCTCCACGCCGTGGTCGGTTCGATAGCTCTGGTGTTCGCGGTGGATATTTTGTCCATGCCCACCATATCATCGTCGTCATCGTCCATGAGTTTCGATTTCCTATGACAATGTCAAAAGGTGAGAAGACGAAGTACGGCGACAACCTCAGCACACTAGACAGCCAAGCCACGTACTTGACCTTTGCCAGCAGTTCTTTCTCTCGTAATCGATCCCGGCGCTTTCGATCCGTCCAAGAGACGGCATTGTCTCCTTCACCACTAGGTTCGTCGTCTTTCAATTCACCACCTTCAATAATCTTACTGGCGCTCAGATCACCTCCAAAGTGATCCTGCCATTTCACCCGCTTCAGCTGCTTCTTTTTATCTGTTCAGAACACGCGAGTGTAAGAATGACAATTCTCCCGCATCATATTGTGCCATTCCATGTTCACTTACCGGCCTTCGACGTGTCGCCTACTTTAAGTTTTCCGTCGGACTTAGGAGAACCCGCAGTTCCCGCAGCATTCGATGTTGAAGTTGCGGCGCTGCTGGTCGAGGCGTCGGCGTCAGGTTTGACCTTCTTCAAGAGACTGGAGAAGGATGAAATCTTTTTCTCCTCGGTCTTCTGTTTTTTCGCAATGGGGGCAGAATCTGCCTGTGACTGCTCTAGAGTACGCTTTGGAGCAGGTGCCGACGTCGGATTCTAAAAGCACGATAATCAAAGTTAGCGCGACGAATGAAATGCCCCCCTCGATGGGGATTCATGTCAGTGAAAGCAATCTGTACCTTGTCATTTAATGCTTTGACCGATTGGTTCCAGGCAGCCTTGATCTTTTTTACTCTTTCCTTCACGGCTGACTCATTTGGACTACCAGCACATATTTTGTGCTTTTCTATGGATCCTATAGCTTTCCCCATCCCGGAATCCTTTACGATTGACTTAGTAACTGGCAGTTGTGTAATGTTAGACAGCAAATGCAGTAACAGGTCCATGCCCCCTGCGGAAACGGCGATCAAGAAAATCCCGTGGTTAGAATTCGTAGCCCAGAAATCAAGCCGACGAAAAAAAACAGGTGGCTAACAACTCACCGATCGACCCGTTCAGAATATCATCCAACCAAGATTTTGCAGAGCTAAGAAACCCATTTTCGAGGACTAGCCCCAAAGAGCTATTACTAGACGGGGTGGATCCAACAATGGCAAGGATAATACAACGCCTCTGTACCAAAATTGCCGTTTGAGTGTCCTTATCACCGGAGACGTCGCTAGCACTATCAGCCATCTGTCATAGAATAAAGAGGGAACGAGGGATAAGAATTTGTAAGGATGTGAAATCGGGTAATCGTAACATTCAAGAAATCTGAATTCCGTGCACGCGGAGCTCTAGTAGCAGAAGCCAGTGAATCGCAAAGGAAGCGTGGGTCTCAGCAAATTAATGATGATGGTGGGTGCCTACTGGCTGGAGCAATCTCGTAGTTGGTTCGAACTGGTTTGGGGGCAATCCTGTAGTCATCGAGTGCTATATTCACCAGACAGATCAGAATGTAGAAAGCTGCCCCTGACGTCGAAGAGTCGAATTGCTAAGGTCTGTCGGCCTACTTCGTGTCGACTAAGGCTAACGGGCATGTGCCGCATAGCAGAATGACCATAGTTGATGCGTATTTCGGCTGCATGAATATTGTACGGCGCGCTAACATGGACCCTGGATCTCGCAAGTTGCATCGATACTTTATCGAGTAATGCTCTCTATTACCGCGAATAAGGGACGGAATTGTTCGCGAACCTGACGGCGCTGGAGTGACCGATTCGTCTTTCACAGGCTTCTCTTGAATCGCTATGGCGATCTCATCATATTAATAAATCGGTCCGTTGAACTTCCGCAGGAATCATGCTTTGTGTTGAGCACTTTCTTCTTCTGATTCTTCCAACAGAAAAGAACCTTCGATGGACCCACTGACTACCTTGAACTTGACGCCGGATTTATACCCCTTCTCACAGTCGAAATCAGATCGTCTTCAACCTACCTCCATGAGCTTCTGGAAATCTTCCAACAAGTTCCCCCCACTGGATAGAACTAAATCTGAAACAAGAACGACAAAAATCAATCCAAGTGTCAGTTACTTCGTCATATGGCAAAACAATAGTCGGACGCGCAGGTACACAATAGTTGGGAATGCCAAGTCACGGATACCCGTGACTAAATCTGACGACGGACGTACCACTTGCATCCAAAACTTTCGCAACTGCGGCCTCGAACGAACCCTCTTTTGGCTCGTCCCTGAATAACGATGGCGGGCATTTGCCGCTCGCTCTTGCCCTTTCAATGACATTCATGGTGCCGTCAAACAGTACAGTGGCACCGAGACTTTCAACCTCGGCCATTCGAGGCAATTGTAGATGATTCAGTTCGTTGATTGTTTGATTTTTTGTTTGTGACAAGTTCTTGGTCTTGCAAGACGAGACGCGTGGTGGATTTGTGGTATTTCCGTCGTCTGACCTCCGGTGGTGTGTTCTCCGCTCTTGAATACGATGCTCTACACGGAACGTCGTAGAAATTTATGCGTGATCATTGTGCGGCGTGGCAACGGCCAAACTATGTACGTTCTTACATATCTCTCATACTCATGGGAACATTGTCATACGTCATCGCTTCGTACCATTTCTAACTACTGTCTGTACCGTAGACCCTCGACCATGGTGCTCTATTTGATCGTGCTCAGCGAAAGAATACTAAGCAACCAAAGATCTCTGGATGCTTTTAAGTTTTACAGTCGGAACGTAGTAGCAACGCCTTCTTTTAAACCGAGCGACGGGTCCATGTTCACTTTCAATAAGACGAGCAGTCTTCGTCGGCGGAAAGTTGATTTTCTTTCGCTTGTCTTAGTGGCTTTTCTAATGACGACGACGGGAGCGTTCTCGGTCCCCACATCTTCACCGAAAGAGATATATGGAGTTCCCAACTCGGGCTGGACTGCAAAAGAATGGAACTGGGGATATGCTGTGGGTACTGGGCACGACTGTGCAGCTATCTGCCGCCGACAATACAATTCTAGGGAAGCCCGAGCCTCCCTGGTAAAACAACTGTGCGATGCTCCAACGACTGTCGTTACAGCTCGAAAACCGGAAAATTTTGAAGAAATCAAGTTGGTTCTAGCGCTGACATGGCAGCGGGGTCGTTGGGATGGGTCGGATGGTGGCAGAGGGGGCTACGGGGAGGTACTTTCCGCCATGGCAGGTGCAACTCGGTACGAGTCTGAAAACAATAATGAAAATTCGATTCGTCTGGTCAACGATATGGCTGCTCGTTTCCAGCTTTTGGGACCAAGATCAAAGCAAGTGCAAGAGATGACTGACTTGCTTGGTCTTTTGGACAGTGATCCTGACGCTGCCCGCCGTAAATGCAGCGGTTTGGTTCTTGATGCGATGGGATTTGTCGAGAACGGACTTTAGTGCTAAGTTATGGATTGCTCTACTGTAAGGTCGTGTCAGAAATTTTGGGATCTGTTGAAACCGCCAACAAAGTCTTTCAGGGACAAGCTTCGGTATTCGTCCTCGTATCGTTCAACCAGGATGTCGAGCGTTTTATCCAGGTCGTTGTTCCCTGGGTCGGAGTTCTCGCTTCGGAATGTGAAAATGTCAAGCAGTTGGTCCGTTCCCATGCTATAAAGGGTCGAATTTTCGGAGTTGACAATGGCATTGCTCATTGCTAGTTTCTTTTCATGGAGTTTCATGATTTGCTCCTCAATCGAGCCTCTCGTCACGAGCTTGTAGACGTTCACCGTCTTGCTTTGCCCAATGCGATGAGCTCTGTCCATGGCCTGCAGGTCAGCGTGAGGGTTCCAATCGTGCTCCAGAAAGATGACAGTGTCGGCGGCTGAAACATTATTGTCGGTTAGGTCTGTCAACGAATGGCGATGTTCCGGCTTGCGATGGCCCTTACCTGTTAAATTCAAACCCAAGCCACCAATTCTGGTTGTTAGCAACAGAATTTTGGTATCGTGGTCCTTGTTAAATAAATCCACAATTTTGCCACGCTGCTCGGATGGTACTTTGCCGTCTAGGCGAAGGTACCTTGTGCTTGGAAACTGATTGTCGAGAAATGTTTCTACTACGTCCAAACTGTGCGTGAATTGCGCAAAGATGAGGCACTTGCTGCCTGATGACGTAGAGAGAGATGGAAATGTTGTTTCTCCAAAGGTGCTAGGATCAAAGGTGTCTTGCAGGTCGTCTTTTGAACTGTCGCCGTCGTCGGTGTCGATGTATAACAAGGTCGTGTCATTGTCCGCGGCAGCCATGTCGTGGCAAGACATTCCAGCCTGCATAAGAATATCCTTTAGCGCTATCATTTTGCCCGAGCAATCTAGTCGAGCAGCTTGTTCCGCTGAGATGCCCTTTGGATCCACCAAAGCTGGGTGGGTGCAAACCAACCGAAGATATAACAGGGCTTTAAGAACGTCCGAGCCGAGGGACGGGATACCTGCTTCCGTTGAAGAAGTTTGGAGAGCCTCACGAAACTTGACCAAAGACCTGACTCCTTGGTTGCTGGAACAGAAGTCATCGTAAAGACGCGCCTGAACGGCACTCATGTCGCATGGGATTGAAGATATTATCTTTGGTGGAAGTTCCTTCAAAACGTGATCCTTTTCTCGGCGCAGGATGAACGGCAACACCTGCTGGTGAAGTTGCTTGAGTTTTTCCATCCCGACAGCAATGTCATTAGCCGACGCTCCTGACGCTTGACTTTTCGTGATCGGTTTGGCAAACTCTTTGGAAAACTCTGAAGATGATCCCAAAAAGTTGGGCATTAAAAAGTCGAACGTCGCCCATACTTCATTCACCTTGTTCTGAACAGGAGTACCTGTAAGAATGAGTTTGTGCTGAGCGTACAACCTCCTAGCTGCTTTCGCAGTCGCAGTCTTGGGATTTTTCAGCAGGTGTCCCTCGTCTAACACACAGTATCTCCATCGCGTGGTGCAAAGTTGTCCGATCTCAGAACGAAGGACCGCATAGCTTGTGATTACCAGATTGCAACCCTCTGGCTCATCGTCCTTCGAGCGTGGCCCGTGGATACAATATGGCCGGAAAACGGTCCCGCCAGGGAAAAACCGATGAACCTCATTTTCCCAATGTCCAACTACGCTAGAAGGACAAACAACAATCGATTTCGGGGATGCATCCCCTTCCGCGTCGCCGTGGGAAAGCGCAATCCCGACGAGGGCCTGAAGAGTCTTTCCCAATCCCATGGAATCCGTCAGCGCCCCATTCAAGTTGACAATCTGAAGAAACCTAAGCCATGCCACACCCTCCAGTTGATAGGGACGTAATGTAACGCCTGAGGCTTTGAGCGCGTCGTTGACCACCGGATAAATTTCACAGGGCGGAAGAGGCTTTCCGTGAATCAAATGATCCATAACGCGATCAGCCTTGTCACTCCAAGTGTCATGAAACAACTTCAGCGAAATGCTTTCTTTCACTAGTGGGGCCAACTGAACCAGCCTCGAGAAAATGCGGGCTGCTGTCTTTGAGGTTACCATTGAAGGATCAGTCATCAATTGCATTGACAGAGGGAGCAATGAACGGACGAACGGACAAAGAGAGATTTCACGCCCCTCTATTATCACCAAGAGGAGACTGCATGCTCGATCGCGAACGGAAGCATCGTCTGCTTTGCAGCTTGAAACGACCGTAGGAAGGATTTGCTCAAACGCAGCTGCTGAATTAGCTTCCACAATCAAACCTGTGCACTTGATCGCGAGACGTTGAGTGAGTTCTTCCCTAGTGACACAATACAAAGATGCTACCGGAGCAGCAAATGTTTTGACTATGACCGAGGTCGCGTCATCGTTTCCACAGAGATCCGAACATATCGCCGCAAGAACAAGCAGCCCATTTGTGGAGTCTACTGCACCTGGTTCAACGAGCAGCGACAAAGTTTCCCAAATCGGCTCATAAGACTGAAGTGGCGCGTCGAGACTTGAAACCAATGTCGAAACCACTTGGGAGGCAGAGTTACAGCAGGGTTCCATGTTGGACTTGATTATGTTGCACAGGTTCTGCAAAATCTTCGTGCGCGTCTTCTGGAAGGCTCCTTGGCGTTGCGAAGTTGCTGGTCCAGAAAGCATTACGCATAAATCCACCATCCGTTCACAAGTAGTGACCTGACAGTCATGATCAATTTCGTTTTGGACAGAAGTCATGAGCGATCGGACAATCGGCGAAAGTTTTGATGGAAGAAAGTCGGCCCCACCGACGACCAATACTCCTGCTACGACCACCGACAATCTCACTGAGTCCAAATCAGCATCGGGATGATGCCGCTGCGAAGCGTGCTTCGCAATCGCCTCGCCCCAGAGCGCACTAATACACTCGACGACTTTGTCTGTCCTTGTTTCATTGACGAGCATTTTTACCCCGCTCAGAAGAGAAGAACTTAGAATCTTCAACAATTCTAGGCCCGAAAGTTGGAGTTTCGTTCGATCAACGGATATGCACCGAGGGGGTTCTTGAAGCATTGCGAGAAGAACATCTTTGCATTTTTGAGTCATTGCAATCAGTTGCGGAGACTTGCGACGACCAAGCATGCTAGCTAGAAGCAAGCACGCATTTTCACAATGGGTCGAAAAAGGCGAATCGAGGCAGAGACGGAAACACATCTCCAAGAGATCGTGGCTGTACTTTTTTTCGAGGGACCCCAACTGAAGGAGTAGGGCCGCGAGTGCGTCGGATACAATGCGCTTCAAACGATGACGTTGTCCAAACGACGCTTCGGTCAACCTAGCCTCTTGCAATGGTGCAGTTGCAAGGAGTCCAAAAAAGTTCAAAATCATGGTCTCTTCCAGCTCTGCTTGTATTTTGTCGGAACCGCTAAGAATGGTAGACGAAGCCCGTGTGAGGCAGGTCCACGTTTCGTGGCAAGCTTTGGAAAATTTGGCATTGTCCATGGATTCGCCGTCACCGAGCATAATGGCACAATCGGAGTGGAAGCCAAAAACCATCTGAACGATATCGCAAAAGGAGGCTGCAAGTTCGGATCTAGATTGTTGGTCCAAACTTGAACGGACTTTTGCCATTTGATCTTCTAATTGTGTCGTGATCTTTCCGATGAGCACGACGACGGACGTTCGGACAGAAATATAGGGACAACTTGCCAGCATTTGAAGTTTCGGGAAAAGTTCGGTGTACGGACTGTTCGTCGACTGAGCAATGTGCCCCATAAAGAACGAAAAATCCCAAGAAATCAAGAATGAAAGGAGACTGACCAAATCTTTGACCGAAGAAGAAATGAGTATCGATGGCGACAAGGAACCCCACAGAGATTTAACAATTCGAGCGACAAGATCCGACTGTCGATATGACACTGAATAGTCTTCGTCGCCAAACACGGCAACCAAAAGTTGAGCGGCTGCTCCTTTGACGTCGTCGCTCTTGTCTGCAAGAGCGCACGCGGCAATCTCCAGCGAGCGTTGGAACCTAACTAGGGGCCAATCCCCGTTTGTACTGCTCGACCGTATGCTCGATTGGAGGGCGAAAATGTACTTGAATGCCAAGAGTGCCGAGTGTCGAAGTTCCCAGGAGTGGGACTCTGCGTCTTGCTGAATGGCAAGGGACGCTAGGATTTCTGTGGCCTGTTGCTGAACGGATTCTGGCGCTGCATGATATACAACCGAAAAGACTTGGCCGGCCATTTCCCTTACTGGGGCAACAATGCCGCCAGTTTCGTCGCTCGTCGCTGTTTCCGAGTAGTCTGCAAAACGGTCCAGAGCCAGAACGCAAAGACATCGCGATAGGACATCGTGTGGCCAAATTCCAAACGCAGTGGCTTCCTGAAGCTTCCAGGCTCTCAGCAACGCCAGGATCCCCATGAACGAACCATGTCGAATATACCAAGATGCGTCAAACATACGAAAAACGAGTTCCGTGGCGAGCAAACGCTGAGCGTTTCGATGAGAAACGGCACGATGGGATGGCGTCGTTGTCGTTGCTGCCTCTTGCTGTTGCATCTCCATGACCAAAAGAGCCCGTATGGACTTTTCTTCTTTTTCGGGGCCTTTTCTAGATGTAGATTTGCCGACTTTGGGTCGTTTTACTGTTCGTTCACAATCTTGTAGCAAATCTTCTTGCAAGATTTCATTGCCGCTCACATGGCTCAAAATGGGAGATAGGCCTAGCCGTTGTGCCAGAATTCTGCGTTGAAATTGGATCCGTCGTTGTACAAAATCACAAGATCCCCTAGATTCCTGATCGAGCTGCTCCAGAGCACTTTCTTCGAGTTGATCGAATCGAGTTTCTGATGCGGAAAGAAACATTCGTCCCTTGGCCAAAATTGTAGGGAGATGTTCCTGAAGATCGGCCACGGTCAACCAGGAATGTTCCTCTTGATCGCGGTGCAAGACTGCTGTATGCTCTAAAAAGTCTTTTTGGTCCACGAGGGGCAGTTGTCGTGCAACTCCTTCCATGGCGACGCTGGCATTGTGGCGCGTGTTCCAGTGGGGGCTCGTCAAGTAGCCCTGGAGGCGACCCAAAATATCCCACAGAACGACAGGAGAAGAACCAGCTACAATTTCGGAAAGTTGAATGGCTGCCAGCTGAGCATGTTCGGCAGTTCCTTCTTCCACTAGCTTGAGCAGCCGCAGAGTATGGGGCGTTAATACTAGTTGGATATTGTCGTCAGGGTTGTCGATTTCCAGTGGAGACTTTGCGGAATTCGATCGAGGTCGCTTGATTCCTGTCCGTGCTGCCGGTGGCTTTTTCGCATCATCGTGCTCCTCCATCTTTCACCCACAACGAGTTCATTTGCAAAGGACCATCCGTCGGAGATCAACAAGTATGTTTGTCATGTGTCATGTCGTTCCATCGTTGTTGTTGTTTTTTCTATCGACTGGATCTTTTGCAATGGTGGTCCATGGCGACGCATACCTTGGTACCCCTGTAGAGTATGTAGGAGCGCGGTTACTTTGCAAGATTGTCGACTACTTGGATTCAATCTGTCTCGCCAGCCATTTTTGCGAAGGGCCTTGCCATCGACCGTCGAACGATCTACTTTTCCCTTCCCTTTTTTTGTGGTGTGAGAAATCATCCTCCATCATATCGATGGTGACGAGCTGCCTGCGGCACAACTCCATTCCATAACAAGGCCAAAAGCATCCCTTGTTTCCACTAATAGCAAAGAGAAGGAGCAAAGCAAGGCTTGAAAAGCGAGGTGACCTAGGGACTTCCTACCATTAATCATTATCGACTTGTTTCCCTCTTTTGCATCCATGTCCATTCGCACGCTGTTTCATTACTAAAAAGCCGTAGCGCAAACTTGAAAGGATGTCGGCGGTGGTCAGCCGCGAACGGCGGAAAACAGCTGGTCAGCGCATGACCACCTTGGTGGGAAAGGCACAAGAAGAAGATGACGCATTTTGGGGACACGAAACTTGGATGGAAGATGACAGCGGGAATGAGTCTTTTCGAGAATCCGATGAAGACTCGGAACAGCGAAAAGATCAATTCGATTCCGATTTCGATGACAGCGAGACGGACAATGAAGATGAGGAGGCTGCAGCGGGAGAAGAGGAAGAACGAGAAATTGAAAAAGAGGAACGCGGCAACCGGCAGCGGAAAAGCAATTATGTGGATATTGCCAAAGGAGGCCGGGCTTTGATGCAAAAGGCAAAGGGTGTCAAGGGATCCAAGCGAGCTGTAGGAAACGGCATCAACGCGGGAATCCTCCTTAACTTGCCCCCCGCGGCGATTTCTTCTGGAGTATCAGAGCCTGCCGCAGGATTGGCTTCACAGCCACTGGCGCCTGTCCCGTTAAAGTCGCAACCTGTTCCCACCGAATCACAGAGCCCCACCTCTCCTTCCTCCAAACGATCCCGGATGACCGCAGAACTCGGGGTCCGAGCAACATTGACCAGTGGACGAGAGCGTCGATCTCAGACTAGAAAGCGAGATTCGCGCAATTCGGCACCCACGTATTCGGATACGGCATCCCACCCCGGAAAGCGACTGAAACCACAAAGCACCGGCGTGACCAGGAAATCCAAACGCCGGCTATATTCGCAAGAAGAATTGTTGTTGGAGGCCGTAAAAGATACAGAACCTGAAAATCTGCGATGGCTATTAGCTCGCAAACGAGTCCAAGACTCTGCAGATCAGGACAAAGACTCCATGGCTGCACTCCGTGACAAGCATCGAGGAAAGAACGTTGTTCAAAAGTATCACTCTCGGCGGGGATGCCTGATAACGCTGACTTTTCCTGAAATGGATTCCGTTCCGGAGTTACTTACAAGACGAAATGAGCCTCCCACCAAGCCTGAGGCCTTGGTTTGTGCAGTTACTGGAAAGCCGGCACGCTATCGCGATCCCAAAACAAATCGTGGCTACTTGGACGCTGCGGCCTTTAAGGAGTTGCGACGTCGACTCGAAGCTGGCGAGCCCTTGGAACAAAAGCCAAAGCCGACTCCGAAACCCAAGACAAAGCCGTCGGATGGTGCCACGCAGCAACCCAAGTCGCCAAAGTCACCGTCGGCAGGATTTGTGGTAGATCTTGGTGGAGTCGCAAAATCCCCGGGAAGCACACGTTCATCCGGAAGAAAATGGAAACCCAGTGAGAAAATGATCCAGGGTTTAGGCCTGAAGAAGGATGGAGATGATAAACCTGATTCTTCCGCAACAACCGCTGCACTGGCGTCTGCACCACCTTTGCCCTCCATGGCGCCAAATGCCAAGGCGGAAATGATGCCTGGATCCGAGGCAGCTCAGTCTGGTGAACAATCGAAGGAAGTTCAAACTGGTACCAGTGCGCAGGGCAAGCCACTTGCCGGTGCAGTTGCAAAGAATTCGGCACCGACAGGAGAAAAGCCTCAGAATGGCGGCAAGCCTGCAACGAAGCCAAAGCCAGCAAAGGCACCCGTGCCCGACAAAGCAAAGAGCGCAAAAGCTGCTGCTCCAAAGGCCGGAGCAAAGTCGACCGTGGCACTCCCCGCGAAGGAACAAGTGTATGTGATCCCTGACGATGGTGAAAATGGATCGTCAGGGCCTCGCTACGTGACACAAAGTGAACTGATAATGCAGGCAATCGCCACCTACAACCTCAGTCACGGGCCAGAACCCGCTCCCAACTCGAATGGCAAAAATCAAGAATCCACCAACGCTAAAAACAACAAATAAAGTTTGATAGAGCATTAAACTACAAAAGCTATGCCACCGCCGTATTGATATTCGCCTTGTCTACCGTGTACCAGACCCCGTCGCGACCGTATACTTCACCCGCCGCAATGGACTCTTCCACGCCGAAAAACTTTTCTTCGCTCTCACCAATGGCCACAACGGTCACGGTGCAGGTTCCCATGGGAATGGAGCTATGTGACATTGAGTTGAAAGTAATTTTGGCCTTTGTTGCAATATCCATCATAACAACTAGCTCATTGGTGGCATCCGTCACTTCGGTCATGATCAAATCATCCCCACCCAAAAAGTTGAAGACGAGTGTCGTTTCGTCAATGGCTGACGCTGCACCGTTGGCCGCATCTTTGATGGCCTCCATAGGACCGAGCTTGACAATCGCTTCCAAAGTATCACCTGGATCCTTGTAAAGCTCCACACCCTGTCCTGTCGCCAGAATCTTGCCGCCAATTTTTCCAAACACGCCCTTGACTTTGGATTCATCGACGGTTGTCAACTGAGTGTATCGAATCAAGTCATTCGGCCGAGCCTCAGCACTTCCCGGCTTGTGTCTGACCTCTCCAGCGATTTTAATGGCACTCTCCTGAGCGAGACGGACGCCCCCGAGCCCCGTATCAACAGGCTCGGACTGGACAACTTCTCCGCGAATCACCTCGTACAATTGCCAGTTTGGAGACGACGTCCGCGACGGAGTTCGCGGAACAAATGCAGTAGCCCCGGACACAGTCAGAGCAAAAAGAGTCACAAGCCGATTCATTCTTCCGGATTTAACAGAGACGAAGAAGGGGAGTTTAAAATGAAAAGGTGCTGTGGAGACAAACTCCTTGTTGAATGATGGTTGTCTTGGATGCACATCATGCGTCAAAGAGAAGCTACCGACTGACGACACCGCGCGCAGGAGAGGTTAGCTCGCCTTCCACGTGTTGGTGATTATGGCGCGCCGTCGGCGAGGCGGGCTGGCGTCTGACAGACTCCTATCGTCTGCATGTCTACCGCCTCGTCGAAATCGTGTTGGTCGTCGGCAGCAATTCTTCTTGCACCCGAAGTGCCGCGATTTTGGACCATCGGCGACATGGAAAAAACTACTACAATACGCTTTCCCTT
The DNA here is from genome assembly GCA_951394045.1 of Nitzschia sp. DOCU1. Classification (NCBI taxonomy): domain Eukaryota; phylum Bacillariophyta; class Bacillariophyceae; order Bacillariales; family Bacillariaceae; genus Nitzschia; species Nitzschia sp. DOCU1. The sequence continues at coordinate 3,503,294 of OX595986.1, read as the reverse complement.
GTGGTTTTCTCCACTTGAGAGAAGTAAGATTGTCTAATATTTCATGATTCTGGTCACAGCAGCCCAGGCAGCAGCTTGCATCGGCGTCCTGGCACTCGCCAGTGGCTGCACACGGAACATGTTGCAGACAGCAAGGGTGGCAAATCTACCAGACTCTGAGCTTCTGCCTAAATTTCCCGACGAGAGCTGTTCGTCTACTGAATCCGCGGTGGAATATCTTCAATCGCTCACTCGGGAAGAACTACTACGACTCTTTTGCAGTTGTCCATCCCCAGTGGGCGCTGACACGATTTCAGGGGAATGGAATGGAATTCTTTTGAGCAACAACAATCTTGGAATGACATCAATTGGATCCAAATTTATGAGCAATGTACTATTCGGAAAAGGCCGGCGATGGAATGGAAAATCTTTCGGTCCTGGTGGTTCTGGGATCAATCGATTTTGTGGGAAGCAAGGGGTTGAGAACGAACACAAGTTCGATTATTCCGTCTCCGAATCCAAGATCCAACGAGGTACACAATCCGTCTGTCTCAATTATTCCAAATATAGGTTTCCTTTATCACTTTGGCGCACAATGACGGACGAAGTGAGGTGTCTTCCAGGAAATGTTCTGATTGGATTCGGGTCAATGGCATGGTCTGGCGGTATGCTAAACGCCGCACCCTTTTGTCTATATCCTGCTACAGGTTCCGAATTAAAAACTTCATAGCCGTATGAAAAATTCTAGTTTATTCTTCGTCATCGTAGTCAAAGGTAATTTTGGTTGCCTGCTTCGTGACGGGACCCTTTGGACCAAAGCTGCCGTACAACTTGTGTTCCTTCTTCTTGATAGTGCTACCGAACTTCAGCAATGCCTCGGGTGGCTCCTGACCTGCTTGCTTGATTACCTGCTGTAGCTCCCCAGCATGTGACTTGTCTGTTGTTTGGAAGAAAGTGTAGCTGATACCGGTTTTCCCTGCTCTTCCGGTTCGCCCGATGCGATGAACGTAATCCTCTATTGTCAGAGGAAAAGTAAAGTTCAAGACCACCTCAACGTCCGGAATATCCAAACCACGAGCTGCAACATCGGTTGCTACCATCAATCTACACTTTCCCTCTTTGAAATCAGCGAGCGCCCGCGTGCGTGATTCTTGATGTTTGTTGCCATGAATGGAGCACACATCGTACCCGTCACGCTTTAGATTGTACTCCAGACGTTCCGCTTCCTTTTTGTACAAGGCAAAAATCAGAATGCGATCCTTCTTTCCGCACTTGGTCAAAATCTCCCGCATTCGTTGTTCTCGCTTTCGGTCTTCAATGACTTCCACATTTTGGACAACGCGTTTGTTGGCCGACAACGAGTCGTCCACACAGTTTTCACCATTGCTTCCAACAATTGCTTCAAATCCTACATAGAGGCGCACCGGGTTGACCATATATTCCATGGCAATTTCTTGAATCGATGCCGGCCAAGTAGCCGAAAACATGGCTGTCTGACGGCCATCTTCACGAGGCATACATTGCGAAATAATAAACTTGACGTCCTCCATGAACCCGAGGTCGAGCATTCTATCCGCCTCATCCAAAACAAGGTGCTGAACCTTGCTCAGATCACATGCGCCCTCATTGATGAGATCCTTGATACGACCAGGAGTCGCAACCAGACAGTCGACGTCCTTCTTTTTCAATTCCGCGGTCTGCGCATACTTGGGGACACCGCCGTACAAGACCAAGGAACGCAAACCAGCAACCGTACCGAATTCCTGCAAAACGGCATCTGATTGCATGGCAAGTTCTCGAGTTGGCGCCAGGACCAGCATACGAGGGGATCGACGCTTAGACAAGTTCTTGTTTCCTTCCATCATAGACGTCAATAATGGAATGGCAAAGGCGAGTGTCTTGCCAGATCCAGTCTCGGCAATGCCAACGATATCGCATTTACGGCCATTCTTCTTGTGCATCAAGATGGGCCAGGCTTGTGCCTGGATAGGGGACGGCTTGGTAAAACCGTTTCCTTCCGTGCATTGACGCAGCAAGGATTCGGCAATCACGGACGTGCAAGCAGGATCGTCAAAGGACGAATAGGGATAATAAGCAGTCTGCTTGTTGATGGAACCCGATTCCTTGATTCCTTCCTCGTCGTCCTTGGTGTGCTTGAGGACGATTCTGTTCGTTGTACGCCATTCGTCGATCGACGCTTGATCCTTATTTACGACGACGGTCGAGTCACTTTTGCGAGCCTTTTTGCTCGCCGGAGTAGCCGCTTCATCCGAAACAATATCGGGCGAGACACTACGTTTCTTGGTAAACGATACTTCTTTTCCCGACACGGCAAAGAAGTCGGACTTTTCAATCCACTTCTTGACCATCTTGTGTGTCGTTCCCTGGTCGGCCAATTTCTCGGCGACCAATTTGGCAAGTTTCTTGAGCTTCATGGACTCGGCATCATGTTTCTTGAGATTCTTCTTGGCAATCTTCAAAGCCTTGTTGGTGATGGAGTCAATGTCGGCTGTCATGGCTGCAAAGGGGTATCGAATAGTTCTTTGGCAGTTTGTTGGAAGGGGGATCACTCCACAATGCAATGCTGAAGAAGAAAATGCACAAAAGGTTTGTTCTGTGGTGCGGGCAGATCGGAAGGAGTGAGGAGACGAAGCAAAACTACGAGCAGAAAAACCAGTGGCCAGCGAGGGGCGCGCCAGAACCTGGCCAAGGACAGGCGGAGATGGAAGGGGGAAATCTATTCCCCCATTTTTCATTTTATTGGATCCTTGACTTTCCAACTTGGGCCGCGCCCCCAAAGAGCTTCGCCTCTCACGTATGTACGTAGGATGCCGTAGCGGACGCGGTGCGCGATGGCATCACTCCTTTTATCCAATCGCAAGCTCTCGTGCGCCTCTTTCTAGAGCGAACAAGACGGAAGGATCCTCTAGAGAAGAAAGGATCCATTCGACAGCTGTGTTGACGACCGTCTCGGGTCATCCCCCACGAATCAACTAGAAAATTGTACATTCAACGGCACAATTCTTCCTATTCGAATTATAAGGCATTGCTCTTTCTCTTCTGTCATTGTCGTTGACCATGTTCCTGCAATCTACTTTGGTGCTTGCCTTCTTGGCCGTCGAAGGCTCGGCCTGGGAGTTTGGAGGATTCCTTCGTCCATCCGTCGAAGAACAACAACTTCAGAGTTTTACCTGCTCCATCGAGGGTGCCGCCGGTATGTATCTTGTGTCTGAATCGTGCTTTTTGACCTGTGCCATGCCATCTAATATTATTCTAACTATATTTCTCCTCCCCCGCTGTCTTCTGCTTGCCTCTTGTAGGAAAGGACGCGTGTGATGCCTCCAAGGACGACGATGGATCGCAGTGTGTCTTTTGCGAATTTCAGAGCTTTGGCGTTTGCGTATCGGAAGAGCAAGCCCAGGCCATGAAACGAGCCATTCCTGGAATCCAGTGCGATGACGATAACAATGACGATGCCCCCGCAGCCGATGACGACGCTGCTGCGGACGACGACACCACTCCCGACGACTACTGGAAGTGCCTCAAAGGATATTCCGACAAGGATAGTTGCACCAGCAATGACTGTGAATGGTGCACTAACAAGGCTGGGTATGGTATTTGTATGAGTAAGGAAGCGGCGGAGAAGATTGATCATTACCATTGGTTTGACTGTACTGCGGAAGTGGATATGCTTTTCACAGAAGATGCCGTTGTGGAAGATCCGTATGATCCAAGCTGTTTGCAGGCCTCGCTCGAGGGCGACAGGGCCACCTGCGAGGCAACCACGGATGCCGATGGAAGTCCTTGTGAGTGGTGCAATGTGGCATCGGCAAATCTGTGCCTCACGGGCGACCAGGCTGCCATTGTGCAACAATTTGGAGGAGACTGTTCGGCGTCGATAGTGGACGATCCATATGATCCATCATGTTTGATGGCGACTCTGTCAGGCGACGAAGCTACTTGCGAGTCGACTGTGGATTCTGATGGAAATGGATGTGAGTGGTGTCTCGTCAACTCGGTCGAACTTTGTTTGAATGCCGAGCAGGCGGAAATCGCCGAACAAATTGGTGGGGAATGCTCCAATACCATTGTGATGGTGGAACAAGACGATAAAGAAAACGATCCCTACGACTCGACTTGCTTGCAGGCTACAGTCCACGCCGATGAAGCTATTTGTGAGGCAACGAAGGACATGGATGGAAATCCTTGCGAGTGGTGCACAGTGTCGGGAGTCTTCCTCTGTGTCAACACCGAGCAGGCCCAGGCAGCTGAACTTCTTGGGGGACAGTGTTCTTCCGGAAATTTCGTAGCAGATCCTTACGATACATCCTGCCTCCAAGCTGCTCTACAAGGTGATGAAAGTACTTGTGCAGCAGCCGTAGATGAAGACGGAAACCCCTGCGAGTGGTGCTCTATTGCAGGTATGAATCTTTGCTTGACCGATGAGCAAGCTGATGCAGCTGCGATCGTTGGTGGGGAGTGCAAGTCTGCGGACGAATATTCGCTCTAGTAGTAAGGTAGTTATATATAGCAAGCGTAAAGATCCGCTCGTTCAACTCTTTAATCAATAACACTACGATGGTTATTAGGAAGCCTATGCCGCGTACTACCGAAGATATCCTTGGGCCCCGTAGTAGTTGTTGTGATCGAGTTGTGCAATCAGAAAGCGTTGAGAATCAAGGTCGTCTACAGCAATCATCCGTTGGTTCGGTCGGGGCACCAGGCCGTATTCAGCAAGCTCGTCGATATCAGTGGTATCCTTTTCAAGGTCATCTGGGTCGCCATTAACGCGTTCGTTAAGGAGTCGAAGTAGTGCCAAGACGTTTTGATTGTAACTTGTGGATAACCGCGTCACTTCTTTGAGCTTTTTCTGGTCTGCCAGACCAAAGAAGTTCTCCTCTTCTGTAATATCTTGTTCCGAATCAAAGCCCCAGCGCCCTTGATTGGCCCGACGGTCGGCTTCGATTCGCTTCTGGGTGGCAACGTCTGCCAAGGTCAAAGATTCATGAAAGAGGCGTTCTTGTAAATCACAAAATTGACCAGAGATTTGTAGCAAGATTTGAAGGTGGTCGGCCAGTTGTTGCTGAATAGTGTCGTCATTGTCGCAAGTGCGGAGCAAGCTCTTGCGCATAATTCCATCCAAATAGGAATCGTGTGCAGCAATGACTTCGTCCAGCGTCTTGGCGGCGTCAATATCAACCTGAAGTTTACGCCAACCGCCTTCCAAGACTTCGAACATGAAATAGCTCTTGAGATTGACAATCAAATGCATCATGTTTTGCCGTAGAATCGATATCGTCCGAAGAAGGGCAAAGGCTTGTGCAAATGCCGAGCTATTACCGACTTGAATGCCATTGTAGTGACCATACGTTTGCAAGGCATGTTGAAGTGTGGCACTTTGTCTCCACGTGAAATTGAGCAGAAACTCGACTCTCTTGAGACAAAAGAGCAACGAAAATACCATTTTGTACTTGTCGAGTTGTTTCGGATGAAGAATCGCCCGCAATGGATCTGGGACTTGATAGTCCAGCATGAAAATATCCCAAACAGTTCGTGTATCACCATTTCCTTGTCGAGGGTCAGGCCCAAACATACCATAGACGGCATCATCCGGATCCATGATAAGCTCGACTTGAAGTCGGTCCAAGACATACTGCGGCATGTACTTTGCATTCGTACTCCGCAAGGCACTCTCCACAATGGACAAGAGTGAGTGTTTGTAAATGCCCACAATGCTCGGCTGCTCTCGAAATTCAGCGTGCAATCCATCCATCAAGGCTGAGAAAAAATCACCTTGCCCCAAGAGAAGAAATTGTTTCAGAGCAAATAAGTGTTGAATCATATGATTCTCTTCCTTGAGAGTGCGTAGAATGTGCGTGTGCACCAAATTGGCTGCGCGAGACAGTGTTCGTTGCAAAGCAACATTACCATCCTGCTGAGGGTGATACGAATACCCAAGATCTTGCTGGAAGGTGCCCCCACCATTGGACGAAATTGTGTCATCCTCTTCTATAGTCGTTTGCTCCAGGTGCATTGTCCATTTACTATCCAAGAGACAACGCCGAATAAAGTTAATCCCTTTTCCGACATTGAAGGCAGGTCCCACCAATCCCTTATCCAGAATACCTTCCGGAATCTGATCTTTGTTAATACTGTACTTGTCGTTCCACAAATGCTTATCGTCGACTGTTTTGGACTCTGTGACAAAGAATTCACCGTGTGGATCGGACAAGACGCCTTGTGTCGTCCAAGTATACAAAATATCAAACCACGGCCTAGAGGCCGCACAAAGAATACTTTGTGCTAGCTTGGAATGTCTCGAGTCTCCATGCAATGCATGCAGATACAATCCACTCAACAAATGCCCTCCCGACAAATGGCGCAATCCATCCGTCAGGAGCGCCAACACTTGAAGCCTGGAAGTAGGCATTCTCAAATCGACAAGCAGCTGCCTCAGGCTCAAATTTCCTAGTTGAGATTCGTATTGAGTAAGCAAGGAATGATATTCGCGCAGTTCATCTCCCAGTGTCCCTGTCACGGCCCGTGCTACAATGCCCATGGACTCATCCTGCTGGACTTGATGAATATAAGACTGGATACGATGATACAACCACCCCGCTTCTCCACAAATGCGAAGTGCATCTACGGCTCCTGTACCCAGCCGAGTCTCCAAGACCCGTCCTGTATACAAGAGAGAATTGCTCAATGCCGGGGATTGAATTCGAATGCCATCATAGTAAATCAGGGCATTCTCCACGGTGGCATCATCTCGATTTTCTCCATCCTTGTGATAGTACCGAATTCGTTCTCCATCAATGCCCTGCAAAGAATACAAACATTCTCGTAGTAGCAAAGCTTCTTCCTTTTCTAATTCTCGCTTTTCCTCTCCGACTTGACGGTCATAGGCATTTCGATCTTGAGGAGCGGCTGCCTGTGGTTGCGTTGGCCTAAGAGCGTGACTGGAAGGTCTTCCTGACGTCGTCGTAACAGAAGGAGCAGGATGAGAAGGAGTAGCTGCAGTCCTACTCGTTTCAGGCTGCTGCTGATAAGCCGATGATGGCGGCATTGGCGTTGTGTTTCTGCCTGCCGATGACCGTGCTTGTTGCGCTGGGGAGCTTGACGCCCTTTGCGATGGAGTGTAAGCTGCTGGAGGCGCTCGGGCTGGGGTCTTTTCTCTGCTGGTGGCACCCACTGTTGTTTCTGGTAGAACCAGTTTCTTCCCCATCAATTTAGTCAAGACTGTCAATATCCTGGGTGGCAAATGCGGTTGATCCTCGCAGTATCGCTCGAGTGTTCCATACAACTGCTCCATATCGGCCCGGTAGTTTGCGTCAGGAGCTTTACGAGAAAGACGACGCCATGTAGAGGACAAATCAATGGCATACTCGTCTTCGGGGGCGGTTCCAATTTGACTCTTGACGACGCGCTGTCCCAGGGAAGTCGCCACAGGATCATCTTGCCCCATCATGGCAACGACCAGGCGTTGCATCGCATTATCTACGGGATCTTGTGGTCCGGACATGACAAAATTCAGTTGAGTGATATTTCAAAGTGTAGAGTCCTGTAGGATTTTGAAGTACCTGTGGTGGGGACTATTCAATTGGCAGCGTGGGCGTCATTGTCAAAAAGACAAAAAGTCGGAAGAAGCATCGATCGATTTGAAAATCCCACGGCTGACAGACAGACTTGGCGTAAAGCGCGAGCACGCGCGAAATCGCGCCGGGCCAGCCGCGCAGGCGCACAAAATGAATACTAGCACCATTCAATGTTTTGACGCGCATGCACTTCCAGACAAGGACGCCTTTGCACTTCTAAAATAATTTATTCTGATTGGCTAATTTAGAAGTGCAAACTCGTCTGGAAGCGCAAGCTTGTCCTGCAAACTGGGGGGAGCTTTTTTTGCACCCCAGGAATGCAGGACGAGTTTTGTTGCACTTCCAAACTCGACTGCTTCGAATTCTATCTCTCTCTATTTTAACGTGACAGAACCCAAAACCAATGCTGTTGCATCAACAGCAACAACAACTACTCAATGGGAACACTCCGCTGCACCTCTTCTCATCACACTTCTTCAACTTCAGAAATAATGGAATGGTTGTACGTTTGCTTGAGTCTTCAACAATGACAACAAGCGAAGAATTTGGTATTTTCTTGCTGGTTTGTTCCCAGGGTCTGCCCACGACAATCAATCGTTTGCAACACACGACAATCAATCTTTTGCAGCACAACCAATACCGGGATTCTTGCAACCTCTTCAACCAAAATGTCGCATATAGTTTCCACTGTGGCATCTCCTGCTTTAGTTTGGGCGCTCATGGTTGATTGTTGTGCAATGAGTGTACAGGGGGATGATGACAATGCTGTGCTGCCAACGTTGGAGCACCTTTGCGTGGCCTAACTTTAACATGGCCACTGAACGGTCATCACCCGGCATCAAAGCAGATCAAAAGAAGAGCAACATGTATCATGCTGGAATAGAACTTGTTCCTTTCGATGGCTTACCACCGCCAGTAGTTGCTTTAATACAAGCACAGAGTGAAGTGGTGCAAACTCGTCGGGGGCGCAAACTCGTCCGGGGTGCGCTCAATGTTTTATGGGTTATGAGTCCTACAAACTCGTCTGGAAGTGCAAACTCGGGAAAAACATTGAATGGGGCTACTGTATCGTACATAGTTCGAACCAATCTATATTGCCAATCGTAGTAGCTTTAATCTTATCTGTTCCTACACTTAGACTCATTGCCACAACTTGATGCCCTGAACGTGTCTCTTGTACCCTACTTGCGTTGGCTCGACATGGATTCATTCCGTCTGGTGGCCGTCGTGTCATACAATCATGCCAGAGGAGTCACCATTTATTCAGGAACTTGCTTCTGGCAAGCGATAGATTACTACATTGCGTCCTTCAAAGGGCAAATTTGCTTTTTGAAGCTTTTCATCTTTCGCCATGAGGTAATCCAGAAACTGTTCGTAGGTTTGAACGGGCACATCGTGTCCTGTCTTCGCATCTCGCACTCGTCGCAAAGGAAAGAATCCCGTAAAGACACAACACGGAACAATAGCTATTGGCTTGTTGCATTGCAAGGCAACATCCAGAATGTCCTCGGTGCATTCATCCGGATGAAGGCCAACACAGAGTTGTGCGTTGTCCAACAACTGTCGACTGTCATCGTCCTCCAAAAAGGTGGTCGTATTGAAGAATTTTGCAACAAGGCGTGGATGAGGCGCCCCCGCCTTTAAGATTCGCTTGGCGTCGCGAGATTCCAATTTGGCGCCATGCTTGCGTACCATGGGATCAATAATGGTGCAAGGGATCTTGCCATGTAGGGCTAGTTCAATACTGAGCTTCCCCTTGCCACCGGCAATATCCAAGACGCCTCCACGAGATTGCAGAAATTCCATTCCAAAAGTCTCCACGAGCCACGACGCAAAGATCTTGGCACGCAACCCTTTGGCGCGATTGTCACCATGAGAAAATTCAGAGACTTCTGTCGTCGTCGTGACAGCCTTGGATTTGGCTTTTTCTTTGGGTTGCTTGTGCACCGAATCAGCACCATTGAATCGGAGGAATGCTTCACCCCTAGACTTGAGGTAAATTGTACACGAGATACCATCACTCTCCGACGACTGGGCTTCTGCCAAGGCTTTTTCTCGGGGGTGCTCCAATAGTTCCCACCGACGCACAAGAAATGTGGGCGGTTTCAAACAATCCTCTGCCTCTTCTTGATTAGGACGATCGTCTCGCCCACCTCCTGGACAGATTTCAAGTGCCACCTTGGCTCCGTAGGGAAGCTTGGAGTTCTTGTTGGGAAACGTTGTGTCCAAATCTTGATTCCATTCGGGAGAATCTCGTTGAAATACGACTTGAATCAATGGAGGCAAGTTTTGCTGGTCGGCCGCCGGATCTTCCACCTGAATATCCGCAAAAGCCAGATTTTTGCCAATGCAACGGCGTCGAACGACATACCCAACGACTCTCATGGCCCAATGATACTCTAACGATGGCTATAACGTCGAAAGCACAATCATTTTCTGTTCACCAAACTCGCTTGTATAATATTATTGCGCAACCCCGCACGAGAAGGGAATCAATCTTGTCCTCCTCTTAACTAGCTCTGTATCAACTCCTAGCTATCATAAAAGAAGAGTATCTCTGTTAGCTGCGGAGAAACAGACGGCGCTATTAATGTGCTCTTTCTATGGAGGAGAGAGGAGAGGGGGCCGATGATGTGAGGCGGAGAGGGATGAGCTCATTTCCTGCAGAAAATTGACTACTTCGAGCAACAAATCTTTCCTGCCTTTTTCGCCGTCGACCTCTTCTCGTTCCGCGAATCATCACATCATTCATCACATACACCTGTCGGTTTCTCTTGAGCCGATCTCGACTCCTGGAACTACCAAACGCGCCCATTGGACAGAAGAAACTTGGGATTGTCGAAATCTATCCCATAATAGAACTGGAGAAAATGCGATCGATAATGATGGAAAAGATACTTTTGGCGCTTCTTGCGCTACTTCCGCACGTGAAAGCATTCTCTGCGTGCCCTTTCCACCGGATCAATGGCATGACTCGTCTGGGAATGGCGTCTTCCGACGAAGACGACGATGATGAAGGCCCGGTGGAAAATGTTGCTGAAGCCGCTTCCAACGTTCTTGGAACGAAGTTGGTGTGTTGCTGCTCCGACGTGGGCGGAACAGGCATCGGAACTGGATTTTACCGCAATGGATATTGCTCGACAGGAGAGCAAGATCTTGGTCGACATACTGTATGCTGCCAGGTGACCGATGAGTTCTTGGCATATTCGGCTAGCGTAGGCAATGATCTGAGCACACGCATGCCCCAGTATTACTTTCCTGGATTGAAAGGGGGAGATATCTGGTGTTTGTGTGCTCAACGCTGGGCGCAAGCCTACAATGACGGTATGGCACCCAAGATATTCCTTCAGGCGACCCATGAGAAGACGCTGGACTACGTTCCATTTGAGGTACTACGCGAGTATGCGCTTGATAAGGACGAGGCCGATCGACGACTGGAAGAACTAAACGAGCAACGGGAAAGATTGAAAAAGTTACTTTAATATGCTGTGCAAAGCTGCTTTATCTTTTCCTCTACTACGAACAGCCTAACGGTATCGTACAGCACAGGCGGAATAGACATGCAAACACAAATCCTACTATGCTAGCACACGTTGAGATCACGTACCTGGTACTATATTGCTTCGATCAAGGCCCGTATCTACAGTAAGAAAACACAAACTACTCCTCAGAGTAACAACTGGCACTGCAATTCATAATATACTAGTTTCGCAATTTTCTATAGCAGTACGATTACCAATCGGTGGGCGGAGAAGAGCATTGCTACTCTATCTTCCCACCCCCTTCTGTTCGTTCGCCCTAACCACCCAAAGAAATGAACCGGCTTTAACCCTTTCAAGTAAACTGTCGCACATTCACATTTCTTTCTCTATTCCATCTTGTATGTATGAAGTTTAGACGCGACAGCTTAGTTGGCGGCTTCCTTTGCCTTGGCAATGGCGGTGTTCAGGGCCTCTTTTGCCTTGTCAGTAAGCTTGTATTCCTCGTTCAGCTCGCTGACCTTCTTCACGGTCTTTTCAACAAGATCTCCAAGAACGCCAAGTGCAGTAACTCCCGAACCCACAAGATCGTACTCGTCATTGATCTCGGCGATCTTGGCCGTGGTAGCAGCAAGAGCGTCTTCGACCTTCTTCAGGGCCTCGGGGTCCACGGAATCTTGCGACTTAAGTTTGTCCAAGGCCTTCTCAAGGGATCCCTTAGCCTTGTTCAAAAGCTCGTACTTGTTATCAAGTCCGGCCAAGTAGTTGTAAACCTCAATAGCAGACTTGGAAACAGCACCAACAATGTTCGCGGCCTCGGTCTCGCCCTTGGAGACATAGTTGGCGGCGGCAGCTCCAATGGCGGCAACAACCGGTCCACCGATAATGAGACCAGCAGCACCACCAATGAGACCAGCTGTGAATTCAACGGTCTCTTCCTTGATGGGAACAAGTGCGGTCTCCTTCTTAGGTGCGGGTGCTTTGGCCTTAGGAGCAGGAGGAGCTTCGTCGTCGGACATGAACGTCACAACAGACGGTCGTACAAACGCCCGTTGTTGGGGGGCAAAGGCCGAAGCCTGATTTACCGCCAATGCCAAAGGAAGCAAGTACGTGAACTTCATGGTGAGAATTACAAAACTAATAGAGATGGGGGGATTAACGTTGCTCTAACCCAATGGTTCGCACGGCTTTGGTGCATTGCGTTCCCGACGGATCCCGCTAGCTAACGGTGGAGGCCGACCGATAGCGAGAGAAGCAACACAAACCACGCCTTTCCTATCAGGATCGCCGTGTTACAGCCACGTGGTGGAGCCGTTGCAGGGGCGCCGCGCCCAATAAGATCCCGAATCCGCATGCCGACGGAAGGAGTTGAACCACGGCGGCAAAGATACGCATCGGAACGCAAACTGGGAGATCCAAGCTTGCTACCAGGAATGCTACGTCAAATATGAGCAGGTACTGACGTCATTTTTGCACGTTCAGGGGCAATGACGTATCTTGTAGTCACGGACTCATTTTTGAATTTCAGATTCCCATAGGATGCGTTTATGATTGTATTGGAAGAGAATTCTGCGCTCAGATGGAATTCTTATCTGCTCCAAAATGGAAGATGAACGTCCTTCATTCACGAATGGAATCAAAGATTCCTTCCCTTCCCTTTTTTATTTTACGTGGGCGGAGTGGCTCCACCTAAAACAAGGATATAGAGTTACTTACCCAATACTGATGGGTATACTGGTATTATTATAAGTGCAAGTTGTAGACTCAGACGACTTCATTCTTTCATCGGATAGCTGGGAAACGGCAACCATCGGATTATTATCCTCAGCTCTGAATGTGTTCATAAAATAGTTTAATTATGCCTTCGCTGTTTCGTTACTTCATTGTTGAGTCGTTTCGCGCCTTTTTCATAACGATGAGAGAGAGATGCACATGAATCAAACTGCTGAACAGGCGAGATCATTGCGCAGAGCCCACCGACCGAAGCCAAGCCGGCAGCTTCGTTTTGTTGAAAGGCACGGACGGCAATGCTGAGACAAGAATAATGTTAGAGTGAGATTGGTCTTCGGTGCATCTATCAAACCAACTCTAGAGGAAGTCTTCTCGACCATTGCCATGACTGATAACACACTACTTGCTACCCCAGGCCAGCCGGATACGCAACAAGCACCCCCAGTGAATAGACAACGATCAAAGGACATGGTCGACGATTCGCATCACCACATTGTCGATGAGGACCCATTGATGATATCTCAGACGCTGACTTATGTGACGGACGACGGGAGCGTGGTCCATTCCTTTCAATCGGCTCCGTTCTCCTGGGGTACGTTATTTTTCGTTTCGAGGGATTTGGGGAAGGCTCCTGCACCTATCAGAATCTAACCTCTCCTTTCTATTAACTCGAAGGCTTCAAAGCTCGGTTTATTCTTTTGGAAGCTGTCTTTGTTGTCCTGCTCATATTGTCAATGCCGGCCGGGGCCCACGGAACAGTTGTTTTTATTTCGATTGCAAATTTGTTACTTGTCGCATGGTTCTGGTATAACTTTGTCCGTTCTGTAGAAGTAACTTCGGATGGAAACCTGCGATTTTGGATTGGAAACATTGAGGTCGATGTTCCGTTTGATAAAGTCGTGGCGATCCGACGAGTCGCCAATACGAACTTTCCGTTTAATTGTTTCTTCTCTATGATGCCTTATCGCGGATTCCTGAGCAACCCGGTAGACGGAGTGGCTATCATCACTACTGTTCCTAGCACGCCATTTTGGCTGTGGCCTCGGTCTGCAGGGAAACCAGAAAGATCATTTTTCTTCGGACTCATCATGTGCCCGAAGCTGACAATTGTCTTTTCACCATCTGGTGGGGGTCACACTTTTGTCACAAATGTAGAGAACGAAATGCGAAACTTTTCGAATGGCACTCCAGGACGAAGCAAATCGGGGAATGCCGGAAATAGCACTATGACACCACGAACCAACCCGGACTACCTTGACGTGTAAGGTTAGGGGATATGGTTCAGGTTACCTTTCCAGGCAAGCACAACCGCGATCAAATGGGATCCGCTGACCGTGGATAACCTTTTCCGGTTCTTTCATCCCCCGATATGCGTTCTTGCTTCAGCTTATATTTATAACTTATGAGGGACATGTTTTTTTTTTCTATTTGTTGGCATTGCCTATTCGGCTGTTACTTTTTCTCCTGTAGTTTCGCTCGGGACAACGACAACGCTATTCACGGCGGGAGATGGGGCCTGAATGGAAGCCGCTTTCTTTCCTGCATTTTCAAGGCTCTCGTCGTCGAACATCACTGGGACTTCAGGAACGACATCCGACTGTTGCATCATTCTCCGGGCTTCCGTCTTCGCAGCCACATCTCCAATGCGGTCCATATTGCGATCGTATTCGTATGAATACGGCTCCCCAAAAATGGGAGTTACGGACTGCATCAACTGCGTCGTCGTCAACGAGTACAGAATGATACTGGCGGTCATGTCCAGGGCCACTTGAGGTGGGAGCTTAATCAGAAAGTTTACCCCAAACAGAATTCTTCGGAGCCATGTTTCATGACTTTCATTGAAGGCAAGACCAGGCCAGCCAGCTAAGAATCTAAAGAATGACGAAAGAAGTTTGTATCAGTCAGTCGATTCGTTCGTTCGTTGATTTCTACGACCCCGTACTGCCAACTTCCGTTGCTTACCCTGCCCACTGTTCCAGCGGCAAACGGAAAAATCCGTCGAAGAAACCACGCAAACCAACCACATTCTGCTTCATCAAAAATTCGCCACCAAAAGTAGCAAAGTTGCGTTGTCGGATATTGTCTGGTGACCACAGTGCATGGTATGCAGATGCCACTGCCCGATCAATGTTCGGCTTCGGTAATGTTAGCTCGTCTCGGATTGCCTTGGCAGCATCCGATGCACCCATCAAATTCCTGCAAAGATTGTACCCAGTGCTGGGATGGACCATGGCCGCAGCCCCGCCGAATCCGAATATGCGCTGGTCACGCATAGGGAGCGCTCCTCCCATGGGAATGTAGCAAAACTCTTCTTCGGTAACTTTGTCGACTTTGATACCCAAATGATCCAAGCGCTTGAAGAAACGATCTTTGCACTCCTGGAAGGAAACAGCGGGTCGTGCGACGAGCGAAGTCTCCTCAAAGAAAATCTTGTTGCCCTTAAGGGGCATAGCGTACATGAAAGTAGGGTCTTTGGTGGCCTTGATCAAATCTGCCTCGCCCGAAAAATGATCAGTGCGGTAGTCAAATAATGTCATGGCCTCCTTGTCGTATGGACCAAACCGAGTCAAGTCCGGTGCGCTTTTCTCGTCAACCTCGACTGTTGCACCGTAGGCAATTTGGAAGCCAGGACTTGTATAAAATTCCCGCGTATCCTTCAACGTTAACTTTGTTTCGTGCCCGGTGGTATCGATAACAATCTTGGCTCGAACTGTTATCGGGGACTCCTCGCCGTTCCTCTGGAGCTTGATCGTAGTACCGTCCTCATCATGCACAAGACTACCAGCGGGTTTGTACATATTCACACCAATGGCCTCCGAGATATGGTTTGCTTTCAACACTCTAAAGTTCTTGCTCAACGACTTTTTCAGTGCAAATCTATCAACTCGACAGTACGGCCGGTCAAGCCTCAAGCGCTGTTCCGTGGGAATGTCGAACGAACCACCAAAGAAACAATCCGTGACTTGCCATTCTCGATCCACAGAGCGACCTTCGTTTCCCCCTTCAAATTCAACGCCGAATGTTCGATACTTGTCCATGATACTTTCCCACTCATCTTTCCACACTCCATAATTCGGGACCCAGTCGGTGTCGAAATTCTTATCGGCGACGACTACGTCCAGTTTACCGTCCGAGCCCAATAGGGAGGCAATTGCGCTTCCCGCTGGTCCACTACCCAGGACAAGAATGTCGCACTGGTCATCGTAGGACGTCCCAGTGCTTCCCGCTCTCAAATAAGTCGGCGTTCTCCAGAATTTCTCCCACTGAACGGAATCACCACTTATTCCACGCGTCCTTGCCAACGACGACTGTGGCAAGACAAACGCACCAGCCCCGATTCCAAAGCTGAATAGAACAACCAATTTCATGTCTCGTTGGACGGTTTCGACACACTCTCTTTCTGTGTGGATTCTGGTAACTATCTCACAAACTCTTCCCTCCGAAGGTTGTGATGGATAGGATGGTGCATGGAAAGCATCCACAAAGAAGTGGAAGACGTCAGATGAAACCGTGAAGTGTATCTTGGCGCGCAGTCTGCGCAAAAAGGGGGGCGAGATTTCGGGATTGAATGAGGGACGAAAGCACCGTCGTCTTCGTGGCTTCTCCTTGCCTCATAACCTATACTTCCAAGGTTCTCGTGACCCTCCCCCTTCGAAAAATTCGGCAAAGCTGGATGTATCAAAGTCACTTCAGTGCCATAACTTTCATTGCTACTGTGCACCTTCGACGTCAACAGACCTTGAGGCGACGTCTTACCATTACTGTAGACATTAGTGATACAGAGACCCTACTTGAATCCAAGGTTTTTCTTCCGATTGTGAGAAAAGGTTGGTTAAGTGAACCTCCAATTTACTCTTAATTTTCTGCGCCAAAAATTTGCGAGATTCCATCGGCATGTCGAATGGCAACGGCGACGATGAAAACAGGACCGTGGAAGCCATGAAACAGTTGCTGTGTGGTGGAATTGCTGGTTCAGTGGCAAAGACAGTCACAGCGCCGTTCAGCCGTCTGACGATTCTATTTCAAGTTCACTCTTTGGTGACCACCAAATCAAACCGCCCCAAATACGCCATGAACATTAAAGGCGGTTTCAGTAAGATCATCGAACGCGGTGGCTTCAGGGCCTTATGGAAAGGAAATATGACGTCTGTGCTTCATCGCTTCCCTTATTCTGCCATCAACTTTTACGTGTACGAGAATACTCTGGACATGTTGGTCGGGATGCAAAGGTCTCACCGCGAAAAGACAGAAACCGCCGGTCGTCTAGCGCGACGGATATCGATCCGCTTATCTAGTGACGATGGGGAGGAAGCAGATACAACTGGTGAGACTCTCAGCGAGGACAATATGCCCATACACAAGTTTGTAGCTGGGGCTTCGGCAGGTTGTGCGGCAGTTTTTGCATGTTACCCGCTGGACCTTGTCCGAACACGTCTTACGACAGAACTGGAGGGCCACGAGCATTATCGAGGGATTGGTGATGCATTTCGCAAGATCTACAGGACAGAGGGGATAAGAGGATTTTACTCCGGGATCGGGCCGACGCTATGTGTGGCTGTGCCTAATTTTGCCATTTCATACTCGGTCTATGGGACATTAAAAGAGCATGCCGTCGAAGACGAATTATTCTATAACTTGCGACGGATCGACGCCGACTCTGGAGAGCCGAGACTTGGGTTAATTCTGACAGTTCTTTGCGGAGCATTAAGTGGTATCGTTGCGACTGGTGTAACCTTTCCGATGGATACAATCAGACGGCGGATGCAAATCCAAAATCTACACATTAGCCCAGAAAACCGGTTGACATCGGTTCAGCAGTTCTCAAAACTTGTCTACCAAGAAGGTCTTTCTAGTTTATACCGAGGACTGGCTCCCGAAATGATGAAGGTGGTTCCCATGGTTGGCACCATGTTCGTGGTGTATGAGTGGTCCAAGGAAATGCTAGACGTTAAGCATAACAGGTGAGCAGACACTTTACAACACTAGCTTAATATACCTCATTTGTATTATTATACCCCATATGTATTACTACTAGCTATTCGCGTTTTCGGCCATCCTCTTTGGCCTTTGGCTGTGCGATGAAGCCTTTTTGAATAATAATGCTTCTTGTCGCGGTGATGTGACAATTTGTACCCCTTCCCCTACCCGTCGTGGAGATGGATCGGACATAGATGAACACCCAAACGAACTTTTTAATAGACACAATTCATCCCGTAGGAGTGAGACGAGTCACTGCGAGCTCAACCATTCTAACAGGTGCGAGTCGAGCAACAATGCTCATTTTGTGTCGTCATCATGTCTTTTGTAGTGATCGATTGTCGAAACCAATGATTGGGCAGGGCGAGATACCCTTTATGAAGCGAAACATAACAAAAGAACAAATGGGTTAGAAATGAGCTGGAGCATTTGAGTCTCGAACTGGATAGTGACACTTACCATCCTACAAGCACTGCAGGGGCGTAGAGAAGCCCAGGCACATGGCGTGCTCGTCGAATTTGTTTGTTGAGAAGTCGGCCGTGCATCATGCGATGGAGAAGGTCCTCATGTTTCCAGTGCGACGTTTCCCCTGCTGTTTCCTCCATCAACACGTATTGAATCTCAGCTTCCTCGTTCCAAACGTAGGGGACGTCAAGGGCGGGAGTGGAAGAGTTCGATGGAAGGTTTGAGGTAGTTGCGGCCATGGTTCAGAAGTAATTGGATTTCAATGACAGTGCTAAGTTGTCTCGAAGGGACGTGCACAATGAGAGGAGGCAGATTACTTTCGAAGAAGGAATGGTGTTGAGAGACGGTACGTAATACGTTTCGATATTATCGAGCGTTGTTTTTCTGCGATGAGAATGCGAACAATGAGGGCTTCAACGGAAATACTTTACACGTTTTTGGCGATGAAATAACGAGATGGATAGGTTTTGGCGGGCCGTTTTGTGATGGGTACCCGCGCTGGCTCGCCGCGTATTTTGTGAGAGTTCGCGAGCCATTTTTTAGTCGTGCGCACAATGATGCTATGGTGTCACTCATTGGTGATGTCGATGGACTCGGATTTGTCGGATGGGTCGTGGCCAATCCCGATCGGCAAAAGGCTGCAATCCTCTCGGAAGCTCGAAGCTCTTCGCAACTATCGAAACACTGTGAGCTATCAGCATTCTTCTGGACCCTTTGGGTCTTTAATAGAAGAATAAGAGCTAAGAGCAGCGAAGCTAGCGAGCGTACATGCACCGGTTGTAAATGCTACGATTTCTATCCATTGGCTTGAAAGTCCTTGATTCAATGCTGGTATCATACTAGGATCATTAGTGAGCCTCGGAGGCGTTTGCTGCTACGTACTTTAGCGTGGGTTCAGAAAGCAGCACTTCAGGAAGAGGTGAAAATGAGGAGACAAAAATAGTTGTTTGTTTCGCTCAATGAACACTGGCCCTGACGTAGTCGTCTCGAAGGAGCCTTCTCATCACCTTGTTGGAAGCCGTTCTGGGGAGGGCGTCGGCAATCACGATGTCGCTGATCACAAACAAAGGGTTCAAATGCAGTTTGATTGAATTTTTCATAGCAGCCTTCAGCTCATCCTTGTTGACCATCTCCTTGTCAACCTCATTGTTCAGAATCACGTAAACGACTATGACCGAGACATGCACAGTTCAGTGTGAGAAAGCGATTGCGACATGCAACTGGGACATTTTCGGCGCCACTTACCTAGCTTCGAAGGCCCACCATGTGGTCCCGAGACAGCAATCGCTGCTGTCTCCTTGATCTCAGGGACGAGATTGCAGACGCGTTCGATCTCCACCGATCCTACTTTGATCCCCCCAATGTTCATCGTGTCATCACATCTTCCCAATGCACGAAAGTACGGAGTACTATCGGAATGTTTGGATCCGATCAAATGAGACGAACTGCGGACGTATTCAATCTCGTCCCCGTGCCTTCGAAGGATCTCTCCGTCGGGCCCATGCGGCATGTCCTTGTAATACGTATCATAATGATCTCGATTGAGAAGTTTCGTGCTCAAGCCCAGCGTCGGAGGGACAATGACAAGTTCGCCGCTACTTGTACTGTCTTCACCGGCCACAAATTTACTCCGCTCGTCAACGATTCCATCGTGGTTTAGAGCCATGATTTGGGAGCCGAGCACGGGGGAAGAAAACATTGATGGCACATTCGGCTGTACCAAAGTCGAGGACAGAAAGGATCCTCCAATTTCAGTGCCTCCACAATACTCGATAACCGGGACGTATCCAGGCACCCGTGACATAAGCCAGTGGTAGGTGATGGGGTCACTGGCTTCACCAGTAGAGCTAAACTTTCGAACTTTGCTCCAGTCGCAATTCTGAGTGGCATGTCGAACTTGCCAAGATTTAACGAGCGAGGGGACGACTCCCACCATGCTGATTTCGGCTTCTTCTACAAATTCGCAGAATCCCTCTGTGGACGTAATGCCATTGAAGAGCCCGATTGTGGCTCCGTTGATCAGTTGGAAAAGCAGCCACGGCCCCATCATCCAGCCTAAGGACGTTGGCCATGCTACTCGATCGCCGACATGGATATCCTGGTGGTAGTAACCATCGACTGCAGCCTTTATGGGCGTACTGTGTGACCACACAATGGCCTTGGGTTCGCCTGTCGTGCCGCTGGAAAACAAGATATTGCAAGCATCCATGCTGTCTTTCTTGACGCTTTCGAATCGATCACTGCACATGTGCAACAGGTCGTACCAGCCAGCATCATGATCCGGTCTCATAGCCTCAATCACGGTTTCATGTATTGAGAAGGGATCTCCGTTTTCATTGCAGTCACCCCACGTCGAACCGTTGTGGTTCGGTCGTTCAGGGTAGCGCCCCGCATGCAAGAGGCCAGGAAGGACAATAATTTTCATCGAGTCAGAGGTTTCAGAGTCAGACTTTGTTTCCTTGGAGTCATCGAAAATCTCGGCATTCATCTTTTCTTCTGCCACAATTCGGTCAGCCTCAAGCACACGGCCGAAGAGCGGCAAGAATTTGGCACCTCTGAAAATGACATCTTGCGTAAAAATGACCTTGGCATTTCCCAAACGGCAACGAGTTGCGATTTCTTCGGCCGAGAAAGAGTCAGCAATAGAAACGACGACGCAACCAGCTTTGACAATGCCCAGGTACACAGCAATGGATTCTGGAGTCATTGGCATACAAACGGCCACGGCATCGCCAGACAACAGGTTTAGTTTTGTAGTAAGAGCATTGGCAATCTGATTGGACAACCGATCAAGAACTCCAAAGGACATTGTCTGCAACGACCTAGGATCTGATTCCATACTGTATACAATGGCAGCATCGCCCTCACCACGCTTGTTGAAGCAAGAATCTGTAATGTTGAGCTTGCCCCCAGGAAAGTAGCTCACATGGGCGGGTCCTCCATTGGAAAGATCAAACGCCGATGAGGGGTCTTTGGCCCATTCGATCTGAAGGCTCTTCATGGATTCCATCCAAAACTCGTCACGAGTATCGTTGCCAATGGACCAGTCATAGAATTCCTTGTAAGTGCCAAAGCCCTTTCGGGTCATCATATTGTAGATATTGCTCGCCTCAATGACTTCCTTCGTGGGAATCCAAGTGGGTTTAACATCTTGAATTCCGTCATAAACTGCTTTGTAACAGAGTTCATGAACCTCAAAAGGGGTGGACGGAGTTAATTTCTGTTGCATGACTGCCCAAACCTGAGATGACGAGGCAGAAGGCCCAGCTTCGGCTCGGGCTTCCTCAACGAGCTGCGCCGATACTGTAGCATTGATCATGTTTGAGTCGTGGTCGGTGCGAACGCAAGGATGGCTTGTATCGAGAAGATTTCAGAATGTAACACTTGGCGTCGCCAGCAACAGAGGCCAGATTCCTCTCCGTAGTGGGGAATGGCTTTTATGATGGCTGTTGTGGGAGACCAAAGATGTGGTGAGGAATGGTTTTGCTATTGGCAGCAGCTGCATGTTGGTGCGGAAGATTATTTTTCGGAACCCGTGTTGGCAAAAGCGATCTTGTGGCCACGTCGCACTGGTCGGCCAGCTCTACTTAAGTAATTCATGTCGCAAGCGACAAAATTTGTATTTTGTCAATGAAATAAGATATGCCTCATCATTGGTTGTTCCATCCACCCTCTCCGAATGCCGATCGCGTGCTGACCTTTCCAGACTGCTATGGGGCGAAAGCGTGACAGCCATTTTCCGTTGGTCGAAAACGCCACAGAGCCAGCCGACCCTTCGGTGGCAGGAGCAACTGTCACAAACTGTCACAAGGTGTCTATTCTTTGTTGGTCGATCACAAAACCAGCGTTTGGGCATTCTTCTATCAAATCCTCTATCGTAGAACTTTATCCACAGCAGACAGAATTGAAAATGGCAGGACGTTGCCCCAAATGTATGATGTCGATCATCTGGATCATCCTTTTGATCTTTGTCATCTGGCCGATCGCGTTTTTTGTTGCGGCTTTGTGGATCATCTTGCAGGTAAGGAAGCAACCGCCATTTCTTCGAGCTGCCAACGATCGTAACTTGAATTTATTGCGGTATCTAAATATTTGCTTCTTTCTTCAACAGCCCTTTGAAGCTTGCTTCAATTGTTTCAAGTCCATCAACCGATTTTTGGAGAAACTTGTGACATGGCCGCGAGAGTTTGGACAGATTATCTCGACCGGGACGGAGAGTTGCCCATATCCATAAGCTCGATGACGAAGGAATTCCTTACTTTGAAACGCTACGCAATGTTGGTTTTATTTGGTGGTGGAACGTTGGTATTCGGAACACGGTCGCTATTGCACGATCATTCCGTCAAAATCGATTCTTTTCGAGGAAAGAGAACCATGATCAAGATGCATGTATGAATAGATTAAATAGGAAGTCGCAGTCCAAATACTGGAAATGCTGGTACCTACTATGGTGGTTTTCTACGCACAGCTGTAGAGAAGCGGTCAAACAGCTGCGCCTCCCGTTGAACTCTGCCGGTGGATCGATTCTAAGAAGTTACCTAGGTGGATCGTCTGAGGCATGTTCAAAGTTATTAGACTTTGTTGGTGGTTTTCCTTGTTTTGGAGTGGAAGAATGGATTATTCACTGGACCCATCCCTCCAGGCCAACTTCATCCCAGTTCTTGATCCTTTGGCGGATCTGTTCGACCAAATAAGGGCTAAATCATGACCCCCGAATTCGCGAATTTGCCGCCACATGTCGCCACCCTTTTGTCCCCGGAACTAATGTGGGCGTGCCGTGTGGTTTCATTCATTCCAACAACACAAATACCCAAGTCAACGATATCAGCAAACCCTGTCTAACAATCATCCAACACCTTCATCATGGGGCAGTGTCCGAAGATTCTCATGTCCATCTTCTGGATCTTAATTCTGTTTTTCCTCGTTTGGCCGATCGCCTTTGCCGTAT
Source organism: Nitzschia sp. DOCU1 (assembly GCA_951394045.1). Taxonomy (NCBI): domain Eukaryota; phylum Bacillariophyta; class Bacillariophyceae; order Bacillariales; family Bacillariaceae; genus Nitzschia; species Nitzschia sp. DOCU1. The sequence continues at coordinate 3,480,120 of OX595986.1, read as the reverse complement.
CATGGTTTTGGATCGTGTTGATGGTAAGCGGCAGATTAGCCACTCCGAGCAGCATTTTGCTTATCTCGCCTTACAAATCGTCTCACCCTCTTTCTTATTCTGCACACAGCCATTTGAAGAATGCTTCAATTTTGTGCGGTCCGTAACTAGATTCCTAGAAAGACTGGTGACTTGGCCACGAGCTTTCGGACATGCAATCATGACCGGTGATGAGCATTTTCCAGAGCCATGAGGTATCGATTGTGATATAATGGGCGATAACTCAGCACTAGATTTGTATTATTGCGCATTGATTTGATTTTCGTTTGTTTCCACATGAGTTCGACATCCTGTACTTCGATCGATGCATGGTAGATATGCTGGATCTGAATCCAATGCCAGCGGAAAAGTCCAGCCAACACTTTCTTTATGCTGTTGCACTGCCCTCTTGATTCGTTCGATATCTTCTACAAACTGGGATGGATCCAAAGGTTGCGACTCGGCCGGGTCGTTCAGGGTATCAAACAGTAGTGGAGGGTCATGAAATTGTTCAATGTCGTCATTGTAGTGCGCGCTTTTTGTCCAGAACCATGCTTTGAGATTCCCGAGCTTGACGGCCGCGACATCAAATCGCCCAGCGGGTGGGGGCAGCGGACCTTCTTGGAAGCCGTCGCGCCAAAAGAAGAGAATGCGTTCTTCCGTTGTATCGTCGGGCACCAATCCCTTCCAAACATCGCTCACATCTGTTCCATCCAAGTCGACTGGGCTAGGCTTTCCGATCATGGACAGGAGCGTCGGAATGACGTCTAGCGTCGAAACGATGGCATTGGAAGTAGAATTCGGGGGGACAATACCAGGCAGGCGAACAATCGCTGGCATACGTAGATTGGCTTCCCACACTGATCCAAGGCCAGTATCCTCGCCGCAATAAACACCCTCCAATTCGAACTTTGTGCCCGGCAAAACGCATCGTTTTGGAAATGTGCTGGTCGGATCAGGAACATAATCATGCGGGCAGGCGATGCAGGACTTGTCAAGGTTTTCTTGGAGCCACTTTCCTTCGAATGGCCCCTTGGATCCAGCACATGCCTGCTCCGCCACCCATGGACCGTTGTCGCTGGTGAAAATGACCAGAGTGTTATTTGCAGTCTTTGTCGCATCCAAAGCCCTCAATATCTGTCCTGCAATCCAATCCATTTCTTGAACTGCATTCGTAAAAGTTGCTTGTCGTTCGTCGTCGTTTTCTTCGGCCCACTGACAAGTTGCCTGCTCTGGAAAATCCCTTGGTGCGCAGAGTTGATGGACATGCGAAAAGGCCATGTATAAAAAGAAGGGTTTTCCCTGCTGAGCCTTCTCCTGAATGAATGAAACTGCCGATGCGGCATAACGCGACGCCAAGTCGGTCAGTCGAACGGGCTGCTGCACAATGGTCGCATTGGCATAGAGTGGAAGCCACATGGTTTCTTCCTTGTCCCTATTGCAAACATGATTATCAACAGATCCCCCACTCATGTGATAAGGAATACCAAACCAGCTATCAAACCCCTGGTTCGTTGGTAAATAGCGCTCCCTATGTCCCAAGTGCCATTTGCCACTGCGTGATCATGATTCTCGTTGTAGCGGTCAGAAAGAATTCTTTGAAACTGCGTGTTACTGCTCTTCTGCAATTCCGAAACAGCAACTTACACAATTGAAGTTGAGTATCCTTCTACTTTGAGCAATTCTGCCAGCGTTGTCTCGTCCGGTAAAAGTCCAAAGGCCGCGTCGTTGTGAAAGACGCCTGGATATGTCCCTGTCCTCACTGGGTATTTGCCAGTCAAGAGGGCCGATCGGCTTGCAGAACATAAGGCGGCGGCTGAATTCCAGTTGGTGAGTTTCATGCCTTGTTCCGCCAAATGATCAATGTGAGGTGTGGACGGTGACGACATGCTGTCGGGTGACCGAAAGCAAGAGACATCATCGTATCCTAAATTGTCAGCGAAAAGAATGACGAAGTTGAGACTAGAGTTGGATGAAACTTCTTGGAGACTTGCATTTGTCGCCAGGATAACAACCAGTGCCGCAACTGCCCGAGAGAGCGACGGTAATCGTGTCATTTTATATGTACAAACAGACAAGGTAGCTTTCGTCGTCGTCTACATCGTCGTCATTGATGATGCGGATCGATCCCTGTGTCTTGTTTCTTGGTACGAGTATCAGGCGTTTGGAATCTTCAAATCTCCCGCGAAGTTTCCCGCGCCCCCAAAAACGTCAGTGGTGTATATATGTGTGTCACAGAATTCCGACGGGCTCCCTTACCACACACGATCCAACGCTGCTAAGTATACTCCATGTATACCAAGATGAAGGTAATTATAAAGGCCGTTGCTGGCAAGCAAACTGTCGCGCCATCTTTCGTGTATGGTCCAAGTGCGCGAGGCCGTCGGACTTGTGAGCCAACCCTCACAAGACCTATCAGCCTTTTTGAACTGCCAAAAGAGGATTGCATCGCCAGAAATTCCTCATCTCCATTAACATCGTCCACCAAAAACAGGCAGCAAACGCCTATCTATTAACAATTTGATCAGTCGCCAAGCGACAAGAATAACACCTGCTAGTGAAAGAGACTGAAAGCAGGAGGTTTGTTTGCAAGATGAGTACAATCTCGTCACTTTACGGATCCCCAAAATCGTCAATGATGTCCAGGGACCCCACTGGGTTGGATCCTAGTGGCGTGGACGACTCCATCGCTCGATTGGAACCCGCCGGCTCTAGAGCAGACGAGTCTTTCGATCATCACGATTCTATGGATAACGAGAATCAACACGATCCCAAGCTTTTAATTGCAGTGGCCGATCTTGTGGGGGTGCCTCCGCCACCTCCTAAAACGCCGCCGCCCAAGAAAAGTAAAAGGCGGACTCCCCGTGGAAAGTCTGGATTAACACCAAGAACTGCAAATGTGGGTTCCTTCAATTCCTTCGATGATGACAGCTTGCTTCATAGTCTGGCTTCTCCGATGGGAGCGCAGCTTGTCAGCCCGACCGGGAACGGTGAAGCAACGTTTCATACACGCAACACTGGAGACAAATCTCCCGATTCTGTCAAAGTTGACAGTCCTCCTCGGGAACAGCAACATGTAACTGGGGGACGAGTCAAGCCTTCCACCACACCAAAAGATATTGTGGAGCAACGAGTCAAGGCCGCTCTGGCCATGTATGAAAGTGAAGACTTGGTGCTCGACGACCAGCATCAGAATGATGACGATGTGAGACACCAAGTCCTTCGTCCTTCCCTGGTGGTTGTAGAAAACAAACCCGAGGTCATGCCAGAACTTCCTGATTCTCTGGAGTCTGTAAAGATGGAGAAAGTGAACAAGCCCAAATCACCAGGCGTCAAGGGGCCAGTGCCACCTTCCCCCAGCAGTGAAGCGACGAGGCCTCACAGCAATAAAACCATGGAAGACAAGTCGTTTGCGGGTGCCATGACTATTCTAAGTAATATCAATGAATCTCCTCATGAGGCTGCGTTCCCAGCTCGTCGCAGAGAGCCTCCGCCAACGCCCGAGTCACGTCCACGACGGACTACATCGGTAGAGCGCCGCAAACTTGAGGCCAAGGAAGAGAAGCAAAAGCGCGATCAGAAACGCGGCTTTTTCAAGAAACTCTTTCGAGGTCGAACCAAGAGCCGCGTGGATCCTCCAAGAGAAACGGCGCCAGTACCCAGCAGCAGGGCCGGAGCATCGCCTAGATCCCGAGCGTCTCCACGTGCCAGTCCATCCCCAATTTCGCACTCAAGAGCGTCTCCTTCACCCCAAGCACATCCCATACCGTCTCCTACTCCTAGATCAAAGTCTTCTCCAAGGTCGACGCCGAGAGAGGCACCTCGTGAACTGGATGAGGCGTTGGTAGAGGCAGGTTGGAGACCGGCGAGACCGTCTCCTCGTTCTAGCAGTCAGCCTCGGCCATTGAAGCCTGCTCTAAAGAGTGCTGAAGAGCGTCAATACCAAGGGAGTAATTTTTTTGAGCCCGAAGTGGATGTCGAGCCTGAGAACGTGTTTGATGAACCTCCCCATGAATCTCCTAAAAGGTTGCAGGACGAGTCAAGCAGCACCCCGACATCGGAACATTCGCAAGAGGCGTCGACTGAATCGTTTGAACGTGCGCCGAGAAATTCATTTTCCCAGGATCCTCCTGATGACGAGCACGGTGATCCACCTGTATTTTCGGGTCGTCCGCTGGTGTCTCCTACAAGTTTGCGAGTCACTACGACCTCAAACGAAGAAGACGAGAAATCAAGAGTGGAATCGGTCAAGTCTCGAATTGCTGAAGTCTACGAAGATCGGGCACACGGGGCCCATGGTGCACCTGACGAAAAAGGGTCCATAACCCGAGTGCCCAGCGATTTGTCCCAGGACCAGAATGGGTATTTCTTTGCACAGCAGGACGAAGTAAGCACACTAACTGGCACCTTCGGTTCCAAATCGTTTGATCCTCTGTTAGGTGAAAACCAAGACGGGTCACAACCAGAAACGGAAGATTCGGACCCCTTCGGCGCGCCATTCCTTGAAAAGGAGACTGTTGATTCTTCACTACCAACACCCAGCCATCTGGCAAACCTGCGAGTTAATGTTCATGGCCCCAGTCAGGACCCTGCAGGAGCATCCCCTATGAAGTGGGATTATCGTGGCAATGCAACTGGTTTCCGAGACCCGATAGGCGAATCACCCCTCCATGCGTGGAAGGCAAAGGACGACTACGTCGACGATGTCGACGACCCTCCGCTAACAACTGGTTTTGTTGACAACGATGAAGACTCAGCTGCTGAGGAAGAAAAGAAAGAGGACGAGGATCCAACCCAGATTGCCACGTCTTCTTCGTCGAACAACACACCTTTTGAAAGGGACTTCAACGATTCTGCTGCGGACTCTGCCAAACTTGAGAGCAAGCCATCCAGAGCGATTCGTGCTGCTCTAAAACTTGCTCAAGTGACGGGACTTGATGCCATCAAGGAGAGGGTGGATTCTATCCCTACGACGAAATATGACGGGTCGGGTACTAAGGGTCTGGGCTCGGATCCACTGACAGAAGCAGCTTCCTCGGATAAGGTCAGCTATTTGAGCTCCATATTGGCGTACAAATTGGATTCTGGATCGTCAGCTCACGTTTCCTCTTTCTTTTTAACGCAGGCCATCACCGTAAATAACGCAGGATGGTCGAGTTCTAGCGGTGCTGCATATTTTCAAAAGATCCATGGCGAGGCCTATGCACGCAATATGTTTCATGAGAAGGTGGGTTCGATTTCAATTCCGGCAGGTGAACTCAACCCTTCCGACGAAAAGTTGTCCAGGAAGGAGAAGGACGGCGCACTGCAAACTGATGTGGTGAAGTCGGGGTTCACATCTGCATCCAATACCCCAGTCAATGGCAAGAAATCATTGACCGTGACAACTGCGGCATTCACTAATGCCAAAGCAGTGGAGTATTTACATCGACTTCAAGGCGAGCCATCGCCAAGGCATACGTGGCATGCTTCGAGAAGGAAAAAGGCCGACCTTTCGCCATTGGCATTGAAGACCAAAGAACGAAAACCGAAGAAAAAGAACCCTCCGCCAGCCCCTGGTTCTGCCAAGAAACCGTCGCCCAGTGAGTACAGTGCTGACAATTTTGACGAATCGCTTTTGAACAACGATGGTCCCATGACTCCACGAGTAGTTGTGCACCTAGAGGAACTTCATGCCGTCAAAGCGAAGGAAGGTGCTTTGTTTTCTGCTTACAATTCCAAGTTCCAGGGCAGAAAGCCAACTAAGAAGAACGTTTCTAAGGTGGAGACTCCGAAAGGAAGTCGACTTTCGTTGGGTTCTCGCGGGCGTCCTGATGACATCGAAAATCAGACGGCATCTTCTCTTCTATATGCTGAACTCAAACCAGGCAAAATAACTGGTTGGGCTGTAACTATGGGAATCAATTTGCGTCGAAAAAAGCGAGAAGAAGATGTTGCCAATGGTAGATCGGCCAGAGTTGTCCTTTCCCCCAAGAAAAAAACCGAGGGTCGTAATCGCTTCAAGTTTGTCCCGGCCGACGAGTCCGAAATCAAAGATCCCATTCAGCGAGCGGGAAGAAGAATCCTTTCCAAGTCGGCAGTTCCGATCCAATGCGCAATCCGTAGATACCTAGCCAGGCGTGAGGCCATTGACCGAATGTGGGCATTGATTGAAATTCAATCTTATTACCGTCGTTGGCGTGCTGAGACCAACCTTCAAGCCAACATTTACGCCGCAACCCAGATGCAGAAAAGTTTCAGAGGCTGGTTGGCGCGAGACAAGCTCAAGGACATGAACTTTTCTGCGACGCAGATTCAGAAGATTGTCCGAGGTTATCTCTGTCAAGCCAAAGTTTACGATACGATGTACTACATTGTCCGAATTCAAGCCTTATTCAGGGGTTGCTACGAAAGAAAGGTGCAGCGACAGAAGAAGGAGGCGGCGGAAGAAATCCAACGATACCTCCGTGGGTTTATTACTCGCTTGGACAACTACAAGGGCAACCAGGCGATTCCCATCCAAGCTTTGTATCGTGGCCACAAGGCCCGACAAGAATATGCGATTGCGCTTGCATCTGTCAAGTTGCTACAGTCGACTTGGAGAGGCTACGCCGCGAAGATCGCATTCCAAATCGAAGTCGTTGACATCATTATCGTACAAAGCGTCGTTCGAAGGTGGCAAGCATGTCGATTTGCCAGGGCGCTGAAGAACGTGGAGCTTTTTGTTCCGGCGAGTATTATCCAGGCTCTTGCAAGGGGTGTTTCCGCGCGCAAGTCCTTCAAGAAAAATCTTGCGGCGAGAAAGATCCAAACCGCCTGGCGAGGATTCCAATGCTACACTGACTATATTTTCAGGCTCGTGGATATTCTCGTTGTCCAACGTACTGCCAGGCAATGGCTTGCTAGGAGAGAAGTAGACAGGGTCAGGACGGCACGCGCAGCTGTCAAGATTCAGTGCAATTGGCGTCGCCACAAAGCCGAGAGCGTTTTAGTGTATTCTCTTGTGCACATCATCATCGCTCAGAGTGTCGCCAGAAGATTCCTGGCCCGCTTTACTATTCGCAGGCGCAGATTTGAACTGGAATCTCTTCGGGCTGCTGAGCAGAGGAAGATTGATGCTGCGACTGCCATTCAGAAGATCTGGCGTGGATTCTGGGGATTCTCTCACTATATCATTGTTCAATATGAAATTGCACGTCTGCAAGCACTTGTCCGTGGAAAGCTGGCTCGCCAAGCCTACAATCTTAAGCTCGGGTGTGCCATTATTATTCAGGCAAATATTCGTCGGCACCTAGCAAAAAATGCCATCGAGAAAAAGATGCTCTCTGACGCGATGATGGAATCGGCTGCGATGGCACTCAGAGAACGCAATGCTGCGAAGAGAATCCAATTCTGGTGGCGTATTGTCCTTGACTGGACAAAGGAGAAGAAAGCTGCTCTAACAATCGAACGATTCTTCATTCGAGTCCGGGAAGAGGTTGATCGGGAAATTGTTCGTCGGGAAAGAAAAATGCTTATGAAGAAGGAGAAGCGTCGCCAGAAGCGCCGGGAGTCTGACGAGAAGATGTTGGAACGGGCTTGGTTGAATACCGTCGATGAGAATACCGCCGTCAGTGCATACTCAAAAGACTCGCGAAGCGAGAGTGCCTCCAGAAGCAAAAGTGCCTCTCGTGCTCGTGAAAACCCCTCTCCTGGCCGTGATAATCCTCACAGAACTCCGACTCTTAACATGAATAAGCTGCAGTCACCCAGAGAGGCTAACGTCGGGCAGGAAGTCGATATCCATGGTTGGCCAATTCAGCGTGTCGATTCTGTGAGCAGCCGCTCCAAATTCCCAACGGAGTCGGTGAGAATGGCTGCGAGCGAGGACAATTCCGAGGTTTCGAACATCACAAATCCCACTGTTTTCAATCGCATGGGACAGCCCCCGAGTGTATACGAAAGCCCCGGGCGCCCGTCCAGGGACAAGCGCATGTCCACTGAGGACTACATCAAGAAGTATGGTAATGGAGGAGGGTTGAAGAGCGCTCCCAATCGAATGACTGGATCTAATGGACAACCACAACATTTCTTCTCCGATGCCGAAAGTGCGGGCTCGACGAAGAGAAAGGTCGTGGCTTTGCCTCTCAATATCCCGCCACATATGCAAACTCAAAATTCGACCCCGAGAAATGTACCCGAAACTCCAACTTCGCAACGCATGTCGGCGAGCACTCCAAGATCTCAGTCGGGACATGGATTTGGACCCTCTGTCAATGCGCGCGGCTTCTCGATGCCCAGTCCTGTTAATGGCCGTGGTTTTTCGACGCCCGGTTCTAGTTCCAGAAGCAAGTCATCTTCCACCACTCCGCGTAACAATTTGAGCGCACACGCTGGCGTTCCATCAACGCCGAGGGGCATTGTGTCTCACCAGGTTCCGTCCCCACGGATTCCAGTTGGCTTTCCTCCGGTGACACCACGAAGTCACAAGGGTATGAACAAGCTGCATATTTCTCGCCGTGACACTGCTGAAACAGAAAGTCAAACCACGTACAGTCAGAATTCCTTCTCAAAGGCATCGCCTCGCTCTCGCCCCGATGGACACGTGATTAGGCACGGGAGCCCCGTCATGGTCATGAAAAGCTACCCCAATTTCACTCAAAGTCACTCCATCGAAGAAGCTCAGGAAGTGATGTACCTTGGTGCAGGGAGTGAGGAACTCGGAGACGAGTACGGCGAAGTCTAATCAGGGATTCTTTTTTTGTAATGTCAAGTTTTTATTGAATTGTACTCTCTAAAAAATCTCTTCTTGTAGTGTCTACTTACGCGACGATATCTCGTTCATTAGCTGAACCGGATGTATCTTAGAGCGATCCATGTCCCAAGCCGGACTACAACGAGAAGTACCCCGAGCACGATCGCGTCGCGGGAAATGTGATCTGACGTGAATTCGCCGCCGAAGAAAAACTCAATGTAGTCACTTTGATAGCCCTGGCAAATTCCACTTTGTTCCTCCGTGCATTTGCCCTTCTCAACTAGGAAAGAGTAAAAGTCGCTTCCTTCGCTCGCTGTGACGTTTCGGGCTTTATTATCCATAATGGATGTGATCTCGCCTTCGAACACGTAGTGACCGGGCGTGATGTAGTATGTCACAACGTACGGGGTTCCGACCATAGTTTGCGGCAGAATGATGAGCCCAGCAAACATATTGTTAAAACCAATGTAGACACCAGCCAATATCATAGCTGCTTTCATGTTTTTGACGATGGACACAAAGAATTGACCAAAGTACGAGAAAAGGGCCGAGTTGAATGTAAAGAATCCGTAGAAAGCGAAAACCTTGATTGGACCCCAGGCAAAACCACCGGCGCTCAAAAATACCAGACAAAAAAGAGCCGCGGAACTCTATGTGGACAATGAGAAGCTTCTGTGAGGATTCCGCAAGATGTGCCGTCACCGTCGCCTTCGTTTTGCTCACCGCAATGAACCATTGTTCCGCCGTGCCGAGGGCAAATCCTAGTGACATGCTGTCATACATTCCAGCGTCGTCATGTCTGTAGAACATATCGCGGATCCATGTCATCACTGGAAGCACCGATACAATTGACATAATACCGACAATGATGTTCGAGAAGAATATGACAGCGATACGAGCGCGAATATCCGCCTCCGAGTATGTAAGATCCTTTCTTTCGGTGATGAACACGGCCCCTAGTAGGCAAGCCATAACCAGTGAGATCGTGATGCGACCAAGATTGTAAGTCGTACTTCGCCAGTAGATTGTTCTCAGTCGGTGGGATACGAGGAGCTGCCTAGTCGCACGGCCGACGGCAAATGGTTCATCCACTTCCATCTTCCCAGCGGGCTCTGGATTCTCAGTCAGCAACGCTAGCTCATTCTCCAGTACGCCTCGCTCCTCGGAGTTTAAGTACACTTCAGCTAGATCTCCCAGCTTGTGATCCTGCATAATTCGTAATATCCAATTTGCTGGATTGTCGCCAAGCTCGATCGGGGTCGCGCCTTTCGACTCGAAGTAGTTAATCAATTCGCAAGAGTTCTCGCCCAGAGGTCCATGATACACCACCTCTCCGCCTTTCTTCAACAATAACAAGTCATCAAACATTCCGAAAACAGATGACGAGGGTTGATGAATCTAAATTTGCATGTTAGCACCGCATTCAGAACTTTTTTCGCAAGTCGTAACACCACCAACTTACCGTTGCAACGCAGGTCCGACCGCTATCGGAGATTTTACGAAGCAATCGTACTACAAGCAATGCACTTCTCGCATCGAGGCCACTTGTTGGTTCGTCCAAGAACAGAACGGAAGGTGATGCGGCGAGTTCGACTGCAATGGAAAGACGCTTTTTTTGCTCGAAGCTTAATCCAATGTCATCCTCTGTTCCCACCAAAACGTTTTCGAGATCAGACAATTCCATATCCTTAAGAATTTGGTCGACAAATGCAAGTCGTTCTTCGTCCGTCTTGACGACATTTGGATCAAGGCGGAGTCGAGCCGAAAAGATAACAGTCTCTCTCACTGTGAGTTCGGGGGATTGAACGTCAAACTGCTCGACGTAGCCACTACACCGCCGGAAGGAAATGGGATCCTGTTTCCAGCCATTCAAATATACGCTGCCAGTTATGGTTCCACTTCGCTTCCTAAGAGCAATGACATCCTGGGTGGACACAAGTTAGATTTTGCAATATCCCACACTATCTAGAAGCATCGAAACATACCATCAACGTTGTTTTCCTGAAAAGAATAGAAATGCAACAGGGGCCATGGTGAACTTATTCCATCGGAATCGAAACAATCAAAATAAAAGCAGGCCTACTTACCCTGCTCCAGAAGAGCCCATCAGTGCGGTCATTCGTCCAGGACGGAAGATACCACTAACATTTCTCAACAACACGAGCTTGTCGCTGGAAGTCGACGCCGTCACTACATAGGACAGATCCTGAAAGGACAACGTAAGAGGCTTGAATGGAATCTCAATTTTCTCCCCGTTCTCAGTCTCCCCCCCTTCCTCATCAATTTTCTCAGATGTTTTCGGCGCCGAGGAACCCTTCGAGGTCGCCCTCCAGTAGGTCAGCCCCAAGGCAGTTCCGATAGTACAAAGTACCCAATATACCATCATATACAGGATACTCCAACCGATCCAGCTCTTGGTAAAAGCAGCTCCGTCGGGAGTCACAAAGCCATTTGCAATCAGCACTGCTTCGGGATCCTCTTCGCGGCCGCAGTACAACTCGTTCACCACCAAGGCATTGTAGGCCCAAGCAAAAGGATTAATCCAATAAAAGATGAGATAGTACGGAGGAATGGTATCGATTGGAATGATGAAGCCACTGAAAAGAATTGCGAAGAAAAGCGTAACTGCCGAGTAGACCTGGAGCTTAGCTTCTGTAGCAAATGACGCGAACATGGCCATTTGCTGGTTCATGAGCGACGCAAAAACAAAGAGAATACAAAGATACGTCAAGAAGTTCGAAGCACTGGCCCTTTGCCCTAATCCAATCATCCAGTACAACACCGAGCCAGATACGATCGTGTCCAGCAGAAGGGTCTTAAACGGACACACGGTAAGACACAAGCCCAGCATCAGACTTTCGGGACAGTTCGAGTCAAGAATTTACCTGAGGAATTTGAGAAATTGTTCGACCAATGACATAAGGCCATGCAGAGTAAAAATTTGCAGCCGCATGCTTGTAGTACAGAGTCCGATCATCAACAAGCCCAGCGACGCTTTGTAATGATCCCAGAAGGATGAAGATTCCTGTCTGAAAGAGAGCGCCCTGTAACGATGTGAAATCTTGCGCATTAAAGAATGCTCCACCTACCGAAGCCCCGTTGAGAACGTTGCGTACAACGGAGAAAAGTAGAACCTTCTTGTCTCTGGTCCACAGCGTCAAGAAGCGGCGGCTTATCAGATAAGTCGATCGGTGCCATTTGTTCGCGTACTTGCTCTTGAGAGCCTCAAGGTGAAAGATACCTTCGGTCTGTACAATATCACCATGAGAATCTATTCCGTATTCTTGAGGCGAGGAGAGAAGGTCTTCTATCCGCTGACCTTCTGGACGTTCTCGAAACATTTGTGCCAGCTCTTCAACAGACGGAGCTTTCTTGCCCTCCTTCCGCCCCGCGTACAAATCGTCCCGATCTTCGGTAGATACAAGCTGGAGAAAGTCGGCCACATCACAAAAACTCGGGGAGACAAACCCAAGACGCGCAAAGTAATCTTCGACTTCCTCTATGGGACCTGCGTAGATGATGTGTCCCTCGGCAAGTACGATGACTTCGTCAAAAAGACTCACGACCTCAGGAGCAGGTTGTAGAAGTGACAAAACTCTGGAGAAGTGTTGCCGTCGCCCAATGTGCAGTAGAGATTCCACCATATCGTATGTAGAAGCAGCGTCCAGGCCAGTCGAGATTTCGTCGCCACAAAGAACAGGAACGCGAGACATGATCATTTCTCCGACCGTTACGCGACGTCTCTGACCACCACTAACACCTCGTACATTTGTATTACCGACGAATGTATCCTTCACTTCCTGCAGACCGAGAATACAAAGTGTTATCTGCAGCGCGACGTTGTCGTGATCGGCTCTGTCGAGCAACTTGATGTCCTCCTCACTCATCCCTTCTCGTTCTCTTACGAACTTCCCACCGGCCTGACACTGAAACGCGAAATCCAAAGTCTCACCAACGGTGTATAAAGGTGCATGCTTGTCAAGCTGGTCGACATATCCAAAGGCATTTTCGATGTAAATTCCTTTCATCTGATCGAGAAGGGATCGACCATTATACGTAATGCTCCCTTCCAGGGTGTGGTACTTGTTAACAGGTAGTCGCCCAGCAATCATTTTCAGCAGGGTGGATTTCCCGCTGCCTGGTGGGCCCAGAACTAAATATTGCTTGCCCGGCTGAATGACCAAGTTGATATTCTTGAGAATCGGATTCCTGATATGATTCTTTTTGGGTCGAGGTTGACACCGGCTCGCTCTCCCCAGCAATCGAGTGAGCGAGTAAACGCAGGACGTGTTGTACACGTTAGAAATTTTTGTGTGGTCTTTCTCTTTCTCGATGTAATCATACTGGGCGTTGTGAATTCTGACTTCCAGAGGATAGGGCCGCAAAGGATTGTACTTGCTATCGGGCCAGTAGGGACGGATGATCGAATTGATCTCTCGCAGCTTCTGCGAAGCTTCCACTACCTCACGTTCACTCTGTACTTCGTCCACCATCTTGTGAATCATTTTATCTTCGGACAAGCCCGTGATACCATCTGTATCGTCGAGCATAAATTCTTTGGTGACGTAATCTCTAACGTCTCGGTCAAAATTACTTTCGTCCGCTTCATTCTCGAACTGATCACTCCGGGATCTCAGGAATCTTGTGAATCCCTGACGTAAATTACGCCTCATTGTTAACCCTCGGAGATAACGCGGCCGTTCCGAGTTCTGGTGCAACGCCGATCCCAGTCGCGGCGTACTCGCCTCTCGTCGGAATCCTCTCACAAATTCATTGCCAGCCCTGGTTATCGAATCGAATAGCGGACCTCCGCTGGTCTCCACGTCCAGCGAGACCCGCTTTCGTTCCTTGTTCTCGGTAGACATGACTTTTTAGTGGATAGAATGAAAGGAAGCGTTATTCCTGGGGCGGTCGCTACTACCGCAATCGATGAACTCAAAATTGCAATGTGAAGAAGGAAAATGGGGAACGGAAAATGTTTTTGATGGAGCCGCAGTGCTGTCCGTCGCGATGACATGACATTGGATTCATTGGCATAGCAAGTCTCTTGCTTCTTTTGAAAAACTCACAGCGGGGCTCGGCGTGTCGAAATAAGCTCGCAACGCACGCACACTGGAATGGCAGGCGCGAGAATATCTTAAGTACCATAGGTATGCATGCTTGTCACATGAGCTCGGCCAACCGGCACCATCACCCGAACGGCGCCTGGACGGTCTCAAACCGAGATATCGCGTACCCGCACACGCAGATATGATTGGTATGTTGGTGTCTATTGCTACAGGGAGTTAGACTAAAATGTACCCTGCCACACTAGCTACGAGACCGGTAGAGCGGTAAATTAATAGAGACTAATTCATTGGCACTCTCGGAGCCTTGTCACAAGACTTAGGCGTAGTTAAAAAGAGGATGAAGGAATAGCACGGCCAGAGATCTACCCCTGCACACGATTTACAATCGGACAACGGGTCAGTGACTACCGTATTCTCTTTTTGATCTCATGCAGGCTTCAATGTCCAATACCTTGCCGATGTAGTTATGTAAATTTACTAGAATACTAGCGGGAAAGCGAGTAGCGCGTCGTCAACAACTCAAAATTCGTGTGCGTTAAAATGTTTAATAAGAATGGTGTGTTTACTTCGTTGGTTCTGGCTTGGTGCCTTTAGAGTCCGATACGGCATCGTTTGCTTTTGTGACGTCGTCCTTCGTCGCATCTGACGACGTGACTTTCTCCATTATTCTATCCATGTCGGCATCACGGCCCTCGCTTTCAAGCTGCACCAATTTGCTCGTCTCGATCCACTTGATCAACTCTTGGACTGTGAAAACACCGTCTTTGTTCTCGTCCTGCATATGAAAAAGTTTCAAAGCCATGTGTGAGATGAAGGGGAAAACGAGAAAGACTCCTCCTGAGGACCTTAACCAGCGACTTACAATGCTGTCAGCGATCTCCATCGCCTCTTCAAATGTAATCTTTCGTTTGAGTACCAGGTGCAAGGCTTCAGCCATTTCCTCCCTCGAAAGAACACCATCGGCGTCCTTGTCTAGAAAGTGTAGCTTGTCGCCGATCTTTCCCTCGACGTCAGAAAGTTGTAGCTCAATTTTGTCCACCATGGATTCCAATTTTTTCTTCAGTCTGGCCACAACAGGGTCTTCTACATGCGCCTCCTCCTCGTCTTTCATTTGTTCCTTCTCGACTGAAGTCGGTGGTGACATTTTCGTCTCGGTAGAAAAGACCGTCGATTTATCGGCTTCTTCTGCAGCCGTCTTCAACATCTTTTCGATCGAAGCTGCTGCCTGTTTGTCGTCCCTTGTTACAGGACTCTCCGCCGTCGCAGAATTAAAAGCGGCCTCGACCTTTTCAGCCCCGCTCATCTTATCATCGCTGGATTTCATGTCTCCAAAGTCAGGCCTCCCTTTTGCTTCCTCCTTTTCTGCAATCGCCGACTTGATTCGAGCCAAATCTTCCCGTTCCTTGCTCACTGGGTCAGCAGAAAGCAGTTGCGAAATGGCATCCATTTCAGCCGGAGAAAGGTCGTGCTCCTTTTCCTCGTCCACTGCTGCGCTTTCCGCAACCTTCTTCTTGGATGGTTCCGTGGCAGAGGACAGGTCATTCGTCTTGATAATGAGATTTTGGGTATCCTTTTGTTGCGCTCCCACGACATGCGCCAACTTTTCCGCCTGCTCCGGTGATAGTTCCAGCTCTACCGTTGCGACCGGCTCCTCGGCTGGTGGAGGCTCCACTTTCTCGCTCGCTTTTTTCTTCTTTTCGGCTGCCTGTCGCTCTTCTCGGATCCTTTCGTTTTGTTGTGTCACCACTTCCAGTTTGATCTTTCGAATATCGGGGTTGCTTTTTCTTTCTTCCTGCGTTGCTACTTCCAAAATCACTTCATTTAGAACTTCCTTGTCCATCCCACTGATTGCATCCGCCAAACTGGCAACATTCTTTGCCGCTTCGTCACCCGGCGCAGGCTGCGAGATTTCTTCTTGCAAAAAGAAAATTCGACTCATGATGAGTAGACTAATGGGGACATTTTTGTGCACGCTCAAGTCCAGCCATTGCTGAAGGGATCGCTTGTAAGCTTCCTTGCTCAACCCCGTCGATCGCATTCCCCGTTCCTGACACGCCTCACGTAGTTCCATCTTGGTCAATGAATCGATTCCTTCCCAAATGATACGTTGGTCATCTTCCTTTAGTAGTCGAATTCGGTGTCGAAGTTGAAATCTCAAAAACGATTCCGCGCCATAAGGTTGTAGTTTCATGTAGCGACACATATTGACCAATTGCATTCGAGGCATATTGTCCAACGTCAAATCATCTTGAAAGTATTTTGCGTACTGAATAATCACATCCGGAGGCATCATTTCTCCTTTCCTTGATCGATCCAAGAACTCCAACATGGAGGCTGCCGATTGTTCCTGCATGTTGGCAATTTCATTGTTGGGCGACTCGACATTTCTTTTGGCGGCAATGCGTTTTTGTTCCTTTGCCAATTCCTCCAATGTCCTGAAAGAATTCAAAATCGTTAGTGCCTCTGATCACTCTCAACAATGTACTTTTCTGGCGAAACCGAATATACTTACTCTTGAAAGAAATGAGCCATGGCGATGCGAGACTGCAGTTCCCGCTTCATAGTTTCTTCCGCCTTGAGAGAATCTTGGTATGTACTCGGGAGCATGTTCGGAAAGATGCGCAAAGCAAAGGGCAGGGCAAACTCGGCAGCAGGGATAATCAAAAACATGGAAAAGGGTACCAGCCGAAACAAGTCCGAGACAGTTCGGAGCAGCTGCTTGCGCTCTCGCCGACTCAATGCTGATCCGGACAGCGTTCGTTTTATCAAATCACGAGCCGTCCTCACATCTGCCATGAGAAGCTAAGTACGTCACAGAGACAAAAGTGAGATTGATGCATACAACCGACCCAAACCCCATCCACCTTATTCTGACTCACCTTTGTCCCTGTCCAATAGTGGTCGAATTCCTTCTTGGCATGCCCCTTGATTTCCTGAATCTTTTCTCGGCGTTCCTGAGGATGCGTCAAGTAAAATAAAGTATTCATGGGAACTTTCACCAGGAATGTCAGTACAATCTTGGTGATGGACCACGTAGTCCCCAAGAGCGATTTCAACAGTGCTTGCGGATCAAAGGACGAAAAATTGAAAATGGAATTGTTCGGGGGCTCTTTGGGCGTCGGAATCTTTGCAGACGTCTTATACTGAGAATTCGGCCCCCCACTCGATTCCGTGGATAGATATCGCTTCGAACCAGTAGCAGAACTATAATTGATCAACGAACCTCGACTGCCCGCCCCCAGTGACAACAAGTTCTGTGGATCCTGAAAGGTCGTCCAGGCGGTAAAGGGCGTTGATGTCAAAGATGGCTTCCACTCGAGGGGACGGCGTGGCGCATCCAACAATGTAGTCGAGGTCGTCATGCGGCTCTTTGTTAGTAGACCATGAGACGACCATCGTGCATGGTCCACGTTCCGATCAAATGCCGTTTTGGGTTCCCAATGAAGGCTTCGCCTTTGAGAATCTTTCCTCCATTGTCGATCTTCGCAAGTATTGAAAGATCCAGCAGCTACTTCCACTATTCGTTGGATTCCGATTCGATCGGTATTCAAGTTAGCCCCCCTGTGCAGCGAATAGTGGTTCCGTGTCGTCGTCGTCGTCGCCGTCGGCACTCGGTCCGAGAGCAACTTCTTCGACCGCCGAAGCAAATGACCTTCAATATTTCGGTCCAAGCGTCGCGAGCCTTCCTTAAGACACCGACGAGCAGCAGCAATTCCAAACATGGTGGTTGTGGTGATGAAGCATTCACACTCTTATGATGATTGTGGTATTCGTAGAACTTTCTACAAGGATGCTATTTCTATAGCACAACGGCGAGAATCATCTAACAAGTGCCTCCATTGGCGACGGGCGGGAGAGCTGCGAAAGGATCCTCGGAGAGCCAAAAAGAGAAGGAACTCGTCGTTGGCTTTGGGGCGGTCTTGCAGGATCCGCGGAGTAGATGAAAAATCTGGAAACGTGCAACTGCCAAGAAGGAATCCGGAATAACGGGACTCAAAACAGCGAAAACGGAGTCGTTTGTCACTTTCAGAGACAAAGATTCCACCCGTCTGGAAGCGTACGTACGGTACCAGGTACGTGTGGTCTCTACACGGACGATGCTCCACGTGGAATGCTTGCCTGAGATAGCCCGAACGCGTGCATAGAGTAGCAATAGGTTGACGATGGTCATGAAGAAAGTTGGCGTCGATCAATATTTTTCCATTCGGATAGAGTTACCGTTGCTACTACTTACTACGAGCAGGATCAATGCCCTTCTTGTGGCAGATATCGTTAATGCACGTATCGCAGACCCAGTCAAAGCCCTCATGGTCCTCAATAGGAGGTTCGCAGCACTCAGGGTGCTGGACATTCGAGCAGAGTTCGCAGCATAAAAGACTCTCGCCACCGTCATCACAAAAGATGCAATATGATTCGTGTTCACCTGCGAATCTAGTAAACCCTTCCTCCATCGCAGCGGCCAACCATCGATCCATCTTTTCTTTTGCGGACTCCTCCGTCTGCCCGAATTTTCGTTTCTTGTTCAAGGTAGAATCCGTAGATCCTTTAGACAAAAAGGATTTGCCAATCGTCTCTGAAAGTGCAATGTCCAACACATAAAGATGCAAGAAGAATGTTTCCATGCTCGCACTAGCCATCACCATTTGCGCCGTCGACCAGCCTGCGCCGTCGTGCTTCCACCACGCAGGCATTCGGTTCCTGTCAATAGAACCCAAAAGGGTTGTCAACGCTTGCGCAAGCATACGAGGACTCGAGCAGTCCCGTACAAACGCCTTCCAAACGTCAAAGTTTCCTTTGTCCCATAGCCGAAAACCCTTTAGAGGGTCGGACTCCCCAGCTGCGTCCCTCATTTGCAGGCCTGTGCTTGTAGGAATCAAATCTGCAACTCGAAGGAGCAAGGCCTTGGCCTCGCCAATCGCACCAGGAAATTCGTTTTCATCAACGGCACTCGACTTTTCGAACGAAGTATCACTCCGTAGCATGCACCCAATGCCTCTAGTAGTTGAAGTGCTAGGGGCACCCATACTGGCAATAGCGACGGCTTTACCGATACACTTTTCCCATGGCAACGAGCATAATGCGCAGTCCAGGAAGCGTCTTTCTTTAACACCGACGGCAGGAATTAGTTGACAGCAATCCCCCAGCGGAAGGTTTGTGCTCTTTTTCGCTTCGTCCGATAGATCCGGCATCGCAGCCTCAAACTCCGCTTGAGTCAGACGATACAGCCCCGAAATATCCACATCAAACAAATGACCAATTGCTAGCCAAAGGTTCACAGTAGAGCTCAAGCAGGTGCTTTCGTATTTTTGCGCCTCGGCGGACAGCTCTTCGCGCAACAACGGGTCGGCCCAGGTGAGGCGCAGCTTCTCTCCGGTCGGAGATGTGACGAACTCTCTTGCGAGGCTCGCTTCGTCCAACGAATCGTTGGTAGCACGTGACAAAAACGATGGAAGCATAGCAATAATAGAACCGGACAAGCCCGAAGCAAGCTCTTGGATGTCCTTCCCCTCAACAACACGAACAAAGCTATGGCCTTGTCCTAAGTCGGCGGCATCAGCCCTGGTCCCGTAGAAATGGCATTGATCACAGTGCGCCCGAAAATCGTCCACACTCCTCGTAACAAAGGCCAGTCTCTCGGGTTTATCGGGATCATAGAGACTACAACCCCAGGGACAGCAAACCGAACCAACAGTTTCAAGGAAGATTGGAAACGAAAGAGATGGTCTCTCCGTCTGCATTTCCAAGGCTGAAACGTAATCTTGAGAAGCCGCGGAGATGGCTTCTTCCCGAAGATCCGCGGTATAATAAAGCGCACTAGGATCACTTGAAAGCCAAACTACTTGTCGCCCGTCTGGAAAGCTGCCCAAGACTTTAAGTCCATCGCCAAGCTGCCTGGTAAAAGTAGCAGCCACTTCGTTGCTCTGAGCAACTGGTTCCTTCTTCTTTGCAAATTGAGGTTTCGGGCACTTCCCTTCACGCCGGAGAGTGTTTATCACAACGGCGCACTCTGAGTCGGCATTATTTTCATCCACGACAAAGACGTCTTCTGGGTCGAGACTGACAATTGTAGGATCTGCAGTGTATCCAATGCTTGAAATATAATGCCCCTCGACCTCGACCAAACCGTCGGTTGATTCTGCGTTCTTGACCCACCCGACCAGAAATACCTCTTCTTCTTCGACTTCTACGTCGGGTCGAATATATGCATAGACGGCAAGCCCTTCCCACGCATCCAGCGGCAGCTGATCGATGCATATCCCAACGAGAGGTGCATCCGAAAGAGCCCTCTCAGTCCCATCGCCAATTTGTTTCGTTTCATCATCGCTCGTTCCGGAAAAGGGATGTTGGTTGGGTGCATCGGAAGGCGCAAGCGGCCCCCCTCCCCGAATGCGACTTGCAAATACCCCACCCGTCCCTCGATCTGGGTCAGCCGGTCTGAGCTGCGGGGGTGCAAAAAGGTTGGCCCCGGCGGCGAATTCTGAATTGTGATGATGTTGCACCATGGTTTGCTGATGAACTTGAAGGTTTGGATGTACCGGTGCTGGAGGTAAAAAGGCCTCTGGTACATAGTTAAGTGCGCCGCCTTCAAAGCGAGCTTCAAATTGGCGAAGCTGTGCCTCTTGTTCTGCCCGCTCTTTCTGAAGAAATCCTTCGATAAGCCGATCGATGGGAAGAATATCGACGGGTTGTTTGTACTGGTATCCTCCTTCGTCGAAGATGATTCCACCAACCTCTGGCTTCGTTGTATTTATTGCTCGCATATAGTCCTTGCTCAAAATGTTGTTGTATACAGCCTTTGAAATGCGAGGAATTTGGACGATTTGTTCGTCGGTCCAGATGGCGATAGCACTCGATTGTTCAGCGATCACCGTAAGACTATATCTCGGGCAAAGTAACCGCATACCAAGCTTGGGTTTCGCGTCGAGAACGCACTCCAAAAACATGGAGCATTCCATCAGAGTAAGAATGGTCCCACCTTCCGCTGCTATGTAAAGGTCACCGAAGCTTGCTGGAACTCGTCGCTCGTTGCAAGAAGGCAGGCGACTAGACAAGTCCTGAATTGATATCCTTGGACGAGGTCGCGGCTGCGGGACTGCAATCTGGTGTTGGGGCACGATTGGCGGTGACGCCAGTGGGATACTCCTCTGTGAGATTTCCGAAGCCATTCTAGGTTCGGGCGGGCCCCGAAATGCCGACGATGCATCGCTTCGGGACGCAACCAGGATTTGGTCTTCTCGTAGATGTCCTTCGGATGATTCATCATCGATGGGACTGGCTTCGAGGGCGATTGGGTTGTCTACGCTTGACCCAGGCAGGACAGCGGCATCCTGGGCTTGGGGCGGTGCCGGTAAGCTATTCGCCTGATGTTGGTTCGCGGGCTCCACCCATAATGGGTCGAAGTCGTTTGACAACTCAAACGTATCAGCAATATTTACTTCGGATGGCGCCCACGATATGTCGTCCGTTTCGCCCATCGCACCTAAGGATGCTTCCTGTTCATCGGATTGGGTGGGTGAGCCTGATCGAAGTTCGTTTCCCTCTGCTAAGTTTGTCCGCTGGGACTCGTTGGGCAACCCTCGGGTACTTGAATTGTATAAATCAAATGATCCCATTATTGCACGCTGGACTGCTCGGACGTCCCGAGCATCGCACGGCTCGAATTCTCGCTCTTCGCCGGGCTTTGGTCGACGAATCGTCAAGACGACGGACTCGAGGGGCAAATTTGATCCCTTCACGGCAGACAGCACCAATCTTATTGGGTCTGCACACTGGGGACCTAATCGAACCTGCAACGGTGCCCCAAGAAGTGCAGTAGCTAGCTCAGCAAGCCCGAGTGGACTCTGCAACTCTGACAGAACGAGTCCACCGGCAGATAGCAGCTCGTCGCCTGCCCGAAGTCCTCTAGCGTAAGCTGGAGAATGCTTGTGCACCCTTCCAATCCATGTTTTTGTGTCTCCTGCCCAACGTACAACTTCAAAACCAAAGCCAACACCGTCGTAATCCTCTTCCGAAGCCGACTGCTCTGATCTCTGAAGCAAAATGGTCTCGACGGTGCTCCCGAACTGCGAAGAAGCTTGCGGGCGATAAAGCGACTTTGGTAACAGCGATTCGGTCCACGCTGGCGACATGGAAGACGAGAAGTGCAAATCTGAATAAAGCAAATCACAGTCAGTTCGTCCTGTTGGTAGGATATCGACAGTAATAGGCGTGGAAGTCGTGACAAACCGCCCCCCTTGACCGTCGAATCCACTAGATTCACTTCCACCAGTGCTCTGGCAGGACTCGTCCGATTCCCTAGAAGACAGCCGCCGACAAACCGACTCTGGAATCAGTCCTCTAGAAACTATGATGTCGACCAGTTCTCGATGCGATGCAACCACGTCGACGTCTAGCCCCGATTCGGGAGTGTCGCTGCGACCGAAATCGTGCACTTGGCGCGGGGTATACGCGACGGCTGCTTCCTGCTCGTTGGCACCATTCAGGAGGGCGATATTTTCATCGATAGATCGACGAATGGCGTCGCTTTCAGCAAGCTTCATTTTTAGTTCCCTGTGTGAATACCTTGCTACACCTCCTTCGTTAAGAACATCCAAGCAAATCCACGACAGGTCCCCGTGCTCGGGGGATGCACTACCTTTCTTTCTCGTTGTGCAACGATTCAGCAGATAATTCAGTTGCGTGACAGTAGCTAATGGCAACAGATGGAAAATACCCTCATCTCCTTCGTATCTGTCGAAGTGAGAGTCCTTTGGTTTGGACTTCGTCGCCATTGGAACGAAGGATGGCGGCAGGTAGGACGCGATGACAAATTCAACAGGTCGTCCACAGTGGTCGACTTTGAGCACTGACGACTCCGCGAGGGCGACCACCAGTGGATCGTCTGGCAACACAAGAAATGTGGTCCCGACCAAGGACGAGAATTCATTGTACTCTCTGATATCATCGAGCACCTTTGAAGCATCTTCGTGGCTGAGATCATCCATCTTCACAGAATCTGTTCGCGACAACTGTGCACACAATGCATTCGTACACGCGATAGATCCGTCGT
Source organism: Nitzschia sp. DOCU1 (assembly GCA_951394045.1). Lineage (NCBI taxonomy): Eukaryota > Bacillariophyta > Bacillariophyceae > Bacillariales > Bacillariaceae > Nitzschia > Nitzschia sp. DOCU1. The sequence goes on along the minus strand of OX595986.1, from coordinate 3,457,271 downwards.
CCCCCGGACGACTACAACAAAAGACACAGGAGCGACCAAACCACGGTTCCTGCATTCGAAGAAAGACTTCGGGTGGACCCTTTGTCCTGACGAGTCCTTCACCGCACGAAGATGGCAACGCACCCCATGCAGCAATGAATGTGAGGAAATTCCGGATAACTTGTCGTTTGGCAATTTTCTTCGTTTCGTCGACTTCGACCTCTTGCCAGGCCAGCAAAGCCCTGCACAGCAGATCCACGGGCTTGTCCTCAGAGCCATCGGGCGCCCATTGAAATTTACGCATTGATCTATCCCCTTGTGCCCATGGTGGTAGTGCCATGGGATGCGTTACTATGGGGGTGCCTTCAGGAAATGATGCGGTATGCTTCCCTATGATGAACGTCATTATTGCATCCAGTCTTCGCAGACAAAAAAACATTCCATCTGATCCACTCCCATCACGAATGGCGTCTTGGATTGTGAAAATATCCTCGTCTACAAAAGGAAGAGCGCAACTCTCAAGGCCGACCCTGCGAATTACTGCTTTGCAACGACGAGCTTCCTCGACTATGTCGTGGCTTGAGGGGGGATTGTTCGACGCTTCGTTCCCTGGGGCCTGGTTCGAACAATCGGCGCAACAGAACAAGTCCATAGGCCCTTCACGCAGAGCATTTAAAAGATTCCCATTCGCATTTTTCAAACTGTTCATCCACAAGTGACTCCGGTGAACTAAGTTGCGGGACGGCCGAAGGACCTTCAATCGAAGTTTAGTCGACTTGATCTGCAAGTATTGCGTCGCTTGAAGGTTTGAAAGAGATTTCAGCTCAACAAGCCCTTTATTTCCGTATTCTGCGGCGTCTGCGGCATCAGCGAATTCAAAGTGTTCCACGGCAGAGATGATATCGCAACTCCTAACACCAGCAGATTTGCCGCACCCACTCTTGGCTTCAATCACCAGAAAACTACCAACCTTTACACCTTTCACCGGGTGACCAGGTTTACGGGTTCTTTTCTCCGTTTCCATTGTCTTCATTAGGTCGAGAACTGTTGCAGAGTCGCGATTCAACTCGTCGAACAATTTAACACATTCTTCCAGACTTCTAAGGCCAAGACCCAGGGGCGGGACGGTCCCATCCTCGTTACGCCTCCTCTCGATGTCAATATCCACCTCTGTGTATTCCAAGCTTGTATCGTTGGAAAAATCGGGTGCGGGAACATCGATCGAAGGCCTTGCCAATTGCAATAGAAGCCGGAGAGAATCGCTAGATGCCGTAATCTCGGCAAGTGTTACCTTTTTGAATCCACCAGGGGCGCAAGATTCGTGGAGAACACGCTCACAGTTACAACAAGTCAAAAGCTTTCCTTCGTTTTCCCTGCAACTCGAGGCCGAGCAACCCGTAGGCCAGGGCTTGGACACGTTCTCAAGAAGTACGGAAATATCCTTCGGGGAATCCGCCTCAAAAATGCTGACGAGCTCCATAGCGATGTCATAGACATCTCGCTTCCGTTCAAAGAAATGTCTGAACAACATCTTTAAATCCTCGGTGGCCCGGTCGATCATGGAATTTTGCTGAGCATTCCAGTTCGCTGAAGCCTTTAAAGCCTCAAGCATGGCCAGCAGTTGGTCCTTCAACGCAATTTTCCCTCCATTATACCGCTGTTCACAGACCCGAAGTCTCGCATCTACTTTAGCCAACGTATCGTCGTCCGCATAAAAGTTTGCACCTTCGCGACCTCCGGCGTCCTCGAATTTTTTCTTGAAATTAGCTTTGAAATGGTTATAGACTGTTGCGAAACTCTCCACAATCGCTTCATGATCTGCTTTGGTAGAACTCAAATCGACGTGGTGGTTGTCGGTGCTCTTGGCAAAGAGAAACGACGCGACAAATCTGTTCCGTCTGGCGAACCATTGGAGTACAAAGGATTGGCAAGCTTCGAGCAATTTGAGAACATCCGACTTGCTTGAAAAATCCCGTTTTGCTCGTTTCAGCTGATCTTCTTCCTGCGTATTTTGGATATGATCGAACTTCCTCTTCTGCCGTATTGATGGAGACGCCATGAGGTAGCGTTGGACATGCTTGTGGGTAAAGAGGACTTGATTGGTTACAGCCCACTCCACCAGTCTATCCACTCGGTTGCTCAATTCAGTGATCCTCTTGCTTGCATACTTTGGATTTCCCATCAGTTCGGCCACGAACTCACGACGCTTTGGTGGCGCGTCAATCTGATGGTCAGAATTATCCACCAATCGCTTTCCCGTTCCCCTGGAATCATCTCCTACAAGTCTCAAACGGGCAGGCGAAAAAGTAGTTTTGTCGTCTAGCAACGGTTTGGCCTCGAATAGCATCCACATTTGCCGCAGAGCTTGTGTATTGCGCTGGGCTCGCACCCATAACGCCACTAGGTCATGGGGTTCAAAATCAAAAGTGCCGGCGTGGCTCTGCCGATGATGCCTGTACTTTTCTGGCTGCACCTCGTAATAGATACAAGGGCTTTTCATCGCGAGCTGCCGAGGATGTACCTGCCGCTCTTCTTCTATGAGCTCGTTTTCCAGGAGACCGACCATTCTTGCGATTCTTGAAAACTCCCTCCAGGTGTGCTTGTTAGGAGGCAGTGGCAACGAGCAACAAGAAAGCTCGTTGTTATGGAATGCCGACATGGAAGCATGAGTAGGATCTGTCTCATCTTCCACCGGTTCAGGCAAGACGTCCCTAAAGTATTTGCTCGCTGGCAAATTCATTAAGGCCGAGTAACAGCAGACAGTCCGATAGTGTTGATCCACTGCGAACTCTTGAACTGAATTCAGTAGGAGCTTTTGCGAAGCGATCTTCGCCCACCACACTTCCAGCCGAGTCCAGAGAAAGTGGATTCGATGTGTCCGCGTGGTAAATTCCTTAAGAAGTCCTTGCGTTTCTTCCAGTTCGACCTTGACTTGCTCGCTCATCAACTGACCGAGTCTGTCGAAACGAGAATCCACTTGTCCTGCGTCTTTTGCCTCGATCATTTGATTCAAAAGTTTCTCTTCTTTCGAAAGAAGCCTTCGATACGCCAGCACCTTTTGAAGATCCTCCATCGAAACAACGAGAAAATCATTTTCGGCGTTGTTTGCCGCTGAAGGGTCGGCGGTCTCGGCATCTCTGGAAGGAAGAACCGTCGCCAGTCCCTCGGGCACTAAATCAAACTGCAATTTTGTGAGAAAGCTCGCTAATTCCAGCAAATTTCCACGAAACGAAGCGTTGCGTCGCACTTCGTCACTTCGCGTCATTTTGCAAGCTGATATCGCTCGAGGCTCTATTGAGATGCTTCTGCTGGCTTTTGAAAGGGTGACAGAGTTGTTGTTGCAAAAGATTTCGAATGAATGAACAGCGTCGTTGTGCGTGACACGCTACGGCGGCTATGCGTTAATGCGATCGGATTAGTCGTAAAAGGTTCTGTACGATATACCGGTACCTACGCCAACTACATACCATTATGCGTTATTCCGGCGACCACTTACCTGTACCACTTTACTACGAAAAGCTTCGTACGCCCGACAATCATCTACCGGTACATCTTCATAGCTAGTAGATAGTATATATCGTAGCGATTTTACATTTCTATCTAATGTACAATCTGATCGTGTAATCATCTATCGTTTGCATTTTCTGTCCTTGCACTGGTTATTGCAACACTGTGCATTGCTGGAACACGCTTGATTCTTCTGGCGACAAACCCACGCAGTGGGGCTGAAAGAAGGACTGAAAGAAGGGTATTGTGTGAGGAAAATTGAAGGTAAGATCGATTATAACGATGAAGGACTCACTTTAGTGTTGGAGAGGCGCTTTGGAACCCGAGAGGTGAAATCGTAACATCTTGAGCCTGTGATGGTCTTTTCGTAGGTACGTCTGATGGCATGCCGCTGGGTGCAGAAGATGGAGCAGAAGAAGGCGTCACTGGCACCGTAGCATTAGGATGGGCAAAGTCAAACGTCATGATTGTAGCGGCCTCGCTGATGCTGGTAATTTTAACTCCCGTTTTGTACACATTTCCACTTTGGTATGCATCCGTATTGGGAAATGGCCCAGTCGAAACATCATTCGATGGCAAAAGTTGATTGACATTCCAGCGTCGAAAGAGATCTGAGCCTCCGCCTGGATCAAAGTTGCGATGAGAGGGTTCAGTATTTGTTTTGTCGGGAAAAACCGCGTTCTCCACGTTGAGGAGAGTTCCAACTGCTCGCTGGCTAGACACAATTCTCCATACTCACCTTTATTCTCTCCTTTCTCGATGTTGTAAAATCCGTCTGCCTGAAGTAGGGCTACTCTGTAGTGTTTTCCGTTCTTTGGCCACCCGTTTTGACCCGGGTATCCTTCCGTGGACAGACCAGCCTTCTCATCCACATGGAATATTGCAAGTCCTGGCTTGGGAAGAATGGAGTCGAGCCCTACTTGTTGTCGATTTTCAATCAAAAGGTACTCGCCTTTGGGAAACCCAAACTGCTCGCCTATGATATATACTTGAGGAATTCCATTTGAAGGCCGTTCTGCCCTGGCAACTTGGTTTGTCCCAGCAACAGGGACCTGAGGAGTGACCCAGCCAAGTTTCACTCTCGAGTACGCGCTGTGAATACCAGGATACAGCTGCTGATTATCGAATCCCCAGGAAGAAGCCATCAAACAGAAGCCCCCGAGACCACGGCCTCCACCATCTGTGTCGTAGAGATCCTGTTCACACAATCATCAAATGTGAGAAGGCACCATCTTGCGTTTGACGAGTCGTTTCGAGCCTCGAATTGATCCATGACTTACTGGCATTCCCAAAAAGTGACCCTATTAAAAGGTACCAACATGTCAGAAATGGTATTCATTCCTCGCACCCCACAACGGAGTTTTTTATTCTTACCGTTTCGTGTGCAATAACACCGATCCGGCCAATATCCGAACCGCAAATACCCCACTTGGCTGGGCTGATGTGATAGTTCTTTACCTTAATGTTGTTCTTTTGGAACAAGTGGAGTGAAAAATAAGACAGATCTACCGGTAGTCTCCATCGGCAGCCTCAAAAATATGTCACGTACCTTGCTAACCCATGGGCCAATATTTTGACCTTGGGCGTTTCCAAAAATGCTCCACTTATGGGACCAGATTCTGTCTGCCTTTTGCGCCCCATAGCAATCAGTTTGACCCCATTCAGCTCCGTACCCACTGTGCAAGAACGTAATTGCGTCAATCATACCATCGCCATCCGCATCAAAGTCCTTAAAGTTGATAATGTTGTTATCGTCAAGGTAATCAAGGGCTTCTCGCAACGCTTCATGGAGGTTGGTGGTGCTGAAATCAAACAAACTTGAGCAGGGTCCGTTTTGGGTGTAATATCAGACTTTTAGCCCCAGTCGACTTACCCAGATTTACCGTCGGCGTACCATGCTTCGCTGCGGGAGGTAACATACCAATCGACAACAGTAGACTGAATCTCCAACTGACCATACGACATTTCCAGATACGCATTCTTGAGCGATCCGCTTGGGCAGAGGTCAGGGTCGGGCTCATCAGCATTCATCAAAATGTCGACATCTTCTTTACTGGGAACCACCCGTTTCTGATCCGCGTGATCTTTAAAGTACAACAATACGACGAGATTCTTCAGGGTCCCAGTAGTTTTGGCTGTTCGTCTACCGTGTTGAAGCACACGACCCGAGGAAGGATCCACTACTACTTCGTCTTCATCATCATACGGCGTTCCGCCACAAATCTGTTTGAAGCAATCCTTTGACGACCTGAGCCATTTTGTTATATTGTTGGATTCAGGATTACTCCTGCCCACGACTTCCGATGTAGTGAAACATGGCCCATCACCTTCCATTTGATCAATGTATACGTATTCCCCGTTTTCGTTCTTCTCGACGGCGTATCCTAGAACCAAAATGGTTAAGTTCGAGCATTGGAATGCAAAACTCGCCAGTCAAGTCAAAACGTACCATTAATATCTGTCAATATGTTGTCATACTCGTCTCCATGGAGCATCAAAACGATTTTTCCCCCATCCGGTTGAATTTCAGTAAATGGTACTGGCCTTGCTTCGATCGCTTCGGCCAAATGAAACAGTCTTGACAGTGTAATGCAGCTGAGAGTGAAAATAACGCTTGTCTTCATCATAAAGAATAACAGTTTGTACAGGGTAAAGAATGCGTAACTACCATCTATCAACTTCGGATGATGGTGCGAAATGTGAGAAACTTCGTCTGGGATCCCAAACGCGGCATGAAAAAATGATGCCAACAAACAACACCACCCAACGGTCGAGTGCCGTGCTTGCCCGGCTTCGCCGGTCTTAAATCGGACGCAATGTAATTATGTATTTTTGTCGTCGGACAAAGCAAGGCATAACAATAGAAAGTATTAAAGGAATGTTTGTCGTGTAACAAAAATTGGGATTTCTTGTCAGTCAATTCGAAACGGCTCAACATTTTGCCTACTATCTACAGAATTGTACAGTCACTCTTTGGGCAAGCTTTGATCACAGTTGGTCGCCGAAAATTTGAGCGCGGAAGACGCCGTGTAGCTCTAGAGTAGAGAATAGCTAGCTGCTGTAAAAGCTTCGAAGACGAAGGTAAAAAAGCTACCTAAACTAATGACAGCTATTACTTGGAAGCTACGGATCCTGCATCCGAAGGGCCGACGCGAGCACCATACGTCGTCGACGGCTATTCACTACTGAGAGAACTCATTGGACTCTTTCACCTTAGATGCCTGCTGTAGTCTGAGCAGCAATTGCATTCAAAACGTTGTGACTGATGTGCTACGTGTCAAGCTACTTTCCAAGATAATTTCTACTCCCCACTGGCGCCTCACTGGCACCTCTCTCTACACTGAAAGGCTCTGCCACAGCGAGAAAACTGCGTTGAAGCGCATGGACTCCTCGAGACCCTTGAACAAACCGAAAGCATCTCCTTCGTACTCTTTCAGGGGATCACGTCCTTGGTATTGGCGAAGAATCACGGTCTCCTTCAGGTTCTCCAGGGCTTGTAAATGATCACTCCAGGCATTATCCATGGTTACGAGCGTAATGTACCGAGCTGATCTACCCAAAGAGTTTGGAGCCTTTCCAGCTGCAACTGCCTTCTTGTCTAGATCAGCTGCTTTAGCGTTGAAGAGTTCATCCACAGCGACTGTAAGGTACTGGGTGGCAGCATCCTGCTTCATACCCTCAATGTCGCCTTGCTTTACAACAACGGCCACCGGTGGGAAGAATTGAGATATCTTTTCCATGATTTTGTCCGCCTTCACGATACCATCCGGGCCGGTCTGGGCCTTGACAATATCTCCAACCGTAGCCTTGTTGTATTGTTTCATAGTTTCCAAGGATTCCTTGTCAGAAGCAAACAGCATTCCCCGACGACGAGAATAGATGACCTTGCGTTGCCCGTTCAAGACCTCATCGAACTTGAAGATTTCTCCGCGAATCTCGCGATATTTCTCTTCTACTACTCGCTGGACTTTATCCAGAGCGTCAGTAACTTGCGGAGCTTCAACGGGCATGTCATCGCTAACTCGGAACATTTTCAAAATATTCTTCAAAGCATCGCCACCGAAGATTACAAACATGTCATCTTCAAACGACAAGAAGAATCGAGAAGTGCCCGGGTCTCCCTGACGACCAGCACGGCCACGCAATTGGCTGTCAATGCGGCTACTTTCGTGTCGGTTTGTTCCCATTACGTAAAGACCACCCGCTTGGCGCACCAAGGCCTTCTCAGCTTCGGTGACTTCAGAGTACGCTGCTCGAATAGCTTCACAGGCATCCCGCAATTTGATAGTGTATTCTGGATCCTCCTCAGCCTCGGTGGTGTCTGTTGCTACAGTCAACATTTCGTCAAGCTGAATTGCAGTCAAGTCGTTGCCGAATGCCTTCTTCACCCCCGCGGATGCATCCTTCAGCATGAACTCTAGATCTTCGCTGAGAGGACACGGGTAGTAGTCCTCGGCAGGCGATGGGGGCAGCTTCTTGGCTTCCTCCGGTGTCAAGACACCATCTCCGACCAAGAAGGATCGTAGTTTGATGCGGGACATTGTTCGAGAGCACCCCCCAAGAAGAATATCTGTACCACGCCCGGCCATGTTGGTGGCTACGGTGACAACTCCAGCGCGCCCAGCCTGTGCGACGATTTCAGATTCTCGGGGAGCGTTTTTTGGAGAGGCATTCAAGAGCTCAGCCTTGATACCTTTTTCCTTGAGCTTGGCTACTATGGATTCACTTTGAGCCACCGAAGTTGTTCCAATCAGGCAAGGGCGACCGCCCTCTTGACCTCCGCCCACATTCATAATTTCCTTTACCATGGCTTCATCTGCAGCATTTCTTGTTTTGAAAGCAACATCAGGATAGTCGCGTCGGGCAACCGGTAGTGCAGTGGGAACAGGAATGACCTTGAGGCCGTACGTCAACTCTAATTCCTGGGCATCTGACATGGCTGTTCCAGTCATTCCAGACAGACGGGTGAACTGACGAAAAAGAGCCTGCACATCGAGCGTCAAAAAGCGTCAGTAAAAGACCGGCGACAAATGCTCAAGCTCGGTGCAAACATGATGTACATACCTGGTATGTGACCTTGGCAATAACTTTGCTCTGTTCACTGACTTCGATTCCTTCCCTCGCCTCAATACTTTGGTGGAGGCCATCAGACCAACGTCTCCCGTCCAAAACACGTCCAGTAAAAGAATCGACGATACCAACACCGGTCTTCTTTCCGTTCTCGTCGGTCATAACAGCGTACTCCACGTCCTTGGTGAAGAGTTCCTTCGCTTTGACAGCATTGGTAATGAAAGGAGCCCAGGCCTCGCCGTCGGCTTGAATAGAAAAGAGACTATCGATTCCTAAAGCTCGTTCACAGTCTCTGTATCCGACCTCTGTCAAAGTACACGCTTTGTTCTTCAAATCAACCTTGTAGTGAATGTCTGGCTTCAATGCGTCGGCCAGTTGGACCGCTGTTTGATATTTGTTGGCCGGTGCCGGAACCTGCTTACTGATAATGAGAGGTGTTCTTGCTTCGTCAATCAAAACAGAGTCGGCCTCATCAACAACACAAAATCCGTTAAATTCGCCAGCACCACCTGGTAGAACAGTCTGTTCCGGCGAGAGCGCCAAGTGATCACGAAGGTAGTCAAATCCCAACTCGTCGTCACATAAACGACGTCCTTCGAGTACGCCTCACGGCGTTGTTCCTCTGTCATGCCCGATTGAATGAGTCCAACAGTCAATCCAAGGAATCGATGGATTTGTCCCATCTTTTCCATATCGCGTTTGGCAAGATAATCATTGACAGTGATAACAAACGATGATTTCCCGGTCAACGCGTTGGCATAGACGGGAAGGGTCGACACTAACGTTTTTCCTTCTCCTGTGGCCATCTCCGCTAGCTTTCCGTCGTGTAGAATCATACCACCAATAAGCTGCACATCGTAATGGCGGAGTTCCAAAACACGCCTTTTGACGTCAGGAAAAAAGTGAGTGACGAGAAAAGAGAATACGACAGAATCATGCGATGATGCCTACCATGCCGCCTCGCGAACCACAGCAAAAGCTTCCTCAAGGATTGGCCCATTGATATCTTCGCCTTTGGCAAGCCGAGCCTTGAATTCTTCAGTCTTTGCCTGCAGGTCGTCGTCACCAAGATCTTCTATTGTTGATTCCAAATCATTGATTCTATCGACTCGTTTTTGAACTTCTTCCAGGTACTTTTCTGTGTCCTTCTTGCGCGTGGCCTCGTCTCTGCCAGTGATGAACTGATCAATAACCATGGAAAGACGCGTCCTTCTCGGAGCGGGAAGCATCGATCCATAGTCATTTGTCTCCAAAAGACTCTTCGACGGAAGGCCTCCAAATGCCTTTTGGCTGGGGACAAAGGCGACAGATGTGTATGCGCCAGCAATTGCCGCGACGAAGATTGCTCGAAAGCCGACGGAAAATCTCATTTTCAACAACGCCAGTTACAGAAAGTCAACTTTAGCAGGCTTTCCTTCGTTTTCGTTGTTGTGTCTCTTTTTCGTTTCGGATCTGCGCTGTCCTCCTTGGTTGTCAATCTTTACCAACTCAACAGAATGCATGAATCGAATCATGCCGCTGACGACTAAACCCCTTTTTGCATCTGCCTCCATCATGACATCATCCACGCTTCGCCTGCTAGTCACGCACATACGTGGTACGACAGCACAAGTGCCGATTTATGAATAGATTTCCCGCCTTTTTCGCTCCCCTCCTTCTCTCTCTTCACCCCTTCTTTTTTCTGTCCCCCCGTTTTAAAACTTGCTTTTCCTCCACCAAGGCAAGAGTGACGACGACGACGACGATGACACAGAGCAGAAAGGAACGGAAGGAAAGCAGTCAAGCGATCAGAATTTAGGTCAAGAAGGATTGCAGTTTCTTGAATGGACAAAGTTAAAGCGTCGAATCGAAACTGAGGGCAATACTTTGTACTTACCATGACCAAAACGAAGAGATCGCTGCCTTTTCTGGCATTCCTTGTCGTCGTCAGCTCGCATCTGGCGGGGGGATTTTCCACGAGCCCGAGGACTTGTCGGCAGCAGCGGCAGAACATTCAAAGAAACGTTGCACTCAGATCAAAGTTATTTGGACCCGAGGATGACTTCAATGACGAGATTGGCCGTGTCGAACCCTTCGGAGGTGAGAATGCAGGCAAAGATCTGGCCAATGACTTCTACCAAGAGTTGAGAAAGCGAGACGAAACGCCAAAGGCTCAACTTCCAAACAGCGGAGACAGGCCTGGTAGCCCGAGGTCTGAAAAGGTTTCCGCTAGCAATTCAGCTGCAAGAGGGGAAAATTCCGATCCAACCGAAGCTGCAAACCCATTGCCAAAGAAAAAGTTTACAGGTCAGAATGAATTTTTCCAAGGGCAAAGGGCGATGGCCTCGTCAGCGGGTGGACAAAGCAGAACTCCGCGAGAAATGATGATGGAGCGAGAATACCAACTTGTTGGCCGAGCCGAAAGAGGCATCGCTGCACAAGCGGTAGTGGCTGTATTGGCGCTGGTTTTCTACATTTACGTGGGCCTAAGTGGAGGTATTGTAAGCGGACCTGATGCACAAATGGAGGACTTTGGCGGAGACGACGAAATCCCACTCGAGCAGCTTATGCCCGTGCAACGAGATCGCGAAGTGAGCGTCTGGCTCTGAGATCCTATCAGGTATCGGCATGGCTGTTGGGGCGAGGTTGCGATGATGGGAAAGTGGCTGGAGCCCTCAACCTTTCCTAGCTAGGTCGTAGTACTACAGCAGTAGCCACGAGAGCAGTCTTTGGACCAGCCACAGTGGCCATTCGACAGCCTCTGTTTTCCCATGGGAGCAACCTCCCCCGAACGGGGGGCTGCATCTCAGCGGTAGACTTCTTTCGACTTGTCGAGGGTACAGCTTAGAGGCTGGCAAGATCTTGGAACGAGGTGGCCTTGTCAAGTCGACCCCCATAGACCACAAAATAACTATCTCATTTTACCCTACTTCTCGCCATTCCCGGGCTGCATCTCAGCGGTAGAATTCTTTCGACTTGTCGAGGGGACAGCTTAGAGGCTGGCAAGATCTTGGAACGAGGCGGCCTTGTCAAGTCGACCCCCATAGACCACAAAATAACTATCTCATTTTGCCCTACTTCTCGCCATTCCCTACCATACCAGTATCGCTTCAAAACAAACTCTACACTTAACATAACAGGGGAATGGGAGAGACTTTCTTTATATATTTTGCGCTATTTAAAGGCGTCCAGCAGCCTCGGCCTCGGTGCGCTCTTCAATAATGGTCTTCTTGATACCACGTCCCTTCGGCAGACTGACTAGGGGCTTGGATCCGGATCCAATAATGAAGACGTTGCCCAATCGGGTGGCGAAGGTGTTGCCCTTGGCGTCCTTCACAGTGACGATGGAGAACGAACCTTCGTGCTTCTCAATGTGCATAAGGGTACCCACTCGTCCGCAGTTGTGTCCCTTAGTGATCATGACCATGGCACCCAAGTCGAATTTCAGGATGTCGGTTGCCTTTCCGGTGGCAATCTCAAACTTGACGGTATCGTTGACTTTGATACTGGGGTCGGGGAATCGGATAGTCCTTCCATCGTGGGTGACGGCGCAAGGCACCTTTCCAGCGCTAACATAAACCTTGTTAATTCTGCAAAGCTTGAACTGGGCCTCTTCTCTATCGATGCGGTGCAAAACGTAGCGACCCTTGGTGTCGTACATCAGGCGGAAACGATCGTTTGCCTTCTCCAATTCAATAACATCCATGAAGCCAGCAGGGTAATTTTGGTCAGTTCGGATCTTTCCATCAACCTTGACGCAACGTTCCATGCAGATTTGTTGGCACTCCTTTCCATTCAAGGCGTACTTCAGACGTTCCCGAAGGATAACAGTCACGGGCAAGCACTCTCGGAGCTTGTGGGGACCAGCCGAAGGACGGCAGGCCCAAACTCCGCCCATCTTTCCGAGGTTCCAGTGACGGGGCGCATGGAGGCGCTTCAAGTGCTTTTTCGGTCCGCGAGCCCTGTAAATTACAAAGGAAACATTAGACTTCTATATGTCACTACATGGGTGTGCCAGACGGCACCCGATATACCACTTTCAGCTCGTTGATGAAGCCAAAGATTCCGATGAAACGAAGCACCATCCTCTACAAAGGTTCATCTAACGCCAAACGACGATCAGGAACTTACATGGTGCTTGTCTATTGTTGCTGAAACGAATCAAGGAATGCAACCTTTGTCCAGGGGCAACAGAACTAACAACGAGTGTAGCGCTGGTGGTATCATCAACAACGATGGTGCATGATGCGGGGGCAAAAGCCAAGCGCAATGGGCGGTGGTTCGTATACGTAGACCTCCGTAAAAACCCTACCAGGCCAGTACTGTCTGTGCGGCGTACGGAAATAGTACGCCGGTAAAGTAACACCAACCACTCGCCGCACAAAACACGCGCAGAAAACCACGAGATGAGTGCATCCGCGGCAAAGCACCCGAGAGACGACCTCCATCGACCAAGACAACACCATTGTAATTGAGACTTTGCTCTCTTCTGCTGTTGTTGCCACTTTCATCTCCCTTCAACAACAAATACTTTAATGTGAGTCGAGTCGGTGCTTCCCCTTGTTTCCCACAAGGTTGAGAAGTTGCTGCCTTCTGCACATGTGTGGCCATTGTCACCTCCACCGTTGGTGGACGGGATGATTGGCTTTGTCGAGCGAACAACGTACTCACCATTTTATCATCTTCTTTTTCTTGCAGCATGGGTCGTATGCACGCTCCCGGAAAGGGTATCTCCAAGAGTGCCCTTCCTTACAAGCGCACTCCTCCTTCATGGCACAAGGTTCCCGCCGCTGACGTTGAGGACCATGTCTGCAAGCTTGCCAAGAAGGGATTGACTCCCTCTCAAATTGGTGTTATCTTGCGTGACTCCAACGGTATTGCCCAAGTCAGGTCCGTCACTGGTCAGAAGATCGTCCGCATCCTCAAGGCCAACGGACTTGCTCCGGAAATTCCCGAGGATCTTTACATGCTCATCAAGAAGGCCGTCCAAGTCCGCAAGCACTTGGAGCGCAACCGAAAGGATAAGGACTCCAAGTTCCGATTGATTTTGATCGAATCCAGAATCCACCGATTGGCTCGTTACTACCGAACCACCCGAAAGCTTCCTGCTAACTGGAAGTATGAATCTGCCACCGCCAGCACCATGGTCGCCTAATCAGTAGAAGAACTATCAATCAAAACCTCTGGGGTTCTACAGTTATAGATTAGTCTTCGTGTATGGCTTCGGGACAAGGAGACACATCCCTCTCCGATGTTCTGGCCGTGGGTCTAGATCGTACCGCATACGGAAATGGTTCTAGCATGTGAGCGTTGATCATATTACAGTTCCCTCCGATCGTCTACCGGATTGCCTGCGATGCAACATAGATTGATGCAATATCTGTTGCCCTTTCGGTCCGGTAGGTTATGGCCCTAGAGGTGAATACAAACGAAACAACGAGGTTAGTAAGCGTTACAGCGATCAGCAAACAGGACACCCGCATCCAGCACTCTATTTACAGCAAACAAACCCAGTTCTCTGCCACGCACCAAGTGCGTCCCATGGATGCTGACGGCCTCCCCGTTTCTCAAACAGCGAACATATTCCCAGTTTACTTCTTCATCACGAAAACTTGGCCACCCATGTGCTTGTGATTCTTTCCAGAAGTCGTCGTGTGACCGCCCGACTGGCGCTTGAAAGAGCAAATTCCCTGTGTTGCTATCGTAGAATTTGACGGTGTCGCCATGTTTTTTCGCCTTGGCCATTTCTCGTTCAAACATCTTATCTCGATCGAAAGTGCCTTTTGGGGGGGGGGGGGGGGGGTCGGGGGGGTTCACACAATGTCCGCGAAACTTGTGAGTCGACTTTTTCGCTATTGCTGGGGCAGAGAATTGTAACACCACCCGACGGCATAAGGGCAGAATCGCAGAACAACAGTACTCACCAAATGGCTCCGCATAATGGCGATTGAAATTGCATATCTTGTCCGCCTTCGTGGTGTTCACTTGCCATCGAAGGTTCGACTGGACAGGCGTGGAGGATGTTCCATGAGCTTTTTTGTTCATAATTTCTTTGTTTCCAAGCACAGGATACTTGACCTTGCTGGATATGTCTGTGGCGGGACCTTCTGAAGCTATTGAAGAAGATACGCATCCCATTGTGTTTGGTATTGACAGAAATGTAAGATTTGGAATTATTTGGAAATTGTGAGACCAATCCAATGGTCGAAATGGGTTTCCCTGCTTGGGCAAACATCCCAAGAATACTTCAGTTGCACTTGGAGATGAAGAGGCCGGACTGGCTCGTCGCGGTGGACGACGGCCTGGGCAAGAAGCATGATCGCCTATTATAAGTAGATATGCAAGACGACTCCCACGATAGAAGCCTCTTGGAGGTACGGATAGAGGAGTCAACGAAGATGGTACACGTCGTGAAGATACTATGATAGAGAGTAATACGCGCTTGAAAAGCTACTCTAGAGGTAGTTATTGTACTACCAATCATAAAGGAAGCGCCAGTAGAAGTAAAAAGAGAAACATAGTGCCATTGTTAAACGCCAAATGCCTAGGCTGAAACGACAGGGGCTGGTTTCTCAGTCGTTTTTCGTCGATTACGAACAATCTTCGGTCTCGTAATGTTCTTGCATAAAGAAACATCGTTTTGAACAAAGTCCTGGTGGTAGTACATGCCACGGCTGGGACCCCGGGTCACGCGAGTAAAGCCGTACAAATTAAGTTGACGTCTGAAGCTGACAAACTTGGATTGATCAAAGTAAATCGGCATAATCTTTTCCATGAAAGCATCGACATCATGTACGTTGAATGCAGTTCCTCCGTGAATCCAAGAGACAATGTGCTCAAAGCCTTCGCGCTTGGCGTCTTGGAGCATGCGATGAAGCTTGGCAGGGAAGACGAATTCGGAACGATTCAAGTCTTCGTTCTTGGGGACATGCATGGTGCGTCCCAAGAGTTCATTCGAACCGGGCTCCGACTTCTTCTTTGGGAAGCCATTGCTAGACACCACATACTCAGCGTCTTGTTTTTTAGTAGTACCGTGCTTGTTACTTTCGTTCCTTGTTTCAGGGCGGAGCGTGGGGACATCACGTTTATCGCCTTTCTTCTGAAGCATATCCCTGATAAAGTCGAGGTCCGAGCCTTTCATGTTAAGTCCGATGCTACCTCCTGCGCTCGTAGTCGACAAGCCACAGCCAGATAACCCACTTAGTACACTCATGTTGTCTCCGTTCTGCTTGGAAGGACCGAATGTCTTCCCAAAAGCCGAGAAATCATCGGCACTGAAGTTGATGATATCATTCGGCCTGGAGAGGATGAGACTGTTCCCGGCTAAACTGTGGTTGTCACTTTCCTTCTTTGAATCGGGGCGGAGCATATGGGCATCTCGTTTATCGCCTTTTTTCTGGAGAATATCCCTGATGAAGCTGAGGTCCGAGCCTGTCATGTTAAGTCCTCCGAGGCTACCTCCTGCGCTAGTAGTAGAGAAGCCACATCCAGATAACCCACTTAGTACACTCATATTGTCACCATGCTGCTTCGACGGACCGGACGGCTTTCCAAAAGCCGAGAAATCGTCAGCACTGAAGTTGATCATTTCATTCGGCCCGGAGAGGGTGAGATTGCTCCCCGCTCGGCTATTGTCCCCAATGCTAATCGTGGTTCCAGGGAGAGGTAGCGAATCACGCCGGTTGTCAGTGCTGAAGGTGGCATTCTGCGCCCCACTTGAGGGGAAATTTGCCTCGGGCCCGTTCATCCCAAGGCTTCCAAGGCTGCACAGACTTCCCGTGGACCCACCGGCTCCATTCTTCAACAGACTGGACAATCCAGACACTTTCGACATGTTTGAGATGCTGTTGTTGGACCGTTTTCGCACCAGTACCGGCTTTTCGGGAATATTGGCAATCGCTGCAGCGGCCTTGATCTCAGGTGCACAGACACGCTTTATCTGATTGCAGAGTTCCGGCATCCCCTGGACGAGCATCTGATGCGCATAACCTCCCTTGTTCGGACCATGCTGAATACGTTGAAAGCCGTATATGTTAACTGCATCAAGGAGATTTGAGGGTACGCTCGAGGGTTACAATCACGTCACCGCCATTCTACGGTAGTCCACTTACGCTGTCTCAGAAAGCTCTTGAATTTCGTCTGTTTGAAATACTGTGGGAGGATATCCTTTACAACTTCCTTTGAATCGTGGACTCGGAACGACTTGCCACCAACTTGCCACGAGATTATGTGATCGAACCCATTCTCACTGGAGGATTCGAGCAGTGAGTGCAACTTGTGCGGAAACGATTTCGAGCCAGTATTGGACTTCTTGGAAGGCATGATTGATGATCAGTGCAGGATGCTACGGACGGTATTGTAGGAAAGCTTCAGTAGATGGATGGCTTGATTGGATATTAGAGTCGAGACTGAAAGTCGTCAAAAGTAGAACTTCGAAAGCAAAAGTTACGAAGAGATTAGCGACGACAACACCAGAAATGGACCTCTTGCCAGTGCAGACTGACCTCTCATCGTCCCGAAGCATCTCGACATCCTTTGTTGGAGACAGCTGATTGACCGGAGTTTTTTCTATTCCTCGAAAGTGTAAAAGGCGAGTTGCGACAAGAGTTCGAATTCGAGGGGCTTCTCATGAGAGTTTTTAGTCATAACGACATTTCGCATCCTTTAAATAGGGATTCGCCGGGGGTTGTTCTCTCTTTGTAAACTGTTCGTTCGTAGTGATCTGGTCATGACCAATACCTGGTATGTAGAAGTCGAAGTTCTTATTCGTGGGGGGTGCGCAGACAGACACACACTGAATACTCGTACCCGTGACTCGTGAAAACAGTAAGATTGGTATGTACGATACCAGGGTATATGTAAACCATGAAAACCAACAGACGCACACGCCAGCAAGATCCGATCGCAGCGTTCCATCAGAATTCGAACGATGCCTTTTCACTTTTTCTCGTTGAAGTGCGACGACGACAACGACGACGACGATCCTTGTTTCCACTTTTGCGACAGCTTCACTACTATCGACGACAGTTCACTGATAAAAGCAGGAACCCTCCAAGAATCACTGAGCTACACCACAAAGCAGCAAGCTAGTAAATTTCTTGCCTTTCGAATCCATCTCAGCACCATGCCGCCTGTAGAAGAAACTGAAGTCATCGCCAAGAAGCGCCATGCTGATGTCGAACCTGATCCGGACGCTTTTGCCGCGCTCAACCCTCGTGCAGCCTCCCCTGTGCACAAAAAATCTCGTTCTCAAGGTGAGATTCGTTTAAATTCATCTTCGTCGGTTGTTACTTTCGACTCGCCAGATATCGCTAACCTGGATTCATTCTCGATCACGCGGGAAGCAGATCAAGTGAATGACGTGCCCGAGCCAGAATTCACCAAATCGGAGCATATCCCTTTGACAACTCACACGGATGCCTTTGGCAACGATCCCGTTCCCGTCTCTTGGGGGCACCCTGATCCCGCCGTTCGAGCTCCTGTCATTTGTACAGTTCGTCATCATGCGCAGCGAAACGCTATTGGAGCCCATCAGGGTAGTTACTGCATCTATACTGGTTTGGCAGTGGCAGCCAATAAGCTGGATCCCGATTACGTTCCTGATTTGAGGCTTACTTCACCAGTGTTTAAAATCGGGCCTCACGCTTCCTGGTCCGATCCAAAGAAGATTGCTGCCTTGGATCCCTTTGGACATATGACGACAGAACACTATTCCGCTTGGTTGGAGAAGGGCTGGGATATTCGGCCTACGATTGCTGTGACAAAGGCACACATCGATCTCCCCGAGTGTCGGGAGGCATTGGCGAAGGGGCGTCTTGTAGCAGATGGCAAGATTCTTCTTCCTTCTGGCCAGTCAATCTGCTCCAAGGCCGCCATTGAACCTGTTTGGTATTTGCCGGAAATCGCTCGTCGTTTCGGAACCACCGAGAGTAATCTGCGTCATTCGATCTTCCGAATGACCAATGGAATGTATCCAGAACTCATCACTCGCCCTGACATCAAAATCTTCCTTCCTCCCATCGGAGGTCTGACCATTTATATCTGGGGTGATCCGGACACTATCCCCGATGAAGACATTGAGTTGACTTGCCGTGTCCATGACGAATGTAACGGAAGTGATGTGTTTGGATCTGACATTTGCACCTGTCGCCCTTACTTGACCCACGCTATTGAGGAATGTATCAAGACTGCGCAACGCGGAGGATGTGGACTTGTCATTTACTACCGCAAGGAGGGACGCTCGCTCGGCGAAGTCACCAAGTACCTAGTCTACAACACGCGAAAACGACAGGAAGGTGGGGACTCGGCCGAGCGCTACTTCAACTGTACAGAACAGGTTGCTGGTGTGCAAGACACTCGTTTCCAAGCGCTTATGCCCGATCCTCTCCACTTTTTGGGAGTAACCAAGATTCACAACTTCATTTCCATGTCTGACATGAAGTACAACGCTATTGTCAACACGGGCATTAAGATTGTCAATCGAGTGGAAATCCCACCAGAGCTTGTTCCTCTTGATGCTCAGGTTGAGATCACTGCCAAAGTTTACCACGGATACAATGCCGGAGACGCCTACAAAAATATTGACGAAAAGGCGCTCAAGGCAACCAAAGGCCGTGACTACGATTACAATGGCAAGGATGGGGCCCAGGACTGAGAAAAGTCACAGTCATGGTATGTTTCGCTACTGATATTATTTGAATATAGTCTTGATTTTGTCGATTGCAAAGAGCACAGCCTCTTTACTGTGCTGCGCCGGTTGTATTTCCCAGGAAATGATTTTAACGGTTGAGCGTAATGCTAGAGCAGCTGAATTAATCTTTCATACTTGTGAGCCAGGAATTCAAAAGTCGCATTACCATCGGTCGCCCCTTCGACCCCCCCAGAGAGAATATTGCTTCGTAGCTAGGTATGAACTCGTTTAATGTGACACGGTGCTAGGGAGACGGCGTGGTCTTTACGCAGTATCGGGCCATCTAGTTATAATTCAACTTCACTTACCAGTCTAGTAAGGCAAAATTTGAGACAAGGCAAGCCTAAAGTACGAGTAATAGGATGCAAAGTGACGTATCAAGCTAAAAACAGTCCAGATGTGATACTCTACTCTAACAAGGGAGTTGTAGCGCCGTTGCTTGCTTAGTAGTAAGCTCCACCAACCCAGTCGTTGACGATGTCAAGCATAGGCTTGTCGAAGATGGCAGTAGCGGTGACAAGAGCGATAAGACCAACCATGGCCAAACGTCCATTCAGGATCTCGGCTTCCTCAGTGAGACCGAATTTCAATGCAGGCAAGTATCCGAAGGGAGACTTGTTTCGCGCAACCATTTTGTCGTATGTGGGGTGGTTGGGGTCCAACAAAAGCGAGTCACCGAATGGGAGAGGGCAGATGGTGGCCATGAGAGAAAGCATAAAGAAGTGGGCGTTGGCAATCAAGACGATGGCTCGCTCGTTGGTGATGGTGTCCTTTCCAGAGATGGTGGCAAGAGTACCCCATTCCTTCAAGTCAAGCAACATATCCGGTTCAGGGATCAATCCATGTCCCTTGCAGTAGGCGGTAGCACAGATGAAGAACCATCCGAACATGGCGTGGCGTCCGTTCCACTTTTCGGCTTGAACGGAAGGTCCCCAGCCCCACTTGGCCAAGGGGGAGAATTCAGATTCCCATTGCTTTTGAGCATTCTCGTAAACCTCGGGGTTCACGATGTTCAAGGCGCTAGAATGCAAAGAAGGTATGTTAGTCTATTGTTCTGAGGCATCAAAGATGGCATAGGTATCATCGTCACAAAAGGAAAAACGTCGTATTGGTGCCGCCCATGGCGCGTCGTAATAATACCGTACAAATCACGCGCGATCCTGCGTATCCTTGCACCTCAACTTGGGAACAGATTATCGGAAAAATGATGGGAATCCCATTTTCCCTTGTCGTTTCCTTACCTGCTGGTCTTGGTGGAGGCAGGCTTGCCAGTGGTGAAGGCACTGGCAGCACCAAGGCTGATCAAAAGGGTGAAAAGAGTTCTGAAGGGCGCCATCGTGATATTACCAATGTCTCAAAATGTGTTCAACGATAGCGAGAGATGTTGCGGTGAAGGATCGCAAGCTTGAACCAAACCTTTCGGGGGGAAATGCATCCATTTGAGTCAAAAAATTTAGCGAATACGTCATCGGCCGGAGGCCGGATGTCGATTCCTGACGTCGGACGGACACCAGCGAATCTGCGCGCCGGTCGGGTCGGCGCTGGCATCCACCATCTGTTTCCATAAAATTATGTGAATACGATAGGCATTCCAATTCGAACGGATGAAAAATGCGTTCAGCGCGGCCACACCAGTGAGAGAACAAACTCATTTTATACAGATTTGAAGATAATGAATATCAGGATGCACGTGCCTCCTCTGAATTTCGTGCCGATCTGCTTCCAACAAGTTATCTCCTGAAGCGATAGGACCATGTTTTCGCGCATCTCTCTCGATAATTTCTCAATACATAGCATCTTCATTTTCTACCCAGCAGAAGCAGAAGCTGCCACGGCAAGCTTCTCTATCGCAAAAACGGGACGGAGCTTGTTGATGAAAAGCTTGGGAGACCGTTGGACCAGTCTACGACTCGTGGCGATTGTTTATCAACACGATGAAAATTGCGAAACAAGATGGTAAATACTGAAGGACCGACGAAGGATTCTGGAAGTTGGGAAGATGAATTAGACGGCATGGACGCAACAAGTAGCGGGAGCGCCGGTGAT
This sequence comes from Nitzschia sp. DOCU1, assembly GCA_951394045.1. NCBI lineage: Eukaryota > Bacillariophyta > Bacillariophyceae > Bacillariales > Bacillariaceae > Nitzschia > Nitzschia sp. DOCU1. The sequence goes on along the minus strand of OX595986.1, from coordinate 3,436,000 downwards.
AGCTGCCTTCTCGAAGACCACGAAAATGATGAGGTGACGATTTTGTGTGAGCTTGTTGGCGCTAGGAACTTGGCAATCCCTGATGTGCAGGAAGCCGGAGACCTGGACGTGGATCGCTTGCGGCCATATTGCATTGTAACGTTCGGGAGCGAAACCATCCACAAGACAAAAGTGGCTGAAGATGTGGGCCCCAATCCCATTTGGACCGTGTCGACCAAAAGTCTATTTCTGCTAAGAGCTTCCCCAAGGGAAATGAACGAAAACGTCTTGAATATTCGGCTCTATTCCAAGCACGAAAAGTCTCTCTCCGTGAGGCTAAAGTGCAGCTCGAATAGACTGTTTCTGGGACAGATCAACTTGGATTCCAACGCCATTCTTACCCATTGTGATCAGCAAAGATTTGAACTAGATATCGAGGATGAGCATGGTGAGGAACCACTTACCCTCGGTACTCTAGCGTTGAGATTTCGAATGGCTACTGAATCGGACAAGCAAATTGTTGGATTATTCAACCAAAATACCAACATTTCTGACCACAAAACCCAGAGAGCTTTCACAGATCTTGTGCTAGAGTCGAATCGCTCGGAGCTGTTTGACAAATCGAAGCTTAGACCCCTGGCCAAGTTGGCCACGGAGACAGATGAGGCAGAAGTTGCTCAGACTAGCCTAGTAAAAGCTTTGAGCGGGGTTTTCTCCGCGAGCGCAATGCGCGACAAGGAGACTGGTCAGAAAAAGAAAAAGGTGAAACCATATCCCGACCCTGAGCGTGAAGAGGAGACGAAGTTCATGTCTCCTCAAGAAATTCATGTGGAAACAAGACATCCATCCCATAAGTGGGTCGAAGCAGGATCTGGTACACTTGGAAAGCTCTATTGTGAAGTTCTCGCGTGCCACGATTTGCCAAACGTTGACTTCGGTGAAGCAGTGGGTAATGTCACAGACTCTTTCGTTTGCCTTGTTTACGAAGACACCTGTGCCATGACTGACGTTATCGACGATGAACTTAGTCCTCATTGGCTGCCTTGGACTCAGAGAGCATTCTGCTTTGGAATGATGCACCCGGCAAGTATTTTGTACATTGGAGTTTTCGACTACGACTTGGGAACTAGTCACGAGCCTATCGGTCGTATTGCAGTCAATGTATCCAATCTTCAACGCAACACAATCCACACGCTGAAGTATAACCTTTATCCCAGCTCTAATGTGACCGACCGAACGCCAGTTGGTTCAATCACCATCCGCGTAAGAATAGACTGCCCCGACGAGAAGGCGGCACTTCTAGCGGCGCTGAAGCCGCGTCCAAAGATCTTTGTCAATGTCAAGAAACCGAAGAGTTTCAAAGTGGTTCGGTACACATGTTTTGGACATTATGATGGCGAGAACGAGTTTGATATGACTGTTGCGAGGTCCTACATGAATGAGATCTTCGAATACAAGGCGAATTTCGCTTATGCGATATCTGATACTTTCACGTCCTTGGTGTTCTGGAGAGGACAAGTGGAGATTTTCTCTGTTATGGTTCCATTGCATTCCTTCTTTTTTTTCTACATGGCCACGGATCTCGTCGAGAGACCATTCATGATTATCCCATATTCCTTGCTTTGCGTCGCGTGGGGCATGCTTGCAACTTCGACGATTCGAAGACAGCATCCATCGCCTTGGTATACCTGCCCATCCTTTTGGCACTATCTCCACATTTTGCGTACTGGAAAGTCGCCCACACCTGTAGCCTCAATAAAAGAACACGAGGGCGAAGAAGCCGCGAAAGCCTACGAACGTGCCTGGAAGGCTCGTCTAGAGCAAGACCAGCTAGTTGCAGAACACATGTGGAAGTTGCAAGAAGAGCTGAATGAAATTGGAGACGACAATATTTCAACAAAGATATCGAAGTCAAACGCGATGATCCCCAAAGACATTCTTGCCCGACTTACCAGATACCAAGGCATGGCAGGGCGGTACTGTGGATACCTTCGGTTCATCAAGATCATTGTCACATGGGAGGAGAGTGTTGTGTCGTTTTGGATCACTGCAGGATTCTTGGCCAGTGGTCTTGTGACAATGTTTCTACCATGGAGATTCATTTTGTTGTGGACTGGCAGATTTTTTGTATGGGGTCTCTTGGGCCCGCATATGAAGCTTGTCGATCTTTATTTCAGGGCGAATCGGAATAAGGAAGAAAAACTGAAACAGCTTATGCAGAACTTTGATGTTCAGAGCAACTTGCTTCGCCTTCGGCGAGAGGAAGCGCTCAAAGCAAAAGACATCAAAGCCATTGCTTTCGGCAAGTACAGCACACAAGTTCCTTCTTTCCATGTTGGTAAGTGTTCATGCTTTTTTTTGCGGTGTATACAAAGACAAACTAACGGATAGATTTGACGTCTGCAGCCCGACATTTTGATCGACCATTACCCGAATCATCGGCTCGATTGTGCCGATTGACTCCTAAACGGGGGGCTAACAGACGAGTTTCAGTGGTCAATCTCAATAAGACACCATGGATCCCGGGTCAGCAGCTTTTTGGTGTCATGATCCCAAGACCTGAGCGCGAAGCCATCTTGCAGGACAAGGAGATAGAGAGTCAGAACGAAAAGTTACAGCGATTCAAAGAGTTGGTGGCCAGCGCCAATTCATCGAATGGAGCTGGTGGTGCTAATGGACGGCTGGCATTGACCAAGTTGGGCTATGACTCCCATATGCCACTGTCGATGGGCTACGAAGTCGTTCTAGATGGCAGCGACGTTGAAAGTGATGAAGATGAGACGAGTCAAAAGAAGGCAAAATCGTCGAGATTCTCAGTGATGCTGATCGGCGACGACAAGAATTCGACTACTTCTCTGTCAGGTGATGAATTGATTCTGGAAACAGATGGTGTCTCTGTATACGAACTCAAGTCCCCAGAGAAGCTTGACGAAGAGGAAGACGACGACGAAGAGGGGATGGAAGTTGTCGGGCTTGGACGATATTGCACGCTATCGGAGGATTTCGAAGAAGCGAAACTCAACACACTATCAAACGACTCGCTTTTCCAAGAAGACGACCCCCGCCTTTCATTAACGTACAAGTCGTCAGAGCGGGTTGATGTTGCTTTTTACAGGCCCTTGGAAGAACTCGTGACCATGAAAGTTGACGATTGAATCGTGAATCGTTCGATTGATATACGGCTAGAATAGAAGACACACGATTTTAGTTCCATCTTGCTACATTTTCTACGATATCCACATTTTCTTTGCTAGACAAGCTCGCCCGCAGGACCCTCACCAGTGAGCGGACTTGATGAGGCACTAGCCTCGACATTCTCTTCGGACAGCAGCGGCTCCACATCTACGTCTGGTTCCACTCTTTCGGGGTATATGCAGCACAAAATCGCCTGTATGATTCCGAATAACAACCCTATTGCGTTTGGACCATAGATTACTGGGTCGTTCCGTGCCACCAGTCCGTAAAGAGTCCAAAACGAAGTATTCAACCAATTAGTACGCATCAAAGGACGATGGATACTCTCTGAAGTTCCCTCTAAGATCACTGCCCTGATTGTCTGGAGAGGAGCCCCATAGAAAAATAAAAGATTGATGTTGACAAGGATCCCGATCGTCGCAATTTGATGACCATGGGTCAGTCCGAACCACCCAACGCATACCAGAATCAAAATCCATAGACTGAGAATTTTGAGAAGCAAAGTCTCCTGGGGCACCAGCTCGAACTTCCTATTTTCTGCTGGTGTCCTCCCTTCAACATTCGATAGTTCACGGACGCGAAAATATTGCAACTTGGCGGCCCCCATATTCAGCCATGCACTGACAATAATTCCTGGGACGTTGCTAGCAAGGATGAAGGGATCCTTTGTGTAATAGGCATACGCCATCCATCCCTGTAGGTATCAAGAGTGAGCTTCTCGACCACGATAAGAAAGAGCGACATAACAACGAGAAGGTTGCTTACCAGACAATTGCCAGTCATCACTGCCCACGGCACTGGATTCAGCGCTCCGAGCTTTCCTTCCAACAACGCCGCCCGCAGATCATTGACAGGGGCCAGATACATTAAAGTTGACATTACCACACCCAAGCTGGGGCACACATAAGCGAAGAAAATGTCATGCACCATTCTATCAGCAGAAGATTGATATAGTTCTCAAGCTGAACAAGAACTTTTTGTAAGAAGTCATTTACAGCCATGATGTTGGCTCTCGTGTCATGGTCAAAACTTCCTCGGGGGTGCTCCTTCGCTTGTATCCACTTTGAGTCCCGTGGGATCAACAACTTTGGCTTTGCGGGACGACTGGTTCGACCGGAAACGCCACAACGCTTGTTGGCTTGCAATCGTCGCGGCGACTGCACCGAGTGCATGTCGACCCCTTCTGTCATCAAAGTTCGGCCTCTCTAGTAGAATGGCAAGTTACCAAAGACACTAGCTCAATTTTGGTTAACCGCTTCTAATCTCACTCATCGCTAGAGTAGTAGTTGGGCTATGATAGTCGCTCGTGACACCACACTGTTAGAACGGCCACCAACTGGGGCCAGATCCACCGCCGCTAGAAAAGTCGGATATTGCAGCGTTACAATATACCTCGAGCTGCACCAACTGGAACCTCCCTCGCACTGGCCATCCCTGTGTGAAATCATAAGATCCTCCAATGGAACATTTGCCCTCCCGTAGACTACCAGCGTTCGCAGACATATCCATCATGTCGGGTCCAGCAAATCCACCCATAATGGCCGCTTTGGGCTCCCCAATGATCAAGTCTGCCGCACCAAAGCACGGACCACCCGTAGCATAGTCAAAAACGGCGGCATTTCCTGCGATTGGAATATTGGTCAAAATGCGCCGAAGAAAATCAACTTAGACTCATCTCTTTACTCGCCAACGATAATCATTTCTTTTAGATTGGATGAATAAAAGTACGTACCACCTGTCAAAATGCGAGACCGAGTGGCCTTGTTACCGCTGGCGAACCACAAAAAGGCAGCGTTGGATTGATAGTAGTCGTCGGTCGATCTCCATCCAAGTGGATTGAATCCACCAAATACCTGTCCCGATCGAGAAAGTGCTACCACTAGACCCGACCCTTTTCCATCAACGCAACGATGAAAGTCGAGCGCTGACCATCCATCCTTGGACGCCTTGTACACACATGCCAATGTCTTGCCTTGTAATGACGTTCCAGCAGTGAGGGACGTTTCGAGTTCTTTGGTCAGGAGCGGTTTGGATGGTGGTGACCCCGTCACACCAGATATCCAGTTCTCCACAGAATGTAATGTTGTTGTGCTGGGAGAGCCGTATCGTGATGTCGTTGTTGTCGTCCTTGTCGTCGTAGGAGCGAAACTTGAAGCTTCCCGAAGGAAAATTGCCACCAACACCGTGGACAAGATTTTTGTGGCTCCCAAGACAGATTTCGAGGCGAACATGGTGAAATAGAGTGGGTAAAGCAATACTTTGGAAGACTGTGTTGGCTCGAGTGCTTTTGGATACACTACTCCCGTTTCAAATATTGTCCAGTTTGGTGTGGTGTGCCATGGTTGTTTGCCGTTCTTCCTTTCTCCGTCGTTGAGCTTTTTGGATCGCACGAAAATTTCGAATCGTCTTAGTCCAAAGAAAACAAAGTAGGTACGTACGTACGAAAGTCAAAGTATCAGCATGACGTACGAGTACACTACCTCGGGGACTTCTGCTGGCGACAAAAAGATTGCCTCCGAAAAGAGGAAACGCCGACAACACCACGCGAGACTACATGACTGAGTCTTCCACAACTCTCAGTTGTTGCTACGAACAATTGCTCCTCTGCCGCTCTCAAAGCTATTTGAGATCGTAGTTCGAAGCCTCTCCGGCCCAGTTTATTAAAGTTATTTTTGTTGCGATATTGTTGGCATCAACTTTCCCGGCGGCGTATCCAAAGATCCACAAATATGAGTCGGCATTTAATAGCACGATCGTCATCACTGGCTTTGGCTGCTACCGGTAGCCGATCTTCTCTGACGACGCTCCCACGACATTATGCGGCAAGATCATTAAGTTACACCTTGGACGGCTGGGGTAGTCGGGGTGGAAGCGCCTGGCAGTGGCCGGTGACTAAGCCGAACACTTTCTTCAACATTGTCCCACAAGGATACAAGTACGTGGTGGAACGATTCGGTAAATTGCATTCGATTCAGGACAGTGGATTCTTCTTTGCAATCCCATGGGTGGATCGAATTGCCTATGTGATTGATATTCGTGAGCGAGCCATGGATATTCCTCCGCAAGCAGCGATTACACGCGATAACGTCAGTGTGGAAGTGTCGGGTAATTTGTTTATCAAGTTTCAGGATCCCCAAGCTGCGGCCTATGGAGCTCTGAATCCTTTGTACAGTGTTACGCAGGTAGGCGAGGCTGTAATGCAGCTTTCTCTTGAAATCGATCTTCCGTCCGTCACCGTTACTGAATAACATCGTTCTCTCGCTATTTTCTCTTTTGCATTGATTTCTTTTTTCTTTTTGCAGCATGCCCAGTCGGCCATGCGTTCCGCGATTGGAGAAATGGAACTAGATGAAATCTTGCACGGTCGAGCTAGACTAAATGCATTGATCAAAGGAAGTTTGCAAGAGGCTGCTCTTCCCTGGGGACTGGAGATTCGTCGATACGAAATTACAGAGATTACCCCCGACCATCAGATTCGGATTGCCATGGACAAACAGGCCGCCGCTGAGCGTGATCGACGTGAACATGTCTTGAGAGCCGAGGGAGACAAACAACGAGCGCAACTTACATCTGAAGGAGTCAAGATTAGCTTGACGAACGAGTCCGAGGGTAATTTGACCAAAGTTAAAAACGAAGCCGAGGCATCCAAGCAAAAGATTCTCTTGGAGGCACAAGGTCAGGCGGAAGCTATCCGATTGACGGCGGCGGCGCAGGCTGAAGCACTTGAAATGATCGCAACACAGCTCAACAAATCAGGAGGAATGGAAGCGGCGCGTCTTGCTTTGGCAAGGGATTATGTTTCGATGTACGGAGAGATGGGACAAAAGTCAAACACGATTATGTTCAACGATCGACCAGCCGATGTCAATGCGCTCCTTTCGCAGGCCGTCATGTCCATGACTGCGGCAGCTAATGCGTCCAAGCCACCTGCTTTGCCGGAACTCCCAGGGGCGAGTACGACGAATGAAGCTACGGAGGAACCAAACCAAGCCAAATAGTACCAAATATAGTAATCAAGTCTATTACAAACTATATTGTTTGTTGCTACTGCAAATTGTAATGGTCAAGCCTCAGATATTTCCGATATTGTCAAAGTCTCACGTCCCGCAATGGGTGCCAGAAACCAGAATACATTCTAGGGGCGAAAGGGTGGTTTTGGGTAATGCAAGTTGAACATCATGGTTTGACGTTGACACTCTGCGCGATATTCGAATTCTGCCTGGTTCTTTCGATATAGGGCCATGGCAGCACAAGCATCCTCACAAGGACAATGCGGTTGACCCTCCCTCTGAATGTCGATACCGAGATGCAATTTGGCGAGGTCTTTAAGGCGGCTCGGACCGACGACTCCAAAACTGTTGTTCTTTTGGAAAGGATAGAAAGTGCTTGTATCACGAATGTTGTGCCAAGGATGAAGAATCCCCAAGACAGCAAGGTCATTTTCTAGCGCATGTCCCACAAGAATTTTGTTCCGGATGAGATTTATGACCATCTGGCGGCATTTTCCAAAAGGCAAGGCATCTTTTGAAATCAAATCCTTCTGCGTAATGCCGGTTACATGAGTGCGGAAGTCTGTGACTCTTTCCTCGACTCTCACAAAGGTGTCTAACAGGCACTTTCCATAGAAGTTCACAATCGACACGCGTGCCAGTACAGATCTCATTCCTCCCGGACCGACTCCAACCACTTTATACGACACGAAATGTTAGACCAAAATCATTGCATTCGGCAGAAGCTACGAGTACGGAAACTTACTTTCACAATCCAAAGCGACGTGTCGCTGCATCGACAGTGGGTATTCTGCTCTAGCAAATGGAAGCGGGTGAACATTTGCGCCTTTCGCAGCTGGAATCGCTACCTTTCCGTCCTTGTCTGGATTTCCACGTCGACGATTACGAGGCTTGAGTGGAGCCACGGTAGGGTTGCGGAAACGAAATTGAGGCACGGGCGGCAGTACATCGTCAAACGATTCCTTGTCGACGCTCGTTTCCGAAAGCGATGCCGTGCTTTCGTCGGACTCTAACAAAGCTTCTGCCATGGCCTCACCGATTGGAATCATCGTGCAACTCGTGGGACGGCGCCAAAGAAAAGTGAGAGATTGTTGGATTAGAAAGAGCGATTCGGTCAGAGTGGAGTGTCACAACTCTTTGAGACGAGATCTTCGGAGAAGGATCTTTGATCGTCTGTCACAATCAATGGGTTCCACCCAAAACGTGAGTTGCAAAACTTTCTGGGTCCGGTTTTGTTTGAAATGCTTCGAAATTTTGTGAGCCCAATTGCCTGGCTGGCGCGCAACAAAGATGCCAAGAGCCGCGCGCGCGTTTTGCGATGTTGGTGAGCGCGCCGGCCGGCATGCAGGAGGACGATTCGATTCATACGACTGCACAAGCTATATTTGCTACCAAAGAGAGGTGATGGACTATTTTCATGTTTGCACTCCGAAATCGAAAGGACCATCGTCATGCCGAGAAAATGCAACCTCATCCTTCCACCAGAAAGTCTTCCAGATCGACAAAAGCATCGTCTTTGCCCCCATCGTCGCCGCTCTTTTTATCCAATCTCAAAAACGCATTCACAATCCGATTCCGGCTTTTTGTGGTATGAGTAGCGGCGCGTTTCTTTCGTCTCAATGCCGAAACTTGACGACGCGGCCGATTCTTCCTTGGTCGCTTGGCTCCTCCCAGTGACGGAAAGTCGGGCAATGTTGGAGCACAGTACTCGGAAGGCATCGTGAGCTCCAAAAGGCGAAGTTTTTGGGCAGTCAAACGGAGCATCTCCGCGCGACCACCAGGGAAGAAAGCCTCGAAGACCGTATTCGATCCGACGGGACTTCGATTTAGCGCTCTTTGTAGATTTCTTAATCCACCATGAAGGTCTCGAACAAGAAATGACGCTTTCGTAACCCAGGGGAGCAAGTTTGTGTTATCGCTTCCTTTGCCCGGATTTTCTCCCGGAGGACGTTTGCGTCGAAGGATAGAGAGCCAGCGAAAAGTTCCAACCGCGAAATCAGACTTCGATTCATCGAAAACAAGCCATGCCGCTACTGTACTCATGGCCTCCAAAAAGCACATGGTAGGATCAGCTGCTTCCAAGATCGGATCCAAAAGAGCGCACAGCTGGTCGATTGAGTATTTTAGCACTTTCGAAGTTGTAGCAATTAGATGACAAAACCGAAGTCGGGGTGCACTCGGTAAATTCATGGCAAGCATGTCAAGCGCAACCTGTTGAATTGGGGAATCGGGGGCGGCAGTCGAGAACGCAAACAGTTGCCCGGACCACGAAAGCGTAGTGTGAAGGTCCTGCTGCCTGCAGGAAAAAAAGTGTAGCAACCTGCTTTGACAGTTATTGTCAATAGTTTTTCGAGACGACTTCGAGAACATTACCATAGATCGAAAAGATTCGAGCCATTGCTCTTCGAGCGCCACAAATGTACAAGATAGCGACCACGACCAAAGAGACTTGGTCCGTAACCTGGCTTCGATTGTCCTCTCAACTGCCACTGCTTCGTCCATAGCTGGCGGCGACGAGGTGATTTCTACCTCCACGTCACTCACGTGTAGTTTTCCAGCGATATTATCCCATGGTACCGAATTGGGATCGCGAAGTGCTGACCACCGCCTCAAAATATCCAATCCTTGATCGAACAGTCCTCTAACCAATTCACTTTCAGAGTTCATTACTTCTCGCACCTTCGAATTGTTCATAGGTGTAAACAGCAAATGCCTTCTCAGCAGCTCCCGTGAAAAGGCCGGGATGCCCGCAATCGCAACAATTAAAGAGGATCGGAAGAGAGTCGCGTCTTCTAGGGGGAAGGTTTGAAGTATTTCGCGAACGACAGCAATAACTTCCGCAAAAACAGAGAAGCAAGCCTCAAATATGAACGAGTCGACTTGCATGGAAAACTGATATACAATGAGGGCACATGTTTGGATGGAATCAAGATATGATTCATACATTTCGGCAGTGATTCCACCACTTTGTCCCTCGAGTCCTATCCTGAGATCGTGAACGAGCGCTCGCAAAATGCTCGTGATGAAAGGAATCTCGGAATGTTCAGCTTGATTCACCACTTTGAATTCGCTCTCGGATGATTCTGCGGTTATCAAGGGCCCGCAGGCGGAGGCAATTCGAAGATTCGTAGCCAGAGCTCTCAAAACGCCTAGTCGGATTTTCTGGATCGATGCATCCACGTCTTCTGAGCTCCTCATAGACTTCAAAGAACTAATGCTTGCATCTGTCTTCGAAGCGACTGACTCCACGGTTACTTTTGACTCGAGATAAGATACGAGGCGAGACGCACCCTTCTCGCTACCAACAACATGATACATTGTCCACAAGCTTTGAAGAATAGACTGCCATCCTTCCACACCCGCTCCGCTTGGTACTTCATCGACTGCCCTGCAAAACAGGGAAATCGACGTGAAGATCTCGTCTGCCTCTTCCAATGATGATTTTTGTGTCACGAGATCCTGAACTGCCCTGGATGCAGCAGAGAAAAATTCGGCGGCTGCTTGAAACACAGCGGGGACGCCAAATGCGTTTCCGGGGTCATCTTCGTCACCATCGACCTCGACAGCGCTTGAAGCGATATTCTGCTTTAGCCCGAGAACACGTCCGACCGCAAGTACCATGTTTCGACACAACTCTGGTGACTTCTCTTGATTAAGATAAATTTGAAGTAGAGGGCCACATAGTACTTCGATGAAGAGTTCACAAAGGGCAAGATCAATTTTCAGCAGAAAAGATGGCTCGACGTCTACCTCTCTTGTGCTGAAGAGGTTATCTGTATCCGCTGCCCACCAATTGGGTGAGAATGCACTACCATATTCACTGATTGACCCTGAAGCGAGGACATCGCGCTCGTTCTTCAAAATCGACCCCATATCTCTCTCGAAATGACTCTCCTCCTCATTGGGTGCACGCATAAGCGGTGACAAGTAGTCACAGACGACGAGCAAAAATTGCGACAGAAATGAGCCCTGGTCTGACAGAACATCAGCGTTTGGTGCTCCCAAAGATTTCGCTGAGCTTTTGGGACTTCCTCGACCTTCGACGGAGTGTGCCTCTTCGTTTAGTAGAAACAACACTCGATTGAGGACTTGCTCGTGAAAATGTGCCTGTCGAGTCGCCACCATGGTATCGTCTACTTCCAAGCCGTTGACGCGGAAGAAGAAAGTCAGGGACAATCGAAGCAAGGAAATGATATCCTCCGTTTGGATCGTGCGCGTTGACAATGTAGATGGATCCTCCCAGACAATAAAAGCGTTCTCTGGTACGAAACTTGCCGGAACATCAGGAGAGTTGTCGATCAAGATGAACCGAGCAAGTCTCGCGGTGGCGGCTCTGCAGAAGTGTATTGAAGAGGATGGACTCAAATCTTCGTCTGCCAATAGTACCAGTAGCTGTTCATAAAGCCAAGTTCTATCTGAGACAAGAAGGTGGGGTGCATCCATGACGATACAATTGGACAAGATGGCCCAGGCCTCAAGCTCCAGCAATTGCCATGGCGAGCTTCGAACAAGCTCCAGAAGCCCAAGCAACCCAGCACGTACTACACTCTCACCATTTGCATCTGACATGGTGCTACGCTCCCACGAGTTCGAATATCCTCTGGACAACAACGTTTTCGAGCCACTCAAAACCGCATTTCGTCCTACATGGCTCGCTGACAATGAAGCCACTAGTTGCATGAACGTCTCTGAATCAAGAGGCTGAAGAAGGAGCGAGACACAAGGCTCCAAAGCTGCTGGGTCCAAGACTGTGTCCAATCCAGTTGAGCCCACGATAAGAGCTACTGCCGCGAGGCATGAATTCTTCAGTATCGTTGTCTTGGATTCTGAAAGCAGTCCTCGGCGGAATGAATTGCCCAATTCTAGGCGACAAGGTGGTAGCTCATGGTATAGAATAGTCTGCAAAATGATGTAGAATAACATAGCCCTCGAATCCGGTACTTCCGTTCGACCGCAAAGCATCAAGTCTGCGAGTCGCAACATTTTATTGTTTCTCGTTGCAACATGAGTAGAATCAGCGTAAGATTCGGTTTCATGCAAGCGACCAATCCAAACAACATTCAAGAGAAGCTTTGCTGCTTTAGACAGCAAAGGTACACTGCCCCCATCAGGATCGATGATCATTCCGTCACCGGCATAAGTCAGGTCCCCCAACACTTCAACAATGAGCGTTTCGTCGTCTTTGATTTGTCCACTTAGGCCCAGTTGTTCATTGGTTGCATCTTTTGGCAACAGCAGCTCAAGCAACCGAGACTGACATTCTGTGACCAACTCATTACAAGAATCCCTCGGTTTTGTATCTGGGAAGAGAATATCGGAACTGACCCGCACGGTTGACGTGCTTGCACAGTGGTAGACAAGTAACAGGACGCTCATTTCAACCCAGTCAACCCCAATAGCTACGGTTTTCAACACCTTCCAGAACTCGTTTAGTTCTTTCAGTGGCATCGTCGCCAATGTTGAAGAAAGGTGGTTTTCCAACATGGCGTAGTCCGCCTGCCTGGTTGCCATACAGGTGAGAGCGTCAATTGGAATACGGTACCAATCTGAGAGTTTCTGCTTTGGCACTTGATCAGCTCCTATCATTGTCGTCTTTGCAACTGATAGGCTGATATCCAAAACACTCACAAGAGCTGTCGTTGGTAGCCCAGAACCATGAGTGTTCATGTGTGCAAGCGTAGCTTTGTAAACCCCATCCATGTCCCCGGCTGTGACGATGAATCTCAACTTGTAAACAAGCCTGAGCCACATGTGGAAAGTAAGCGACGGCGGTCTATGGCTGACCATGTATTGCCGCAACTCTTCGTTCGTGGGCTCGTTGAAAGTTCTTTTGGCGAACCCCAAAAGTGCCACTAGGAAATCTCCAAGGAGCTTGAATCTGTCCCCAGGACAACAAGAAGTGTCGCTCAAGAGTTGGTCAATAGTCCCCTTGACTGCTCCCCTGATAAATTCCTGACACCCCGACTCAGAGTCTTTACTCGTTGCCCAACGAGAAGCTTCTTTTAAAAACATCTCCGCAGAAGAAACGCAACGATAAAGGTCAATCATCTGCCAATGTTGGCAGTGTTTGACCATATCACTCATCGCTTCCCATGGCGTAATGTAGCAAGACCGTATCATAAGAAGGGCTTGAAATCCCTCAGTCAATGTTATGGATCCACCCGAAGTAGGTGAAGATGCTTTCAGGCGAGACCGCCAGGTATCCAAGAGCTTGGTAGCACCGTCTGTTGAAGTTATCAAAGCAGATCCAATCGCGACATTTTGCTGGCACCCCAATAGAGAATTAAGGGAACGTTGATTTCCACTCTCCACTGCTTCGATAATCTTCTGAATCAATGGCTGATCCATGGCTTTTCTGTTTGCAACAGTGCTTAGAATGGACGGGCATGCATGGCTCTGATGGGCGGTTCAGGGAATTTCAAATGATGACACAGAACGTGAGAGCTTGGACCAAAGCTTCAGGGCGATCAGAGACCAACGTGCAGAAGTGGGCAAGGTATCTGTGGTAATGTAGCTACGCTTTCATCGATGAGAACAACTTCAAAGCTGGCACCTATGCCATGCTGGTACCGCCGGAGGCAAAAAATAATTCCCCCGACGAGCGAAGCGAGGAGGCCACGCTGTACATCCGGGGTACTCCGGCACCACATCACCAGGAATGCATAGTAGCCTAGCCCCCCATAGTAATGAGATGCCCATCGCTCGCTCACATACAAATAGTGAGATAAGCACAAGTTAGCATGATTTCTAGCTAGCACCGCTTTGATTATGGCTATGAGTCTATTCCTTTGTTGAGAACTTTGATCCTCTCCCTGCTGTGGTGTGGCCTCATATCCCTTGTAACCGTTCAATTTGTTCTTGGCTCATGACCTAGCTTACCAATGCAGCCATAACTATTGATGTTGGGCTAGTCTAAATGGTGGAATAAATGGCTGTTGTTTTGCCAGTGTTCAGCGACAATTTCTCGTATTCTTGCATTCTTGTGTTTATTGTGTTCGTTGTCGTTGTCGCATCATACTCCATGTCGCATGCTCGCATTTTCGTGTTCTTGTTTTGTTGAGTTCTTGTTTTGTTGTGTTCTTTGTCATTGATGCATTCTTGCATTCTTGTGTTTGTTGTCTTTGTTGTAGTTATCAGATTCTCGCATTCTTCTGTTCTTGTGTTTGTCGGGTTTGTTGTGGTTGTCGGATTCTCACATTCTTGTGTTTGTCATGTTTGTTGTAGTTGTTGGATTCTCGCAGTGTTTGTTGTGTTTGTTGTAGCTGTCGGATTCTTGTATTCTTGCGTTCTCATGTTTGCCGTGTTCGTTGTGGTTGTTGGATTCTTGCATTCTCGTGTTTGTCATGTTCTTTGTCATTCACTCATTCACACATTCTCGTGTTTGTTGTGTCGGTTGTAGTTGTCCGATTCTCGCATTGTCGCATTGTCGCATTTTCGCATTCATGTTGATTTCACCCAGTAGCAACAACAATGGATGAATGTTTGTTTAGGCGGTATTAGTCGATCGATTGGGTGCCCTTCAGGTTATGAGCTTGTACGCGCATTCGCGCATCTTTTGGCTTTTACCCTGTGATATGATTGGTCGATCGCGCGCAATTCGCGCAGTCTTTTGGCTTTTATCCTGTGATATGATTGGTCGATCGCGCTCAATTCGCGCAGTCTTTTGGCTTTTACCCTGTGATATGATTGGTCGATCGCGCTCAATTCGCGCAGTCTTTTGGCTTTTACCCTGTGATATGATTGGTCGATCGCGCGCAATTCGCGCAGTCTTTTGGCTTTTACCCTGTGATATGATTGGTCGATCGCGCGTAATTCGCGCAGTCTTTTGGCTTTTACCCCGCGCAATACGCGCGTTTTCAAGTGATATGATTGGTTCCTAAAAGCCAAAAGACGGTACCAGCACCGAATGGGTCCCTCAAAGCTCACCGGAATGATGATGCCATCGGGAGATGATTCAAAACAGCGACGATGGTCATCCCTTCGACCCTTCCGATTGAATGTGAGACTGATGGAATAAGACGACTGAATGGTAGTTTGACTCATTGGACTTGAATTTTCCTTGACTGGTATTCCCAAAGAACTTGCGTCTCTCTCTGTCTTGCTCAAGTAGTAAGTGACAGGAAGCCTCCCCTACTAGTAGAGGCTCTTTATTTTACTTGGGCGTGTCCATGGCCAAAGGACTCTGGATTGAGAACGCCATGTAAAAGTACCTCGGAGTTTTTCGTTCCCATTCGTGTGGACAAGGGGCAGCAGAATCAGCCAAACGAGATCGACTACAGATTCCACGCGATTGTACTATTGCTTGTACATAGTAATTGGCAATAGAACGGACCCATTCAGCTACCATCTTTTGGCAAGATTGGGTCTGGTTCGTCTGAAATGAATGTACTATCTTATTTCTGCGTTCAACGCAGCGTATTCTGGGAGTGCATAAACTTCCCATCTGGCAGCAACCCCTTACTTGCTGCCATCTCCCATGCCGGTATTCTGAAGCAAAGACTGAATATTGGGAATCATACTCAAAGATGCAGCTCCCCCCGACTGCTCAATGAGTGCCGCCAATTCACGACGCAAGGCCAAATTTTCCTTGGTAAGATTTGCGTTGTCCGAGGTCAGACTCTCCACTGACTCCTGCAGATCCGTCAAAAGCTTCTTTCGTCTCTCCCGACTTTCGCGGGCGGATCGTCGGTTGGCCATGACACGTCGCATCTTTCGAACCTCTCGCCGCTTTTCAGGGTCCAGTTCAAACTCGTTCAAATCTGCGGTTGCCAACTCTTCAGCGGTAAGTTCGCTAATGGGCTTATCGGGGAGGCTTCTCTTGCTCCCAGAGAGACTTTCTCCTTCCTTGCCGGAATCGTCGCTGCCGTCAAGATCGGCCTTGTCCTTCGCTTCGTCTCCGCTCATGGGGGGTGATGGTTTTATGGGTTCTCTTGGAATGGCGCAAAGAAAAAATGAACACCCAAAAGTCGAATGGGGGTCTTGTGCCATTTGGTGCGTGGCGACACGTCGTTGTCTTCGTTTTTTGCCAGGGTGTCAAAATGTTCGATGGTCGGGCAAGAGGGGATGAATTTGTTTCGTAAAGCCCAGTACAAAATGTACGGTTGCTCTGAAGTTCTGCAAATCCCTCGCGTATTTTGCGGCGCTGCAAAATGGGATTAGGGAAGGCCCGTAGACGATGAGCTGGCACACGATTACACCCTACACGATATCTTGAAGCTTCTTCCTCGTACTGTACCAGGTAG
Organism: Nitzschia sp. DOCU1; assembly: GCA_951394045.1. NCBI lineage: Eukaryota > Bacillariophyta > Bacillariophyceae > Bacillariales > Bacillariaceae > Nitzschia > Nitzschia sp. DOCU1. Next base: position 3,419,574 of record OX595986.1, on the reverse strand, counting down.
GCGTCCCCGGTATTTCGGAACATCAACTTTGAACGGATGGACTATTGTGTGCCAGGTACATTTATGTTCTGTGTGCTTCGCTATGCCAATACGTATACTCCAACAATAGTTATTGGTGCTTCGAGGGGCGCCCGCTCTAATCTCTAGTAGAGAGACAATAGCTCCATTCGCACTCACCATCGATTGCTAAGCATAGTTTCCATTTTTCGTGTCTACGATACGGACTTTTGAAAGGTAGTTAGTTGCAAAGCAGAACGGCCCAATAGCAGTAGTCAACGACTCCTCTACTAGAATCGTTGTTGTGCGTTGTCTATCAGTAGTACTCGTTCCCAATAACACCCATATAACATTATGGAAGAGGGTAAACATACTTTCTTTTAGCTAGAACAGATAATACCATGTATAAGACTTGCCAAGTCAGGAGATTGGTATAGTTTTATCAGCCTAGGTTCCATTCAAACAAACGTCAACAGACTGTCTTTGTTGGACGAACCCAAACGTCATTCAACTCCCACCAATGTCTTCTCCTCATCGAATACAAACAGAGTGCGGCAGCACGTTCACACTACCACACCCCAGCCTCCCAAGACACTTGTTAAAAAAGTGCCTTGGGTTTTACCTGCCTCATCCACGATTCACAGTCCTTCTTGCGGGTCTGTACATTGCCAACGAAGAAAAGGGAGGTCAGAAACGCCATATTCAATACCCGCATGACGTATCCAATTTTTAATAGTACTCACCTATATCCCGAGCTATGTGCAGCCCACGGTTGCATGGGATTGTATCCAGACGACGCCGAAGAAGAAGAATCCGTAGACCGACTCGTTGTTGTTGTCGTCGTCGTTGACTTTGTGGTACTACTATTTCCTAATTTGTCTCCTCCATCCAAATATTTTTTCTTGGCCACATGATTCTTTCGTTCTCGTTCTTTTTCTTGTTTTTCTTTGAGGAGTCTCGCAGCTTCGGCTGCTCGTTCATTGGCCAATTCTTGTTGTCGCAATCGTACTTGCCGTAATTCTTCCTCTCGACTAGTCGCATTGCGTGCAGAAGGGGTACCTTGTGCCAAGACATGGCCACCACCTGCCGCTTCCACAAAAGTAGGATTCTTGGCGACTAATAGACGGGGCAAATTATGGTATAAGCAAACTTGCAAATAAACAAGTGCTGGAAACAATATTCCATCCATTCAACGTACCATTTGTTCGAACAAAATACGCCACTAAGAGTAAAATCGCAATGACCACTCCATTCTCCATTGCATATTGAACGACCGCATCGATTCCATTGTTCAGCGCCGAGGCACCCTTGTTGATATAGTCCATATTACTCTTGCAATACCGAATTCAATTCGTCGTCGAAAAAGTAATAAGAGTGGTCATTTGCAATGTTCCATGGTCGTATCGCGTGTAGTAGAACGGGTATCACGTCCTTCGGTCCCTTCGCGGGCGAGAGCGAAGGTCTCCAAATTTCTCATGTTATGTACACTGGTATGTAGTCATGCATCGTACGTACAAACGGATAGCTTTCTCTTTTCCAATATTTTGATCGAAAGAGTCGGAAACTTGGATTTTGTTTCGTTTCCTTTCGTCGGCCATCTCTCATTTTATTACAATTTCAGGAGAGGCTCCATTGGATGTCTCTTTGCTGCCATTGATTTTCCGCTGCCTTTTTTGCTGTTGCAATAGTATTCAATTATAGATATGCAAGTAGACTGGGAATTATCGCAACAATTCGTCTCGGATGGTCAAGGCATTCGAGCTGCCATTGTCATGGAGAATCACAACGGCGGCGACACGGTCGATGCCTTTACGATTCTTACAGGCACTCAAGGTGGCGCCATGTGTGCCTTTGGGGTTCCTTCTGCCGCCTTGTTTCCTCTGGACTATCAACACAATCATTCCGTCACGGCCTTGTGTGTCTTGTCCGGGGGCATGTACGCCACGGGTTGTAAAGATGCCAAAATTCGCTTGTTTGACAGCCAAAACCACAAACTCGTGGCGACATTGGAAGGACATGAAAAGCCCGTGACGAGTTTAGCGATTGCCAAAACTCCAGAAGAAGAGTATCTGATTAGTGGTTCGTGGGATGGAACTGCCAAAGTGTGGAATGTGACACGTCGTGCCATGATGGCGACTCTGGGAGATCACGAAAATTCCGTGTGTGTAGTCGGTTTAGAGTCTACTGTGAGTGCCACCTTGCGCATTGCTACGGGATCTGCAGGGATTGCTCAAGGCAATCAAGTCATGAATCATTCGGTGCGTCTATGGACGGTTCATACCACGACTGGACAAGTCACTTGTACGCATCATGTCGCCAATGATCATGAAGGACCGATTCGAGATATTTGTCTCTTGCCTAGTAGCAACAACAATATTCTGGCGACATGCTCCAATGATGGAACCGTCAGATTGCGGGCAATAGAAACAGGAGAATGCTTGTCAACATTGCTGTTCTTACAGCAACAGCATCCACCCATGTTACTTTCGGTAGTTCCACTCGAGAATCATACAGTCGCAGCATCGGCCGAAGACGGTCATGTGGTTCTTTGGAATTTGGATTCGCCACAAGAAGAACCACAAATTCTTTTGCATCCAGCTTGTGTTTGGAAATTACTGAGTTTACCCAATGGAGATTTAGCCACGTGTTGTGACGATGGAACCTTGCGCATTTTTACAAAGGCAAGTGATCGCATGGCACCGGTCGAAGAACGTCAAGCATTTGCGGCCGCCGTCCAACAAGCGCATCAAAAGAAATCCACGGGTCCTACAGCAGAAGAAATTGCCAAATTGCCACTGTGGGAACAAAATTCATTTCAACCGGGCACATCGGAAGGACAAGTACAAGTATTCAATAAGGGCGGTATTGCTATTGCCGCGCAATGGAGTGCGGTATCTGGGACGTGGGTAGAAGTAGGACAAGTCATGGGGTCCAGTGATGGAGGAATGATTGATGGAGAATCCTATGATCATGTTCTTCCCATTGAAGTCGATCAAACGGGAGGAGGCGTTGCCAAATTACAAATTGGATACAATAATGGAGAAAATCCCTTTGTGGCGGCACAACGATTCATTGACCAGCATGTGCTACCACAATATCATCTACAAGATATTGCCGATTATATTCGACAACGTGTGGGGACCGAAACGCCGACATTAGGCGGAAGTGGAGGAGGTGGACCCACGCCAGTGGCCACGACGGGAGTTCCCATGGTATCCTTTCAACATTTACCCATGGCGGGATATAAAACGTTTGAATTGCCAGCCAAGAATGCTACTACAACCTTGGATAAGATCAAGAGCAAGATTCAAGAATTTGGAACATTGTCCGACGCCCAATTGACGTTGCTTTCCTCGCTGTTGGAGACGCTCGGAGGTACGAGTCGTTATCATGCCACGACTGTATCGTCTGCAGAATTAGCCTTGCTCTCGGAAATGCTGGACATGTTTTCACCCGCCGAGGCCTTTCCTGCGTTGGATTTGGCACGAATGACAGTCACACACCCGGATGCTGCAGCGGCCAAGAATGAGGGAGTGTGGAACAAACTATTGAGTCAAGCTGTGGAATTAGCCGGCAAGACGGAAGGATTACAAGGACCAGCCGCCGTGGCGATTCCCATGTTGTCGCTCCGTCTCTTTGCCAATGCCTTCAAGGGAGGGGCAGGGTCTTGTGCTGCGGCCATTGGTCACCTGGAAGACATGTTGAAATGTGCACAAGCGTTTGTCTCGTCCACCAACAAAAATGTACGCTTGTCCGTTGCCACACTCCTGTATAATATCGCGTACTATCTCCATTATTCGAGCAAACTGGCGGCAACGACAACGTCGGCACAAACCGAAGTGATTGCCGCACAAGTGGTCACGTTGGTAGACACGATATTGCGCGATAGGAGCTACGAAGCAGAAGCGATTACAAGAAGTCTAGTAGCACTGGGAACGACCGCAATGGCGTGTCCCAGTGTCAAGGAGGTCGCCAAGACTCTGTACGTGGTGAGTCGAGTGGAAATGGTGGCATCGCCACATGGAGATTTGGCCAAGGCGGTGGCAAAGGAAGTCTATCAAGCACTACAATAACTAGTAGATATATAAATGACAAAACGAATGAGCTATGTTGTATCTTTAGTTTCTCAGCGAGCGGTAATTGATCCAACTATCTCTCGGATATCTAGATTGGGGCAACTCTTTTCTGCAATCTTGACAGAGTTCTCAAAATCCTCTTCATTCATGTTGTGGGACATGCGAAGAATGCGAAAATAGGCCACGTACTCGGCCTTTAACGCCGTACATAATGAATCGCGACGACTAATGTTCCGACCAATAGGTAGTGGGATTGCCGATATATTGCGTTGATTGAACTTACTCGGAGGAATGTAGACGGGATCGACTTGTCCCCACATAATGTTGAGAGCTTTCCAGTCCTGCCACAAATACTCTTGACGAAGCGAATACAACCGCCGCGGGGGCTCTTTCGGCACTTTGGTATACAAAATGTTGCGAAAGTTGAAAAACAAATGTACAAAGAATCGAACCTTTCCGTGAAGCGTGGCGCATGCCAAGGCGGGACAATCCGTGGCGTCGACCACATTGTGTCGATAGGGATACCGGCAACTGCCCGGATCCTGAATACCACCGACCAGAGTCGCAAATTCGTCAAGTGTATCAAAGCAACTATACGCCAAAGGACCATATTTCTCATGTGATTTGAGCAGAGTAACATTATTAGCAGCCGCGTTTTTGGGATGGTGGTAGAGGAAGGAGGATACAGTACGTTCAAAGACGTCTCGAACCGAGATGATAAAGGAAGCATGATTGGACGAAGGTATCCGATGGAAGTCCGGCACGTGATAGTAGTGTTCCTAGCAAGCAAACAAGGAAATAAACGAAATGAGAATTTCAAAAGCCCCACCGTGGTCCTTTCGATACCGCATCTGAACTGACGTACCACCATTTTCGAGACGATGGATTCATTCTCGATCGTCCGGCAGGGCCCCTCGACAAAGGAGGTGCATCCATTTCGCAACAGCTTGGAAATGGTGGAGCCACCCGTCTTTCCGACATGAATAAAACCTGCTGTATTGTGCGACGAATTCTGCGGTGCCATGGTCTGGCGTTCAAATTTGGGTTTTGGCTTGGATGGATGAATCACAGACGACGATGGCGATGCATCAGAGTTTAGCAACGTGCTACCGGCGATCCAGCTCACCAAGAAATTGACCGCTACACATAGAAGCAGTAGAGATACAAGCACCGAACTTCCTTTGCTAGTCGATCGAGCGTGTTTCTTCATTATTGATTCCTGTCTTTGGTCAGTTCATCTAGTCCATACGACGGTGAAAATAAAGCGTAGTTTGACGTCGGGGGCATGACATGTCGAATTTGCGATCGACAAATCCTCTCCCCCAAGAAAAGCTTCACTTTTTCCCTAGTCTCCCGATCAATCCTCTGTCCAGCGCCTTTGGACAGCCCGAAGAAGGAACTCGTTGTGCTGTATTGACTGTTACAATTGATTCGATGTGACCAACACAAGAGATGCAGCAAATTTTGCTCGTTGCTCCACGAGACGACGGGTATCATGTAGAGTCCATGGAGTCAGTCAGTCTTATGATAGCGCGCGCGCAGAGGTATCGGCGGAACAGACAGACGCCATCCCCCGATTTGATTTAGTCCAAGTAGTCTTCTCGTGCTACAATAATCTCTTCGTTTTATATGTAAAAACAGGGTCGAGGCTTTTAGGGTTGTGAAAAAAGGGGTTGGGCTAGAATGTGCTGTTATGTAAAATGTGTCTCACACGACATTTTGATCAACCAATTTCATTCCAACGAGTCAGCGATGCAAGATCTACTACTAGCGACCGACGAAAAATGACAACGACATTCTTTCTCATTTCAATTCACCCCTCCTCCATCGCAACAATAACAACTATTAGCATCTCTATTTTAGAGGATAGCTACAATCATGTCTGATAGTGACAGTGATAGTGACAGTGATAGTGACAGTGACAGTGATAGCGACAGTGATAGTGACAGTGATAGCGACAGTGATAGTGATGAAAGAAACATGATGGCACTCCAACTCATAGCCGACATGATGTCGTACGACGACGAAGAGGAAGAGGAGGAAGAGTTCAAACAATTCCTCTTCATCGCGGGCGGGGTCATCATGGCGCAATTGTTGAATGATGCATGGCAAGATCGGGTTGACGAACAATCGAACGAAAGGTGAGTAGGCGACGATACTATGATTCTCAATCATTGTCATGGGTTGATTGCTGCGACGAAGGCGTCGTCATTGCTCCTGGTTGCTATTCATTCGTTCTTTTTCGATTCCATTCTTGGCGAACCTCCCGCCACTCTGGGAATGAATCAAAGAAGTCATCCTTGAATCAAACAAGTCAAAGTCTTGGGCCACTACTCCTAACACCGACCGCTTGCTGTGCTGACTGCAGTTTTTTGGGCCCTGTTTTCAATCTATCGAGTCAAAGATCTCATTTTTTCTGACGTATGTACGAAAAATGCCCCGTCTCGGCCTCTGATCCCATCCATGCAAACAAAAACGAGAGTCATTGATGTCCACGCAATCGTCCACGCATCGTCCCCCATCACTTCCATCACGAGCGATGAGAAATATCGTTTGTGCAACACTTCTCCTCATTCTCACAGTTTTCTTTGATAGCTGCGAATCGTCAGAGAGCAGCAGATCATCTTCGTACCTTAGTGCCGACATTGGAGAAACCATGAGTTCCGACGAGCCGACCGCCAAGCGGGTCAAATCCAGCGTCTCGGCGATTGCCGAAGAAGCGGTTGCCAAGTTTCCAAAAAGTGCCATTGAAATTGCGCTAGATTTCTTGAAAGAAACTCTACCAGCGTATTGCGCCGAATCCAACGATCGACTAGTCAAGATTGGACGAAATATTGCGAGCTTGGTGACCATGAAAGACGAAATAGATTTGGAGGCGGGGCTCAATCTGGTGCTGGAGGAGTGCCGGCACCTACTAGAGACAGATATCAAAGTGCCAAAAGTTCGATTTGGAAAGACCGAGCTACAAATGTCGATTGTCACCATTGGTTGTATGAGATTTCAACAGCAGTGGGGCCGCACCATTGATTGCATGGACCAGGTGTACTCGGACTGCCAAGAGAATTTGGTGCAAATTTTGCGCCAGGCCATTCTCAAGTACGGGATTAACCATATTGAGACCGCGTTTGGGTACGGATCATCGCAGCTTCAGTTGGGTGTGGCTCTGAAGCAAATGATGCTCAACGGCGAAATCAAACGAGAAGATCTCATCATTCAGACAAAAGTTGGACCTCGAGCAGATCTCAAAGAATTCCGAGATATGATGGAGGAGTGCTTTGAACGCCTCCAGGTTGATTATTTGGATATGTTTGCATTCCACGGTTTGAACGGAGAATGGCAATGGGATTGGATGTTTGGTGGGGAAGAAAATTGTTGGACTGTCATTCAAGAGTACAAGGCGGCGGGGAAAATTCGTCATATCGGATTTAGTACACATGGGCCGAGCGACTTTATTTACAAACTTATTGCCACGGAGAAGTTTGACTATGTCAATATTCACTATCATTTTTGTGGATCTTATACCGCCACTGGCGACGGCGCCAACGGCGAAGGAAACGCGCCATGCGTTCGTCTAGCAAACAAGCTAGATATGGGAGGTACGTCGTGAATGTTCAAGGATTCCGCAAGGCGCTTTTGCACTGATCAATTTGTTTACCTGTATTCTTTTTGTAACCAGTGTCGATCATTAGCGTCCTTGACAAGGGAGGTAAAATCTTCGAGCCGTCGAGAAAACTGCGGTCCTTGACTCTGCCAGACCTAGAACCCATGACGCACGGTCTTGGCTGGCTCTGGAATTTGGAAGAGTTTGATTCCGAAAAGTCATCTGCTCATACTGTTCAGATCGGATTTGCTCGAGTTGCAGACCTAGATCAGTGTGTGGTGCCTGCGTATCTTCACGGCAAGGGAGAGCTTCTACCTCGCGTAAAAGCCGCTGGTGCCAGGTTGAGGCAGGCTCAAGTCGACGCACTGGGCGAAGATTGGATCAAGACGTGTTACGAGGGCATTCTGAAAAGCGACAAATCCAAGTATCTCGTAGAGCATACACAAACGATCTGGATGTACAATTGTATGATGGCTTGGGGCATGCATCAGTTTGCCAAAGATCGGTACAAGATGCTTCTTGGCAACTTCAAGAACTATGATCCCGCGCTGTCCGAGGATGAAGCGATTGACAAGATGGGCAGAATCAATTGGGGCTTTACGCCAGGCTTGCCAGCAGATCCAGACAAGGATTATTTTGTGGATGATTTGGCCGGGGTACCCGAAAAGAATCGTGCACGAGTAAAAGAAGCGTATGCGCTGGTGAAAAAGTGGTGCACCCCCGAGGAGCCAGGAAAGGAAGGCGAAAAGGCGGACGAAAAGGAAGAAGAAAAGGAGGCTCTACCGAAAGAATGGGAAACTGCCTTTGACCTGAAGCCATGGAAGGATTTCCCTGATCGTCCCTACCCATAACTTTCCAACCTTTACTAGGTAGTAAACGCAAGCAAAGTTGCAAAGGCGCTTCTAATACTCCTTTCATGTCTACTCTTTTACCATATCATGATTTTGGGGTAGCTATTAGTTAGCAATAATCTTGCCGAGTTAGCACCAACACCACAAAATACTACAGTACAGCGCATAGAATCATGCGATCTGACTGAATCACGAACCAGTCTCGAGTACTTGCTTCTACGATGGTTTTCTTTCATCATCTTTCTCTTATTATGCACCACGACTCGGTCTACAAACACAACACAACATCAGCAACCGATCGAAACACAAAAAATCCATTCCTCTTTGCTCCCAAGGGGGTTCGGTGAGACAAATCGACAATGAATGCTTCATTGCGGGTCGCTCGAATGTCACGCTTGGCTCGAGTACCTGCATCCTCGTTTCGCCGCGTTGTCCCTTTCCATGAATCCGCCTTGCGTCACTATTCTTCGACGGCATCGTTAGCCTCCTCTGCTGTAGTACCCGTCGGCGATAATAATAATCATTTGCCTTCCACACTGATTGACTTTTCGGTTTCCGCCAAGATTGAAGGAGAAGAGTCTCAAGTCGCCATGGTTACGCTTCGACCAGGGGAAACTCTGCGAGCCGAAAGTGGTGCCATGTTGTTCATGACACATGGAGTCGAAATGAACACGGATCTTCAAGGAGCCTCGGCGGCCTTTGCTCGCATGATGACGGGTCAAAATGTCTTCTTGACAGACTTTACGTATACTGGAGACAAGGGCGAAGGCTTGGTGGGATTAGGAACGGATTTTCCTTCCAAAATTGTACGCTTGTCCTTGGAAGATTATGAGAATTCTACGCTAATCTGCCAACGCGGCGCCTACATGGCGAGTAATCCAAGTGTCAATATCGAAATGGAATTTACAAAAAAGCTGGGCGCGGGTTTCTTTGGTGGACAAGGTTTCATTCTTCAAAGATTAAGTGGACAGGGTGACGTGCTGGTCAAAGCTGGTGGTACATTGGTGGAGAAGGATCTGGAAGAAGGAGAGGTTCTGAGAGTGACATCGGGAAGCATCGTTGCCTTTACTTCAACAATAGAGTACGATATTCAAATGATGCCTGGAATCAAAAACGTCATGTTTGGTGGGGAAGGTCTATTCGTTACTACATTGACGGGCCCCGGAAAAGTGTGGCTCCAAGGAATGCCACCCGACCGAATGATTGCTGAAATCGCCCGTCGAGTACCAAGTGGAGGACCTGGTATTGGTATCCCAATACCAATGGGTGGTGGCGGAGGAGGAGTAGAAGCTGCCGAGGCCGGTGGCGAAGGTGCAGCCGAAGCGGCAGCAGCAGGTGGAGCTATTGCGGACGTTGGAGGAGAGAGCGCAGAGGAAATGATAGCTGCAACCGACCAAGCAGTGGAAGCCGATCGCCAAGCGACTGTAGCCTCCTCTGGTATGATGGGATCCGACACGGATTCCGATTCACCATCAGAATTGTTTGGAGACGCGGCGCCGGCCGATGCGCCATCGGATGCTTCTAGTACTTCGGCAAGCGCTGACGATGGCATTTTCAAAGAGACGACATTTACAGACGATGGCACGACCACAACTGCGGACGAGACCACGTTTTCGGATGATACGAGCTTTTCCTCGGAAGAGTTCGATCAACCAAAGGATGACAGCTTCTGGAGCGAAGGAGACCAAACAACAACCGAAGGATTGGAGTCTGGGGCCGCGGAAGTGGCCGAGGAAGCAAGCAGTAGCGCATCCAGTATCCTGAGTACGCTCTGGGATTTCTTCACTGGCGACGACTAATACTACTAGACTCTCTAGTGCACAAAATTAGAAGTATCTTCTTACTTGATGATTAGGTGCTTTTTCTCCCAGCCATAAAGCCCCTTGTAGCGCTCAAAAATTTCTTGCATTTCGTCCAGCAAAAGCTTTTGGATCGAATCGATTTGTTCTTGCGTGGGCTCATCGCATTTCAACTTATACGTGGGGATGGGCTTGCCCATTACGCCCAGTACAGGAACCCGACGGGGAATCGGTAATCCAAACCGACCATGGATAATAATGAGAGCGAATCCCACCTTTCTCGAGATTTTCTCCAAAATGTTACGGCCCTGAGGAATACCCTCCCCTGCCCAACACCCTAACAAATCCGTGTTGCCAAAGAGATAGCAAGGGACAAGATCTGCTCCAGTCCGAATCGCTAGCTTGATAAGTCCTACCCGCTGCTTGAGCACGATGCACTCATCTTCAGCATTTGTTTCGAATACTTCAGCCACGCCACCCGTCGATATTCCCAAGCTTTCGCCATCTTCTACTGCCTTGCGAGCAATATGGCGCGACGCGTCAATGACTCCCATGGAACGAAGAATCTGCTTAAAGATGGGTGGTCTCAAGGCAGAAGACGCCGCTAGTCCTCGAAAGTAGCTACCTGACACGGCTGGCCACACCACCATGGCCAGCAAGTTTCCGTATGGAAAGACTCCGTGTGGAGGTGCCACCATGATGCGTGGGCGGTAGTTAGGATCGTCCAGGTTCTTGCAAGGCGGCCGATCCTCGAAAATGAACCGAAAGCTAAAGTACTTGGCGACCCGAATCGCCATCCAACTTTGCAACACCGAAGGCTTGAACGACTGTGGAAGAATGGCTAATGGAAGCAGAATGATGGCCAGCACAGTAAACGCCAGTTTCACATTGCCGACTAGGAACTTGCCCACCAAAAACGTGACTCCCGGAATGGTAAAAACACCATTTGGGACTCCAAATGCTAGAAAGAGCATTGTGACGATCTCCTCCCACAAACTCATCTCGACCTTAGTCAAGACCTGTTCCGAAGTGAGACCTTTTGCCGTAGACGTCGCATCGGCTCGATCCTTGGCCGTCCCATTCGCCAACTTTCGAATTTCGGCGTCACTCAAGGAACAAAAGTCCAAGTACATGGCTTTTTCCAGCTCTTTGTCAACCATCTTTCTGAAACAGTCGTTAAGCACAGTCAAAGAAAGCACTGGGGACTTGCTACAACAGTCGGGCAAGTAGGTCTGAGGCTTTAGGGTAATCCCAAAGAACAGAAAATGCTATCGACTTGACGGAGCGGCGGCATTAAATCCGCTCGTCATCGTCGGAAAGCATTGGCGTCAGTCCATCGATGAGAATGGATCTGGCGCGCTGGCGATAGTTTTAGGAAATCCGTACGACGTACATACATCCCTCATCGACTTCATGGACCAAATTCGCACCCCACAAGATCCGAAAAATCGTATCTTGTCGTCGTCTCCATCCATTCCATTTTGTCGTCGCCGGGGAGACAAATTGGGAATGGCAAATACATCACTGCATCAACTCGCATCTTGTCGTGCATCGAGGAAAGCCCCCCTAACCCCAGTCTAAGATTCATGACCTTGTCTCGTGTCGGCCTTCTGATTCTATTTTGTTGTTTGTACAGTAGCTTGCTGTGCACAAGTGGAGCTTTCGTGCCTTTCGACACCATCATGACGGCCCATGCATTTCGACGATCTGCCGCCATTGTCGGCACTCGCATTCTCAGATCTACTACTACAAGTGCTGGACTGAATGGCAATCGATTTCTTTCCCGATCGAATGCTTCGATTTCCACAAGATTATTTGGTAGCAAACGGGGGGTACCTGGAAATCCTCTGGGAACCATTGCCATCTACAACGACCAGACCGGCATTCCGAACATTGATGAAGAGGCGCTGCGGGATACCGTCCAACGAATATCCAAAATACTGGACTACGAAACCTACGATTTGACGCTCTTATTGGTGGATGACGAGGAAATGCGAGAAACCAACTTGGAGTCACGGGGTGTCAACGCGCCGACAGACATTTTGTCTTTTCCGTTCTTGGAGGCTATAGAGCCCGGGTTGTTGGAGGATCCCGAGTTTGATGTACCAGATTACTATACATTGGGAGACGTGATGGTAGATGTACCATATGTGATTCGGAGATGTCAAGAAGATGCTGACAGCGACTTTGAGGACGATGGAGATCGAGGAGTATCGGGCGCCATGGCGAAGGTGTCCGATCCCGAGAAAAGAATCCACATGCTGTTAATACACGGTATGCTTCATCTAGTGGGGCACGATCACGAAGAAGATGACGAATACGAGGAAATGGTAGCAAAAGAAGAAGAACTTCTGAAAGAATTGGGATTTGTCGAGGGATAGTTGAGCTAATCAAGGAACAACCACAATGAACTCATTATTTGCCACCGGTGCCGATCAAGTTGCTTGTTTTAGGAGACTTAATCTTTTAGCTTCGCAACGTGAATCCATCATAGTTCACTCTCTCCATACGACCTGGTAGACTATTGGACTAAAACGATCATGGCCGAATAATTAGAGGCTGTGTGATTCCCCAAACTCGCACCAGTCATTATGACCGTACTTCCGCTTTCCGGCATAGGGCACTAATGAAACATTAACTTCGCCAGACCGACACTTAACTACCATCTCGATGGGCCGATTTTTCGGGGCGAAGCCATGAAATAGTTCATTCTCCCGCCATTAATTTTATTTAGGTTCGTGGCGCGGCATCACCACACCATTGGTCGTCTTTCTGGGAAACCGCGGAGCTTTTCCCCGTCGAGGTCTTTTCCCTCTCTTTCGCACGCCGGATCCCCTTTCGCCGCTGGGAAAGCCCGCGGATGACTTCACACCTCTACTACTAGTAGAGGCATCTAACAACAAAGCTCCAACGAAGCAAGCAGTAGACAATTTAGCCTTCACGCCCCCCCACAGAAAGTGTCCCAACTTATCTTTTCGACATTTGCCGTCTGAAGATCCGGAGTGGATCGGCACCTTTGCGTTAAAATGGCGTCACGAGCATCTTCGGACGATTCCTTGGGCGGAGGCGGGCATCGGCATCCTGCCTACGAGCTTCATCGAAGTTATGAACGAGACACTCACTGTACCGGTATGACCGGTGATACTGGGATAAGTCTTAGCGAAGAAAGAGAAGATGCCGATTATGGACTATCGCCGGATTTGGCGGAGAGACTGGTCAAGAGAACGGAAATGAGAGTGGCACAAGTGGTCGCATCGTCGTCGTATGTGCAGCGTTATTGTGGTCTTTATCAGCTCCCCCGCTTTGATCGCAACGACTTTGAACTGGGTGACCTAATTGCCTTTGGTGGATTCTCCAATGTGTACGAGTTGAAACAGTTTCTTGTAGACTCGGAGCTGACGGAAGAACCTGAAAGTCCGAAACTCTATGTTGTCAAGCACTTAAATCCCAAGTTGGCATACAACCCCAAGAAGTTGGTGGTCGGAGCCAAAGATCTTGTGATGGAAGCGCACTTCTTGTCGGCCCTAGATCATGAAAATATCATAAAATTGAGAGGTTGGTCGGCAGCAGGTATTGGCGGGTTTGCCGCAACTGGAAGAGCCGATGGCTTCTTTCTTATTTTGGATCGATTGAGTTTGACGCTGGCAAAAAAGATTTCCTACTGGCGAGAAGAGGCGAAGACCCGGAAGGGATTGATGTCAGGCCGTAACTCCGATAAGAACCGCCTCTTCCAAGAGCGTCTGAAATCTGCTATTGATGTGGCATCAGCGGTTACCTACTTGCACGAGCGGCGGATTTTGTTCCGTGATTTGAAGCCCGCTAATGTCGGCTTTGATGTCGATGAAGTTTTGAAAATATTTGACTTTGGTTTGGCCGTGGAGATCCCATACCACGCGGATCCCGGTACAACATTTAAATTGGCAGGTAATACGGGCACTTCCAGGTATATGGCTGTTGAAGTGATTCGGAAAGAGCCTTACAACCTCAAAGCCGACGTGTTTTCGTACTCCATTCTCCTCTGGGAGATCATGGCACTTGCAAAACCATACGAAGGGCTCATGGGCAATCAAGTTAAGGAGAGTGTGTCGATATTCGGGGAGCGTCCGTCGGTACCTCGTTCGTGGCCCGTTGCCATCCGCAGATTGCTACGTCGCGGCTGGTCCGATTCCATCTCGAATCGGCCGACAATGGACGAGATTTATAAGACACTTACAAAAGTGCTCGAAGCTTCTGTCAAGTCTTCTGGCAAATTATATTGAGCCCTACAGATAGAGGCAACAACGAATGCTAGAGTAGGTCTTCGGTGCAGACCCGAAGATACAGCATAACCCATAGCATTTCAATCCATCCGGCGACGGCTAGAGCGTTTACACATCTACGGTAGATCCATTGAGCGATAGTCCCACAGAACCCCGCCAACAACATAGAGTACTATGCTATGGCAGTAGGGTTTACACCAAATCGTAAACTATTGAATTAAGCCCAAGATCTTCCAACTTTCTACGAATCTCCCGCGGAAGCCGCGTCGGCTTCTACGGCATCAATTACTTGCTGGGATTCTTCCTTATTCAGAATATGGTGCTTGCACTCGCCATTTTCCAGCGTCATTGTGTAAAGTTCCATCTTTTCAGCTGCCGCAGCGGCTGTGGTACCATCCATTGTCTTGTTCAGTACTTTGACGGCAAGCTTCAGGGCCTCTTCGACCGTAGGGATCGACTCTCCCGCTTCTTCACCAGTCTTGTACTCTGATTTCAGTAATGACTTTCCAGCCTGGTTGTTTGCTCCAATGACTGTCGCCTTCCATCCACTATAGTTACCCGAAGGATCCGATTGATACAATTGAAAGCCATGGTGCTCATCGTAGCCTGCAAACAAAAAGGCCACACCAAATGGCCGCAAACCTCCGCGTTGTGTATAGAACTGCTTGTAGTTACAAACATATTCTACGAGCTGTTCCACTGGGATCGGTTCCTGATACTGATAGGCATACCGGCCCGCTCGAAGACGGGCTTGATCAATCAAGATATTGGCATCCGCCGTCAACCCAGCGACATTACAGGCAGCATGGGGGCACAACTGATAGGTCTTTTCGGAAACCTAAAAAGCGAAACAATCGAAAATATTGAGTTGTACTTTCTCTTTCGCACTCTATTCCACGGCCATGTCATTTCTCACCTTGGCAGGAGCCAACAATCCGCTGGTAATTCGACGCTCGCTGGCCATGACAATCCCATCCTTGGCTAGAATACCCACGCAGGTACCCGCATTGTTGATGGCCTCAATGGCATACTCAACCTAAGAAATAGATAAGGTGTAGAGAGGATGATACAATATATTGTCAGAAAAGGCAACGGGCATTGTTTGTCTGCAAGCCATGGCACCCTCCCTCGCCATGGATCTTGAGGGACTCGAGCCTCCGCAAAGCTTTCGACTAAGATTCCACGATACATACCTGATGAAGTCGACCTTCCGGGGAAAAGGTTGTGGTAGAAGAGTCGTAACGACGAGCCATTTTGTGTTATCGATATAATAGAATTGTGGATTGCCACACTACAGTGAGAGTGATGATGGCGGACATCCATTGCGGGTTGGATGAAGCGCCGCCATGGCCGGCCGCCACAAACTCCGAAACCAAAAGATGCCAAGCGAAAACAAAGTACTCAGTTAGTGTTTCTCAGTTTGTTCGTTGTAGTCCGTTCGGTCAGTCATCGATCCGTTCGTAACTCGTGACCAACACCCTCGTGATTGATCATGCCCTCCTCGCTGCCCGCGTTTCGGTCCATTGATTTTCGCGCCTTCTCATTTTTACCACCAAGTCTGCCCTGGTCATCTTGTGCCGACGACAAAAGTAGATGGATGCTACCACAAACGTCTCTTAGACTTCCTTTCGTACAAACCATAAACTTTCGAGGCTCTTTTGCATTGACACGTATTGTCAAACATGGCTGATGTTGGCAAGAAGGCCAAAGGGACGGGAAAGAATCCTGCTGTCCCTCAAAAGTGTGCCGGCTGCGGGGCCGAATTTCCGTCACGAAATGCCATGTTCAAGCATTTGCGCGAGACGGACGGGGCTTGCCTTTCGGGAGAAGACTATGAGAACTTTCGACAAGCTATGAGGTCAAGTGACAAGGGCATCAAAGTTGTCCTCTTGTTTGGCTACATGCCGGTGTCGGGCCGAGTACGAAATGGTGACGACGCGGCGACAATCCTGCTGCGAGCGATCCAAAAGTTTCACAATGCGATTGACGGCATCTCGGATGAATCTTCGTCGTCGAATAATAATACCATCAGGTACAATCGATCCTATGGAAATTCTCAGCGAACTTTGGATGCGATTGCTCAAGATGAGGATACCGGCGCTGTGACCGAAGTCATGACGGCTCGGTTGCCCAGAAATCGGGGAAATCGGACTATAGAGGAATGGGTTGCAGAGGTGCAACAGGTTCTCAATGCCGAATTTCCTTCGGCTTGTCCATGCCCGGTTCAACTGTTTGGTCGCCAGGATATTCCACAAGCCAACCATTTCAATGCTGAAACCGACGTTACCCACCGTCGCGTGGAATACTTACTACCGGTCGAGTTTATCAGTTGGAACACACCTGAATTTCGATCCCGACTCGAGTCTCTACCTCCATTTTCCGAGAACAACAAGAATCATCGAAATGCTTCCAGTGGTTCCGATAGCCGACGAACGGATGCAGCCACAATAGTCTACCTCCATCAGCTGAAAAAGATGATGCAAAGTTTGGCGACTCAAGTAGTGGATCTCGACATGAACGACAAGGCTGCCGTCATGGAGAAGACTTGCAGTCTCGGAAAACTCAAGTCCATGTCCAAGAAAAGCAATCAACAGTCAAAGAAGCCTCGGAAAGAAGAAAAGGAGGGAGGCACCACAAAGGAGCAAGATGTGGAAGTGAACGAGCAGCATCGATTATTGAAACGAAAGCGATTCCACAACTTTTCGCCGAGGCTCATGGCTCATGAGTATCTGGCGTATCGACGCTTGAACCGCCTCTATCATCGAGCGACTCTGGAGTTTCCTTCCTTGGACGCTGAGAATAAGCCATTTATGCTTTTGAGTGTCACGGGGGATTTGTTCCTAAACGGCCAAGTTTGCCGCGTCATTGGCGTATTCCTTGCGTTGGCCAATCATCTGATCGATATGGACATTATCGACTGTATCTTTGACGAACATTATCCTCATCTGATTCCAACGCCCCCCGCCCCAAGTTTCGGGATGGTGGCTGCCGACTCTCACTACATGACATGGGAGGGCAGACTCAAAGCGATTTTGAGTGCCAGGAGTACCGACCGTTATCCCGATGGTTGGAATCAACCAAGTATCCTACAACGAGTAAGAGACTGGCATCGAACGATTCACCAGGAGATTGCCAAGCAATGGCTGTCCAAAGGACGAGACGAAGAAACCGGTCGTCTCAATGCGGAAAAGGAGTGGACGGAAGCGGTGCTGCTTCCGTGGGTGGAAAAAGCAAAAGCACACCTCGAAGATTACCGACAGTGGAAGCAGAATAGTCCTGCTCAAGCGCCTTCTGAAGAGACTCTTTCAAAGGATCTTCACGGAGCCTCGCCAACACACACAGATGTCGATGCTTCCACATGGCAAACGCTTGCCCCATCGCTGGATTCCTTGGATCCTACGGTCCCAAAGGCCTTTGAAGCGGTACTTTACCATCTTCGACGTCTCGACGAGTCCGGGCAGTGGCCTTCCACAACACTGAAACGGCAGCTCGTCATGATATCCACGGCGGATAGTGAAGAAGCCAAGGAGCTGGTCCCCAAGTCACTGTCGATTGCACACAAGCAGGCTCGCAACAACAAACAGGGACGATCTTCCGCCTATGATTTTGTGGAAGGACAAGGTGGTGCTAGTGGGAGCTTCTCCGTTGGTTTCATGCCTGGAGGGGGCAACAAGCAGCCCAAGTCCAACTTTCTCTTTCCCGAGCTTGTCAAGGCAGCGTTCCAATTGGAGCGTGATCTTTGTCCTGACCGTGAACCCAGTAGCACCATTGCTATCAATCGCAACGCCCAATTTCGGCCACATACCGATAGCGGTGCAGGTGCAGGACAGTCTACGAGTTTGATTGTTGGTTTCGGCACCTATTCTGGCGGCGAACTCATGGTAGAAGGTGAAAAGCATGACATTCGATACAAAGCAATCGAGTTTAATGGCTGGAAGCAGCGGCATTGGACATGCCCATTCATAGGAGAACGCTATAGTCTCGTATGGTTCACGCCAAAAGGTTGCGAAGGGATGCGGGGTATTGACTTGGATCTGTCTGCAGTAGACTCCGGTGGAGAGAATACACAGACTGGGGAGTAGCAGTTATGTTGAGATTCTGTCTTGCAGTCCCTAATTTACTGTAGATAGTCTCTCCTCCCCATCGACTGGTCCAAACTATCCAGCGGAATGGTAATCTGCGACAACCTGCTCTAGGCGATTGACTACAGGTAGCAAAAGCGCACAGTTCGATAAAAGGATAAGACGTACAGTAGGTCGTTTTACTAGAATTTGACCAACAGGATTGATTGGTCTGTCCGTAGTACGACGCTTCGAATCCATCCATTCGTAGCTAAAGGCGTCCGTCCGCCGCACTAGCACCTTCCACATTTGTCACCACATCCAAGGATCCAAGTTATCCCACGATGGGCATCAGACACTTTTGTGATTGATTCTTGCAAGTAATATCTAGCCTGTCACCACTTCTTCTACCACAAAGAAGATAACTTCATTTGTCTGAAAGAAGATGATTGCTGGCAGGTTGTCGCTTTTGCGAACGGCGGGGGCCATATCGAGGAGACAGGCAGCGCCGATGGCTGCTCCCTCCCATTTGACTTCTCGTTTTGCGTCGAGCGTCCCGCTCGTTCGCAAGCAAATTTCGCCTCAAGAACGATCGGCTCTTCGAGCTGCACGTAGGGAACGTGCTGCGCAACTCCTACAACAGCAGAAGCAAGCGGGAGATGCGGCTGCGTCGAGCGGTGGAGGCGTCAACTCGACAAGATTTTTAGCCTCGCGTTGGATCTGGTATGCCGCTGTGGGAGTCCCATCGGCGATTCTCGTGTGGGGTATCGGCGATGAAAATAGCCCCCCTGCAAAGTTCTCCAAGATGATTGGGCTCACAGGACTCATCCAAAGTTACACGGATCAAATTGCAAAGCCATCTCACGACAAATTGTTGCCAGATTGGTCACAGGTAAGTTTATGGATTTTTGTCTCCCTGGCGGCATTTCGTGGCTCTCGACTCAAATGCGAACTTGTTTCTCTCCACAGATGCCCAATGTTCCACACGACATTCCCGTTCCCCATACACTAGTTCTAGATTTGGAGAATACGCTTGTAAATTCGACTTGGGATCGAAAGTATGGCTGGAGGCACGCCAAGAGGCCTGGAGTCGACAAGTTTCTTTTGGACATGGCCCAGTATTATGAAATTGTGCTCTACTCTCCTTCTATCGACGCAGTTGCAGATCCTGTAGTCACTTCGCTTGATAAATCGGGATGTATCATGCATCGTCTCTATCGCGATGCCACTTATTACAAGGATGGAGTGCACATGAAAGATCTCGGACGCCTCAATCGCAACATTAATCGAATGATTGTGCTCGACGACGACCCGGCCGAATGTGCCATGAATCCAGATAATCTTTTACGTATCAAGCCTTACACCGACGCTAATGATCGTGAGGATAACACCTTGGAGAGAATTACTCCGTTCTTGATTGAAATCGCCAGAGAAGGATATGATAACATCCCCGAACTGTTGAGCCAGTACCAAGGAATGGACGCTGACGAAATTGCCGACGAACAGGAACGACGAATCCAATATTATCGCCAGGCTCGGGAGGAGCGTACGAATCGAGGACTAGGTGGTTTTGCTAAGATGGCGTCGCGGTCGTTGGAAATTGAACCAGAGTTGGAGCCGAGCAGATCAAACTTCCGTCCGCCCCAACAACTGACATCCAAGGATTTGGTGGGTCCAGCGCCATCCAGCATGTCGGGTAGTTCCTCTGGTCTAATGGGTTGGTTGAATCAGCGTCAAGAAGAAAAGCAAGAAGAGCAAATGCGAAAGTTTGAAAAGTGGAATCAAGTAATGCTCAAGAAGCAAAAGGAGAAGGAGGAACAAGCCAAGGCAAGGGGTTAGATAGTTGCCTCTATTATTAGTAGTAGCGTTTCAGATTGTGAATCACCATAAAGCCTACTTTAGTCGTACAGGCATTAGTTTTGGTAATGCTTGCGACCGAAGGGACGTCCAAAGTGCGCGACCCCTCAATTCACCAACCTCCCAATCAAATGGTGTTGATTGTACCAAATTGTCATTAGGTTGTGCGTCACCCTTGTGGACTACGAGAATCGTAGCACGAATCTTTCCTAGCCAAAACTCGGACCGCTGGAAAACAACCTGGCAACCAGCAGTAGTGATGGCTTCTTTTAGTTCGAGCAGGTTACCGCTGTCAATCAGTAACACCATCTTGCCGTCGGGTTTTATGACACGAGACCATTCGAGGAGCAAGTCCGCATAGAGTTCAGAGGAGGATTTATCAAACTGACGACCAAATGGCGGACAGCATAGTATTCTGTCTACGGATGAATCTGGAAATTGTGCCAGCTGACTGGCATTAGCAATACGCAGGTCAACTTTCACCATGGCAGCCTGACAGTTCAACGCGGCGTCCCCAAGCTGCTCGGGTGATGCGTCAACTCCAAAGTACTTGGCATCGGGCCAAAAAGTAGCTGCCTCTACTAGAAAGGTTCCACGACCACACATGGGATCCAAGACGATATGATTTGCCTCAATGCTTGCCGCTTTGCCCACCACAAAGGATTCGACGCGCTTAAATCCCGGCTTGGGTAGCTCGTCAATGACCATCGGCCGCGCCAAAACTACCATTTCGAGCGCCACAGAAGAATCGTATAAGAGTAAATGAAGGGAAAATGTCGGGTCTTGAGACTTTTTGACTCGTTTCCAGCCAAACGTGTCGGCAAGTTTGGTTGACATGGCATTCACAAGCAATGTGGTTGGTTGACGTGGGTTCACAAAGCCGTCCCACCGCGTGCACTGGATAACGAACGTCTTGTTCCCTTGCTCCTTACATGAAATAGCATTCCCCATGTTCACCCAGGTACGAATCGCTTTATCCATCTGCCCTTTGAAATCCTCGCCTTGACACAGGGATGCCAGGATTGTGTCGGTAGAGAGATTTTCTGTATGGACGGACCGTTCCAGAACCACAAGACGAACAGACCTTGCATTAATCGTCGTTAGCACGGATGGATCGGCCACCTCGAGCCAGATGCGACCTCGGTCAACTCGCTGACATTTCAAACCAGTTTTAACTTCAAGCGTCTTTAGCAATTCCTCGTTGAGGCGAGAGTTTGGATTAGTCGAGGGAGGCACAACCGTCCAAGTTTGCAGGACGAGGCCTTGGACGAACAAAGATGTCACCGCAAGAAATAGTCTAAAGGCATGTATTCCACGTCTCAACATTCCTGATTTTCCGTCGCCTTTCACAACACAATTTGATTGACTAACGTTCGTAACTGCATACAAAAAGTAAGAAGAATCGCTTTCTCAGAGCTTCGTTGTAACATCGAGGGGTGATGCCTTCCATGGTCATCATGTAGAAGAAAGATCTTTCTTGACGGCCCGCCGCGACGCTGGAAAGATCTCGTCGTGGGAAACGGAAGACAGACAGCCTCTAATTTACCAGAAAAGCGTCGTGAGCCAAAGTCAAAAGGGGGTAAACATGACTTGGCATAGTTAGTGTCTTGCTGGCTGTCCTTGTACGGTTCCCTCTCCTCTAAATGACGTGGCGTTGGCACGAGAAAAGGAAGCAAAAGAGCTCTCTCGCGCAGCAACTGCGAGAAAGGACATCAAAACAAGTGCCGCAACGCAAGGCGGATCATCATTGTGCATAATAGGTCTTTGATATCGACTTTTTGACGTCTGCAATCAAGAACTAGAAGGCAATAAGCGGCCGTAGGTAGCGCCCAATCGATGTTTTGCTCAAGCTTCCGAAGTGCGGCGGTGCAGGTCGCCCGTCATCGACTTTCCACCCATTCAGTCAGACAGTTCTCGGCTTCTGCGACACATTTGAGTGGTTCCAGTCCGTTGGTGATTCCTGTAGAGCTCATTTCGGATACTCTGTGACCCAACGGGTACATCGGGAAGAAGCATCTGAATCGGGCCATCGAACAGGTCCTTAAAGATCCTCTTCCCGGTGCGCCTCGCCCGATTGCATTCTCTGTCATACGGGTGCCATTCTTCTTGGAACCCGGATACGACGAAGACAAGCCGTTCATCGAAAGCAATCGGGACCGTCTGATACAAAAATGGGGTGGCAAACGTGGCTGGGAAGAACAAAAGCGTCGGCATGATCTCAAAGGGAGAGGCATGGAGGCCGGTATCCCTCATTTTAATCTCGACCGATTGGCGGCAAATACAATGGCGTCCCATCGATTGATCCAGAATTTAGGGAAACGATACGGACTGGCTGTAAGCGAGGCTGTCTACGATCGTCTGAATGAGTAAGTATGCGTATTGTAAAGCATGGACTCGAGGCGACAAATTGGTCCATTCTCACCAGTTCCACAGGTACTACTTCGTTGACGGCCACTCTTTGAACGATCGTCCGCGCCTCGCAAGTGCCGTGTCAGAATTACTTTCCAACTTGCTTGACGAAGATGTCCCGACCGAGGCGGAACTTTTGGAGTTTTTGAATGGAAACGAAGGACGGGAAGAAATAATGAAGGCGCTACAGGCGCTTAACAAACTGGGAATTCACTCGATTCCAAAGTTTATCATCGAGGGCAGGACGGTCATCGATGGGGCTGCACGATCAGACGTTTTTGTGAAAGTTTTCCGGGAAATCGAAATGAAGGGTGAAATTCACGGAGGACCGGTATTTGGAGATATTCTTGGGGTTCCTGACGAGGTAGTAGGTCGAGGAAGCCACACACCGAAAATCATTGCCGCGTAGATGCGCTTGACGGCGAAAGTCCACAGTGTCCTGTTTCAATGTTTGTGGACAGGGCTTGAAATGACAGTTTGTTCCAGATGAGGAGTGTTGATACACTCTCCTGGTCTCGACTCGATGTAAGCCTTGTTCCATCCATGACGGGATGTAGCTGTAACCTGGAAGTGAATGTAACTTGCACTGAGAATGACGATGAACTTTGATATTTATTCTACGTGTTGCTACTCCACAAGGAAATCATAAGCCTCTCCAATCCAGATTTCATCTCCCCGAGAGGCACCATTTCTTCACTGTTGCCCTCAACCCCATTGGCCTCTAGTTGGGGACATGACCCTTGTACAAGCCAACTGATGGCCCATCGTGAATGGATCGGTATCGGTATGGGACGCCGGAAAACTTCTTTTGTTCCTGAAAGTTGGTCGTTAACAGTCTGGCCAGAAGGGATCTCATACGAGTGTCTTCATTGAGAACGTCTCCGATGTACACGACGGCCCCTCCTCCCTCGTGTGGAGAAAGGTGAACCGCCACTGGTGTGGCCGTTGGTGGAACGTAGGATTTCCACTTCTCTTCCAGCTCCAAAATATCTTCAAGGGCTTCATGGTCACCGTAGTGCTTCTGAAGAAACTTGCGCCGATCAATCTGTTCCTTCTCGTCGTCATACCATTCTTCTTCCACAGCACAATCTTGCGCGATAAACTGGCGCTTGGTGATGTATGGTCTCGGCACGTAAAGTGCTTCGCCCCGAGGAACTTCAATCAATCGTGCCCTTCCAACGTAAACCTCCGACGGATAAACAGCTCGTTCATCGCTCTCCAATCCAATTAGAAATGCAGCTGCCCCAGTAGGCACGCATTCGCAGTTTCGATCAGGATGGGATGCCGCAGGATACCAATCGCAGCCAAAGATCTCATGGACAGTTTCTATACCTCTACCGATAACAAAAATTGTCCCCCCGTGATCAAAGAATGCCTTGAACTCATTACGATGCTCGCTCAAGAGCGATGGGTCATTCAAGACTGCAGCGCGCGATTTCCCGAGGACTTCCTTGAAATCGAGATCTGATCCTGAGGTGCCAATGCCAAGATAATCGCTGTGTTTTCATCCCGTCCCTGGGATCAGATGCCAAGGCACAGGAAGATCCAAAAAGAGCGAAGTGTCTTCATTTTGACTACGAGTGTCAATAAGCTGAACCGGATTCGAAAAGGGTTGCTCGAGAATCTTGCTCGTGTAGTGCAACAGCTGGTGCACGTCGTAAAAATCAAAGAAAGTCACAGCGTATGGCTTATCCTTGTTGTGGATCCGATCTCGATCTGATAAAGCAGACATTTCGGGGAGGGAAAATGATTGTTCGAAGATAGTAGCAATTATGCGAAATTGTGAGCTCACCGTTGTGCCGTCCTGTCCTGATCCATCATAGGTGGTTGGTGGGAGTCGTTGCGTTGTACGTAATAGTACGAAATTTTGGATCGTTCCTGACCGCCCCACTTTAAATGTGGATCCCAGATGCGAAACCCTCTTCATATGCCTTCAGGACCAATGCCAACGAAACACCACAACATCAAAGTTAGGTTTACATCTTGCTATGCTGCGTTGATGCGATTTTGAAATGATGCTCTAAAATAGCACGCGCGCTATGTGCCGGTCGGTGGGCCTCGTGGCATCGCAAAACCCGTTGAGAGTTAGCATAGACTGACTCGACTCAACCTACCGGGTAGTCGACTCAATGGAACGCAATAGGCGCGCAGGACGGAGCGCCGCGCGGGCATGAACTTTACACTGCACTCCTCTATTTCATCTCTGCTACTAGATTATCCTTTGCATTTGCTAACTTAACCCCAATCGTATCAGGCGGTCTGATATTGGTTACTTTTTCGCCTACACCCTATTGATGGCCATTTGAGGCGATTCATTCTACGTCGAACACTTCGGTGTAGCGAGAGAGGGATTTTCATGAAGCAGCTGATACACTACCGAGGTAGCAAGTTCATCAGGAAATGAAGCCGACGCGCAACCCCGTTTTGTTTCCGTCGCGGCAGCAGCAGCTTCCAGGAAAGGAAGCAAGCCAGTACTTGGATCTGGCTCATTAAGCGATTCTGGATTCAGCTTAACAAAAAGTTTGAGTAGCTCTTGGATTTCGGCGGCTGGCACCGGAGAATAAAGGCGCCCGCTGGAGCTACAAGCTCGGATGAAGGTTCGAATTGCATAGTGGATCGGCAGACAGTTGGACTTGTCCTTCTGGTTGGCTGCTTCTCTCGGTGATAGCAGCATGGCAACCTTAAGGAGGAAGGCGGATTCAGTCTGGAGCACCTGCGCATTTGCCCCGTCGCTCGTTCCATCTTGTCTAGGCCAATCCCACGCATGCCAGGGCCTTCTAGCGGCATGGTGCAACGGTAGTCGTCCATCAGAATCCGCGAGACTCAGTTCCTCTGGATACATAGAAGCAACTATCCTTGCAACTGGTGGCGGACAACTAATCCCTTTGAATGCGGTCCGTACCACAGAGAAATCATCATTACCACGACCTGCCTGCCAGCTTGCTTGGAGCATTGAGACCAGCTTTGTCCAGAATAGGCAAGTGACGGCCTCCAATCTTGACCACATGACAATTCCTTCTTCGTCAGTAGCTCCACTCTCATAACGTTCGCGCACTCGCTGAAGAATTTCAACAGTCCTTTCGGCCCAGTAGTGTGCTTCTTCATCGTCGAGGACTTCATTGGGAATATGACGCATACGGAGGAAATCAACCGAGGGATCAACTCTTCGAAGGAGGGTCAGATCCTGGTCGAAATCTCCTTGCACTAACGTTGCAAACGCGGTGTAATGAGATAGGCCAGGAGTGTTGCTCCTTCTGCGCAACGGAATGTTTCGCGTTGTCGCCCTCCCACCATCCTCGAGAGCAAGTAGGTTGCTTACAAACCGAATCCACAGCCAGTGAACAGGTGTAAGCCCAGATGCATCCCTCATGCTGACTGCTTCCGGCGCCGCGGCCGCCACAGAGGCAACTGAGCGTGGCGGCTCCCCTCGCATGGCACAAAAGTGAAGAGGCATTTCCCCTTGTGTATTGGCTAGTAGGCCCGCCCGCTTAGTGGAAGGACAGCGATTCTCCGCTTCGATCAGTAGCTCAATTGTCTCTGCACATCTACCATGGAATACAGCCGAGTGCAAGGCCGTGTATTTCCCCCGATGCCCGCTGAAGACGCAGCTTGCAGCACTGGGATAATATCGAAGCATGCAATTAACCATTTCGTTGATCTTTCTCTCGATCCTCGCCGAAGTAGCCTCCTCGGTCTGAAGAAGCGGCGCATATATGTTAGCCTTGAGGGCCATGACAATTGGTGGTTCCTCGTACTCCCCGCGGTCCGGAATAACCACAGCTTCTGGTGAACTTTTGACAAGCATCTCCAAGAGCTCCATCAAGTAACTGTCCTCCCCCGGTGACCCCATAATGTGTGTCTGGAAACGCCGTCTGATTAGCAAATGAAGTGGAGTGTAACCGTCGACGTCTTGCATCAAAGTTGCACGTCGAGTTGATGAACCCAGTTGTACATCAGCGGAAAGTAAGATATCAATAACTTCGGGCCCGACATCGTCGCAGACCACAGCTTCGTGCAGGGGTGTTCCTCTAGAGCCCAGCAAGTGGCGGACTTTGGCGGGACAAGCCTGTAATATCACTTTCACACACTCCATGGGGGCGCCAAAGCGACACGCTAAGGCCAAAGGAGATGGATCCTCATCGCTGCTAGCTTCCTCGGGATTGGTCTTCAATCTATCAAGGGCAGATTCCCACTTCCGGCCTGAAAGAAGTCCCCGCAAGTCGACTGGCGCTGGGGGAGAAGGATGTGCGACCCCTTCCGAAACCCTTTGCCTCTTCAGTGGTCTAATCATCTTCAGATACTTCAAATGCTTGGATGGAATTTAATTTATTCCTTTTCCTGGGGACTGTTTAAATGGAACTGCGTAGTTACAATCACGTCCTTTGCAGAAAAAACGAACGATTATCTCCTCCAACTTCTTTCGTAACGTTGAGGTCTTCAGCAGTGGGAGGATTTTATCCCCATTTGATGCGTGGTCCTCGTTGCGCTATTCATTCCCCCCAACGTCGTCGCTAGTAGAGTTCAATAGAGTACACACGTTGTGTCTTCCGCGCTGACGTGAGAAGTGCCAATAAGTATTGTCAGCTGACCACGCATGACGTGGTATCCTCGTACTTATTAAAGACCCTTTGCAACAAAATATAGATATATGCCTTCGCACATCTCGCCTTTTCGAGACCTCGTGGTTTGTGCATCTATTTCGTTCTCGGCCACTCGCTGTTCGTATCGTGGGATGTTTTACGGTCGGATAACTTGCGACACCACCATTACAACTGAATTGTAAGTGCACGTTCCACTATTGAAATCGGCTCTCCTATTATTCCACTCTCTATGATATCCAAGGGCATAAAAGATGACTCATAGGGCATCTCTGCGTCTCTCTACCGGTAAGATGGGGTCGTGCCGATGAAACCTGTGCGCCGATGTTCGAAGGAATCAATAGAATTCACAAAATTCGCATCTATCATAGCTTGTGCTATCATCAAAGAAGCCGTCGAAGCCGAACTACTAACGCTGCTAGCGAAGAGATCGATCGACTTCGGACGTCAAGGTAGTAGTTACTAAACTGGATACCGGTAGGTGCTCTACTCTGCATGCATAATAGTTTCACTGATAATCATACTATGACCGTACCCTAAAAAAATAAGACCGTACATGAGACCCTGTAGACCTTAGTACAAAGTCTACATAACCTGCCCAACACACTACGCATCGACACCATACGTCGCGCAACGACGCGTCAGTCGGCAGCATCGGAGGCAATCCGTCATCGCGACGCAACAAAGTTTTATGCAAACATCATCACCACCACCAGCACAACAACAACAACAACAACAACAACAACAACAACAACAACATTCTCTATCAACTCCACCTGGGGCAACGGTGGCTGCGACAACCAACCATATGGGGATGATAATGGTGATGCCTTTGTTGGAGAAGGGAACGATGATGGTGACTTTGTGATACCAGATTTGGAGAGAGTGCGCAAGGTGGAAAAGGTCAGGGTCAGATATGCTACGGTTGCGAAAAAGGTCGATGTCAAGCGTCTCAAGAAGGATCTTTGGGACAAACTTGAGCGAACCTTGAAGGCGCGTCGACAGTCGTTGGCTGCTGATGAAGAAAATGAGGAACTCATGGACGAAGACGATGAGAAGAGTTTGGATCCAGAGCCTTCTACGATCTCCTACTTCTACGGAAACCAACCAAGATGCTCCTTCGCCCTTTTTGTCCTTTCAAGATACTGCACGCAAAATTCAAATGACTCAAAGCCAAGCTGATATGACCCTACTATCATTTTACTTTATTTGTGTCTTGCACTTGGCGAATGAAAAAGGATTGGAATTAAAATCTTTGGGATTGGGGTTTTTTACCATTCACAGTTTGTAAGAAAATGGCGGGGGATTCTACTACTTGGAAGAACTACAAACTACTATAGTACGGAATAGTGGTCAATCATAGTACTAGAACTACTAGCTTTCAGTAGGTATATCGAAGGCGAGCAATACTAGCCCTGCACGGTGCGTGCTAGTACTTGCTTTACGGATATGACGGTGACTCGGTGACCTTATCAGAAGGAAAACATGAACATGCAAGGTTGCTACTTTCAATCTCTCTGGGGTTGCTAAATATAGTAGTATTTTACTTTCGCTAAGGTTCGGGGTTGAGAACGAAGGATGCCGAGCTACCGCATAGTCACAACTCTTCTTTTAGCTACTGGGTCTCATTTTTAGGACTGTAGCGCTATTTTCTCGTGGTAGGGTCTCATTTCCATCGATATTTATACGACTGCAGATGAGACCCTCGTTGCATTTTCATACTCCCGCTCGCCCTATCCTATGGGTCCAATACTCCAATTTTGGATGGGGTATGATGACGTAGACTGTGTGGCCGGGCTACCAGAAAATACGATCCCGGTCTCATTTTACCAATAATATGACCGTACCCTAAAAAAATAAGACCGTACATGAGACCCTGTAGACCTTAGTACAAAGTCTACATAACCTGCCCAACACACTACGCATCGACACCATACGTCGCGCAACGACGCGTCAGTCGGCAGCATCGGAGGCAATCCGTCATCGCGACGCAACAAAGTTTTATGCAAACATCATCACCACCACCAGCACAACAACAACAACAACAACAACAACAACAACAACAACAACATTCTCTATCAACTCCACCTGGGGCAACGGTGGCTGCGACAACCAACCATATGGGGATGATAATGGTGATGCCTTTGTTGGAGAAGGGAACGATGATGGTGACTTTGTGATACCAGATTTGGAGAGAGTGCGCAAGGTGGAAAAGGTCAGGGTCAGATATGCTACGGTTGCGAAAAAGGTCGATGTCAAGCGTCTCAAGAAGGATCTTTGGGACAAACTTGAGCGAACCTTGAAGGCGCGTCGACAGTCGTTGGCTGCTGATGAAGAAAATGAGGAACTCATGGACGAAGACGATGAGAAGAGTTTGGATCCAGAGCCTTCTACGATCTCCTACTTCTACGGAAACCAACCAAGATGCTCCTTCGCCCTTTTTGTCCTTTCAAGATACTGCACGCAAAATTCAAATGACTCAAAGCCAAGCTGATATGACCCTACTATCATTTTACTTTATTTGTGTCTTGCACTTGGCGAATGAAAAAGGATTGGAATTAAAATCTTTGGGATTGGGGTTTTTTACCATTCACAGTTTGTAAGAAAATGGCGGGGGATTCTACTACTTGGAAGAACTACAAACTACTATAGTACGGAATAGTGGTCAATCATAGTACTAGAACTACTAGCTTTCAGTAGGTATATCGAAGGCGAGCAATACTAGCCCTGCACGGTGCGTGCTAGTACTTGCTTTACGGATATGACGGTGACTCGGTGACCTTATCAGAAGGAAAACATGAACATGCAAGGTTGCTACTTTCAATCTCTCTGGGGTTGCTAAATATAGTAGTATTTTACTTTCGCTAAGGTTCGGGGTTGAGAACGAAGGATGCCGAGCTACCGCATAGTCACAACTCTTCTTTTAGCTACTGGGTCTCATTTTTAGGACTGTAGCGCTATTTTCTCGTGGTAGGGTCTCATTTCCATCGATATTTATACGACTGCAGATGAGACCCTCGTTGCATTTTCATACTCCCGCTCGCCCTATCCTATGGGTCCAATACTCCAATTTTGGATGGGGTATGATGACGTAGACTGTGTGGCCGGGCTACCAGAAAATACGATCCCGGTCTCATTTTACCAATAATATACTAGTACTATGGTGAAAGCAGAGCATAGTACGCACTATACAGTTAGCAACTACCTTATCGTGTCCATGAAGACGTTGTGCCGAAGTTCGAAGGAGTGAATGCAATTCACAAAATTCGCATCTAGCTTCTTGTGCTGCTATGATCGAAGAAGCCATCGAAGTGGACCTTCCCATGTTTTCATCCTCCTACCTTGACGATCTCTTCGCTCGCCGGAGCTATATTCGCCACTTGCGGATACTGACTGGTAGAATTATCCGATAGAAAGTTGAGGCGAAGGAGTGAATGTGGCGAAAACACCCTATTCATGAGACAAAATTCTCTTCCACGACAAGGGTTCTACATTTAGCCGGACGAGACGCAAAGTGTGCAGAACTGTAATCTAGGCATTTGTTACTAGTGCACCGTCGTACCTAGCCCCTCACCCAAGCCATCACTAACGAGTTTCTACGACACCCGCTATGACGAGCTTTTCAATCTTGGCTCGCATGCCTGGATTTTGCATTGCTTCTTGCGCCGCCTTCGGATTCTCCGCAAAGTCTTTGAGTGTCTGCTGGACGACGGGGTCTGACAGGATGGCCTGAATCTCTGGGTCTGCCATGGCGTGAGCTGCCTGCTCCTTCTTCTGCTCCTCAGTCATGGTTGCTCGTCCATAGTTAATTTGCTGTGTGACCTTGCGAAGACCTTCCTTACAGGCAGTATTGCTAGGGTCAAGTTCCAAGCCCTTCTTGTAGGAATCCAAGGACTTGTGGAACTCTTTCATGACGAACTCAATGTCTCCCTTACGAGCCCAGGCCTTGACATATTTGGGATCCAACTCTAGAGCCTTTTCAACTTCTCGTTTCGCTCCGTTAAAGTCCATAATTTTGCAAAGAGCGGCACTGAGATTGTTGCGAATGGCAGCATTCTTAGGAGCGCGCTTGACCGCCTCTTCGTAGTGCTCCACTGCCTTGGACCAATCCTGAGTACGGAAGAATTCGTTTCCTTTTTGCTTTGCTTCTTCGGCCTTGGCATCGTCTTGATAGGCCAAAGTATCTCTTTTCTTCTTTTCCAACTCGTACGTCTTGAGCAATCGTTGAGTTTCGCTGTTGTAGCTCTCCAACTGAGAATTGTTGCACATTTCAATGGCATTTTCCATATCACCCTTGTGATAGTACGCCTTGGCACAACGCGTCAAGGCTTTAGCACGGTCTTCAAAAGATGCCTTATTCTCTTTGCCCACCTCGACGGCCTTGAGACACGCTTCAATGCATTCGTCCCATTTCTTTTGAGTAAAGTAGACTGCCGCTTTGTTCGACAAAAAGGTCATATTGGTTGGGTCAATAGCAATCGCCTCGTCGTACGCTTCAAGCGCCTTTACAAATTCCTTCTTCTTGTACAATTCGTTCCCAAGTTCCTTCTTTTCCCGGGCAGCCTTTTCCGTCTCTTTCTTCTTTCTTTCTTCAGGTGTCAAATTCGACCAATCTTCCTCCATGGGTTCCGGCTCTGGCTCTTTCTTCTTGGGAGCTGGCACAGGTGCCCGTGCTGGTGCAGGCGCCGGTTCGTCACCATCCTCCGCATCCTGTCCCATCATGGCACTAAGCATTTCCATCATCTTTGGATCCTGCATAATGGCAGGCAGCATATTCGGATTCTTTTGCACCAGTTGAATCTTTGCCATGATATCCGGATCATTGAGATATTTTCGCATTCGAGGATCCATGGCCATTTGTGCCAACATTTCTGGACCAAACAACCCCCCCAGCGGGACACCGCCATTGGGGGGAGTCACGCCTCCACCATTCTTGTCGCGTTGGACTTCCTCCAATCCCTTTTTCAAGCCCGCATCCGTCGGAAACTTGGCCAAACCTTCCTCGTACGCGGCAACGGCATCATTATAACGTTTGAGTGAATGCAATGCAGCACCCTTACGCGAATATCCCTTGGCAAAGGCGGGATTCAAAGCTATGCACGCATTCGCGTCTTCCAATGCGTTGTGGGCATCTCCCATTTTCAAATAGGCAGCCGACCGATTCGAATAGTAGACATGATTGGAGCCATCGGCGTTGATTGCTTTGGTATAATTTTCGATTGCCAAGGAAGTATTTCCCGCTTGTAGGGCCTTGTTTCCAGCGTCTTTAAACTGCAGAGTATTCACAATAATTGAACGATGAGAATCCGCCGATTTTTGTCATAAATCATCCCTCCACTCTACTAGCGTCAAACAACTTACATCTTCAGCAGTGGACATTCTCACGGTATGATATGCTGTCGTGAATAAACTGTAAAGCCTGAAAGGTAAAATCAAACAGCAATGTTTTCTTCTTGTTGTGGTGTCGACCTCTTTCGATATCTTTTTGTCGTGTCTTGGTCGACCGTCGTCGCGTCGGATGGATGGCCTTCGAAGCCGCTCGATCGAACTCGAAAGTCGCACCTTTTCCCGCCACGGACGTTGGAAAGACGGTTTGGTCGAAGGGATCGAACCTAATGGTAGTCTTCTTCGCGCTCCACGTGGCGCCGTGGAGGTTCACTGAATGACGCGCGATTGCGTCAGGATCCGATCCATCTCAACTTGTGATGACCACCCATCAACAAATTCTATTTGCCACCGGCCGCGGAACCATTGATATAGTTGCTTTCAAATTCGAAGAAGTAACATCAGCGATGAATGCAACCATGGCAGTCACCGTGCTGTGGAGCACATTATTTTATTTGTTGATTGGAGAGACGCAAGGATTCGTTCCTCTGATTCGATCGGACTCGTCGTCGTCCCGGCGTATCCAACCGTCCCATCCGATTCTCGATCCTTCCAATATCGGTGCCAGACAAGTGTCAACTACGTCACTATTCGAAAACAAGTTATGGGATCGCATGCAAATCGAAGAAGATGATGAAGCCATGTGGTATGTTTTGAATTGCGTCGCTGGCTTGGAACTTGATCTGTTGCGGCAGTGTCGGCAACGTTGCGAGGGGATGCCAGACGTGGAAAAGTTTGTCGTTCCCATGATGACAAGTGTGAGATCGCATGGAGCCAACCGAATGGTCAAGGATACCAAAGTGAAATACCAGGGCTACGTCTTTGCCAAACTTCGTTTGTGTCCAGAGACCTATGAGGCCATACAAGGTGCGTAATACCATTGCGGTTGAAGCAGCGAGTAGTCGTCGTGTCATGACAAACGATTGAAGAAAATGAAAGAATCAAAACCTCACGACCATTGTATCTTGCTGGAATCATACATAGAACTGGACATGTGTCGGTCATGGATGGGTACCATCAATATTAAAGGGCACAAAAAGCTGCCTCCGGCTCCGGTTTCTTTGAATGAAGACGAAATCGAGAAATTTGGATTGGAAAATTTGGAAGCGGAAGAGGCAGAGGAACCACAAGGCGAGGAGGATGATATCATTTTGGATTCAGTAGAAGCCGATGAGGAAGCGGCAGAAATGGAAGAAACGGTGAGAAAAGTCTACAAGGGATTACGAGTGGAGGATATGGTCAAGGTGACGGCCAAGAACAAATTTTACAATGAAGATGCCGTTGTTCGACGCCTCAAGGATGGCAAACTCTTTCTTCGATTTTACACCTACGGAAGTATGTACGAAGAGTGGATGGATCCAGGTGATGTCCGAAAGCTGTCAAGTATCGAAATTCTAAAGGGATTATCGGGACCGCAACAGCCAGTGACGCAACGTGATTTTGATGGCCCGGACCAAGGCGATCGACGAGGAAGATACGATGATGACCAGCGCCCCAGTGATATCCGCCGAGATTTGCAAGGTGCTGTGGGAGATGGGCCTCGGAATCGAAGACAGGATCGAACCGCAAGCTCCTTTCAGCGAGACAATGGCCGCGACCAACAACGGAATGACAATAACTGGAACTGGTACCAGGAGAACGAGCGTCGGAATCAAGGTGGTGGCTACAGAGATGGAAATGTTGATATTCGAGGCTCGGATCGCAGCGGTCAGCGAGAACGCCGCGATAATAACTGGGCACAAGGAGATGTGGACAGTCAGTGGGGCAGGACCACCCAGCGACAGAATAGGCGAGAGAAACAACAACGACCTTCTGGCGACGACGGGGACTGGAGTGCATTTGTATCCCCTGCAAAAGACCGAACAACTCAAGCAGAAACCGACGATTTCTTTGCGTCACTCATGACGGACTTGTCCAAAGATATGGATTCAAAGAGTGGCTCCCAGGACTCCTTGAGTCGAGACTCCAGCCAAAATGCATTTGCATCGGGGGAAGACGACTTCTTTGCTTCGTTGATCTCGGAAATCGATGACGGAGCTCGTTCGTCTTCGAAGAAAGAGAAGCAAGCGTTGACTTCTGATGAAGACGATTTCTTTGCATCGTTGGCGGGAGAATTGGACGATAGTTCACGGCCGTCGGCCCCGCCCAAAAAGTCGCCTCGTTTGGAACCTTCCGACGACGATTTCTTCGCGTCATTAGCCGGTGACCTAGACAATGATCTTGCGCCTGCGAAAAAGTCGAAACGTAGCGCTCCTTCCGACGATGACTTTTTCGCGTCGCTAGCTGGGGAGCTCGGCGATGCATTACAAGACAAGCCCGAGCAATCAGATCTTTCGTCGACGGAAGAAGATTTCTTTGCAGCCTTGACAACCGAGGTCCACGTAGAAAAGTCTGCGGGACGGAAGAAAGCAACGGCTGGCGTGGAAAACCTGGATGACTTCTTTGCCGGCCTGGGCCCAATGGAAGATTCTGCTTCTGCTTCTTCCTCGTTTGGCGAGTCGGACGACTTCTTTGCGGGGCTCGAGGCGGAACTCGAATCGCAGCTGTCTGTGGACGAGCCTGCGAAGAAGGCATCACCGAGCAAATCTAAAGCCAAATCAACGTCCAAAGACGTTGACGTATCAAAACTGGAACAATGCACTATTCCTCTCTTGAAGGACATGTTGCGCGAAAAGGGCCTCAAGCTAACAGGAAAGAAGTCGGAGCTCATTGAACGACTAGCTGGAAGCCAATAGATACTCTAAACTACGATAGCTAAACAAACGTAAGGACTTTTTTATTTAGTCGCAACAACATCTTTAAATTGTAACAGTCGTTCGCTAGCTAGCGCTAGCTCGTCATTGCGGCGACATGAATGCGGTCTATGTGTGAGAGAATTGTATTCGAATATGAAGGGGGTGCCTCTATCCGAGGCGTAAGCCTGCTCGGGAGAGTAAGAGAAACGAGTAAGTCTGGTAGTGCTATACACCCATGTCCGATGGCAAATCAGTAACAAACATGTGTCCTGCACTGTGGGTAATGGCAAAGGGGACTTTGCTTTCCATCAAGATACTCTGGGGCGTGACGCCGCAAGCATGGAAGATGGGAACCTCATCAGGGGCAACATCGATTTGTTCACCCCATTCAGGCTTGTCCAGGTCAGAGATACCAATGGCAGTACCACTTCCAACCGAGACGGGTCCTCCATGAGCATGGGTGTACTTGGAAGTAATCTCGATGTGCTTAGAAACTTGTAAAGCGGGGATAGGCTTCATACTAACGACCATGTTTCCCTTGAGGGATCCAGCAGGACGACATTTTAGCGAGGTTTTGTACATGGGGACATTCTTGCCTTGTTCTGCACTCTTCAACGGAATACCGGCGTCCATGAGAGCCCCGTCGTACGAGAACGAGCATCCAATCAAGAAGGCAACTGATTGCTCAGGCCAGTATTCTGTGACATCCGTTACTTCTTTCTCTAGCTTTCCATCGCGATAGATAGCATACCTGGAGTGGCGAAGTTAACAGTATTGCCGAGTTAGAACAAAGGTGACAATAATGTGCAGATAGGATCTCAAGGATTCAATACTTACTTTGGAACATCTGTTCGAAGATCAGCCCCCGGAGCCACCCCAGAAGGAAAAGGAGAGCCAACATCACAAACATCAATCAACGGGCACGCTTTGGGGTTGCGTTGACAAAACAGAAGGAAATCAAAGGCGATCGGCCCCTGGGGCAGAACTACTAGGTTGCATTGCAAGAAACCCGGGCAAACTCCATTAGTAGGTCCAGTCCAGGCGCCAGAGCGTACCTTTGCACGAAAGTCTCGGGGCAGCGCTAGTTCCTTATGGAAACGGGGCGCCCCGTGCCAGTCCAAGTGTGCTTCTTGGGGGGATGCAGTTTCCTCCTTCACCTGGTGAAGGGGTCCAGCCTTCGCCTCCGACATGGCTAATTCAGGGCCTTCCCACTGCGAGAAACTGCAAATGTCGATCATGTTATTGACAGCCTTTTTCTTATCCTCTGAACCAACTTCAATGGTGGGGAGAGCCTTTCGTAAATCATCCAGTTCCGATTCTTTAGTCGATGGAATAAAAGAATAACCAGATCGGGTGAGTGGGCTGAAGGTTGACGCAAACAAGTCAAGGCCAAGGAGGCAGACGAGGAACGTACGAGTGAAGGTGTTTTGAGGGGTGCCTTCTTGTGGTTGACAGGCAGGAAGGACATCTCGCAATAGCTGGCGTTGTTCCTCCTTGGTAAGAGTGTTGTTATCGACTCTAATCTTGGTTTGCGGGGAGTTGGAGATCATTTTCTGGAGTGTTCGGATAGCAGTAACGGGAATGATGTGATTGATGCTGTGATAGTGTTGAATGGAGATGGTTATCTTGTATCCGATACCACTGCTGCCGAATCGAATCCGCCTTTTTGCTTCTAATCTATGCAAGGTCGGAAGTTGTGTCACTTCTCCTTCCAACAGGATGGGAAACGAGGAAAGTAAGAGAGATCTCTGAAATGCTTGGGTTGTGATGACAGATGCCGGTCGATGGTGGCCTCTCCGAGAGATCTCACCCCTCTGATCAGCCCTGACACGAATGCTAGTTTTGCGAGAGAGGTCGAGATTTGTTTTTCGGAGGAGCTCTCTACATTCCTCCTCGAATTTTTGATGAGAGGTCCCCTTTGGCAGCAGTGGTGATATGGTGCATAACACGGCAGTTCGAACTTTCACAAAAGGCTATTCGAAATAACACGCACCAAAAGAACTTCCTAATTGAAGACCACAACGAACTTCGCCAAAGTTACGCCTCTTCGGCCACCGAATGTGCATCTCTGGCGATGTTCTGACGTCACCGATGGTCGCGAAAGGCGGACCACCACCATTCGGCTTCGATGTAGTCGGAAGAATCGATTAAACCGTGACTCGCACGATCCAAGATCAATCGATGCATGCATGCATGCATGCAAGTTTTTCGACCGTTACGACCAAAATGCCTTTGAGAACGTTGTGGACCTCTGCCGTCGACGACGATGGTGATACTCCCGTCCCCCCTACGGGAGCTGCAATGCCATAGTTGAGACTTGCCGTTTGCTCGTGCGTGCCCTCTTTGCAAAAGTCTACAGATCTTAGCCCTTTAGTGTTATCTTGACAACACTCTTCGAATTGACCACCAAGTTACAATGATCAGCGACAATGCGAAAATCGGCACCGGCCTACTTGCCTTGGGCATCGTGTTTTTATTTCTGGGGATGCTCTTTCTGTTCGATTCGGCCATGCTTGCACTCGGGGATATCCTTTTTCTCCTTGGTTTGACGCTGACGATCGGTAGGTACAATCAGAGTGATTCAACTTCTTATTCACCCCGAGGCAAAAAAGCGTTCTCATCACAATTCCACTTATCATTGTGCAGGACCAAACCGAACATTGCGCTTCTTTTCTCGAAAGGACCGTCTTCGTGGTATCATTTCCTTCTTTGGTGGTGTTCTCCTGGTTATGATTCGATGGCCCATTATTGGAATGATGTGTCAACTGTATGGATTAGTTTATTTGTTTGGTCAATTCTTTCCGATTGCAGCTCAGTCCATGCAAGATACGCCCATCATTGGAGATATATTGCGAATGCCGGCTATTGCCAACTTTTTCGAAAGCTTTGGAGGAGGAAATTCGAGAAGAGCGCCAGTCTAGACGACCGTGACAAGTTATGTGGAATGTATGTACAAGATACGACTCCTCTTAGGATGTCTTTGTGAAAGTGCCAAATAGCGAAAATACAAGAAGTATTTTCAGATTGAAGCAATTGATAACAAAATGCTTGGACGATTTACGACAAGGGACGTTTCATTGGGAAATTGGAGGTCACAGTATAGGTGAACTTCTATTAGTAGAATCCTATGCATCTTGATGTTTTATCTTCGCCGTTAGAGCGTGAAGAAGAAAAGACACTGGTACACCACTAGCCACGCAGCTTGGCCTGCTTCTTCTTTTTGGCCTCCAGCCTCTTCTTCGAATGCTTGTCTTGATATTGCTGGGCCAGTTGTGTATAGCTTTTGTCCTGTTGCTGCTGTTTGATGGTTTTGCTTACAACCTGAACCACATCTTCATCGTCCAGATTGTGGCTCAAACCGCATCGTTGCGGGGAGTGTTTGGCACTGGTACCCCAGACCAAGGCATAGTTGAAATCACGAAGCATTTGAGTCGAGATGTTATGACAGAGCGACCGGATCGACGTGCCTTTTCGGATTTCTGACAAAATGACGGGTTCCTCCAAATCGGGTGGCGATCCTGTGGGCGACAAGAGGCAGAAGAAACGAAAAAGTTAGCATGCTACCGCCACACATCATATCAATGCAATACTGTATAGCAAATCCTTCAGATGAGACGTACCTTTGCGCTTGGTATAAATCCGCGTCAATCCCAAATACTCCCACATTCTCTGTTTCAACAAGTCATCTTCGAGAGGCTCACCAATGTTAAACTTTTGGTTCACACTTCCGACAATCGAGTGCGGCATTCGTGCTAGCTGATCGACTTCTTCAATCGTAATGGTATCGATTTTGTTGTACAAGTAAAGACATGGCTTGTATTCTCGGTTGCCCTGAATGACATCCACCAGCTGGTCAACAGTAATTTCTTCTCTCGCCAAGACATCTGCACTATTAATCCTGTACTCCCGAAGAATCTGGTATACCAGCTTTTCTGGTTCAGGCCCTAGTAGAGTTTGCGGTACTGTCGACGCAAATTTTACTCCTCCTCCCGCCTTTCGTTTCGACACAGTTACATCCGGCGGTCGTTGATTGAGTCGAATGCCGACCGTCTCTAACTCGCGCTCCAAAATTTCTCGATGCCGATTGAGTCCTTCTTTTCCCGCATCCAATACAATCAAAATAGCATCCGCACTTCTCGCTACTGCAATAACTTCCTTTCCACGCCCCGCTCCATGTGCGGCACCCTCAATGATCCCAGGCAAGTCGAGTACTTGAATTTTGGATCCCTTGTATCGGAGGACGCCAGGAATGCACGTCAAAGTCGTAAATTCGTAGTCCGCCGCTTCCGATTCGGTCGCTGTCAAAGCTCCTAACAGAGTCGATTTTCCTACTGACGGAAATCCAATCAGGGCCACTCGAGCATCTCCATTTCGCGCCACATCAAAGCCTTCTCCACCGCCGCCGCCACTACCACCCGCCTGTTCGACAAACAGCTCGTTACGTAGCTTGGCAAGTTTCGCTTTGAGCGTACCCAAGTGATAATTTGTGGCCTACAAAGTAGACAAGTTTCAAAACTGGTTAGAATACAAACGAAGAATACGACATGATGATGCGCCTAACATCACCAAAGATCCGCCCTGCTACACCCTATCAACCACTCGACAACACGTACCTTGTTTTTCTGAGTTCGGGCCATTTCGGCCTCGATCTCTTTGATCTTTTCCATCAATCCCATGGTTGTCGAGTTTTATTGTATAAATATCAGTCAAAGGTACAGTGGAAAGTCTTTTTGATTGCTTCACGGTCGGTGTGATGGGTTGGATGCCTCCCCACCATCCGCCGCCATGGTCGAACGACGCGGGTGGTGGATCGGCGCCGCGCCAAATTTGGCACCTGGCCGACACCTTGGACTGCTAAAACTGACTTCTTCGACTCACATCAGCACACGAGAGAGACCCGTCGTTTCGCGGTCGCCGTACGTTTTGCGTGTCTCGATTTTCAGAGGTAAAAGAGGCGGGTCTCCCGATGCCCATTTTAAACATCTCTCGTCCTGCCATTTCGCAACTATTGCACTGCTGTTGGCAACTATATGTTGCCTTTCGGCACATAAACAAGTTTGGGTCGACGTCTTGATCAGGGACTACTAAAAGAACGTCAAACGACATAAAATTTCATCATGGGGGACCGCCAACCGATTCGCGATCGCACTCTCATTCTGAGAATTTTGGTTCCTGGTTTGGAGACTCGATTACGCGACAAAATGAAAGAAGTGGAAGACACACAAGCGGATAGAATGGGACCGGGTCCTTCTGCCGCAAATGCTAATAGTAACAGTAGTACCAAGGAAACGCTTCTGGATCTAGAAGGAGTCACGTGCGAACCGACGCAAGAAGGATCGACGCTGTGGAACTTTCATTGTGATGGGGCCACCTATCCTGCCCGACTGGTCAACTTGCCATGTCCCATTGAACTACACAAGACGCACGACCATGCCATGTACTTCAAGTGCGTGGACATTGCTCAAATGTTGATTGTCTATGAAGATAGCATGGCGTTGGATGAAGCCGATGCAGTGCCGAAAACCGAAGGATATCCTTCGTACTATCATTCGGGTCTGACGCCTCCGCTGAAACGAGTGGTCGAGAGACGCTTTGCTCTGAGAGAACATGCGGCCGTACCACCGCCTCGGGCTGAAGTGGCTGATGTGGAGACGGAATTACATAGTCTCATGTGCAAAATTTCGAAAGAACCGGGGAAACGCAACAAGGTTCCATCACTGGCGTCGGCACAACACGCTAATAAGGTATTGGAAGAAGTGGTAGAAGAAGTTGTCGACTACGAGCCGTGGATGGATGAGAATGGAGCGCAACCATCGGGGATTGAATTTGATGCCGTGGATCCAATAGCGTCATTGCATCCGGAAATTTGGTTGTCGCCGGAGCAAATCGAACAACTCAGAGCGAAGGAACGAGAAAAGGAGGAAGAGGAGCTTCGCAGGAGGCAAGCTGCGACTGAAAAGAAGGAAAAGAAAAAGAAGAAGAAAGCCGAAAAGGCTGCCGCCGCTGCTGTGGTGGCCGAAGCACCTGCGCCTTCCAAGAAGAAGGGCATTGCCTCCAAGAAACACGATAAACCACAATTGAATGAAATTGAACAGGCGGCGCTCGATAGTATTATGTTGGGTAACCCAGAGGATAATCTTGACGACGATCTGGACCTCGGATTCGACTTGGATGAAGATTTGGGTTTTGATATTTGAGGAGACTTTTGACAAATATATTGTTTGCAACAGCAGCAAACTGGAAATGAAATGGTAAATCATGATCACTCATCAACTGTAGGTAGGCTCAACGTTCGGCCATTAGGAGTGAACCATCCAT
Organism: Nitzschia sp. DOCU1; assembly: GCA_951394045.1. Taxonomy (NCBI): domain Eukaryota; phylum Bacillariophyta; class Bacillariophyceae; order Bacillariales; family Bacillariaceae; genus Nitzschia; species Nitzschia sp. DOCU1. The sequence goes on along the minus strand of OX595986.1, from coordinate 3,377,628 downwards.
TCCGTGACAATCCTCTGTCACAGTAAAATTAGATCAGAGCTCTTGCAAGATATCCTATTTTGCAAATCTGCTAGTTTATTACCGTATGCAATTATTTCAGTTGACCATTACTTGTAATCGTAAACACATTGTTTGTGAGTATCTGTGCGCACGAATGGACGCATTCGCCTAGCAACATCCTTCGCTGGTACCTTGTTGCGCAAGTTACTTAGAAAACGCCCATCGATCAACGATACTGTTGTTGGTATCCCATAGGAGGAGCTGGTTGTTGTGGAGCGAATCCACCGTTGGGCAACCTAGCTCCAACGCCAAAACCCATGGGTTGGTGGAGTGGAGGCGGCCCTTGTCCAAACACAACCATGGCACCACCAGCCGCAGCTCCAGCGGAAAATGCACCGGGGGGAGGATTATTCATCACGCCATCTACTGTTGGCTTCAAAGTACGTTGCTGTGGAACAAAAGAGGTGTTGAGACTCGAGCTGCACAAAGAAAAATCAAACGCATGCAATACAATTGATCGCGACAACTTACACCATGTCCAATCTCTTTGATCTGAGCAAGAGGAGCATTGTTTCCGATGATATCTTTGCCGACAGGCGGTAGCGGAACGCTCTTGCCTTTGTGCATCTTCTTCTTGGCTTCCTCCTTCTTGATCATAGTCAGCTTAATCTCTCCTTCCGCTGGCTCGTCGATGTGATCAATATTCACCAGATTCCTCATGGCCTTTTCGAGCTCACTGACCGGTTCTTCGTCCTCAACTGTGATCGCCAGCGTATTCATTGACAGTCCTCCATTAGCTTGTGGCGAATAGGGACTGCTGCCATTCTCATGAGGGGGAGCGCCACCAGCCATGGGAGTGGTGGGCTGGGGACCATTTTGATACGCTCCCAAAATCAACGTTGCCAAATCTTGTTGAGGAGGCGGTGGCGGAGGCTTGGGCGCAAATGGATCTTCGTTTGGATCCGAGCCGAATCCAAACGCTTGCTGGGGAGGGGCGCCATTCATATAATTCATCTGTGGAGCATAACCTGGCTGGGGCGCATAGCCAGTTTGAGGTGTCGGGGCAGGAGCTGGTGGAACTGGTGGCGGACTGCCGTAACCGGGCGGACTGGCATAAGCTGGCGTCGTGGGCGGGGGAGCCTGATAATAACCGCCTGGAGGGCCGTGTGATGGAACTAGGGCACCAGGATTGACGGGGGGAAATTGACCAGACGACTGGTAAGGCGGAGGACTGGCATACGCAGGTGGAGCCTGAGAGTAAGAAGGAGGAGCACTGTAATAGCTCATACCCGAGATCGAACGGGCATCCGATCCTGGCACGACAGGGGGACCCGAGGGGTATGGTGAGTCAAAGCCGAGCAAATCAGCTTCCGCAGAGGATTGCGAGGTTTGCACTGTGGCACCACCATTTTGCCCTTTGCCCTCAAGGTGACGGCGACTTTCTTCCAGGGAAGCTTGGATGGCCCGGCGAAGATCGGCATCCTCCTGCTCCCTCGACGAAGGGACATACTCGCCCCCCACCGATCTGGGGTACCCACTGTCCATACTGATCGGACTGGTGGGATTGCTGTAAGTGTGTCCTGGAGCTCGAGCATTGGACGCCGCCGAACCCCTGAGTCCTAGCTCGTAGACCTTTGGCATGGTGAAGAAGGACTGACCATCGATAAACAGGTCGTACTGACGAAATCCAGGAATCGGGGTCAATGGGGCCGCTGCGTGACAAACAACCTTGATCACATGATTTCCCTTGGTTGTCCAACTAAAATCTAGCAAACCAGCTCGACTCGAGGAGTAATGAATTTCTCGTGTGTCCATCGTAATCTGTCGCTTTCCCGACGTGATTGACCAAACGACGGTAATATCATGCTCCTCCCCACGACAATCAGTACCAGTTCGGCCCTCATCCAAAGCCTGCTTATTCGGATATCCGAATCGCCTAGAGATAAAAACAAGTGAAATACGTAAAGGTGAGGAAAACCCCACAAGAAAAGCCACAGCCAACGAAACCCTGATGATTCCCCGTACCATCGGATTTTACGTTTCGTCGAGGCCACACGCTTGCCAGCCGCCGTCGCAGCAAAGTCTATCTGGTAGACTGGAAACTTCACAGCCCAGTTTGCTCCAGCGGACATAGTTCTGGCCTTTTCTCCCTCCGATGGAATATCACAACACCAAGAATATCTGCTTTCCGGAAAGCTCTTGTCGAGATTCGGGAATGTAGTGGGCAACACTTCGAAGTTACAAAATGACTGATCGCGAGTGCCTCTTTTGGCTTCCGTCTTGGTGGTGGGGCTGGTGGTCGGTTTTTCGGTCGCAGTCACACCAAGGCGTTGGAGGGAGAGGGTCGGAAACGCCTGCCGGACCGCTGTCGAAGCGCAAAGAAACGGCGGTGCGATCTTTGGCAAGACCGCCGCATGCGTGGTGTTGCGTAGTCGGGTGGCCCGTGCTCGAAAAATTGATGAAATTGGACCGTTAGGCACTGGGACTATGGGCTTTCGCAATGAGAGAAAACGTCTATTTAACGCTCCTATAAATGTGATTTTGTCCATTGCGAGACATGGCAAGAGTTGATATCTGGTTGGTGACCCATAAGGTCATTAGGATATATATCCTTGTACCTGGTACGGTCTTCCCTCCTCCTCTCCTCGTCGTCATCCCCCGCCATCGCTGTTTGCGTTCTTTCAGCGAAGCGCGTCGACGATGACATGATTACGGCGAACTACGGGAGCAGAAAAGACCTCCAACACAATAACCCCGACCATTATCACAGTAGGACAAGTTTCTCGCCGGCTTCTTCAGACAAGGATCGCTCCTGGAGCGGTTAATACTCTATTGTGTATCTTGCTCCGTTTGGGCCAGTGGATATCTGGTTTCTTGCGAGCTTAGGGTGTTGAAGTGAATCTATCCATGCTGACACGCTAAACTCGTTGCGGAGAGCTTCGATAAAAACTGCTATGCTCCTGATTTGTTGAGTGATCAGAATAATCAATCCACAGAACTCAAGAAATAATAAAATCATGTCTTCCCGAGGAATTTTCTTCCTTTTAAGAGGGCCGGTCCTCCTGATGGGTGTTATGACGTCTGTGCTGTGGCCGTACTTATCTACCTGGTCAGCCCAGTCTCTGGCCCAACTGCTAGTGGCTTCTATTGGGGTTATCTGGTCGGTGGCCGATCTCATCAAATTCACAGAATCAAACTTGCGCCTGACGCTTTCCAAGATTTTGAATCATTTTGTGTTGGACGATTTCTTACGGGCGCTGTTCGACGCGGAGACTGGGGTCGTTCCCTGCACGGTTGGAAGCTTCGTAGGTGCATCCAGCATGTACGGACTCCGCATGGATGAGGACCAGCGCACAAAGCTGGTCCAGGCCTCTCTTTGGACAACCAAAGAAGAAGCGCATTCCATTTTATTGGAAGCTGGGGGAATCAAGTCCCTCCTGCCGGAATCGATAACGGGGTGGCTTGACGATGAAACGCATGTGCAGACGAGCAAAACAACCGAGCACAAACCCCGAGCCTTTTCGGTAGAGACCGTGGAAGAAGCATCTAGTGACAGTAGTACCATATCCGAGTGCCCCCATAACTTGGAAGAATCTAGGATCTCGGGCTCAAGTCACTGTGATGAGATTTTCCACAGTGGGATTCCAGAAAAGGAACGCAAGAAGCCTGATGAAGTGTGTTTTGAGGGTCCGAAGATAAGGGTTGCTCCGGGAATGCCCACTGACCCAGTCGCTGTCATGTTCTCGATTGTTCGGGATATGGCGATGGAGAAAATGAGACCACTTTTTGCGTCCATTCCAGAGTCCAAGGTGGAGATGATTGGTACTGTAGCGGCAATGGGACTGTGCGCGCAGTTCTTGTTGCGCTTTCGATCGAAGCGATCCACGTTGGGCTCTCTTAGCGCCCTATGTCTGTCGGGGACTGTCGCGGGGGCATTTTCGACCATACTATTGAGGCAGGCCGTTCTCGGCACAGTTCATGACGCTACGTCCTTGAAAACAGTGTCTGTGACGATTCTCTCGCGCTCGTTTGAGCGGATAAAACATTTGATTGCCAAAGACAAACGATGGCAGACCGCGTTCGCGTTGACGGTTCTCAGTCTTCTCGGGAAGCGAAATCCATCCGTAGTGCCACCATACCAAATGCGTTGGGTGATGCCACCCTGAGCGCTCAAATTGCTACGCTAACACAAAGACGTTTCGCTGTCTGAGATCTGCAAGATACTACTGACTAACTTAACTAGACGCACAGTTGCAGCACGGGGGATTCCGCAAAAACGTTGAATTTATTATTACGAAAACTGTATGAACGTAATGAAACCCTTACTAAATGCAGTTATTATCTCTTGATTGGTAGCGTGATCAAGAATGATAGCGCCAACTCCTCACGAGCGTGCTCTAGAAGGAGTGCGGAACTGCAGGGCTGTCGAAGACTGGGGGAGTTGTTTTCGCAGGAATGCACGAAAAGGTTCCCGGTTGCAAAATTGACTTGGAACTGTCGGGGCTTACCAGAGGAGCAGGAGGAGGCTCTACCATGAGAAACGGCGCTGCACTCAAGACACTGTCAATCGTGATCGTGTTTCTCTGGTGAGACCTTTTTCGCTGTAGATGTGTTCGAAAGTTTTGAATAGGGTCGGACTGTGCTCTTTCTACTACAGAAGGCTGCGGGGGCTGCCGGCGAATGTGCTCTTGATATTCCACGCGCGTAATGGTAGATGCAATGGCATTGATGGAAAACATTCCGGTAGCAGAGGCCGATAGAACCTTAGCAACACTCTCTTCGTGGCTAAACCGAACGATTCCGAATCGTCGACCTTTGGACATGGCTGCGTCCACAATCTCGCCAAACATTTGGAGCGAACTTACTGCATCCTCCTGGCTCACATGCATGTGTACACCATGGAGAAGCAGAGTGTCCATGCGCACGGGGATTTTGAGTTCCATTCTGAGAATCGTTGCAACGTTACAGAGAATTCGAACGGCTGCACACTCGGTCAAGTGCTCTTGGCGGACATGTACAAACATACAGTCGAGTTGCTTCTGGAAGAACATACGCTTCCGATCCTCGATATCTGGACGTGGGGCATAGTCAAAGTTAAGCTCCATCCATGATATCGAATCCCATATAGCGCCTGCTTCAATATAAATTGGTGATGGATGCAAGCTATCAAAGGTAGATGATGAACCGCTACTTCGAGAGTCGCGCTCTTCCGAGAAGGCGTTGACAATGGCTCGAGACACCAAGTCTTCGATCCCTGGAATCATCAAAGTTACTCGGTGCCTCAGACTCTCCAAGTTATTGGTAAAGAACACAGACAAATCATCGTCCAAACTGGTGGAGGATTCGGATTTGTCAACAGACGGCGCCAACTTTGCCATTGCAAGACGCAAGTCGCGAACCTCAGGGGATCCGTCCTCTCCTGCCTCTTGAACGAAGTCTTCAGAAGTAGACATTTCCGTTAGATCTTCTTCGTCCATGGTTGATATCGACAGATCCGAGGCGACATCATAAGGCTTGACAGCGCGAAGCTGCGATGGGCGAGGCAACTTGAAGAAGCTTACCCCATCAATCAGCAAATCATACTGCGGACGGTCCTCGTGACGCTTCGAACTCGCGATAATCTGAAATCTTTCCCCTGACCGTGCCTCCCATGATAAATTCACTTCTTCAAACAGTTGCTCTTCTCGAAAAAAGTGCGAGATGTTGATCTTGTTCCAAAGTAACCTCGTCTTCCCACTCTTCACGGACCACAAGAGTTCAATCTCGTGTTCTTCCCCCCGGCAATCCCGACCATCCCTCCCTTCCCTCAGGGACGTCAAATTCGTAAACCCAAAGCGCCTGAAAAGGGTTCAAGAAACGAGACAAACAGTTGTTAGATATCGCTGTAGCTAGCGTCCAAGCCAATGGATGCATGCATTGTTTAGGATCGTTGGACCACCACCGAGCAATGCTTTAAATCATTCCCGCCAATTTACCCGATACTGCGCGCCCGCCCGACTCTATCCCGCCACTCCGACCATTAACAATCGCAAGAAGTTGTGACATCGACCATGGCGCTTTTTCAACATCTTTTCGTCACCATTTGACAGTGGAAATAACACCAGCTTTAACACTGAAGATCATGGACCTACCATATTATGCGACGCTTCGATGAAGCCCTGTATTTTCCGCGATAATCACAGGAAAAATGAAGCCGATATGCCGTGGAGGGGATTGTCATCGTACTATTTGGTTTGTCGGGTTGCGCGGAAACTATTTCTACCATTTGGTGTGTCACTTGAATTAATTCGGGCGCCATGGTTTCATTGATATGTGTATTGTTGAACAGGATAAAGGTTGTTGGTGATGAAGGTGTTGATGATATCGAAGTTTCTGGAATTTGTGTGAGGGTGCTAAAAAGAAGTGCGTGAATTTGGTGAAAGCAAGATTTTTGGACTTCTGCTATTTGGCCAGAATTTCGCGTGCGGCGTCTATGTAACCAACCCCTTTATTATGTGGCCACATAAATCTTTCATCTACGCAATTTCGCGTCCTTCCTCGTGCGACACTCGTCTGGCTGGCGCTAGTTATTTAACCCAATTCCAAAAATTGAAATTTCCGTCGAGAAAACATAAACTCCGACCATTCATACAATCTTCATAACTGTATACGTGTGTAATATGGTAAGAATCCCGCGACGGGTCTATGTTCCCATTCCGTTGAAAGTATCGTGCGCAACCAAGCGCCGGTCGAGCGCCCGCCGACAATATCCCACCCGCGACGGGTCTATGTTCCCATTCCGTTGAAAGTATCGTGCGCAACCAAGCGCCGGTCGAGCGCCCGCCGACAATATCCCACCCCCGAATTCGGCCCACTCCGCGAAAACACAAAAGGCATCTATGCATCCCTCTTGTGCAGATGACCAAATTCGTGTGCTCGACATTCTCATTTTCATCTCACGGAAGCTACTATGGCAAGAAGTATTAGATTGCCGGCTTCGGGATTATCGTCAAAGTCAAACTCCAACCAACGATCTGGTGTTAAATGTTAATAGCTACTCCATTGCAAAATAGCCCACCACATGGTGATCTTGCTTGTCTTCAGGTGTGTTGGTGGTGTTTCCCTCCTGAAGTACGTCACTGAGACGAGAAAAAATAGATTATCAACCGTTCTTCAAATATGATGTCATCTTCTCGACGTGATATAACTTGTCAATTCTTGGGTAAAACACGTCTCATTAATATGGCATTTCTCTACGACAGGTAGATTCAAGAAGAACCTTCAAATGGGCGGGATACTAGTAGTAGAATTTAACTTGTACGATACTCTATGCTCCTTTAACTCTAGCAGTAGAGTATGCCAGCATTCTCGACCCTCTAGAACGTCATTGCTTGGCCGTTTCCTCTACAAACGGGTGGTGACTTCTTCGTTCAACAATTAGTCTGCTGGAGACACCACCACCAAGAACGACCTTTAAGCAACGACATCTACCCTCGCTCTAACACGGATTGATGTATGATATTGTGATTCTTGTTTCATGAAGTACGATGTATGCCTCTTCCACTGCATCTAGAACCAGAAGATAGACTCCCCGAGACAACAAAACATCGGCTACGAAGATCTGCTATTACCGCTCGCTGATCATTTCGGATGACCAACTCGACCAACATTTTTCGTTCTCTATTTTGTGTTCGCGTCGGCATTTTGCCAACCGACCTGCCGATCGTTACAAGACCCGCAAGGCGGAAAAAATGAATTGAATGACACGATGATTTGACTCCGCACCTTCGCCTCATTCAGGATACCGGTAGTAGTTTTGCCGTTTCCAAAAAACTCTTAAGTGTTGTAGTACCTTGTGACACTGAGCCGAACAACTTTCTCGGAGTTGAATAGCTGTCACATTATTTCCGGAACGAAGACACCACGTTCTACTGCCGGAAACGCGTCGATTTCCTGGTGACGGATGTAGCATCTGGTCCATTTGGATACGGGTTGCACCCACTTCTTCGAGTATGATAGTAGACACCGTCTACATCCTTCGATGCGCCCGCCTGGTCTAAGGTAGCTATGCTACTTGCGGTACTCGGTGTTCTACTCATTCTAGTAGAATGCGCTCTATCGACCGCCGCTCTAGTGCCAAAACACCTCGCGCTGCCTAGACAATTCGGTCCGTGGTCGTGTCATCTCTGGCATCGAGCTAGGATACATGCTGCTTCGCAGCAGGATTGGTTTGCCGTACTTGTCGGCCTTGTGCTGGTATAAATCACTAGAAATGACCTGCAGTGTTCTATTATGATACCTAACTTCATTGTACTCTAGCTGCAATCAAGGCGCCACACCGCGAGTATCGATGAATGGCTCCGTGGTGCGTGTAAAGGTTGTGCGGTAAACAGGTAGATTCTTTTCGAGTACGCTCACTTCGCGCTCGGTTGGAACACCAAAGATGTTTTCTTCAAGGTAATCTTGATCATTTTCAACGTCGTCTCGAAATAGACCGGGTTCCTGTCGGAACTGTAATCTCATATCGTCTAAGACTGATTGAATGTCAGATTGCAGAAAGACTGTCGCACCTGGTGGCATAAACTTTGCCAGTGTCAAAACAAGCTCAGGCGTTACCACTCTCCGTTTGGCATGTCTCGCCTTGAAGTGGGGATCAGGAAACTGAATCGCAGCTACCTGCAACTTGTTCTGCACGTCGGCTATCGTCAGCAGGCGTTCCAAATCTACGTTTGCGTTGCAACCTACAAAGTTGACGAAACCCTCGAGACCGTGCTTCTTTACTCGAGATTGTGCCTGGTGCACCACGATTGGTCGAATCTCCAGTCCCAAATAATTGTAGTCGTCAGGGCGTTGGGAAGCAATGTCGACTAAGAAACCCCCTCTTGAGCATCCAATGTCAAGAAAGAGCGGTCGACTTAAATCGGTAAATACGTCTCTCGGCCAGTCTGGCGATAACACAGTTGGCTGCTGAAACTTGCCAGCAAGAGGATTGACGTGTTGTCGAGCACGAAAGGCGTGTCTCCCTTCCGCTCGTTCGGCCAGCCGAGGATCGTTCCATGGTGAATATTCTCGGTCACCATCACTATCTTCCACGGGGACATTGACCTCCCTCGTTCCAGGTGATCTCGGTGATGAAAAGGCGGCAACGGCCCTGAACGTCGGCCGAGAAAATCTTTTGGAACCCCTGGCTATTGTCGAGGAACAAATCAAGGACAGCATGAGGATCTTGCTTGTCGATCTCATTTCTTTCGCTTGTAGAGCACTGGAAAAGGTGGTGGATCCTCTGTAATAGACTATCAATGAAGCTGAGAAGACACGCCCACGAAGACCAGAAATCCCATGGTCTATGGTATTCTCGTCGGCTCTCTTGTTGGCGTCGAACCGCTGATGGGTCGGTTGGTTGTTGTTGGAGGGAGGCACCGAAACGATCGACTGGCAGACGGACAGACGACTCAACCGATCGAGTCCACGACCTTTCAAAGGCGGACATGCGTAAGAACTACACATCCGGGTTCCCCGCGCGCTCCGTTTTCCACCATTCGCCCCCCATGCCCGCGATCGCACCGTAATAAAACGATAAAAATGGTGGAACGCAGCCGTCGGACGAAATCAATAGACCATGGATCAAAGATCCCTCTTGCAGGCACTCCAAGGACGTTATTGTTGACAATATTGTCACTTGAAACAATTAGAAACAAGCTTTATTTTGGTCCAGATTTTCGACATTTTCGGGTTTTGTTGGGTAGCTGGTGGAGCGAGAGTCGAGCGTCCAGCTGTTTGGTTGTTTTCGAGAAAAGTAGAGAGGCGAGGAGTTTGGTATTAACAATCGGCGGCGCCCCCCCCCCCCCCGTTATTCAATACAGCAATCAACCACCCATGGTCGTTGCCGTGTTCAAAGCTTTAACCTGGCACAAGCGAAGTTGAAATCTTGTGACGTGATTCTAGCGGTGTGGACGGAAACATAATCCCTATCAGTTTCAAGTTGGATGACTTTGGCTGCTCACAATCCATGCTGCTGCCATGTCTGCCTTCGAGTTGACTGTTCTCCGCCCTAAGGCTCCACTTCAACAAACAACCAGTACTAGCTATTGTCGCGGCGCCAAACGCAACAGCTTCAGGCGCATGCATGCCTACACTACCGGGCAATACCACCAGGCCAGAGTCATACCATGAGTGGCACTAGTAGCCCTACCGCTAGGCAGATGAATATTTGGCCGCCCATGAGCAGGAGGAGAGTTCCAATGTAGTTGTTTGTATGAGTTGTTATATATTAATTTAAAAGTACAACGACTCGTGCTTTGCCTTGTTTCCTAGTGAGTCATCTTCATTAATTGCGGTAGCCCAGTCTTCTGGAGCTTTTGACAACTTTATGAAATTGTAGACTTCCGCATATTCGTCAGGGATAAGTCCGTCATCTTCGATTGTGACATAACCTTCAGGCGGGGCATCATCGTCGATTTGCTCCTCCTCCACAATATGAACTTCTTCCTCGCCACGCCCACCCGTGCCCGGCTTTTTCTCATACGGACCACGGGGTCCCCCGACTCGTTTTGCTTTCTGAATCTTGGCAATTACATCTACGATCCCTGGCATAAGAATAATTTGATGTCGTTGTGTCATCTTCTGGATCCGAACGGAAGTACTGGCGATCGGACGGAGCATGTCAGTCACCGCCTTCGTTGTGTGGTGCGTATTTTCAAAGCCTTCCGCCGAGGCAAGCCCGGCCAAGCCATGCTCCTCAATGAAGGCACTCATGGCACATTCCAACATGTGCAACTTCCAGTATATTTTCTCAAGAGGGCAAAACTTTCGCCACAACACCCCATACTCTGCAGTGCATTTGCAATACGTTTTCAACTTTTCCGGGCCAATCTTTTCTTGCGACTTCAAAATTTTGGCAATCTCGTCGAGTCGGGAAGCAAGTTGGTTCCATGCCATATCCATAATTTCTTTGACCTTGGCATTCTTCACGGCGTCGTCACGAAATGCTGTGCATACTTTTTCAACGATCTCCTCGCGCCGTGAAAGGGCACGCATTCTGCGAGCATTAGTCAGCTCCATACCCCCGTGCTGTTTATTGAACCCCCCAGCAACGCGTCTCAAAGTCTGCAGAAATAGAAACTGCGCTTCGTTCATTGACTTAGATTCATCCGTTTCCGATAATGCTTTCCGTAGAAGCTTCGCCCCCCGGATTCTTCGATTGTAGATCCCGAAGCCAAATTTGTCATCGACTTTCTCCAATTCCGCCTGGGCAGCCACAAATTTGGCTTCAAGTTTCATTATGTTGTCTTGACGTTCGATGGCCTCATGCATGAGGACTTCTGATTCTGCACTATCATCATCGCTACTGCTGCCATCGTCTTCAACTTCTGCCGCCTCCTTTTCGGCCAACAGCGCTTCATTTTCCGCCTCCAAAAGTGCTTTTTCAGCTGCCTTAACAATCTTCTTGTGTTTCCGCCACTGTTGGGCTGCCTTGCGATAGTCACTCGACTTCTGGAGATTTTCGATCTCTTTTACCTCCTTTTCAAGTTGGGAAATCTTCGTGCTAGCAAGAAACCCTTTTTCAATCTCGCCCAACTTTTCCGATGTCTTGTTAATCAAATGGGTCACAGTACCCTGCACTAGGTGCATGGGCTCGCCAGAGAGACCAGACAAGAGGGCATTTTCCTTGATATTCAAAAGTGGCTTCTTCGACACGCTCAAAGACTTTTCTTTTGTTGCCTGGCTTCCTTTTGCGCCAATTGCGTGGGTATTCGAGCCTTTGACACCAACATCGTCTTCAAACAGCTCAAGGCACTTGGTATATGAATGCTCGCCAGTACGCATGCCAAAGTCTTTGAAGGTATGGTTTGGCGGAAGGTCCTTGAATTCGTCTTGACTCTTGAATTCTTCAAAATACTTTGGGAGAACCCATTTCTGCAAGCCAATTGTGCACCGGGGGCATGGGTGAAGCACATTGCACGTAGATAGCCCGAGTACTGTGTTGCACAATTTCCCATCAACCACGAGGAACCCGATCACTTTCTGGCACTTGAGCTTTACCGGTACGTTGCCCTTGATATGAAATGGCAAATCAAACTCAAAAGCCAGGATACAGCGATCACCCGCAAAGACCCGGCAACCAATTCGTTCGTCACGTCCCACCAGCTGGAGACCAAGGGAGACCCGCTTCTCTTGCAAGTCACTCTCATCCAAGCTCAGTGAGGTGAGCCTAGAACGATCAACAGCACGAACAACACCATCGTCAAGTAATGGGTTGTCATCATTTGGCATTTGAATGATGGAAACATCAAGATTTTCGCGATCAAAAGAGCTCGACTCCGGTAGCTCAAATTTGACCAAAATTGCCTTGGCAACCGGCGCACCATCCAAATCAGTCCCTTGGATCTCAATCAAATGTAACTCACGATTCAAAATGTCTTCATTGATAAGGCGATCCTCATCCCTGTAGATTGTTTGTGCCAAGTTTTCGTAGTCCTCTGTAGCATTTTCTGCCACCCCAATAGGCATGGAGTGCTGCCCAGTATTCCCATCTTTTCGATTCATATACCGGGCCATGTTCAGACAGTCCCCCCCTCCACGATCGGCACCAAACGCCATAAGATGTGCATTCCTGTGATTGGAAATTTCAATTGAGTCTTGCTGCTTTCCTTCAACAAATGTGGAGACAACCATGCGTTCAAGCAGCAATGGAACATTCTTGATATAGTAGTACACGCAGGATGCAGACTTATCCTTTGATGTCATCAACCGTTTGCAAAAGAACTCTGCCGGGACAGCATGCTCATACTCGAAGTGTGATATTTTTGCGCGCAACCGAGTCTGTATCAGCCTTGGAATGCCCAGCAGACTTGCCGTGCCTTGCAACAAACGGACAACACTGCCAGTAGAGCATGCATGCCCGGTTATCTTCCGCAACGCAATGACATCAACCACACTCAAGACACTCTTTGCGCCCCAGAGTACAACTCCTTTCTTCTTTGTTCCAATTATATAATCTAGAACTTCCTTTTGGATCAATTCATTGTCCGTGCCACCTAGAGCCTTCAGAGCGCTGGAAACTGGAGCCGCCCAACGACGAATACGGCGCATTCTCGTTTCTCGCGTCTCGTTTTTGTTGCGCGAGCCCATTGCTGGAGCAATTTCGACATAAGTCTTCTTGCGAAGTTTGTTTCGAAGTTTTGGAGCTTGTGTTTCATCAGCAAGAGCCTTGTACGAGAATTGAATGCTCTTCTCACCAGAAACCTTCCTCTTGTCAAGAATCTTTACCGCAAGCCCAACAACTAGTGGGAAGTTCTTAACATCCGTTTCGGGAACTGCATCAACCAGGTTGATTGCCGTCGGCAAATCGACAGCTTCATTGGCTTGTTGATCATCACCAGTGAAAAGATTGCGAGCAGTAGTTGCAACAGGACTGAGAAACAATGCCGGGGCCGGCTCATTAGTAGGTGATGGAGTACTACGCTCCTCTGTTCGTTCACTAATTCGCTGGTTGACTTCAGGAGAGCGGAGGCGCCGGAGAAGGTTGAATGCTGGAGAAAGAAGCGATGGTCCTGCCCGAGTAGCACTTGATGGATTTCGTGCCGGGGTTTCCCCATTTGGCCTTCGCCTCTTAATCAGCATCTGTCGCAGCGAGCGTGCAATTGAGTGTATTGTTCCTGGTGCCTCGGTTCTAGTAGTAGTAGGATCACTCCTTGCTGGTGTTGAAGGGGGGATTTCCTCGTCATTTTCCTTGGCAAATGCTCCCTGGACAATCGTTCGGACTGTTCGGTCACTCAGGTCGAAAGCAGAACAGAGAATCTTGACATAGTCATGGCCCGCAACAATCAACATCCATCCCAGAGTTGCAATTCTGTGACGGTCTCCCTCTGAGACTTTATTTGACTTCTTCACAAGAAGCCACCCACGATCCTCAAAATCTTGAAGAAGAAACGTAATGATAGGGGGGGTTTCCTTCAGGTTGTCTCGGTGCTTGCGTCCAACAAGCGTTCTAGCAGCAGCCTCAGACAATAACTGCTTGATGGGTGCAGTACCTGCCTCCATCAGGGCCGATGAATAATCTTGTTTTCGGGCCTGTCTTGGTTGCCTTTTCCAGATCATGATTGAAAAATAATCATTGTAGTCCACTTCAAAAAAGAATGAAACATCTTCTCGAAACTTTCCCAAACCCCACGCTGAAACAATGATAAAACGTTGTGATGACAAGAACCCACGATGCTGGGATAAACCCACGCAATAAAACGACAATCAGTTCAGTAGTAGCTTGCACATGTAGTGCATGGTGATAACTTTGGTGCTACATAATGACGACGATGACAATGATGACAGCAGCAGCATAATTCTATTTTGATTCATGCCAATACAATGACTGTCGACAACAATAAAAGCAATGCGACGATTGGGAGAGTGCAGTACTGTAGTGTGCCGCGAGAGATACTGTACGATACCGTGCAGAGCGCGAGCGACGACACGTACGAACGAGAAACTTTGATTTTGATTGACACATCGGATTCAAAATGTGAACAGGCGCGGAAGGAAAAATTGAAAAGGTCGAAGGGGTCAAAAACGGGATGAAAGGTAGGTTGGTAGGTATGATCAGTACATATAATATCCATAACACTCCGTTACGTATGTCCGGAAATCGGGGTTTTGAAAGGCCGTGTCACCGGAAAACGCCCAACTTGGAGAACGAACGATGCATCGATCAGCGGAGGCCCTTCTGTCGTAGTAGTACAGGTAACCTTCAACATAAACGAAGAACATTGTCCATACGATGAGTGTAGTACTAATCGCAATGAAATGGCTTACCTTATTGTGGCACAGCTGAGGAAATCTCCTCTTCTTATGGCTACTATGTGGCGGTAGATATGATCGTGGCAAAGGGACCATCGATGCGAGTAGTAGAAGCAATTTGGAGTCGGTAATAGCTCTCTAGGCGACCCCCCTTTGCTAGAGTCAGGCTGAAAATATTGGGATGAGAGCACTTCGATGGGTTCATTGATGATGAAGTCCCGGGTTGCCCATTGCTGTTTCGTTCGTATCAGGATTTGGAGTCGTGACCACGGGGCACGAATGAAATGATGCCAATACGCACGCGAAGCGAGAAACGCCCACATATGAAGATTTGTTGGTATGTCGTAGAGAAATGAGATGACGTATTGTAAAGAATAAGAAAAGAAGCTAGAAACTCTCAGTGGTAACGTAGCGCATTCTCCATTGCGTGGAAAAGACAGGCTAAACTCTCTCCTTTTGTATGATTCCTCTTGTGTTGCATTTGCTCAAGATCCGCACCACGAAACGGAGTTTCATGGCATGCGCCTTCACAATAAGTTCAGAGGTTTTGCATGCCGCCCATTGACATCGGATGGGAAATAACGGCCGAATAATATGGCGCCGGCATTGTTGTATCGAAGTCTCGCCCGGCGACGCGGGAAATCCACCACGAGTCTTGTTGGGAACTGGGGGAAGGCCGACAAAGAGACGGGGAATCACTCTCTGCTTGACCCCTCAATAATAATAGTAGCCATTCGAACGTTTTAAATGGCAAGCAACGCCTTCGTCCGGACATCAACAACTTGTCCGAAAAAGGAGATAATACACGTATCAATCATCTTCTATTCAGCACAGTTGCACTACTACGCTAGACCAGAAAAGAGGTTCGTCGCATCGCTGCTTTGGATTCGCACTAATCGAGTACGTCGTGCGGTGATGATTGATGAAACGAGTCGGATGGGTCTAAGCAGACCGTCTGTCGTCCGTTCTCATTTTCGCCATCACAGTACTTTACGTGAAAAACTTCACAACAAGGAGGAAGCCACAAAACGCCATTTCTTCCATAGTTTTGTGGGTACCTTTCAAGCTATGCCAACACAATGGCACGCTCAGCATCTAAACAGCGCCGCAAGGTGCTTTCGGAAGAAGAATATACGGCAACTCTGACTTCGATTGTCCAGCGCGACTACTTTCCCGATCTTCCCGACTTGGAGCGCCAAGCTGCCGTTCTAGAACGACGAGCCCAAGGCGATGTGGTGGGTGCAGTGGCCGTTCGAAGAGCTGCTAGACGTCTCCAACAACATGAAGAAGCTCTGTCCGCGATGGAAAAAGAAGACGAACATGATTTAGATGATAATCATGTCGGGCCTGTTCGAAAGAAAGCAAGACCGTTGCATGAAGAAGATATTACGGGATTTCACACTCGCGCCACGAATGAGGACGATGAAGACTTTGATTCCAATCAAAAGAAGGAAATAAAGGAAAATCGAGAGCGCTTGGAGAATTTGTTTCGAGTCCCCAACAGTGATGCAGCACTTCCGCTCCTGACGAGTATGGCCTCTGATCAATTTCAAGCCGAACCAAATCGAATAGCGGCGATTGAATGGAACAAACCTAGTGTCAGAAATGGACTCTTTTTCGTCCCGACACCACTGCGAAATGAAGATCAAAGTTCGGCAGAGTCTGTCAAGCGTATAACGAATGGTCCTGCTGTTGCCGCCTCCTCGGAGCAGTCGCAGCTAGCCCTAATGCCGCCGCCTGCAAGAGGTGCTGTCAAGCAATCTGCGGCACCTCTGAAACATGAGCTAGTTGAGTACGTGCCCAAGCATGCTCTGGAAAAGCGGATAGAACCGTCCCGGACTCGATTTTCAAACAAAGTAATTCCGTTCCCGACCAATGTTGGGCGTGGCTTGGTGGCGGCGTCCGATTTGGAGAGCGAAACGGACGGGTCGGTCACCGACGCGTCGACGGATTTGGATGCGCCTTTACGACCGGTGGACGAGGAACGACGGCGGGAACGACGACGAAATGAACGCAATCATCAATCCTATGTGGCCATGACGCCTCTCATTGTACCGGGTACGACGGGAAACGAGTCGCCAATCATGACTTGGGGGGCCGTCGATAGCACACCTTTGATTTTGTCGGGTCAGGAAGCAGACCAGGGCGGCAAAGGATCTTCGTACAGTATGGCTAGTGAAAACGGACGGGATAGAGCGGCTCGAAAGGCAGAAGAAGCTTTAGCTCGTCGGGCGAAACGAGCAAAGACGACGCGACCAGCATCGTTCTACCGAGGGAATAGTGACAGCCTGGCAGGCCCTGGAACCGCAGGCTTGAGCGCAGCAGCCCTGTCACTCTGGCAAAGGAAAAACCAAAAGTCACCGCCTCGACCGACCGACGCGTTTGCTTCTTCACTGCGCTCATCTTATACGCCAAAAGTGCAATCCAAGTCCGGTTCTACTAGTAGTGCCCGCCGCACGGTCGACAACGCCTTTAATGCAACACCGTTGGCAAGTCGCTCCCATAAGTCGAAATGAGCGAGTCGATAAACACTAACAGAGGTAAGAATAGAAGCCCATAATAATGCTATACTTGTTACACTAGCTGTGATTGTTGTCCGGTAGTTGCCTACGCCATTCTTCTGGTTCTTCCTTGTCAGGAGAAACGTGTTCGGAATAAATTTTTTGCCAAATGTTTTTCGAGATCATGGATTCGTAGGCTTCTCGTACCTCTGGAGCCAACAAGCCATCTTCATAGCACAGCATGAGAGTGGAGGTTGCTACCTTGTCGGCTACTAGGGCGGGACCTCCGCGCAACAGTCGACGGAGGGACTTGGTCAACGAGGCGTACGTAAAAACAGTGGTCGCACCCCGTTGTCGAATCTCCCCAAAGGCTTTGAGACACAGCTTCAAGGCATCGTCACGTTCCTCCGGGAGGGCGTCGCCGCATGCTGTAATCAGCAGGTGGTAGGTGTGCGAATCAGGTTCCAAACCGAATCCCTCAAACTTTCTAAACAATTGAACCACGTGGGAGTACGTTGTTTTGGCATTGCCTCCTTTGATAGTGCTATGAATGACAAAATTGATCGTCTTGGTATTTGGGGCAACGTTCCAGTTTTCAAGGCGTTTCCAAACGCTGAGGGAGGCCTTCAGGGCTGCTGTTGGGTTCTTGATGTCGTTATTGATAGCTAGCAAGATAACATTAAATGCTTCCGCATGCGGCTTGCAAATCTCGTTCTCGCAATCTTGGTAGGATGTCGCCATTTCGTCCAGGATCTTCAACAATTTGCCAGTCCTGGCAGAAGTGACTGCGGTAGCTTTCAAGTACGCCAAGTACACATCCTGATCTGGCCGAAGAGTGGTATAACCATCTTTATAAAGGCTCTGCAATCGCTTGCAGTAATCAATAACTTTGACAGCAGTGTCGGGTCGGTACCAGTTCCGAACGACTAGACATTTGTAGGCACCCAACGGAATCGGCCAGGTGACGCTGCCCTTGTTGCTCGTTCGGTCGGCCACGAACAGACGCTCCGCCTCGTTGAGAAATGATTCTCCGGCACCGTAATGTTTCCAGTTGGCAAATTTAGCCACGACTCCCGTCAAAAACTTCTCAAAGTCATCAGGGTCCAAAGAACTGCCACTGTTTGCCATACGTTCAAGTGCTCGCCGCCATAGAATTTCGACTGAGTGTAGGTGCTTCCCGTCGCGCTTGAGAAGACTGTGAATGGCCGCCTCATAAAGAACCGAGTCAACTTTATTGCTTTCACCATTTAACTTTTCCACTGTCTGCACCACCAAGTCATCGGCCGTTACCACAAGCGCTTTTTGCAGCAGCAGAAAGTATTTTTCTCGCGAAAGTTCCAAGCCGTCTTCTTTGATACGCGTCAAGAGGGTAAGTGCGGAGGACGTCAATTCCTTGTCGTGCGAAAGCACCTGTATCAATGTATTTGTGATTGCCTGCTTTTCGTCTCTGTCCCAGCTGCCCCACTCATTGAGGATCCTTTCAAAGAGTGTTTCGCTAGCACTGGAGTTACTGTCCAGCGCTTTGACTACCAGATAAAGTGATGTCCCATCAGGCTTGATATGCATCGACTCAGTCATTCGAGAGAACCACTCCCGAACCTTTCGATTGGCAGCAGGATCGGAACATGAGCTCCAAATTCGAAGAAGCCGATTCATTGTCGCAACCGGGACAGCTGGACCGCTGCTGTCCACTCGGTCCAGAATTTGACGAAAGATTTCTTCAGCTCGCCAAGGCGCCCGTGGATGTTTTTGTAGCGACCACGAGTCCAGCAAACGATCTGTCAGACTCGGACGCGCGCCCTCTGACTCGGTGGACAAGAGTGTGGAGGCGGGGATTTTTGGGATCCAAGACGATGCACTCGGTGCGTCACCAACACGCATGTAATAATCCACTAGACTAACAAGAAGTTCTTCACTGAATTCTTGAATAGCTTCGATGCGTGGCATGATCTTTGCAACCTCTTGTTGGTCTTCGGGACCCGCTTTTCGGAGCATCTCAGTTATCCGATTGGTCATTGCTGTCGCTTCGAACGACGACAAGGTCGCTCGCGATATTTCCGTCGATGTGCCCCCTGACGATTCCCTGTCCTCTGAATCTTCATAACTTTGAAACGACATCTCTTCCAGTGCTTGTAAAGTAGCTTCGGACAACTCCATGCCATCCCACTTGGCGTCGTGTTTGAGATGGTCCATACGCTCCAGCAACCGATAAGAAAGTTCTTGAGCCACAGTGTGCTCGATACGATCTAGCACATCTGCAATGACACGATCGAATCGAACAGTCAACTCGGTACTGAATTCTTTCAAGTACGGTTGGTAGGGGTCCGTAGTGCAAGACATTAAAAACTCCACTGCCCGTCTAGTGCCTTCGGCAGTTGGAAGATCACGCCATCCATCCAGCACTCGAAGAATTTCTGCCACAGGGAACGAATCATGTTCCATCTCCAATACTTTGAAAAGCGCAGTTTCAGATCGACTGAGCGCCAATGTCGATGTAGGATGCTGCGTTAGAAGGTTCAACCAGGAGTTTAGCAAAGCCAATCGCATTTCTCGGAGCGTTGCTCTTCGGCTGGAATAGTTTGGAACGACGCTTGAAGTAGCGTCCACTTCGTATTGTAACCTTTGTAGCAGACGTTCCGCATTATCAATGGCAAAACCCGACGTTCCCATTTGCGTGGTCCACATACTGGTAGCTGCCACAACGTCGTCCCACTCGTCAGGACTGAGCGTGCCCAGAGGGACTCTCTGGGATTTCAATACATAGGACGTGTACGACTCCAACTTGCGTTCATCAGTATCAATGTTAGATGAAGAGCCTGAATTTGTTGGTGCTAGGACCGCTCCATGGTCGCTCGAGAAATATCGTCGTTTTCTGGTCCGTCCGGGACGAAGAAGAACGTGAACGGGAAAATCTGCATCGTCAGCAGAAATGCTCAAGTGGTCTCTCAAGAACAGCCGTCGCTGTAGTAGAAACCTGGTCGAGCGCAATCGATACATCTTGGCCTTGGCAGTGTCGTAGGATGCTCCTCTCGAACCAACGTCTACCACAAGAATTATGACGACGACGATGTCGTCATGCTTCTATTGCGAATGATGATTTTGAGAATGACGACGAAAGGGGACTGTGGAGAGCGATGACGAAGACACAAAAAAGCGAAATATGTCTTTCAGTCGAAGGAATCAATCAACGTCAGCACCTACCTTTCTTAGCTCACGTCGACCAATCATATTACGGAAATCTAAAAATTGACCAATCATTTCACGCGAAGGAACTGCGCGGATGCAAGCTCATAACCTGAACTGTCGCTGCCTCCAACGAACTCAAGACCGAGAAGATTTCGTCTTCGCTACTATGTACTGGAGCTACAAGTAGATTGGCGGGTTTCTTGTCACGCATTGCTCTCCACATTCCTTGCTGTTTCGTTCCCGCGTTAGGAGTACTGGGCAGCTTCATGCTCCAGTTAACTTTGTTGGCCAAGACCGGCTCTCGTCAAATCACCAAACTGAGGAATAGTTCTGACTCCTTGCAATGAGTTACAAACTTTGTTCGCCCTGTCCGCAACGGCGCCTGCGAAGGGAGTTTGTTTTGCCGATTCTTTTGATATCTCTAGTATGTCTATCTCTTTGGGGAGAGATGCAAAGTGCTACCCCTATGGATCAATTCATGTTGCGGGCTTTCACTATGAAGGATTCAGCCCAAATTGGGCTGACTTCTTCTCGCTATCCGATTTCGAACGTAGTCCTCATGGGTCAGTTCAACTATGACGTGGGCCCTATTGTCGTTAAAACGTGGGCCGAGATATGGTCAAAGTACTTCAAAAATATTGTTGTTGTGGGGCCATTTTCAGTTGCAACAAACCGCGCACTGCAATCAGCCGGAATCCAAGTCCGAAGCGGCCGCTCGGACAAGGGATTCGTTTCACCCTACCAGAATCTATTGAAAACAATGCTGGAGTTCCACCATCGGACAAACGACAAAAATGATTCATCTCCCATGGACGAAATTGATGGCGTCCTCTATGCACACGACGATGCTCTGCTGAATATCACAAGGTTGTTCGACGGAGACACTGATCCTGTCAGAACAATAATCAGAACAGCTAACTTGAATGCCTCGTACAAGAAAATTCGCCGGCTATACTCAATCTACGTCGAACGTCAGCGGCTGAGATGGTCCGACGGCAAGGAGGAAGACCAGGTTTCACCTGTTGTCTATTTTGAATTTACACCTAGGGACGACGACACGATCAACCGGACGAAGGAAACTTCAATCGATGCGCTAGTAAAGCTCCTACCAAAGTGGTATCACTGGACTGAGTGCCTACAGCAGCAAGTTCAGATGCTCTCAACATATGACGAGACCTGGTGGGAAGCATTTTCAGATTTCTCCAGCGGTCCAGCCTTGTCTGAGAAGGTGATAAACCTCCCCAATAATCGTCGTACAAAATTGACCTCGCAAGTAATTTCTCGGAATTCGTATCAATTTTCCTTTCCTCCATACCGACCGTCTGATTTCCTCTACATGCCGTTGAAGTACACCACACTCTTCGCGCAAGCAGCGAGACCACACATCAAAAGCGGGGTCTTTCTGGAATGCGCGTTTCCTACCATCCTTCAGTGGGTTACTCAGGCCGCGAAGAAGGAGTCCTCCAAGGCACCGAAGAACGAAACGCTGCAAAACGATCCCGATCTCGACGATACTGTGGCGGGTCCTCCAATACTCATCAAAGAAGTTCGACTTTGTACCGACTGGTCACAAGACAGGGGAACGGACACTATGATCAGCAACTGCTTGCGATCGTCCTCGGACTGGGGAATGTTCCATCCAAAGAAATTGGGCAAGATGGGTCGTGATGGTGCGACGATGTATGAGATGTGGCTTGATCAAATCCAACGCCCACCAACAGATACAACTTTTCCCGTGCTGGATGCGGCACTTGAATCTCAAAATAGCACGAAGGCGAACGCAACGGACTCGATTCCGAGCTAGGCGTCAAAGTAATAGGATAGGTTAAACTTTGCCCGATACCTTAGTAAAAGTCTTCACTCGCTAAGAAATGTTGACACACTATATGCAGGAATGCTGCGAGGCATTCCGCGCCACCAAACGTTTCCTACATGACAAGGACGCTACCATTTCCCAAAGGATTCCGCTTCGAACCAGCTTACATAATGGTCTGCTTTTCAAACAAGCTCAATTGCGTACTAGCCAAAAAGGCAGGAATAGACCCGAATCGCTTCACATATTCGTACGAAGGCGTAGTCATTAGCAACTTGGCCAGCTCGGTATCCAACAAATCCAAACTCTCCACTGGCGTGACCGTGGGCCACTGAAACATCAAATGATCTTGTTCGCGTTCGGCAAACAGGCTGCGGACTTTGAATTTAGGATTTTCTCCGTCAGGAATCATGTCAATTTTGTAGCCAGTCAACAAGTAGACACCTTCGCGGAAACGACCAATCTGTTCCTTGAAGGATTCTTTCAAGCGTTGGTGAAGCTTGTTGGGGTCGACGTCAGAACCCGGAGTCGTACTGACCGCCGCTTTCTTATTCGAACCTGCTGTCAGAGTTTCTACTTGGCGCCGCAGAACATTGACTTCTTGTTTCAATGCTTCTGTCAGTGGATTGTGTTGCATGTGCATTACGCGTGTCGTATTTGGATTGAAGGACCCCTTACCCGCCAAGGTCTCGGCTTGTACGGCTCGAGCTTCTGCCTTTTCCGCCTTGGCGCGTTCGGCATAAACGGCCTCTTTGAGTTTGTTAAACTTTTCCAAGACAGTATTATGTTTGGATTGAAGTTGCGCCTTGGCGGTCATTGCCGTATCGAGTTCGGTTCGCAGTGTGGCTTGACTTTCCTTTATTACCTTCAATTCTTCGGTAGCCGCATCCAAACTCGCTTGTACCATCTTGACCCGAGCGTCTTGTGCTTGACTACTGGCGGCCTTGGTAGGTATTGCGAGTTCGTCAAAGGTCTCGACAATGGATCTCAAACTGGCCACTTCTCGTTTCCAGACAGCTTCTTGGCCTTTGTTGACATCCAGCTGATGCTGGACAACTTGAAGCTTCTTCTCGGCATCAATAAGCTGCTTCTCAAGTGACATTTTGGACTGCTCTAGTTCCCGAATGGTACGTTCGAGCTGTTGCATCTTGTCATCGGCTTGTTCCAGTTGCGTTTGCAACTGTTGATTCTGAGACTGTGCTTCTTGTGCCTCCTTGGTAGCTTCATTCAAGTAGCGCCTGACCACGGAGATTTCCGGTGGCAGATTGGGCTTGCCTAAAGTGAGTGCACCGGGATGTCTGGTGGCAGCCGTCAGCACCTGCACCATGTTGGTCCCAAAATCTTTCCAACTCGCCAATTCGGCTTGAACGGTAGACAAAGACGCATGATTGTCCTGAAGTTGTTGTTCCAGCCCTTGGACCCGCGCTTGAGCCGATTTGGCCCGTTCTTGATGCTGCAATCCTTCCTTGGCCTTTTGCTGCCACTCTTCAGCGTGGCGTTTCCACTGCCTATTCTTGCGTTCTTGCTCGGCTAGTTGAATCCTCAACTGATTCAATTCCTTCATGACTTGAGGAGGGGCGGGCGAGGCCTTTAGCACGGGATTTTCCTGCGGAGTCGTCGACTTTGACGCCAGTTCTGCCGCTAGTTTCTCTACGTGTTCCTGCAGCTCTACAATAGTCTCTTGTAATCCTCTCTTCTCTTCCAAATGAGCTTCTAGTTGTGCCTCCAGTTGTTCCACACGCGGATCTTCCATCGCTGCCTCATGTGCGCTATTCGCCTGGGCAGCATCTAGAGCGTATTGCAACTTTCGAAACTCGTCTTGGAGAGCCTTGTGTTTGGAACGAAGCGTTTCGGCATATTCTTCCGATTGCTCACGGACTTCTTCCATCAAGGCCTTTGCTTCCTGCGCCTCTTCCGCCGCAAATTCCACTTGACGTTCCAAGCGCTGTTGCGTTTGTTGAAAGCGTTTTTGATCCAGTTGCCGCAAATTGCGTTCATGGTCCAATTCCGCTTGTAGTGTTTCAAGCTGAGTGGACAAGACATCGCGGCGGGCACGTTGAGTGGGGGGCTCCTCGAGTAATAACAGCGACAAGGCCCCTGGTGATGTTGCGGGTGTGGTATGGGTCAACGAGCCGTCGGTCAGGGATGGCTCAGGATACGATCGCTTGCGACTGGAACGAGGAAAGGAAGTCGACGATGGCATCGTGTACTACTGCTGCGTGGTGATGACAATAGAGTACAACTTTCACAATGGGGTGTTGTAACTTGACCCGTCGGATGAATAGCAGTAATAAACTTTCAAGGGATGACAGAGATCGCCATCATCGCTTATCGTCGTTGTGGCTGCGATATGATTGAGGGGAGGTAAATCGGGGAATGACCATCTTACGCGGTTTCCCCCGGCTCTCTCCAAAATTCCGAGGTCCGAGGCTTTGCTGTCCTTTCGCATTTCACTCTTGATGGTGACCGAACATAAAATCCGCTGTCGTCGGAGATAAAGTAACTACCGGTACATGAATACTGCAACTCTAGCTACTAAGTAGACGAGTTGTTAGTTATTACGATATGAAAAGGAATGAGCTTTTTTATCCACGCTACTATTTGAGAGGGAGGTCTTGAAACATTTTCGCCGCGGGGGATCTCGGGAGAAAACAATAGAATGTTCTCTTTTGAAATGTCCACCTCGTAAGTGGGTTCTCCTCCGATTCAACGCTGTGTTTATCGAGGCTACCACATTATGATAGAGGGAACCACCGGTAAATTGCAATGCTCTTATAAGTAGATGGACCCCTTCGATCATCGGAACTATTGCACTTGTGGCACCAATCGTCCATCCGCAGAAGCCACAAGATCCGGGGTTCGTCCGATGTTTTTTGAAATGACTATCCAAGATCATTACTATCATTACTACTATCATTGCCACACAATAAAGTAAGCAACACAATTTTTTGGAACTACCACTCTTCTACAATGGAGAAAGCTCCCAAAGACAATTCAGGTGTTTTCTGTGCCTTCGATCCTGAAGCAGACGATACTGGATCGGACGTGAACTCTTCACTTGGAGGTGGCGCCCTGGAAGAAGCCGCCGTCCAAGATGATGATGAGTTTGTACTGGCCGAAAGAGAAAATCGCGCCATACGAGTTATTCGTATCTGTTTGCTATTTCTACTCGTCGGTGTGGCAGTATCTGTCTCATACTCGGTTCATAACGTCACACGACAACAAGAGTTCGAGACGTTTGAGATGACCTTCCACGACCAAGCAAGCAAAATAAAAGAATCATTCGAAGCAAACGCCGACAGCCGCATGGCTGCACTAGCTGGCTTCTCCCAAGCCATCACTTCGTATGCCGTAAGTAGCGGTTCAGTTTTCCCAAATGTTACCATGCCAGATTTCGAGAGGCAAGCGGCGTACGCTTTGAAACTCTCGAATGCGCCTGCCCTCTTGAGATTTCCCATTGTGCAACAGGAACAGCATGTGGGGTGGGAGGCATACTCAAACGCGAATCAAGCTTGGCTAGAGGAGAGTTGGGATGCTCAAGATGAAGCGATTGGAATGGTAACTGGTGAAGAAAGCGAATTCGATAAGTTGCGGGTGGAATACAACAAGGGAGGACTCGTCAACCAGGAGACCTCAGCGCAGCTCGAAGAAGAGCACCTCATCACACCCGTCATTTTCAAGATCAGCCCGGTTGACAGTTCCCTCGGACCAGAGGATGGACCCGGTCCGTATGCCCCCATTTGGCAACTGGCTCCAGTTCTTCCTATTCCCATGTTGATCAACTTCAACAGCTGGAGTCACCCCACTCGTGCCAGAGAGATAAGCAATCTAGTTTGCACTGAGAGGCCCTTGCTGAGTTCCGCAGCAGACTTTCGCGATGATGATCCCTCGACCGCAAATCGCAAGTCAATCATGAATCTCTTTTTGAATCGTTGGAAAAATGGAACCTTCGACTATGAAGCTGGACCTGTCTCTGACATTTACCTCCCAATCTTTGACCACAATGGCCCCGACAAGCAAATCAAGAGTGTCCTGACAGCCTACATTTATTGGCAGTCCTTCTTTGTTGACATTTTGCACGAAGGCGCCAAAGGAATTGTTGTCATCTTGAAGAACACTTGCAACCAAACGTTCTCGTACAAGATCAATGGAAGGGCTGCATCCTACTTGGGCAAGGGTGATTGGCATGACCCCAAGTACAACCACATGATGATAGAGACTGGACTTGGTGCCGTTCTTGGCTCCAACAAGGTTCCCCAGAACATTTCCGCCGAATCTGCCCAGTGTTTCTACAAGGTTCAACTCTATCCGAGCCAAGTGACGGAAGAAACCTACATGACTTTGCTTCCCAACATGTTTGCCATTGCCCTGGTAATTGTCTTTTGCTTCACGTCTGCCGTCTTTTTGTTGTATGACTGGTGCGTTCATCGTCGCCACGAGGTGGTGAACAAAGCCGCCGTCGAGTCCACTGCCGTCGTACAGTCCCTATTTCCAGAACCTGTTCGAAAGCGTCTCTACGACTCGACAGTTGCTGCCAACAACAAAAAGGCAACGGACGCGTCCACGCCAGCAAATGATATCACACATTCCTTCCGGTTGGCCAACTTTTTGGAAAAACATGATGGCGTGATTAGTAGCAGAGATCTTGGGGACATTGCCACGTCGGATCCCATTGCCGATAATTACCCTCACGCGACCATCTTTTTTGCGGATATTGTGGGTTTTACCAAATGGAGCTCCCAACGAGAACCAGCTGATGTATTCCGCTTGTTGGAAAGCATATACGCAAAATTCGACAAGTTGGCAAAAGCTCAAAAGGTACGCTTTTGGAACCTTTGTTTGCCTGATCGTCCCGCTCGCACCTCACAAACAGCCATTATGTATAACATAGGTGTTTAAAGTGGAGACCATTGGTGATTGTTACGTGGCTGTCACGGGTCTTCCTCAACCCCAGCCCGACCACGCATTGCGAATGACCCGATTTGCTGCCGAATGCATGACGGCCATGAATCAAGTGATCCATTGACTGGTTCCTATGCTGGGCGCCGATACGGCCGCTTTGTCCATGCGTTGTGGTTTGCACAGCGGAGCCGTGACGGCTGGAATATTGAGAGGAGACAAGGCACGCTTTCAACTCTTTGGCAACACGGTCAATACAGTGGCAAGGTAAGAAGAAACGATCATGTGTGGTTGGTTGTTGCATGGCGAGAACCATTTCTCATCCCTTTTCACAATTTGCAGAATGGAATCGACAGGTACACCCGGGCAAATTCATTGCAGTGAAGAACAGCAGGCTTACTCATGTCTCGAGGCAAGCAAAGTTGGCTTCGACGCCGTCAAGACATTGTAGCCCCGAAGGGTAAGGGAGCCATGACCACCTATTGGATCGACCAGCAACAAGCCATGGACGTGACCACCACCGAGTCGGTCGTCTCTTCCGGCCACTTTAGCACACCTCGGAAAAGCAACCGTCTCACCAGCATCAAGAGTAGTACTGACGCCACAGACAAGACAACGTCCTCATCATTCTCGCACAAGGAGGCAGACGAGGGTGACATTGAGACTCCCACCCACAAGTAGGAATGAACTACAACTTTGGTAGTCTCTTTAAAATAGATATTGGGGTAGCGCGTCGTACCGTCGTAGTGGTAGTGAGTGGTAACTCCTGAGCAAATTGTGACAGAAGAGGTTGCCAAGATATAGAAAGCGTCATAAAGTCGAGGCCTTCCAGGTCCTTGGCATTTGAATACGCTAGTCGGGCCCGTCGCAACGTCTCAAGGGCATGTTTGGGGCATCATCTTGTGTTCTGTTCGAGCAAGTCATTTTCTCGTTTGAGCCTCGGGTCCCTGAATCATTTTCACATTCTCGAGCAAATCACTCAATCATGGTTTGGTGATGATGATTGCGATGGATGCTGCTGCTGGAATAATTGACTGTTCTGACATAGGTCGATGCCCACAAAGAAAAGCACGGTAGCGGCGGCGCTCCGTCTGCTGACAGATTTCATTCCCTTTATCACACGAGAGGATGATAAAGTTCATGGATACTGACACCTTGAAGGATAGCATCACGAGTAGCAATAATGAGAAGAATGAGATCATCATCATCATCAGCGGGGTCGTCGTCGGCATTCGATTGCTAGCTAGTGTGCAGTGCCGTTGGTGGCACGCGGTGGTCGGTAGCGCGTTGGGCCGACGCGCGAAGCTGTTCGAATATGGACGTGACCGGAAGTCAATCTAGTCAACCACACGCTAGATGCGCGACGGTCATCGGAACAATGGAAAGCAGGATACGTAAGCCGACAATGGCACAATTTAGTCTTGGTCTATCAAGGATAGGTTGTCTTTAGCTTTACATCAGAGTATCATCATTAGGAAACAAGTAAGTTACAGGAAACTTTACACAGTTTATCAGACCCAGAACGCTTTTGAGGGTTTCGAAGGTAGTAAGGAAAAGGAGGGAGTTTTCGAGGAAAACGAGGCAATAAGGCAACCAGGCAATCAGGTAACGCCAGGGACTGATCACCCCGTACGGCACCCGAGACACCCACAATTTGGGGTGTAAAAACTGCTTCGAAGTTGCGGCCCTGGTGCCAAATCTAATGCAACTCTCAGTGGGCAGGCTCGAGGTATAATAAAAGGAACATACAGAAAGGGTTTTTGACCCGAACCCAGGACAAAAGGCGACTAGGAAACGTGCGGATTGGGCTCCGGCCCACCGTTTTATTGACTAACATATTACTGTTTGCGCACAAATTAAGGAAACATGGTTAACGATGCGACAGGTGCTCAGGCGAACGCCTACTTCAACGCCAATGGCGGGGCGAATGTGGATGATGTCCCATTCATTTTGCATGATGTGCTTGGTTTGAGCCGCTTGCAAGCTTTCCAGGTTCATTTGCAGGGCATCAACGATTTGGAGGATATGATTGGTTTTACCGATAAGGAATGGAGTGACATGGGTGGAAACATGAAGCCGAAGTTGAACGCGATTGGGATTAAGAAGTTGCAAATCCTCGCATTTTGGGTTCGAGACTTGAATTCGCGTGGCGCAGCCTTGCTCGTGGCGGACTTCAACGCCGATGCGTATTCGGACGCTAAGAACCGATACAACTTAGGAATCCAGGAGAAGGAAGCCGGGAACGAAATGGATGAGATTAAAATGCCCGGAAAGCTCAAGCCTGAGAAGTGGATCGATTGGGAGAAAGATTTTATCAACCACTTGGAGAGCATGAAGGGCGCCAGTAACGTTCCGTTGTCGTACGTAGTTCGCGACGATAACGACCCGGATAGGGACGAAACATTGCCGTTTTGGAGCGCCGCACTCGAGGGTAGAGTATTTAAGAAAGATGCAGAAGTGGTGTTCCGTAAGATTATGCAGTGTGTGATCGGAACTGATGCTTACCATTGGGTGAAAGGTAACGAGAAACATAAGGACGGTAGGGTAACGATGCAAGATCTCAGGTCCCACTACGACGGGCCTGATATGAAACAGCGTCGTCTGGAACAGGCTCGATATCAAGTTGAGCATTTGCACTGGCGCAACGAACAGAGTAAGAGCTTTGAGTCATACGTCTCGGAACTCAAGTCTGCGTTCGAGACCATGAGGAAGTATGGACGCCCTGTTACGGGTGAGGAACAGGTAGAAAAGTTGACTCGTAGCATCAATACTAACGCGCCTGAATTTAAGGCTACGGTCGAGTATATCATGCTCGACAGAAACTTGCGAGCTGATTTCGACAAAAGTGCTGCTACTCTCAGTGATACTTTGCGTCGTGCTCACCCTGCTATGTTCGAACGAGGTGGTGGATATAAACGCGCTAACAGACATATTTCACAGGCGAGCAACGATGGTTCCAGTCACCGGGGAGGCCGCGGTCGAGGTGGCCGTGGCGGAGGTCGAGATGGGAGGGGCGGTCGAGGAGGCAGATCCTCCAACCGTATCCCAGGAGTCCCGCAGTCCTATGCCGGTGTGGATCTTTCTGACCCGCACCGTTACATGACGGAAGCAGAGTGGTGGAGCTTGACTCCCGCTATTCGCTACGCAATTCAAACCGATCCGAACCGTGCTAAAGCAGTCGAGCAGCGGAAATCGCAGAGGACCGAAGGCGGTAGAAGTGGTGGAAGAGGTCGAGGCGGCCGTGGCCGCAATATTTCGGCGGCTAGTACTGCAGCAGGTGATGTCTCTACAATGACTGAGGCAATCGAACAGGCCGTGACTCGAGGCGTCATGGCGGCTACAAATCAAGACAATGCTTCCGTTGCCGCGTCCGTGCCTACGGCACGAACACCTACGAATGCCCAGCCTCCAAGGATGGGACAAGGTGCTTATGGAGGCAACCCTCGTAATTCGAGCATGGTAAAGATCGTAAAAAGGACGTCCGGCAAGGCCCAGGTTGATACAATGGTATTTCCTATTGGCGAATTTCGCACCAACGAGATCGACAGTCGATCAGACAATCACTGCTTCGGGAGAAATTTTCGGCCCTTGGAGTATACCGGGGAAATTGTTGATGTCTCACCATTTAATCCAGACTACGAGCCAATTCGTGGCGTACCTATGGTAACCGCCGCGACTGCAATTCAAATTCCTTCTACAGGTGAAACGGTTATTCTTGTTCTCCCACAAGGGCTTGGGTTTTGGAATTCCATGGAAAATTCCCTGATCAATCCGTATCAGTGGAGGGCTTTCGGTCACTCGGTTTGCGATGATCCTACTGACCCCAACCGCCCTCTGGGTGTGACCACAATCGATGGTGATTTTATTCCGTTCAGGATGAAAGGGACTACTTGTTCCTTTGAGTCATTTTGTCCGTCAAATGAAGATTTGGATACGTGCCGTCACATTTTGATGAACGACGATCTTTGGGATCCTTCTTCCGCCATTTTCGGGCTGTCGAAGGAGGAGGCAGAAATGGATCGTCTCACATACGGTGTTAACGTTCAGTCAACGGGTCTCGACCCTGCGGACGTTACATTTTCCCAAATTTCTTCTATTTACACAGGTAAAACAATGTTGTCCAAGTTAATTTCTAAAGTTCAGGTCGCAAGGACTGCTCAAGCAGCGACGGTGGCCCCGGTTGCCACGAACCGGCACTCTATTGTGACGCCAGAGTTGCTGGCACAGAAGTGGAGAATTGGATTGGAAACTGCGAAGAACACTTTGCAAGTGACGACTCAGGTGGGAATTCGGACCGCTGTTCATCCCCTCCGGAGGCGATACCGCACAGATATTTTGTCAGATTCAAGGCGACGATTGAAAGCCAAATTCTTCTCAGATACAATGGTTTCCGGGGTGAAATCTATTCGAGGCAATAAGTATGCACAAGTCTTCAGTGGCGAAGGCTTGATTAAGGTATTTCCAATGGAGTCAAAAGGTGAAGCTGGCGCGGCGTTGCAGGAGTTTCTTGATGATGTCGGCGTGCCGGAAATGATGATGGTAGATGGTGCTTTGGAGCAAGTCGCCCCTGGAAGTGACTTCGCAAAGACGGCGAGGAAAGTTCGTATGATATTGCGGCAGACTGAGCCTTACTCACCATGGCAGAATCGCTGTGAAAGGGACATTGGCACACTGAGAAGAAAATGGAGAAACAGAGCAACATCTCTGGGCGTCCCAAGGAGAGTGTGGGATTACGGCATGGTATGGGAAGCTGAAATTCTGTCTCGCACCGCCTCGGGTCGCGATGGGAGGACAGGCGTGGAATGCGTAACTGGTGACTCCGTCGACATTTCAGAGTGGCTGGATTTCTCATTTTGGGATCGTGTCTGGTATTGGGATAACCCCAACGCCGACATTAATCCACAGCTCGGTAGGTTTGTTGGTGTGGCACACCGAATTGGCGGAGCTCTTTGCGATTATGTAATGAATGAAACTGGAAGAGTCCTGGCTCGGACGACAGTTCAGCATGTGGTGGAAGACGATTATAAAAAATGAAGACACTCGGCGAAGAATCGACAGGTTTGATCAACGGTTAGAAGAAGCACTCAACGATGAGCATGATGTTGATAGGAACGAGGAAGGTAAATTTGGGCAGCAAGATTTATTCGCGGATGAAGTTGAAGATCACGAAGTTGTCGCTGCAGTGGAAGGCGAGGACATGCCTGGAATGGACGTTGAGGGTCACGATGCTGACTCCTTGGATACATACATTGGAGCAGAAGTTTTGCTACCTCAGGGGGACGATTATGTGCGAGGGACCGTCAAGAAAAGGGCGAAGGGACCAGACGGTCGCCCAATAGGAAAGTATAATCCTAACCCTATCATGAACACACGGGAATACGAAGTCGAGTTCCCAGATGGGACAACAGCGGAGTATACAGCGAATATCATTGCCGAAAACCTATTCTCACAGGTGGACGACGAGGGCCACCAATTCTTTTACTTAAAGGAAATCTTGGATCACAGGTCTGATGGACGAGCGATAAAGAAGGATAACGGATTTGTCGTCTCAAGAAATGGGAACCAGGTCCCAAAGATTACTACCGTGGGGTGGGATCTTTTGGTTGAATGGAAGGACGGTGCGACAACTTGGGTCGCGCTAAAAGATTTGAAAGAAAGCAATCCGGTAGAGGTGGCAGAGTATGCCGTAGGAAATGGAATCGCCGAAGAACCCGCCTTCAAGTGGTGGGTTTCGGACGTGCTGCGAAAGCGCAACATTATCATTAAAAAGGTAAAGAGTCGGTATTGGAGGACTACCCACAAATTTGGCATTCGGCTACCGCACTCCGTCAAGGAGGCACTCAAAATTGACGAAGAAACTGGAACGACACTCTGGTACGATGCAATCATGAAGGAAATGAAGAACGTGCGCCCAGCCTTTCAAAGAAAGGACGGTATTACTATCGAGGAGGCAAGGTCAGGCAAAACACTGGTGGGATACCAAGAGATCAAGTGCCATATGGTATTTGATGTTAAGATGGATGGGAACTTCACAAGAAAAGCCAGGCTTGTTGCCGGAGGGCATACGACCGAGACGCCGGCGTCTATAACCTATGCGTCGGTGGTTTCCAGGGACAGCGTGCGAATTGCACTTTTGATGGCAGCGTTGAACAACCTGGACATACTCGCGGCTGATATAGGCAACGCATATTTGAACGCCGACTGCCGTGAGAAGATTTGGACAGTCGCAGGACCGGAATTCGGCAGCGACGAAGGCGCGGTGATGTTAATCATCAAGGCATTATACGGACTACGGTGAGAGAGGAAATGGGAACGCAGAACTTGTCTCGTACACTAACCACTTATGATTTTATTAATAAGTTCGTCCGGAGCGGCATGGAGGAATATGCTAAGGACGAGTCTGATAGATTTGGGGTGGCGTGACTCGAAAGCGGACCCTGACGTTTATATCAGACCGCAAGTCAAGCCGGACGGGAGTGAATATTATGAATACCTGCTGGTTTATGTCGACGACATAATGTGCATGTCGCACAAACCGCAGGAGACGATGAAGGCTATCGCAGGGTTGTACCGGTTAAAGAACGATGAAGTGGCACCGCCCGAGAGGTATCTCGGGGCGAACATAGGCAAGTACCAATTACCGGATGGTCGTTGCGTTTGGGCGATCTCGGCCAACGATTATGTGAAGAGCGCGGTCAAGAATTTGCGCGAAACTCTGAAGTCGGAGGGCCGTGATCTGCCGATGAAGGATTCAGATCGGCCATTTCCAAAGAGTTATCGGCCGGAATTGGACACCAGTCCATTATTGGACGATGACATGGCAACTCGTTTTATGCATTTGATAGGAGTATTGCGGTGGGCGTGTGAGCTCGGAAGAATTGATATGCTTGCGGAGGCAGCGTCGTTGGCGACTCACCTTTGTGCCCCACGCGTTGGACATCTCGAGACGGTTTACAAAATTTTCGCATATTTACAGAAACATGAACGATCGACGATGGTGTTCGATGATTTGCTGATTGATTTCGACGAGAGCTTGTTTGTTCCCGTTGATTGGAAGGATTTTTACGACGTTGATGGAGAAGAACTACCACCAAATATGCCGGTGCCGAAAGGAAATTCCGTTCGCATCGTCATTTATGTGGATGCCAATCATGCTGGCAACGTTGTGAATCGTCGGTCACAATCTGGAATTTTGATATTTGTGAACAATGCGCCAATCTTGTGGCTATCTAAGAAGCAGAACACGGTGGAAGCCGCGACGTTCGGAAGCGAGTTCAACGCGATGCGAGTTGCGGTGGAGATGAACAAGTCGTTGAGGTACAAGTTGCGGATGTTTGGAGTTCCAATCGACGGACCCAGCAACATTTTCTGCGACAATGAGAGCGTGGTCAAGAATACGTCATTACCTCATTCGACGTTACAGAAGAAGCATCATTCGATTTCGTATCATTTTGTTCGCGAAGAGGCGGCAAGGGAAGCAATCAGAGTTGCAAAGATTGATGGGAAGTGCAATCTTGCGGATCTATTTACCAAGACCACGATTCCAACGGATGACAGGAAGAAGTTACTTCAGGAGATATTGTATTTCGGAAAGCCTAGGGCAACGGATGAAACCAAGGGAGATGGGACGGCTTAGGTTTCCGCACCGCGGCGGTACCTCCTGGCATTGCGTCGAATATAAACCAGGTACTATTACCCGATTCGAAGGTTGATGGCTAGCTACTGTGAAGCTGCACCATCAAAGGGACTGTTCGAATATGGACGTGACCGGAAGTCAATCTAGTCAACCACACGCTAGATGCGCGACGGTCATCGGAACAATGGAAAGCAGGATACGTAAGCCGACAATGGCACAATTTAGTCTTGGTCTATCAAGGATAGGTTGTCTTTAGCTTTACATCAGAGTATCATCATTAGGAAACAAGTAAGTTACAGGAAACTTTACACAAAGCAGGATTGCAACGGCGAACCAAGGGGGCTTCGATTTCAATTTTGTCGGCACTCATCACGTCATCAGCAGTCTGTCCTTCCTTCCACATAGAGTGGGGGACAGAGAGGGGGATCCTGATTCCCCCATCGCCATCCAAGATTCCCCTTCCATTCAATTCTACTGGAGTGTACGTTCGTCTTGGCAAGCTCGCGAGGTGGCACGTCCTTCCTCCCCATTTTGCCGATTTTAAAAATAACCGCGAGCGGGTGAAAGAGGGCGGCAATGATATCATTGCCATTATTGTGATTATCACTGCTCTGCTGTGGAGGATACTTTGCATTGCTTTGCACCTCTATTCCCATTAGTAGTTGCATTACATCCCCAGAGAGTGTTTGTCAATATGTCCTCGACCGCTGCCGCTTCCCGTCGCGATACGCCAGCGGCTCGAGCCGCTTTGGCACGTCGACGACAACGAGCCGCTCAATCCTTGCGTCCTCCACCGCCAACAACAACTACTACTGCATCATCCAACACTAATATTACATTGAAACAAGCTCCTTTACCTCCCAGCCGTATTCCTACTTTGAGTGGTTCTCCCCCCAAAGAAGCTCGGCCACCGAAATTAACCGTCGACACGACACCGTCCGTGGCAGCCGCCAGTGGTAAAATGACACAATTAACACGACGAGCACATGAAAAGACTAAATCTCCCACGGGAGAATCTGTCATGGATGCAACACATACCACGGTAGCCTTGACAACGTCAACCATGTCGCCCGAAAGGCAAACGACACCCTCGTATGTTACTGCTGCGACACCGCAACAAGCACTGGCCAATAGCCGTCAAGCTGCTGAACGAGCAAGTTCCGTGTTGAATTCCGTAACTTCCAAAAGTCGCTATCGGTCTCACCACTCGCCACAAAAAGAAAGGATAGCACCAGTGACTAGTACTGCGCCACAAGCCGCATCTCCCAGTCGAGTGGTACAACCACAGCAGCCGCCACCACCACAACAAGACATTCTCATCACTTCCAGACAAAGAAGGCAAGCTCTTCTTGAATCGTCGTCCTCCAGGCAACAGCAGCAGCAGCAACAGCAACAACAACGATTGCCTGCAACTAATGAAGAAACAGCCGAGACGACAACACTCATTGGATCGAGGCCCGCCGTCAAAACCATGACGAATCCACGCTATTTGTCGTCATCACCACGAAGTCGAAAGAGCCCCACGACTCCGACGCGACCGAGTGCAGCTGCATCCACAGCCGACACTACGACAGCTACGGATAGTCCCTTGCAGGCTCGCATGGCCAAGCTGGAAGTCACGGCTGCCGCTGCTGCTGCTGCAAGTCAAAGGTGGACTGGCCACAATAGAGGAGGTGAAGAATCATCCCCCGATCGTCGTACAAGCCCGAGTGGTAGTCCGTCTCGCATTTCGGCAGCATTGGCAACGAGACGATCGTCGCCCAGGCCCAGCCGATTTTCTCCCAGGCGGTATCCTCATGAAAGTGCAAGCCCAGTAGCAGCAGCAGCAAGTCATGGCCTGTTGCCACCACCATCTCCACGCAACTTGGCGGCAATGTCTGCAAAGTCTCCACGACGCCCCCAGCAGCAACATTCGTTCGAACTAGAGCAACCGACACTGCAGCAGCAGCAGCAATTTTATAGAGATCCGCCACCCCCACCGCCGCCGCCACCACCACAAGCACCCATTCAACAACAACAACAACGTCAATTGCCAGTTCGATCTCGTTCTCCCAGTCCCGGTCGACGGACGACGGCTTCGCCCTGGAGTGAAAACAATAATGTACCTCAGCAACAAATGCAACGTCCCAAGCCCACACCGCTACAAACACAGGCGTCCTTGGAACCGCCACGGGGTCGTTCTCCCATGGGTCATGGTCACACTCATACCAACTTGCAACGACGGGCCATGCTACATCATCATCATAACGCACGATCCGTCAGTCCGTCTCCACGAAATTATGCAGAAGAAGCACGCAACTCACCCGGGGTGGAACGATTGTCTTCCTTTTTATTGGATACGACCGATGTTAGTACGATTGCCGACATGACCATTCATCAGATGGAAACGCCCCGCAATGCCAATTTTAGTTTCGTTCACCAAGCAGATTCTCCTACCTTGGGAGCCCAGCCTTTGTATTCCCCCCACTACCAGCATACTCCACAACACGAGTATCAGTCACAAGAGGCTTCGGTCGATCACATGACATTGGCGGCGACTCCAAGTTACGAGCAAACTCCTACACGGAAAGTCTATCGGCCAATTGAAGAATTCTTGGAGGAAGAAGAAGATCAAGCGACATTGGATCCTGCCAAAATCCAAACCATTGATGCTGCCTGTCTACAATCTGGCTCCAAGATTGTTTTGAGGTCTTATTGTCGACCAACAACTGTGGGTGTCGTCGGACTACCATCCAAAGACGACGACAAGTATCGATTGGCAGATTTGACGGGTGTGGGACTGGGTCGAGACGAAGAAGCTTTGATGATTCAAAAAGTTGTGTCTACGGCCCATGACGAGCGTGGTATTACTCCCAATCTACGGCACGGAGATACTGTCATGTTATACTCGACTGCCGCCAAAGGACGGGCCTTGGGAAGCCGCAAGTTTGTCAATTCTTCAGGAACCGCGGCAAAGATTCAATTGGGCTTTTTTAGTCCATCCAGCGGCGGTACCAACAAATCCGAGATATGGACCATTTTAAAGTCACGACCAGACAAGGAAATCTTGGTGGGACGAGCGGCACTTGTGGCGATGCAACAAAAGGAACATTCGAGTCATAATCGCGAGTCTACGACGGCGAGTAGCAACACGTCGAGCATGCTGGCACCGGTGCGGTCTGGGGATCCCATTGTGTTGCGAAATTGCTACAATGGAGGAATTTTATCGGTGGATGGAGACGGCAAGCTGATATTGCTGACAGATTCCTATCAGCATCACCAACATTCGGATGATCCAACGCTGCTGGGCCGTCTACAAAATCATGACCGATTATATCCAACTCCTCAAGATACCTTTCAGATGATTTTGTCGTCGATTCCACCCTGTCCTCCATGGGTGGCCTCACGAAGCAGTGACGAGCGTATCTTTCTTACGGGATCCTATCTCTTGCAACCCCGACGAAATCAACGTAGCGCCGAGTTTGAATCCGCCTTGTTTGCTGGAAAGGGTACGGCTAGTGCCATTTTGGAAGCCTCGGTGCGGCACGTTGCTTCTGACGAAAATTTGTCTCCCAAAACCAAGGAGCGTATTTTATTGGACGAGGTCATTGGTTCCTTTTTGGGTTTGGAAGGATTGCATGTTCGTCTCAAGGGTGCTCGAGGTCATAGCAGCAATGTGGATCACTTTGAATTTCAACTTTTTGATGCCGATGGCGTCACCTTTGATGTTGGTCTCCGCAATTTGGTAGAACAAATTCTTCCCCTTTCCACGTCGTTTGTTCGGGTGCGCAACTTTGTCAGTGCTCGCCATCCTGGATACGAATACGGACGCGTCATGCAAGCCTTTTGTGAAGCCTTGGATGCCTTGTTGCAAGACTATGTTTATTTCGTGGCGCAATTAGAATGGGAACTGCGCAAGTACTCCAAGACGGACACGTTGACCATGAAGAGTTTGTACTTTCAAGTGACGCCTTCATTGCATTCCATGTCGATTTTGGAGCACGCTACCGAAGCTGTGTGTGAAGCCAAAGGTGGCGAGTTGA
This sequence comes from Nitzschia sp. DOCU1, assembly GCA_951394045.1. NCBI lineage: Eukaryota > Bacillariophyta > Bacillariophyceae > Bacillariales > Bacillariaceae > Nitzschia > Nitzschia sp. DOCU1. The sequence goes on along the minus strand of OX595986.1, from coordinate 3,338,799 downwards.
TCAATGCGCTCTGGTCTCTCGAGAAACGTAGCTACATGGGCGACAGCGTTGCCAAGAAAGTCCTAAGCATTTTGCTGGACAAGGCATCCGAACCATACATGGAGATCATGTCAGAGTGGTTGCAGTCGGGCAAACTAAACGATCCATATCAAGAATTCATGGTGCAACGAGGAACACAGTCTCGTGGTCCTTTTGATGGAGATTCATGGCTAGATCGCTTTCAAATCAACGAAGATCATGTGGTGCAAGGGGTTGCTTCAAATGATTGGGCCAAAGAAACGATTTTGACCACGGGCAAGTATTGGAATGCTGTGCACGAGTGCCATGTAGACTTGAAGGACTTGCAAAGTCTTGCAACAAACCGACAGGCCAAGATACCCAAATTACCTTACAACTCAGATACGTCCGCCATGGCTTCGTATATTGACCAACGCTATCAGAATGCCTCTCAAGTTTTGGTCCGTATCCTCTTGGACAATTTCAAGCTGGTCGAATCGCTGCAAATCATGAAGCGGTACTTTTTGATTGATCAGGGTGATTTCCTTATGCACTTTATGGATGCCGCTGAAATGGAGCTTCTCAAGCCAGTAGACGACATTTCCCTGGGCCGCCTGCAGCATTGGCTCAACACATCTATCCAACTTACCGAATCGCACAAGGAAGAGATCGACCCAGTCTCGGGAGCAAGATTCAATCCGAGCACTTGTCCCTTGGTGCCTGCCGGTCTTCGTTGTCGATTGTCGGACGAAACCTTAGTGTCGCATCTGGACACGTTGTACGGTGGAGGCATTGCCGATCAGGGGCCAGTGACGCCGCGACGGCGGGCATATGGAACGAACAACCATGGGCCGACAGGGGTTGAAGTCTTTAGTATTGACTTTATCCGCGTCCCATTTCCCCTCTCCTTGTTGTTGTCGAAAAAGGCCATGGGTGACTATCAATTGCTCTTTCGGCACCTCTTTTTTACCAAACACGTGGAGCGTCGTCTCATTGGTGTCTGGCGCGACCATCAGCTACTGAAGAAGCTCGACGTCTTGCGGGGCTTGTTGGGTCCAACATTTTTGCTTCGCCAGCGCATGTTACACTTTGTTCAAAACTTCATTTACTACATGGTATTTGAAGTCGTCGAAGGCCATTGGATGGACATGCGTGAGGCATTGGACAAGGCAGGAGCCTCGAGACCTCCTTTCGAAAAGCCGCAGACGGTCGACGATCTTCTACAAGTCCACAATGCCTTTTTGGCACGAACTCTTGAGGCGTGCCTGTTGACGAATTCTGATTTGATTCGTAGTCTGACAAAACTACTCAACACCTGCCTTTTGTTCACGGATCAAATGAAGCGTTTCATGGACACGACCAAGATTGTAAGTAATATTGAGAATGATGACTGGAATGTAATTTGGCATATGCCTGACGGTGTTTCTTTGTTTTCCTTCAATGTGATAGTACGACGACTCGATCAATCGAGCTGCCGAAAAGCGTGTCGTCGTCCAACGTAACTTGAACGAACGTGGTCTGACGCAGACTCAGCAGGATAAGCGGGCTCTGCGTAAAGCCTTTGCGTCTGCCAGGGAGGAACGGCAAACTGTCCAACAACGACAGACCCGTCGGGTTGGAAGGGAAGTTCAAAGCGAATCTTATCAACGCATGGTGCGACGCTTTGAAGAAGTTTTCAACCACGACCTGGCAAACTTTATGAGGCAACTTAATGCGAATACTACGTCGGGGGTTGTTGCCAATCTGGGGATTCGATTGGATTACAATGGATACGTCACGGCGACCATTGCCAACTTGGGGAATTAGTGTAATCTAGTGGTAGTAGAACTGCTGACTAGCCTATTTGATGATGATTAGTAAGGCCTTCCAGGATCGAAGATTGTACGGGGAAGACATAGCCATTTGTCACAGGGCAATGATTATTTCATGTTTAAACAGCTGTACATTGGTATTGACATTGTTGCCAAACTATTACGAGGAGTATCGTTTCGTCCCTCCCCCAGAGAAACTATCGCTTTTCTTTCCGAAGTTGATCAATACATGTCCGCAATGCCACCGTCGACAAGGCGAGACGATCCACATCATTCTGACAGGATAGCATGGCCGGACGAATCTCCTGACAAAGCCCCAATGGTATCGTCGGATTCAAAAGCGCCGCGATCCAAATGGCTCGAGATCTAGGCTCCGAGGGCATGGGTCCAATGTCCTTGACGATAGATGTGACGCCCGCCGGCGACAACTTTTCCGTTTGAATGACCGACTCGATCCATTCTTCCACAAGAGCCGGAATTTTTCGATGCAAAATTTGGACCTGTTGTTGCTGTTCTTTGGTCAATGGCTCGTGCCGATTGTCCAGGATACGAACTTGCGAAAGATAAAACGAGTCGGTAGGATCCATCCACGGTTCTCCTACAATTTGAAAACGCCGTGTGCCCTTGAAGGATGTGGCGAGTACTCGTTCTGAGTCTCGATTGATTCCAAAGATGATGTCCTTTTTCAAAATCGGTGCCGTAACGCCTAAATGCAGTGGATGCTGAGTCGGCGGATCCAAGCCGATAATGCCAATTTCATTGGAAGAATGATAATAATGCGTCGAGAGAACATGTCGAATGAGAGCATCAAACTTTGGATCAGGACTGAAAAAGCATGCAATGGTGTTAGTTTCGAAAAGTTTCGTTCCAATGGCGAATAATGAATCCACGCAAATCATTACCTGGAAAAGTGAAGCTTCTGACCCGGCAGAATAGTGCTCATGATAACCAGTGGAATGGTGATGATTTCCTCTGTCAAGGACGAGGTTTGAGTCTGAGAGGACGATGACTCGTCAGGAGAATAAAGTGATTGCCACCGTGTCAACGATTGAAGCTTCCGACAAGTGGTGGAGTGGGGCTGGAATCCGCTGATGCCAATGGCAGAGCCAAGCAGCAGCATCAACACAACTTGGATGCTTCGAAGGCTCATCATTCTATTTTCCAAAATGAACAATAAGATAAACTTGGAGATAGAAGATGCTATATTTGTTCTGTGAAAGGGAATGGATATTGCAATCTTTCTCCAAACAAGATTCTTTCGCTCGCCAATATGGTGCTGACGACGACACCCACCAACATTGCAATTGTTCGTTTTGGTTTGTTCTTCTCTCTCGAATATTTGAAAGAGCCGACGTGATGGCACAGCACATCAGCTGGGAGGGCCAGCTGTGTCGGCGTCCGTTCATTGGTTCATGCGTGTCACAATGGTAGTTGGGCTTGCGCGCGCAGAAAGATGGCAAGGGCAGTTCTGGCGCTTGGTCGGAGCAGTCAAAAACAGATATCTTTTTGTCTTTTACATTGTTTATTAGTAGTCCAAGGAGTCAAGCGCTTGTAGTTTAGTGGTAAAATTTCCGCCTTCCAAGCGGAAGTCCCGGGTCCGATTCCCGGCGAGCGCACTTCTTTTTGGTTGTTGCGTGTCAGAAGCAGCCAGCATTACCATAATCTTCGACCAAACGTCCCATCATTGAACTTTTTCGCATTGCATCCACACACAATTCACCGTCCCAGTCTAAATCCTAACCTACCATCACTATCCTATCATGGCTACTGAAAATGTTCTTTCGTTTGAAGATTGCTTAGATGATGTTCATACTCGTTTCTTGCTGAATTTACCCGCCGAGGAATTGGCGAGTGCCGATCGCATCTTTTTTCAGATTGAACAAGCCTGGTGGTTTTATGAAGATCACATTTGTGACAACTTGACAGAACAAGAGGCAGCGCTCTTGCCTCGGTATTCGAATCTCAAGCCCTTTGCCATACGTCTCTTTGAATTTTCGCCATTGTTGGATTCCAGTCGCTTTAACGACATGTGGCAACAATTTTCGGCTTACAAACGTCAAATTAGTACCTACGGCATGATCTTGATGGACGCTGCGTGTGAACAGATGATTTTGTGTCAAACGTGGACGGGATCGACATGGACTTTGCCAGCAGGCAAGATTAATCAAGGCGAGTCTCCCCTCCAGAGTGCTTCGAGGGAATGTTATGAAGAAACGGGGTTTGATTGCATGGCCGCCATGGGAGCTGCCAAAGATTTGGATAAGACGTCGTGGAACGTCTCGGAACACGCACTTTCTTACCAAGAAGCCAATGGAAAACGTCGTACCTATTACGTTTGCAGTGGAGTGCCGACTGATTTTTCCTTTGCGCCCGTGGCACGAAAAGAAGTATCCAAAGTCGAATGGTTTAGTTTAGATGCCTTGCCCAAGAAAACGTTCGGAGTATTACCCGTCATGGGCAAATTGCGACACTGGATTCGTAAACACACTCAAAAGAAAAACAAACGAAGTAAGAGCCGTGGAAATAACAACAAGAGTAATCCACGTCCTAAGAGTGCGACTCGAGACAAGAGCGCCGGCAGAGACAAATCGAATGGGCGTAGAATTCAAAACCAGGCCGATCCATTGGTAGATGCCGGATTAGCCAATGTGGGTGACCAAGCTCGATGGTCCGAAGAAGAAATGTTCTTGGCAAACGAACAATTGTTGGGACGCAAAGTGGCATACGACGGAAATCCACATGTGTTCGCGGAACAAGGATTTCAAGGGATTGATCCACATGCTTTCCGAGTAGTGGGGGGCGGATTTATGAATTCCGCCGATGGATTATTGCCAGAAATCTCCAAAACACGAGCGTCTCAAAACTATCAACCATTGGTCAAGAGTGATAGAAGTGCTGCGTCCAGTGATCATGATGATGTGCTGCCATTGACACCCTTTTTCACATCGGATGGAGCTACGCCGTGGGGTGAAGTCATCGCCGAAGCGGCAAATACGACTGCTGCCATGACTACAAGTACCATCAATCCGGGTGAAGCTCTCTTGCAAATGCTACAAAAGGGGGGTACTACTGGTAGTGCTGCTAGTACCAGTGGCAAAGCTGCCCCTGTGGTTGATACAATCAAACAACCTGACAATGACGACGACTTGGATGTTCTCACAGATCAACAAATCACACGGGCTTCACAAGAACGCTTCCAACAAAAACAACGTTTACAAAAACAATATGAAGAAGACATGGAATTCATTCAACAATGGGTCGCCAAGTTGCCCAATCCAATCAACTTTTGCATTCCCAATGTACAAGAAATTATGCAAGAACATTTTGGTTCTTTTTAAGAAACGAAGCAATGGGGCTCTACGAATAACAGCAAACAGTCTATGATTTGCTTATGTCTACTAGCTACTGTAGGAACGAGCAAGCGTCGATGATCGTGCGGGAGCAACGAAAGTCCATTATCGCGCAGGGAGCAACTAAAGTCGATGTTCGGGCTGTATTACAGCACAACTTTGACTGCTGATATTGCTCTAGCGACCGTGAGGCGAACCGGGAACTTCGGCCGCTGAGCTCTGTTCTAGCTAAAGTAGCATATGTCTTATTACTTCCTACTTGCTATTTCAACCTGCGTCTTTTGGTATGGTCGGAGCAGTCGATAATGCTGTGGGTTGGTCCATGGAGTCGAAAATCTCGCAGACGACATCTTTGTGCGGTGCGACGATGACGGATGCCCTCTATTCATTTGAATGCGTTAGGATCACTTTTAGCTTATAAGCTACCTCATCGCACCCCTCTGCTGCTGGCACTTCAGCTACTTACTCCTTAAAATGAGACGTATTGTCGACACCTGGTCATTGGCATCGCTGTTATCACTGTTATTGTGGACGAATCATCATCGTTGTGTCCATGGCATGACCGAAGAGACCGTGCGGTCTTTGCTGGACGAGACGCAAGCATTTCTGGTAGACAGCTTTGCCGCCATGGAAGAGAAGAGTGTGACAGAAGCCATTGAAAGTCTACAACGTGAAATTGAGGGACTTCAGACCTTGCGTCATCAGTTGGAACGACAAGAAAAATCGGTCGATCGACTGGTGGCGCGTGCCAATGCCAAACAACTGGAAGGATTGATTGAGAGGCTCGATGACACCCTCACAAAAGAATTGTTGTTGAGACAATTGACGGAAGAAGGCAAAGAAGAAGAGGACTCTGAGGAAGACGAAGAATTTGTCAGCATTGAGGATCTGGAAGAGAAATTCAAACCCACCAATGTGCTCGGCGGTTCGGAATCAGAATTGTCCGAGTGGGCGCTCAAAATCCTACAAGATGAACTGAACGAATACAAGATGGAAATTCTGAAACCGATTGCTGGAAGAAAAGGTTCCTCTACCAAAGGGTGTCCTACTGCCACACAAGTGGTTCAAAATGTCCAGGCCGCCCTCACGAAATACTCGCAGGATGGCATTGGAATCATTGACCACGCGCAGGGTGGTGAAATTGTGCACTCCATGACTTCACTTACCTATGTTCCTCCGCCTGGTGATCACGAGTTGTTAGGAAATGTCTGGTGGCGCAAGTATATTCCTGAAGACTGGGAAAGCTGGCTTCCCACTGGATGGGAATATTGGAATGTGGGAGTTCCATCGTATCTCTATCATAGTTTGGTGCGTAGGTGCTTGCTTAACAATACAGGGTCGGAGTAATCTTGGTGGTGCGTCGCTTCTCACCGTTTTGTTCGTTATTCGTATTCTACAGAATCTCAGTGGGGCAAAAACTTCTCCCCCGGAAACGATTTTGGAAAAGAAAGTCTTGCCAGGATCATGTTGGCCCATGCAAGGAAGTCGGGGTCAAGTCACATTTCGCCTGCCATATCCCATCAAAGTTGAATCATTTAGTCTTGATCACGTATCATTTACTATTGTGCCGGAAGACGCGCTTGAATCGGCGCCCAAGAAACTCAAAGTGTTTGTCTATCCACCCTGCCCCGTGGAAGAAGAATGTGCTGGGCTTGGGTTTGACGCGGAAGACCCAATGGAAGTGGCGCAAATTGATTATCGAGTGGATGGGCCCTCCGTACAAACCTTTGATAGTATCTTTGTCGCCAAGTCAGGAGCAAAAATTGCCGCTGTAGAGAAAGAAGAAAATGAATTAGGGGACGACGACGAAGAAGAAGAAGAAGAAGGCGCCTCGTGTTCGACTGAAGCAGCCGCTTGCAGCGCGCCCCCAAAGATTGATGTGGCCGCCATCACAGTCAAAGTGCTAGAGAATCACGGAAATCCGGACTATACTTGCATGTACCGATTCCGAGTACACGGGGAGCAAGTATTTTCTAGGTAATTTTAGGCAGACATTCGAACATATTTACGACCTTACTTTAACACTCGCGACAGGAGTAGAAGACGTAGCACCATTGTAGACCAGCTCCCCTTGTGTTTGCGTCCTCGTAACCAGAACGATGCTATGGTCTTCGTTGTCATTGTTGAGCTTTCATTTTATCGTCGCGCTTACACCGTCGAGACTTACATCGGTAGATCTTAAATAGAGAACCCTGCAGCGACAGCTATGCCCCGTCTTCGTGTAGCAATCAATCAGCACACTCCAGCCCATTGATAGCGGGTTGCCATGGCTATGAACCAGCAAGAAACAAAAATGACATTATTGCGTTCGGCAAAAAGATCCGGAGGTTAGTCGAACGAATCAAAGATCGCTCGCCGAAAAGCACGATCATTTTCCCGGAAAAAGTCGCACGTAGAAAATGTACTCGTCGGTACACGACACCACGAATCGCCAACTGGAATCGCCGCCCAGTCTTCCCGCGTGTTTTATGGAGTGTCGGTGGCAAAAACCACAATAGCATTGCTATTTGGTGCCCATGGACAACAACGTTATCATTAAAGACAACAAACGAAGCACTCATCTTGAATTTATCCACGTCCGCAGCAAAATCTTATTGATCATGTCTGAGACCACGAAACGAAACACCAATGCCAAGCGTCGCTTGTTCCGACAAGGAGCGCCTGCTGCCCACGCGGAATCTACGGATGCGGTGTCGACGACCAACCAGACCAGCTCCAGCGCCAATGTTGTTCTCGAGACGCCTCGAAAGGCGAGAAAGCAGCAAAAAGTGAATCATGACTTCTTTTCACCCAAGGGCAAACCAGTTGTTACCCCCGACAAGGCTGAAGAGGACGACGACGAAGTTCAAGTCGTCAGCCCCCCGTTGAAAAAGACACGATTGAGTGAACGTTACGATCTGCAAAAGGAAGAAAAGAAGGAAGATGCCTACGTTCCCACGTATATTCATAAAAACTTGTCGTACAAACGACGAGGAGTTGCCTCCTTGCCACCAAAGGTGCAAAAGACGTTCGAGTTGGTGCTAGAAAACTTCAACGTTCCCGACGATTTTGAACAGAATCGTTCGTTTGGACCTTTGAGCGGAACATCCTACGAAGAGCGTGTCATTACGGCATACAACTTGTCTCAACTAGAGCCCAAGGAGGGAGGATGTGTGGAAATTTGCTCCAGTTGTGCCACCATCGGGCACAAACGAAACGATTGCCCGGACCTCGTTTAGACCCAAAGAGCAAATTCAGAAGTACAGGAGTTATGATCTCTAACACTGTATAGTACATAGTATTCTATTAATCGGAAGAATGAGAACGATTCTCTAAGACAGTGCGTGGTTTTAGTGTTTTTTCGTGGTGGGAACAATCGGATTCTAGGCGCCTTACTTCTACTGCTACTTGCGATCATCGTTGTAGGCCCCAATCTGTTCGACAATAGTTACAGAATCTGCTATGTAAATGTATTCTCAAATGCAAACCATTCAAAGAAATTACTGGGCCGATATTGCCACCAGATTCCAGGTGCATGCTTTATCCATGCATTCGGTCGTAGTGCGACCTCATAGTCCAAAGGAGCTTTCCATCCATGCCCTTTGAGAATCGCAGTCAATACGGTCAAACACTCGGACCGCGTGGTCATGTGTCCCGTCCCTGTACTAATCCCACCAATCAATCCTCTGTCACTCACACTTCCTTCCACGTAAATGGGGGGTGCCGGGGAACTCATCTGATGGCGTGTGTAATTCGCCACTAGCATGGACATGGCAATATCTTCACAGTTCTTGTGCTGATCAATGTGGTCCTTGACCTCGCGGGGAAACGTTGCGTCGTCCGTATACAATTGCAAGTACCGAGAATGCAAAAAGCTAGCCTTGGTCAAGACAAAATTGAAGGATTGTCGCCAAAAAACAACCGGCCATGTGTGATAAATGAGGCCGTTATTACCGGATCGTGGCGGCGACGACAATCTCGGATAGTATCCCACCATGGAATCCGGACGTGTCTTCCAAGCTTGAAATCCTTGCCACAGTGAATGGCAAGGCACACGTATGTCATCGTCGACCATAAACACAGCTGTCGATTCCAGTTGTGGAATCGGTTCAAATCGACTATTCAGGGAATCTTTATCCTTTTGTAGCACCTCAACCTTGGCTCGATTCTCTTCTAGAACCTTGGATCGAAATCGAGGTTCCTCAAAAAAGGACTCTGGAGAAGGAATCTTATCTGCATTTTGTTCCGCCCAAATCACAAACACTTGCGACACGCCGCCATGTCGTCCACAGCTATCCGCATAATGTTGGACGGCTTCCCGTAACATGTGGGGACGTTTGTAAGTGTTGATTGCCACTGCAAAGTAGGCCTCTGGCTTGACTTCCTTCGATCCGCCGACTTTGTAAAAGAGCCGATCCCAAACTCCCAATCCAATGTGTTGACAAAGAAACACCAATACCAAAGTCGCCGCTAGTTTGGAACCTCCTGATAAAAGTGCCCATAGATATTTGAGTCGACGCAAATACAAGATGGGGGTTGCCTTTTTGGGTATTTGTCGTCGATACGATTTGTTTTCTTCTTCCGAGGATATCTTGACCACTCCGTCATTTGTTTCATGATTATTGTCAGGTGGCCGAGAAAGGAAGGACGACGACTCGACGGCTCGGTGCGTCAGTGACGCAGACTTCATAGTGTCAGATGTAGCGAACAAAGCTAGCATCAAAGCATGCGACGGGTACTTGAAAGAGACCAACCTTGGAGTTGAAACTGAATAACATTGCAACATTGTATCTCATCATCAGAGATGCCCCCATCGATGCAAACAACAGCCCGCAAAAGTCGACCCAGTAGATTCAAATTGGCAAGGTGTATGTCGTGTAAGACACAGACAGTTAATAACAAATATCTCAGTGATGTCACACTAATATGCCCCTCTTCCAAATCCCTCTCTTTTCTGCGGGAAAACCAGTCGAATGAGTCAAACGTAGACCTGCCGCCGTGCCCGTACAAAAAGTACACGCGCTCTCAACGGAAGAAGCGGAAAAAAATGACCATGACAGACGATGACAATGATGATGGGGAGAAGGAGTCGACGATCTCTCTCCTCGTTGTCATAAACACGGTAGAGATTATCACACCTATCCTGACGCGCATCCTTTTCGTTCGCTCGCATTTGTGGCTGAATTTGAATTGTTATCTGTTGAGTATTGTCTAGTTTTGCTCAAAGCCTGAGCATTGCAGGTCAACGCTGTCATCATGTTTCGCAACAGGGCATCCAGTATGCCCAAGAAGGAAGAAACAAAATCCTTTAGTTCTCCCTTGCAAGAGTTGAATCATTTATTAGATTCATTGGATACATTGATTGAATCCAGCATGAACGAGTACGTGGAATCGATTCGACCTCCTGCACCCGAAGGGAAAGCACGACGTTCCAGCGTGTTGGACTCGCTCAAGAAATTTCGAGGCAGTCGAAGTTCGAGTTTAGGAGATGACCCGGCCATTGCAACCTCTACTCCAGCGCCTACTACTACATCGGGTAATGCGACGGGTCGACCTCCCAGTGCCCCTAACAGTGGCATGAGTAGTCGATCCTCTGGATCCTACTTTAACAAACACAAAAATCGCTGGGAAGAGCAGGATGCGAAATTTGTGCCCATGTCATCGGAACGAGTGGCCGACTATGTAGAAACGATTCGTCGAGTGGCAGAACTTGTCATTATTGGAGAACGCTCCCACGGAAAAGATGACGCACAAGCACAAGAGTACATGGCCATTTTTGATACGTTTTTTGAGCGACAAGGACTGGCCACTATTACAAATATACTGACGGGAAACGCCTTTGACTTGATGTCACATCCTGTTGTCATTCAACAACTCAATGAACCGACGGAACTATATGCAGAGAACGACGAGACATTGGACGAGGATGCGGTGCCGCGTCGTCCTCCCATTGCATTGGAAGAACATGAATACAGACTTTTGCCTCCCTTGCCGATTGCCACACAAGCCATTCAATCCGTCTCCATCTTGGTTCAAAATGTATCCAGGGCTACTTCCTTGTTTTTTATTCTATCCAACAATCATGTGACGCAGCTCATTGGAATTCCACTTGATCTCTATCAAATGGCAGAACGACGGAATACCAAAAGTGCCGACACGTCACGGCGGTTTGCTAGTCCCGAACTAGCCGAACTGACAACCCACGTTGTCACCTTTTTGAAATCCTTAGCCTTGCGCATGAATGCTGAAACCTTGCAGTTCTTTTTGACGTATCCATCCGATGTTCCGACGGAAGATGTGGAAGATATTATCGTCTTGGATACAACTCCACACTTTGATAATCCTCAAGATAATGTGGATGAAGATGAAGATCGTCCCATGGATGAAACACCCGCGACGGCGCAACTGCCCACTCCCAACGCGGACCGGCCCGTTTCGGTCAAAACGGTCAAGGTGGAATTTCCTCTGTACGAACGAGCTCTGGAATTTTGCTCGGCCCATCAGGATTCCTTTGTCCGCGTTACGGCTATGAATATATGTTTGAATACACTTCGTCTGGCTACGGTCACACCGATGGGAGACGAGGAGGATGATGATGGTGCCGATTTGGGGAAATCACCGGATGGTGTTTTGCACAATGCCAAGCCTTTGCCGTTGAAAGAACGAGTGGCCATTGCTCAATATGTTTGTACTCCCGCACGGGTCGAACGTTTGGCGTCACCTATTTTTACAAAGTTGGCACAACTCTGGGGTGTCTTGGAAGAACAATTTCGAGACATGGATGGGGTTCCCACGAGGTCAACTTCTCAAGACGAGGGAGAGGCGTCCAGTACTGCCGCCAGTAGCAAGGTGGCCCGCGCCAAAGAAAAGGCTCGAAGGCAAAAGGCGTCAGATTCTTTTAATGACACTGCCTACAACGTGCAAGATGAACTTTTATTGCTGGAAGACGTGCTCAAAGTGGGGTTGACGTCACTCAATGAACAAATGATTGAAATGATGTTTGCGACCTTTGTCTATCCACTGTTACTGCAGCCGCTCCTCCTGTATTTCCAACGATCGCCGGTACCTGACGAAGTGCTCTTTGCGGATCCTTTGAATGATCACACGGCGGGGCGACCGATCGGAGACTCCGATGTGACGGCCACCGAAAATGCTATAATTTCGGCCCCCGCAAAATCCGCCATTTTCTGTTTGACGGCAGCCTTTTCTTTTTTGACCAACCCGCCTTTGTTGAGATTATTATTTACGGCCCTATTTCATCCCCTTGCTCCCGAGGCGACGGGTGAAACGATGATTCGCGCCAAGGCAGATGTGGCTTGTTTGGATCCCGATGGCAAGGTACAAATTCGAATTGATCCAGTGGATGTCGTGGGAGGGGGCATGAAAACTATGACGGACCGGTCGACCTACGTCTTTGGAGCAATTACAGGACAAAAGTGCTCCTCGAGCAATTCCAAGAATGCCTCCAAAAGTGAAACGTCGTGCGTGTTTGTACTCGCACCCGCCTTGTCTGAAATCTTGGAATTTCGGGGCAACGATGCTAGCTTGGTGGCGCGAACACGACAAAATCCCTACCGCAAAGCAATCTTTAAATGCTTTTCGTTATGCAGTCAACTTTCCGACCTGAGGCCAATGTCGATACTCGCAGTCGAAACTGCCGTTTCAAAGTTTCCAGCAAAATTTCTTTCCGATATTCTATTTGGTAGTGATCTGCAAAAGTTCCAAGATAATCTCCCCCTTGATGAACGGTCCTCCAATTCCTTCCTGGCACAACTCGATGACAGAGACATTGGCGGTGGTACAACGGCAGGGCATTCGCGGCATACATTAGGGGATGCCGGTACTGGAAGAATCGGCCACGGTTACCGCAGCGAGGTCTTGTCAGCCTTTCGAAGCTGTATTCTGAGGGCCATGCCAGCTGGCAAGGGAAGTTGGGAGTTGGAATATGATTTGGCAGCCGCGCATGCTCTATTATGCATCATTCGCGGTGACCCCGAAGCCTTGTTGGAAGCTGCCAAGAGGATTGATAAACGATGTCGACAAGGCGCTGCGTTTCTCTCTGACATTCCGCACTCTGTAGAACGTTTTGCAGGGTCCAAGCTCTCAAAGATTGTAAAGGGGTTGGGTGAATCAAAGCCACGCGATGGTACTAAGATTGAAGGTACAATTATGGATATTTTGTTCCGTGGCTACGGAGACATTGCTAAGTCTCCATGCGTATTGAACGATTTGGTGGAGTTCAAATCAATGCATCGTGTCGCCGATCTTCCAGGCTACGGGGTAAAGGTCACAGAAAGCAGTACTTACTCGGAGATGTGCGCTCGATGCTGTGCCTTCCCTCCCTTGGATGGAGATGAAGCAGAAGGAGCGTTGCGCACAGCTATGAGCAGTGCTAGAGCGTGGGTCAAGCTTGGTAAGAACGACTTGTGCCCTTCCTTTTGCTCCTTTGGTGGCTTTGATTCTCACTGTGCTTGTTAATGTAGACGCTTTCAGCACAATGCTCAACTCGCTCGTCGACGGCAGGGGAAACACTATTCGAGACTTGGCGAAGATGGCGGGATTTGCCGTGAAGAGAGATGGATACGTCGTTTCGACCAAGAACGAAACATGTGTGTACGCACATATTTCAGAACATTTTTCGAAAGCTTTGTTTGGTTTTGATGGTGACGCGGTTCATATCGATGCCGAGCCCGGTAAGGTTGTCAGTCTTGTTGGACACATGGCTTTTCCCTGTGTGTGCGAAGTTCCACCATCATGCGCACCCCTATTCTCCGCAGCTGGTGCCAAAGTTGTCTCTCAAGGAATAACATGGCAATCGCTATACTTGGTGCTTTTCGGACGTCATTTTGTCCTCGCTGAACCCGAGAGGCGAGCGGCCGGAGACGGTCGTGTTGTGACGAGATGTCAACTGGAACGCATCATCGTCGAGAAGGATGCCGCTGGTGCCCGTGCTGACACTACAGCGCGTCGGTTGATTGTATCACACATAGGCCCCGACCAGGCTCCACCAGGACTCTTTTTGTTTGAGGAGTCTCCCAAACTCCAAGACGAAGGCCCGCTCGTACATCTCAAGCAGTGGCTGAGTTCGCTGGATGTTTGGTTTGAGGACAACAAGGCAGTGACTCTTGCATTCAATAAAGTGCAGGAAAGTATCGTCGAAGCCAAGATCCAGCGAGGCATCCGTATCCAGCGATATCTTGCTCAAGACGACAACTCGACCTATCCTCGAAATATTTCGTTGTACGCGATGGACGAGACGATATGAGTAGCTGTGAGAAGTCTAGAGTAGCAATGCAGAAAATAATTGAACTAAAATTGCTTACGCGGTTTCTATGAGCTTTGTTGTTCTGCTTCTTTGCGTTCCTTTTGGATCATATGCGTCAAGTAGAACTCTCCCGCCTTGTAAGAACTTCTCACCATCGGTCCGCTGGCAACATATTTGAATCCCATTTCTTCACCGAGCCTTCGGAAATAATCAAATTTCTCTGGCTTAACGTACTCCACTACAGACAAATGATTTTCGGTCGGTCGTAAATACTGTCCAAAAGTGACAACGTCAACATCGATCGCCCGGAGATCCTTCATGGTTTGAATGACCTCATCATCAGTTTCACCCAAACCCAACATGAGACTCGTCTTTGTGTACAAACCAGGTTTTACTTTCTTGGCGTGCTCTAGTGTGGAAAGACTCTGCTGATAGCCAGCCCTTGAGTCGCGAACAAACTAAAATGGGACCACGGCGTTAGCGTTTGGACTGCTAGATCAAGTTTGACGCCGAAAGACCCGACAAACTCACCTTTTGTAGTCGCTCCACCGTCTCAACATTGTGCGCATATACATCTAAACCCGAAGTCGCCAGAGTTTCTACCGCCTTCTTGTCCCCTTGGAAATCGGATACTAAGCATTCGACGAGCAATTCAGGTTTCTTGTGCTTAAGCAATTCCACCGTATGAGCAAAGTGTTGTGCACCACCATCTGGAATATCATCGCGGTCCACACTCGTCAAAACAATGTAATCCACGCCCCACTTTGCCACAGCCTCTGCCGTCTTGAAGGGTTCAAACGGATCCGGCGGTGGGGGCTTGGCGTCCGTCTTGACCGCGCAGAACATGCACCCGCGTGTGCAGGTGTCTCCAAGAAGCATGATAGTTCCCGTTCCACCACTCCAGCATTCACCGACATTCGGGCATTGAGCCTCTTCACATACAGTATTCAAATTTAAGTCTCGCAATGATTCTTTCACTTCAACGTATCTGGAACCGGGAGCTATATTCAGAAAAAATGAGGCCATTTTGTCAGATAATATTTTCGAGAAGATTTCAATCCGATTCAGCGTTGACAAACTCACCTAACGAAGGACCCGGAACTCGGAACCAAGATGGCCGCCTGTTGATATAGAGAATAAATGACGATTAGTCTTCGACCACAATTCAACGAAATTTCGGGCTTGTCGTCCAACTCACCCCTCTGGCATTTCAGCGCCCACTTTTGGTCGGGTCAAGCCACTCTCGCCGTCAGACTTGGGCATGGGAAGGCCTCCACCTCCTTTAGACCCATCCCCACGTGCAACGACGTAAGGAACTTTTTCTTCCTGCTCCACATCTCGCGACGTGACCGAAATAGCAGATGTTCTGCGGATTCCTGACGCCGACGGGTTCGATTGCCATGCTGACGTTTCGCCCAAGAAGCTTTGGCTCAACAGAACAAGAATCAAAGCTTGATCAAACCGGACCATTTTCAAGATTTCGACGCTGAATAAAGTAGCCACTGTCGAAAGATACTTTCGTGTGGTGAATGTGACCAAAGTCGTCGCTTGGATACAGAAATCGAGACAGAACGTCGAGGGTGTGGGACGCCGACGATCGAGATGGGTGATGTTGCGATGACGCGAAACTTGGCGGCGTGATGGCGGCAAAAAACGCGGGTGACGACGACGATGGATCGGACGTCATTGTTCCCCTTCTCAAAGTCCCTAAAACATACGAAAATGTTTGCCCCCCTTTTACATTCAGGACTCAACCGATCACTTTAAAATAGTTGAGAGCAACAACTTCGAAGTCCAAAGAAAGCTTCTTCGCTAGCTAGTAGAAAAAGAAAGTTTAGAGATTGCTCAAGATTTATCTATACAATACATGGTCAAGCTCATATCCTCGACGTATCCAGTCGTCTTTTCCATGTCCATGTTACTGGTCAACAGTCGGCCTGCGTACAAATCTCGAATATCCGTTGAAGATACGCGTAGGCCAACTTGATTGCAAGCTTCTTCCAGCCTTTCCACGCCAAATCGATGCTTGGAGTCTGCACATACAATGATGGCTTTGCCGCCCTTTTTCAAGGCGCAGAACATGGTTCGGGCCGCCGCAAACGCATCTTCTGGTTGACAAATGATATCAGCCACCAAGATCAAATCTACCTGCTCTCGGATGGTACCCAATGAGTCCACCCAGCCATGGTTATTGACATCTTGTTTGTAGAAGTCTAGTTCGTCTGCTTTTGCAACGTTTTCAAGTCCATTCAGTAGAATGTTGCGTTCGCAATTCTTGACGACGGTTTTGTTAAAATCCGTCAACAATACTGCTGTGGTTGCGTTCATACCCCGATAAGCTAGAAGCTCCCCAGCAACAAGCCCCGTCAATCCGCATCCAGCACCTAGCTCAAGAATGCTCTTTCCAACGACAATCTCAAAATTCGTCACCAAGTAACGGGAAAGTACGACCGCGGACGGCCACATTAAGAACCCCACGTCGGCCTGCGAGCTCTGCCGCTGTTTCACCTGGTTGATAAGTATAGTTACCGTATTGGTATCATCTCTGTCCACCGCACCGATGGAAAATATCAAAGGAAGTCGGTCCGACAATTCCTGGCGAGAAAAGGGGGCCACACGCATTGGAAAGGATGGCGCCAAGGCAGCGATTTCGCATGCCATTTCCTGAACACCCATTACAGCATCCTGATCTTCTTCGGTTTCAAAAATGGAGGGGTTGAGCTTAATGATTTTGGAGAGAATCAAGTGTAGACCTTCATGGGCCAACTCCTCTTTGAGGGTTTGATCCATGGAAGAACACTTCGCAGTTATTTCCAGAACACGCCGTATCGAAGCAGTCTTCTCATTGCAATCCAAGCCATTCGAAGTAGCAGTGTCAACGCCGGATACAAGCAGTAACCATTCTTCACAAGCTTGCCGCACCAATGATAGAAATAAGGCCGGAAAACCGGGACCATCACCGTCGAGAAGCCCGATTCTGTAGAATGCAAGTGCCCTGGCGTCTCTTGTCGCTTCCTCGACGGCCTCCAGCGTCAGTCCATGAGTCATTGTCAACTCAACTCATCTTCATCGCACTCGTGTAAACCCAGACAATGCCGATTCAACCCGTCGCAGCAGAATGTCAGCCGTAGAGCATATGCATATGTGGCTGTGTGACGACTGCTACTGCTCTCCTCGGTTGTCCATTTTGAGTTTGAGTTACGAAAAAATGAAGCATTGGCCTATTTGTTTCCACGTGGAATCATTGTAGTCAACGGGCGCGAAAACGAGCGCGCTCCGATCGTTGGATTCAGATTCATTCCTTCGTACGATACATACATACGTGGCGACAAGGTGGGCAAAATTTCGCGCCAACAAAACAACACACGCGACGGGTCCAAACCAAAAATGACGACACCACCCATTGGCGTCAGGCCGCTTCTCGTGCTTCCCTTCGAGAGTGTCTCTCCATCATCTCTCTGACAACCACCAAACTCAAACTCAAACCAGTTCCTCATGACAATGAAGCGTCTTTTCCTTCTACTCGCCGTGTATTTTGTCTGCTCCACTGTGACTGTGGAGGGCGGCAAGGCTGTGAGATCCCCAGGGGTGGCCTTGGTAAAGCGAGGTCGAACATTGCCTCCTCAAGCACAGCCTCCCAAGGGCGCAATGCAAAAGCGTCCCAAGACTATTAATCCTCCTGTCGCGCCAGATGGATCCTTGAAGAGAGCGTACGACTGGTATCTTCGACAGTGTACAGAAAATGCATTGGTCACAAAAAGCGTTACAGCCGCAATCATCAACTTGTTGGGTGATATCCTCGGTCAAAAGTTTGAAGCGTTTCTGGCGGGCGAGATTCGAGCACTCAACTTGAAGCGCGTGATCACTTTCTTTCTATGTGGTCTCTTGTATGTGGGTCCCTTCGTCCACTACTGGTACGACATATTGTTTCGTCTTGGCAACTATTTGAAGAAGAAATACAAGACGTCCAAACTTGGTCAAGTTTTGGCACAGGTATTTACCGATCAAACTCTTGGGGTGGCAATTTACTTTCCTTCCTATTACTACGTCTTTGAAATGATTGAGTCCGTTGTGCTCCAACGGACCCCGTCCATGGCTAGAGCGACCAAGAAGTGCCTGGCACAGCTGAATGAGCTCCTCCTCATGCAATACAAAATATTCCCAATCACCAATGCATTCAACATGGCGTTCATTCCTCCTCAACTGCGAGTACTCTACTCCAATACTATATCCATCTTCTGGAACATGTACCTTTGCACCTTGTTGGCACAGTAATCGAATTATTTTCAGCCATAATTGTTGCTATGGACGACGTAGTCAGAATGCTATTGATGAGCTACTTTCTATTTTAGTTCTTGATAGCCGCCAGCCTTTAGAATCTCTTGCAGCAACTCTTGCCACTTGGGCGTTACTCCGGTGGTTTCGTACTTCCAGTATTCCACAAACGAATTACCGTTCGAATCGTCCTTGCCTTCTTCGGGAAGAAGTACCTTCGAAATGGGGTAAATCAGGCGCGACGAAGATGTAATGAAAGCTTCTTGCCACTCGTTGGATTCATGAAGAAAGATGGGGCGAGAGTCGAATTTCAATCCTACACTGCTAGCACAATCCAGTACCAGGTGGCGAACGTATCCGTGTAGAACCCCCTCCGTGGCTGTCCGCAATGTCCCATCCTTGTAAATGGCAAAAAAGTTGGATGAAAGTCCTTCCAGAACTTCGAGTCGAGACTTTTTAGCTTCGTCTCGCCTCGGTCGAACCATTAGTACTTCTGAAGCATCGGGAGGCTTGTAGTGAGCTTTCTCCAGTTGTTTTCGTTGGCGGCACCAGGATGCAATCTTGCTCTGTGGATTTGAATACCTGGTGGGTAAAGATGTGTCAACGGTTGCCTCTTCGTCGTCGTGGGTCGCGTCTGTAGAGTGTGCCGCTATGGAAACGACAATCGGTTCAGGGGCTTGATGTACCTTCATGGGTTTGCAGGAGCTGGTGGCGTGACCTCGGACCAAAATAGAGTCATTGGTGGTTGCTTCTGTGGATCCCGGCGGCATGCTTGACCAGAGCAGTGTCACTCGAAACAGCTGGATCAAGGTATCCTCTTCCGACGATTCGGTCAACTGAACGGAAGATTCAGCGCTGGCCAGAAGTTCGGATATAATCTTATTTGATTGCCCCATGGCCTCTTTCAAGACGTTTGGCTCGATAGGCGCGGAAAGATCTGATGTAAACTTCTTTGCATGTAGCAACGATAAGTAAGATTTTTGTAATCGCTGTAAATGGTAGTCTTGCCCCCAGACTTGGACTCTATTTTGCGTCGAGCCGAGCTTCTCCTTTGAAAGGATTACATCGCATCTCATGGTATCATAGGCCCCAGCACCGCCCTCGTCGTTTTCTCTGCTTTCTATTTTTTCCAGATATTCCATCCAGTCGACACTTTGTGTCAAATCAAAGGCTTGCCCTCCAACTATCCGTGTCGACTGATCACTCTCCGTTAGGACGCCATCTGCAATGGTCTCGAGGGCAATCTCTCCGCCTGGCTGGACCGATGCAGTGCGACACCAGGCCATCTTCGTTTGGCTGGGAGTCGGGTTGCCGATGCTAAGGGTCGCAATGGACACCTTTCTGCTGACGACGTTCGTAAGGCCTCGGGCTCTGAAAGTAGTACTTGCTGCTGCCAAAAATACCAAGCGACAACTAGATTGCATGCTTCCGTGTACCATCTAACGACACAGTTTCGACTATGGTCCTTGTCACAGTCACAGCTTTTGATGATCTTTTTAGAGTACCGCGATGGTGCTTCCATCTTTGTCGTTGTTGAAAAAGGGGCAACTTTAGAGAGTTTTTGGTGCGGCGACAGAGGAGCGCCCCGAAATCGCACGTTGTTCCACCATGACGTCACGAAGATAGATGACTAATCCGACCCACTAAAGGCTGAAGCCTTGCCGCAAAAGGGCAACGAGAAAAGGGTGACGTCAGCTTTTGACAATCGGATTCTGAAGAATTTGGAAAGGACGAAGAGCCTATTTTCGACCGATGCGGACAATCTGTTTCGCAACCTTTCTTGTAAATCAATGTTGTGTTGATAATTCATTTCATTTCATTGAAGAGCAAGAGGCAGGTTTCATCACAGGTGATCAGATTCATTGACCTCAGGTTTCCAGGAAAAGTTAATTTTCATCATGATGCTTCAGCGCGTCCGCCCCCTTGTTGCCCGTCAACTTGTTCACCGACCGAGGTTGGAGTGGTCCTGTGGACGAGTGTCTCTGCCGCGCCACTTTTCGGCCATTCCGACGACAGACCACAAGAAAAATGAAAAGAACGAAACGAAACTGGCAAAGCCACTGATTTCTGATTCCACTTTGGCTTTGGTGCCGGGTGTTGCCTTATCTGCAGCAACGGCCACTGCTGGATTTCAAGTCGCATCGGCTCTGACGACGGCTCTAGCTGTGCCGATTTCCGGCATCCCTGTCGCGATTCTCTTGGGAATGGGGATCAAAAATACCGTTGGGTATTCCGACACAATGAAACCTGGTGTCGCCTTTGCCACCAAGGCGATTCTCCAAGGCGGCATTGTTGCAGTCGCCGCCAAGCTGTCATTTGTTGAACTGCTGACGACAGGCTCTCAGGGTCTACCAGTGGTCATTGGAGCAGTTGGAGCTGGATTAACTTTTATCCCTATTGCTGGTCGTCTCGCTGGACTTCCCAAGGAAATGTCTCTTCTCCTGACGGCGGGGACTTCTATATGTGGTGTGACTGCTATTACGGCGTTGGCACCAGCCATCAATGCCTCCAACCGTGATATTGCTGTCGCGGTGGCCAACACTGTGGCGTTTGGCACGATAGGAATGTTGGTGTATCCGTACGTTTTCAACGCTCTTTGTTCAGGATCTGAACAAGTGGGCATGTGTCTAGGGGTCGCCATTCATGACACATCACAAGTTCTGGGATCAGCCATGTCCTACAAAGAAACGTTCGATGACGAAGTGGCTTTGAAAGTGGCAGCAATTACCAAGCTTACGAGAAACTTGGGACTTGCTATTGCAATCCCTGGCCTAACCTACATGCATGCTATGGAAAAGAGCAAGAGTACCGAGGACAAGGAGAAACCAGTCATTGGTGACTCCATTTCGGGTCTCAACACTTTCAAGAAATACGTTCCCAGCTTCTTGATCGCTTTCATCGGCATGGCGTCCTTCCGCTCCACGGGCGATTTCTTTTTGGGACCCGATGTAGCGGCGTACCAAACTACCATGGATTTCATCGGCAGTGACGTATCAAAATATGCCCTTGGGACAGCAATGGCCGGGGTTGGTTTGAGCACGTCTGCTGCGTCTCTCAAGGGGGTTGGATGGAAGCCTTTTGCAGTGGGGGCATCCGGCGCATTAGTTGTTGGAGGAACTGGTTTTGCAATTGCATCATTGGTAGTATAACTCAATAGGAGATGACTCTGTGAAATGTAACGACTGTACTATTAGCTATGACCCTTTGCCGACTTGGCCTTGTAGAATTGCCGCATAGAGATCCTTCCAGCATTGTCTCACGTTTGGGTCCTTCCGCTCCCACACAGTCTTGGTGTTGCCGCCCACCCTTTCGACACTTACAATTTTCTTCACAGGCGTGATCAATCGTACTGACGAT
Organism: Nitzschia sp. DOCU1; assembly: GCA_951394045.1. Classification (NCBI taxonomy): domain Eukaryota; phylum Bacillariophyta; class Bacillariophyceae; order Bacillariales; family Bacillariaceae; genus Nitzschia; species Nitzschia sp. DOCU1. Next base: position 3,316,765 of record OX595986.1, on the reverse strand, counting down.
GTTGTAAATACTTCCGTCCACTTTGACGCGTCACTCATTCGAACTCGATCCACTTGCACTTTGAGGCCACATTCTTCTGCATGTTCCATAACAAGTTGCCGAGCATAACCTCCAAGCACAGAGTCTGCTGGTGGCGTCTGAACCCTTCCATCAGAATACACAACGAATAGATTGGACGTCAGGCCTTCCAAGAGCTCAACATCATCTCCAATATCCCGCGTTAGCAAGACTTCTCCAATTCCAGGCGATTTGAAAGCTTTCTCGAGTGGGGCCCGCCGTCGACACCAAGACGAAAGCTTAGCTTCGGGAACGCTGTCGTATCGACGTGGTAAAGTATCACTTGCTTGTGGATTCCAGTGAGGGTCACAGGCAAGGCTCGTTACAATAGGTTCAGGGTTGTAATCGCTTGGTATTGAAATCTGCCCTGAATGGAAGGCATGCCCTCTTATTTTGATACCTTCCTCTTTTGGAGTCCACAAAAGAGTCAGCATTAAAGTATATACACCATGTAATTCCGCAGAGTCCGATATTTTTACTGATGGCGTCATGGAATTTTCAGCAGCGTTCATTAGGGAAGTCATAATTTCGTTGGTGCGATACTTGGCTTGAGATATGTCGCTATAGTAGTCGTCTTTATCCCGTCTCAAGACTTCATAAGAGCTGACCAGTCTTTCCACGTGGAATGAGAGACCCCAAGTATTCCATTTCTTAGTTGTAGGAGAGAAATCGCACCTCAAGACAGTGTAGGCCCCTTCTCGCCCATCTTGAGCCTCGCAGTACTCGAGCCACTCTCTGGGCGAGTGCAAGTCATATGTTTCGCTTCCAATTTGGTAGAGCCGAGATTCGGCCAGCACTAGAGAGTATTCGGTATCCTTGGCACCTTCGACGTCGGTGTACATGCTCCAAAATAGAGGGCATCGGTTGGCGAGCGAAGGATGGGGGGGATAAGTTATCTTGGAAGAAACAAGAAAACACCAGCACACTCGTTGTATCATCAGAATTATGACAGCAATTTGCCTCTGAGTTCTAAGCATCTTTAATGACACCTATCAGGTACGAAATAGGACTTTAGAGTAGCTCCTGATAGTTAGTTGAATACGCATTTGATTGCGGCGTGTACAGTGCCGCTCGCCTCTTGCATGCTCCTCTGGCCGGGATCCATCATCTCGCTCGTTGTGGTATCTTTCTTATCCGTTCTTCTTTCTTTTGGTAAGAACTGGGATAGCCCTTCCGCTTTTTCTATTCTTGTCGCGCGAGCGTGCTTGTCGAGTTTAGCGACATCGAATTGCTGGGCGCGTGCGATCCATATATATATCGGCGTTGATTTCCCTCGGTATCACGGTTACATAGGCGGATGAGCGAACAGCGCCTTCTAAATAACCATAAATGCTATATTCAGCGTCAAAGAAATATATTTTGCGGCACAGGCCGTTCGGTGGCGTTCAACGGTTCACATTTTCTTGGGAAACTGATGTGAAAGATCTATCGTAAGATCAACGAAAGAGCTTTCGATTGCAAGGGTGCTTTCCATACTTGACACCGAGTAGCTCCTGAAGAGAGCATGGTGGTTAAAGCAGAAAAGCACCAATTGCATAGAACTCCTGGGAAAATGGCTTTTGAGGCAGATGCTAGCTATGGTGTCGATCCACCCGGGGGGTCGTTGAAAGCCATGAAGGATGAGAGCGGAAATGAAACATGGTACTCCAACATGTTCTCCTTCTTCGGTGGAAACAACAATGAAGAAGAGAGAAACGATCCTCAGATTGAAAACAAACCTTACTGGTCCAATCCTGATTCTTCTGGTAGCGATGGTTACAACAACGGGAACATAGATAATTCTGAAGAATACCGCGAGGACGTAGAGAATGAATCCGAAGCTTCTGAAACGGTGTCAGCACTCGGCAGGGGCTTGGGCGATGATCTTAAGTCCCTTCCTTCCGCGGCAGACCCCGGTGAAGACGGATCTATTTTGTCTCTTGACAACATGTCAATTACGAAGCAGGAAACCAAAAGTGGTGTCGGAGGCAAGCGAAGTTCACGATTGGCGACAAAGAGTGAGAGCGTCGAAGCCGTGGTAGAGAAGAAGATCAACAATCTAAAATTCGAGCGAACCAACTCGGAAACCGACAAGAATATCCCGTTTCTTAGAAAGAAAATGTTTCCGAAGACCTCGGGAAGAGGGACTCAAAGCACGCAAAACACGCCTGATTCTGTCCTCGAGTCACGACGACAGCTTCTTGTGCACGAACTTCGCCAAGCAGTTGACAGATTTGGACGCTACGACACTCGTTGCGCTAACATCACCGCGGCACTTGGTGATTTGTATGACGAGAATCGAGAATTCAAGCAAGCTATTCGGCTCCACCAAGATGCTTTGTCCGTATACAGCACAAAACTTGGAGATCATCATGAGCGGACTCTTGAAGCAAAGAGTCGATTAGGTAAAGTTCAAGAGAATGCTGGGCTGTATGATGATGCTATCTTTACATTTTTCAGCGTTATGTCAATGACAAAAGCTCTTAAAGGCGACAAGGATCCAGCCTCTTCTGACGCTATGATCCGAGTCGCAGGCGCCTTAAGACAGAAGGGCAAGTATGAACTAGCAATCAAGACTCTCAAGCGTGCTCTTAAAACCTATCGAGAAGTCCTTGGCGACTCGCACCCCAGCGTCTCCAGTACCGTTGATGAAATTGCTTCTCTTTATGTGACCTTAGGAGACTTCTCGAAGGCTTCGGCAATTTTGGAGGAGGTTGTCAAACTGAAGGCTGCCACAATGGGTATGGCGAGCAAGGAGGTTGCTGCTAGTCTCTCTGAACTCGCTACATGCTATGAGTGCGCCGAACAGTACAGCAAGGCGATGAAGAATCTCAAGAAAGCCTACAAGATTTACGCAGACGTGAGTGGAGAATCCGGTGACAAGGCGATTCTTGCTCTCGAGCGCATCGCTCTTATCTATCAAGCAACTGGCCAGTTCAAGAAGGCAGCTATTGCCTATCTTGGCGTCCTCCGAGGGCGCAAGCGAGCACTAGGTGAATCACACCCAACGGTGGCAGACACCTACTTCCATCTTGGCGTGTCGCTAAGAGAAAGTGGTCAACAAGACAAGGCCTTCAAATGCATGAAGCAAGCCTTGAATATTTACGTCGGCGAAGGCAAGGACATGCACGATGTTGAAATGATTGCTGAAGTCATGCACGAGCTCGCCATCATTCACAAGGCAAACGGTAATGTCGGAGACGCCATAAAGACTTTTAAACAAGAGATCGCAGTGCGACGGAAACTTGGGCAGCCAGAGTATCCATTGATCTCCCAGACGCTGAACCATCTCGGTGTAGCAGAGTTTGAGATCAAGAACCATAACAGGGCTCTAAACTACTTCATGGAGGCCCTGACTATATACGAAAAGAAAGGAAACGAATCTGGAACAGATTTCGCTGAAGTCCTCTACAACACTGGTCTTGTGTTTGAGTCCGTACGAAACAAGCAGAGGGCAACAGATGCATTTATCGAAGCGGCCCGTATCTTCAAGGAAAACGGCTACAACGAAGACCATCCACACTTGTCGAAGGCAGTGAACAAGCTGAAACGGCTTGGACACGTTTGCCAATGTAGGCGTGGGCCATGTTCCAACGTCCCATGCGAAGCAGTCCTAGCTGCACGGAAACGATAGATAGTTCATAAGGCAGGGCTGTAGGGTACGCTACCTATAGTTGACTTGGTCCTGTACATTCCAATTCTAGCTCCAGTAGCCTATCCCAACGGAGGAAACGCAGCATTCAACATCGCATCAAGGCATAGCTCATTTCCCACGGAGAGCAGAGCATCTCCGCAAAAGGAAGCTCGTTCCGGCACAGGTGCTACAAGAAAGAATTTGCTACTAGAAACCTATAGTTTACTCGGCCTCGTCATCACTATCTTCGCCAGCCCGGAATACGCTTCCAGCAATACGGTCAAGATCCTGTTGTCCGACCGTAGTCACTCGTCGTCCACCTGATGGCAATTTCTCCAAAACCTTCATTTCTTCTAGTTGAATAAGGACCGATCGGATGATACCAGCCGAGGACTTTCGGAAGTGTTCCGTCCTGGCACCGCGATCGTAGTTGCCTCCGTACCACTTTTGTAGCATACCCACTCCCAACCCGGGGCGAAGGTAGACCTTTCGTGCAATGGAGGCTGCCCGGATGTAATACCAGTCATCTCCATAGGGAGCGAGCTCCTTGAAGACAGCCGTCTTAACGGTATCTGACCACACAGGAGCCTCGAATTTGTCGGAGTTCTTCAAGTGTTCAGCATAGGCCTTGATGAAAGCAGGAGCCGCCACATCACGGACGCAAATTCCACGTGCTTCTTCTGCCATTTTTGATTTGTATAAATATCAACAGCTACGATAACAGAGGCAAGAGGGAAGAGCAAAGTGAGATTTGGCCGGAATGGTTCAACACGAGTATTCCAAAAACAACGAATCACCCAGAGTGCACGACACTAGCATAATAATCATGGAAGGAAAAACGATATCCCGTCATGCTTCATCTGCCTGGGGTCAACAATAGCGGGCCGCAACCACTGTTGGGAGGCTACCTGGTAATAGGCACCCAACATCGATTGCCTCCACTACAGCTACTGCCAAGATTTCTCCCACTCCCGGCCTCTCTGGGTTGTTGCCAATCTCCAACAAAATTCCCGAAACTACATTGTCAACCATCGTGACCATGGTCCGTACCTGAAGCAAGTAATAGACAGTGCTTTCGTGCTCGCTTTGATTGTCGCTGCGTTGAGCCTGCCTCTTGGTTGTCGCTGTTGTTGTTTGGTAGAGGAGCTCACCACCTGTTCCATCGGTTGATGAATGCGCGGATGGGGACAACGTAGGTCTTACGTAGCTTTGGTACAAGAGGAAAATAGTAGATGGTGAAGCGGTAATTACTGGTTGCTACGGTCGATTTAGTCATGAATGGATTCGTGCGATCGATAAATCGATGGATTCGATTCATTCGATCGTTAATGCCGAAACGCGGAGCTCTCGCTTGCTATTACCGCGGATGCCACCATGGCACTCTTCAATGTTTCAAGTCTGTTGATTGACTTCTTACAACAATCACTTCTTCTCAGTCTTAGCACTGCTGCATTCAGTTAACACGATGGGCAGGAAAAAGAAAAAGGTAGTTGATGATTCGGTCGACGAGGGTCCCCCCTTGGAAGACATGCCTATTGGAGTGCCATCCAAAGCTCCCCTGGAAGATGAAGATTCTTCACGGACCCCGGCGGTCGTAGAAAATGTCAAGGAAAATTCCACCAAAGAGGAAGAAGATCCAAAGCCTCTAAAGTCGGGCTATGCCATGACTAGTCACAGCGCTGAAGTCATTGACGAAGACATTTACGTATCAGCAGGCTCTGATGACGAGGACGAAGAAGATGTTGCACTCCGTAATGTGGACATGGTACTGGCAGGATCCCGAATGGGGATCATGAGGCGGGGGATTCATCATCCCATGCTCGTTCAGCCGAATCGACAGTGGGTCAAGGAAGATACTGCTGCAAAGACCACGGTACAAGGCGAAGAAGAGACCGAATTAGACGAGGAGGCGGCAGAACAAAAGCGTCTAAAAGAACAAGAAGAAGAATTAGCCAAATTGGATCCAGCGCAGCGAGCCGCTCGATTGTTGGCAGAAAAGCAGCGCAAGCTAGAAGAAGCCAAAGTGACTGCGCGACGATTGGAAAGTGAAGAGAATGCCGGACGAGACCCCTGTTTGTTTAGTAAGCGTACCGCATTTGATATTCGATTTGACCAGATCGATGACAAGCCTTGGACAAGAGGAGGAGACTTTACCGACTATTTCAACTATGGTTTATCCGAAGAAGACTGGTTAGAGTATGCACAGCATCAGCTCACCATTCGGCAGGAGCTGACCGATGCCAGTCGCCAGCGCCGACCTCCGGATCCGGCCATTGTTCCGGTCACACCCAGGGCACCAACAAAGCAAGCGCCGAGGGTAGCAGTGCACGTCAAGACCGAAGACGGAGAAGGAGATGAAATGGGTGCTGATGGTGACGAAGAAGAGAAAGAACAAGGACCGGTACTTGTCAAGAAGGAAGAAGCCGTGGAAACGAAGGAAGGCCAAGGGCCGGACAAACCTGAAGCGAAAATTGATGTTCCCATTGGTGCCGGAGGCGCCTGGGGAGCAGGCGCGGCGCCGGGCTCCATGTTAGCCAAGCTCATAGAAGAACAAGAGCGGCTCGAGTCGGGAACGGGAGCAGAAAGTGTGGTGCCAATGGATGAGGATTCCAAGTATGGTCCCTCTGGCGATTACAACCACGATGATCACCAAGATCAGTGGAGCCAAAATGAACATGACAACAATCAAGGTGATGACCATGCCAGCGTCCGCTCAGGACACTCCTCGCAACAAGATTGGAACGGAAGTCAGTCGTATGGTGGGGCCCACCAATATGATCACTACGGAGGGGGCGGTTTCAGGGGTGGCGGTCGAGGTGGTGGCCGCGGCTATTATGGAGGTGGGGGGAGAGGCGGCGGCCGTGGAGGTCGAGGAGGAGGAGGAGGTGGAGGTTATCGTGACAGGGATCAATATGATGGTCGAGGTCGAGGTGGGCCCAGCCAACCAGATGGTGGCGGCGACTATTATCGCAAGCGGCCCCGAGACGATTATGATGGTAGAAGTGGCGGCAACTGGAGAAGGTAGTATTCTTAGTAAAAGTGTTTTGCGATTCTAAATATATCTGGGCGTAGAGACATTTCCAGAGTAACAAGCCCAGGTGAAATCTAGAGAGTTGTTTCGGGCTCCAAGTCGATTCATGGAGTAGACGCAAGTGATTCTTCCCAATAGCTCACTGACAGCATATCTTAGCTCTCCAGCACTGTCACATTCTTGCATCGCTCTAGTTCGATAATCTATATAGACCTGACATTACCTGGCTATTCTAGCGCTACACTACTGGGTGTGGGTCCACTGCCACCCTTGGGACTTGTTGGTACATCTGATGCTCTAAATGGAATGGAGGAAACCGAGAAAGTACGAAAAAATCCACACTCCCCAACGATTTTGTTTGTTTTAGTCTACAAGAATTTAAGCATCTTCCTCTGCTCGCAGCTTGGCGTTGGCATTTGTTACACGGATAGCAAGTTGCTCGGCCCGTTGGACGATATCCTTTCGGACTCGGGAAGAAACAGAGTGGGCAACGGTTGCCGCGTAAGTGCGGTTGTGCATCATGAGCATTTCCAATTCAGAAACGTTGTTCACAACCACCGACTTGAATCCATTGGGGTGGATGTTTCGGGTTTGCTTATCCGATCCGTAACCGATGCTGGGCATGGGAACAGCTCCCTTGAATCGACGGCGCACACGTCCATCAATACCCTTAGGCTTTCGCCATGACGAATCCCGGATGCGGATAAAAAGATCCGACTGGTGACGAGCGAACTTCTTGGATCGCTTCTTGACAATCGTCTTCTTGTTGAGGGGGGTGGGGCCAGCCATCTTAAACTGCGCGTCAAATTGGGAAACAAGGGGATTTCGTTAGGCGTCTTGAAAGTCAACCTAAAAAAACCATCATTCCGTCACAACGGCATCAACGTATACAAACTCAAATTTCCCGTGGCGCTAATTTGCCATGGCTCTAATAACATTTCTTTGCCATCTTACTTACACTTTTCGTCTAACCGCAACGTCGCTGAATGGGTTAATGGATTAGAGCACTAAGCTACCGAACGGAGGGTCGGGCATCATGGCGGCAACCGCCATACTCATCGCTCTCTCGTGGGTTGGCTCTGGAATAGGACGCGCGGTGCGCGGATCAGGAGGTTTTAGTAACTGGTGCAATGGTAATCAAAGAGTCCATCCAGTCGATGCCTGAATTTTTTTGGCAACAGATGTAGGTAACACGATATGCATGCATCTATGACACACAGATACCAGTATACCTTAGGCGGCTTCCCTCGACATGGCACCAGATAGAGATAAATAGTAGTACGATAATCTATCGATCGGTGATCCGGGCGGTATCATAGCTATTCTATGACAACATACTCACATACTCACATCTGGAGTGCTCCGTAGCCACAGAGCGATGGTCTTACTAGAAGTACCGTAGTACCTTGACACGCAGTGGCAAGCAAGGCTGGGATGAGGACGGATCCACATGAAATAGCTCAACAAGTGAATTGAAGGCAACTAAGAGAGCTGCATCAAGGTAGCAGTAGGAGAATAATGCTGATAACGTGGTTCAAGGTAGTGGTAGTGAAATGAATAATTTGAATTAATGAAACATAGCGCATGCGTGATAGCGCGCTTAGAAATCCACAAGGTCTCGGTGTCCTGCTGTTTGAATCTTTCGGAAGTCAAATTCCTCGTCGACGTTGATCGAGAGGTCTCTATGTGTCTGCCCACCAAAAAAGCCCCGTGGAAGCTTGTACCGGGCAATAAAATCGGCCTTGGCATCCTTGAAGGTCTTTGGTCGCCTCGAAAGAAACCACGCTAGGACCGCCAAGAAAAGAATCGTCGAGAGAAGAATACCAAACGTTTTCATAAAATTTCCGATGGCATTCGCATACGAGACTCTGATACCATCGCTCCACGTGAGGAAAGTGCTACCACGACATAGATTGGTGTTGGCTCCACCGAAGTCGTACACCTGCTTCTTTATATTTGACTTGAATCCGATGTGTATAGTTGGCTGAAAGACTTCGTTCACGTTGTCGGAGCTTCCCCAATAAAAGTGCGTCTTGATCTGATAGTATCCGTTGTATGGGCACTGATTGCCGCTCTTTTTCTTTAAGCTGGAAAGGGAGCAGAGATCTGCGTTGTCGTATACTGTTACACTGTCCGTGTAGTAAGCGCCGTCAGCGTAGACATCAACCAATGCATAGTTTCCAGCTTGCTTAATCATATCTTGGTCAGCAATGTAAAAGTCAATCTCGACTCTCGCTTTATCACCAGGTTGGCACGTCTGGCTGTTGCGGTATTTCCCGCTACCATAATAAAAGGTTCCCGGACTATCACAATAAACGACAATATCTTGAACTTGGATTACGGCATCCGAACAGACGACATTTTGACCAAGATAATAGCCACTTTTTGATTTTCCATTGCTGCTTGGATTTTGGGTGGCGTAATTTCCATTCGCATTGTTGTCGCCTTCTTCAGGTCCTCCGTCGCCGTTGTTCCCCTCCTCCTGCATATTTTCGTCTGCGTTCTCCTCTTCTTGAACTTCAGCATCCTCTCCTTGGGCGTCGTTTTCCATCTCATCGGCTTGATCTTCTTCACCTTGCTCATCGACCTGATTTCCATCTTCGGCTATTGTGAAGTCCAATGTCAGCGTTGTGACTAGCAGAACCAGGAATAATAGTTTGAGCCTTCTCATTTCTATTCGATTGCTTTGATAATATGCTGTGTAGATTGAAATAAGTTTCTGCTTCAAGCATAAGCTGTTGCTGAGGTCGTGGTGGTGTAGAGTCGTATTACTTCATGGTGTTCCTCTCCAAACTTGGCGCGATTGTTGAGAGAGGAAACGGCGATCGCAAAAAGGTCAGCCGGCGTGCAAACGAATGTAATTGTGCGATATTTCTACTTATGGGAGGTATTGTGGATGAGGCAATAAAAAATATTAATATTAGAGACGAACATATGTGGACTACCGTTTGATCAAGCGTGGCGGCCAGCCGATGTCTAAAGCACCCTCACGAACTTGATGTCTCGCGCGCGTTCTTTCCGAGTGAGTCTTCCTGGTACGATCGTACTAAGGATGCCGAAGTCCCAGCGTGGCACGGAAGGAATCATCATGCCATCATCGTCACGATGTATCAAAGATCAGTGATACCAGTCAGAAGCACTTCTTATTAGCAAAGTTTCGACTGTATGTAACTTATAGAATTAAATTTGTGCTTGAGGGTACGACTTGTTAGTAGAAATCCCCTCGCTTCTTGTCGTTTTCGTGAGAGTTCCACCTGAATAACTACCGTGGTAGATCTAGTCACTAAGGAGAGATATGTAGATATGCTTTTCTAAACACCTAGAACGCATCTACAGTTTGGCAACCATCCGAGACATCATTCACTCTGCCGGAAAACATCGTCTGAAAATGGTGTCTTCATGCAATCCTAGAGTCGAGAATCACGAAACAACCAACGAGCAAACAAGATCGCAGCGGAAATAAATCGCTATGGTAGACTACACCTATAGAATTCTGAAAATATACAGGAACTAGTAGTTCACACTAGATCGCAGCTCTAACCAACATTGCGATCGTTCACATCATTCTTCTCGGTAACTTGTCATGGACAAAAAAATTATGACAACTCTCTTGGCTCTACGTTCTCAGAGTCAACAAGTTGAGCACCGACTTGGCTTCGTTTTCTTAGAGAGAAAAGGTTTCTCATCCTTTCCCTCAAAGTCGGCTTCTTGGTGATTTGGGGGTCAGTTGCAGGGGGCAAAGGCGCTGGCTTCTCAACTTCAACAAGATCATCATCGTTCCCGTCAAAATCGATTCCTCGAAATCTTCGGGTCCAGGTGAAGAGGGCAAAGGCGACCCCCAAGAGAACAACACCAATTAGGATACCATACTGTCCACCGGCCTTGCCCAAACCACCACCTCCCCATACTTGAGCGGCATGGGCATGCCTTCCATTGTACCAGGGATCATATTGTTGGTACATGGAGTTAAATTTGCAGTAAATGTTGACTCCACCGAGGTTGTATCCCTCGTCGGCACGCGTCGAGAATCCCATCTCAATTAGAGGAACAAAGAGAGCTCTGTCAGAAAGAATACCATAGTCAAATGTGACTTGGAATGCAAATGCATAGCTTCCGGCTCGAGTACAGTCGTGTCCGACAAACGTGTTACAGAGTTCCACCGATCGTACGGCCCACAGCAGTTCCTTTGTTTGCTTGCCAGCGTAGATTCCAAAGGTCATGTAGATTTGTTGCATCCAATCAAGATCCTCCAATACTTCAAAGAAGACCATGACGACGGCGTGGTCTCCGTATTCACAGAGCTCACTCGCCACGTGAGTGCCCCGGCTAAAGTAACCACGGTAAGGAGAGTCGCACAAGATGGTAACATTTTGGACTGCAACGATCGAGTTGGCGCAGTTCGCCGTCCGGATTTGCAGACTGTCCGCACAGCCGTCCATGTACTCGTCCCAAGCCTCGTCGTCACCACCTTGGTTGTTATATCCATTGTCCCAGGCCGCGTTGTAGTTATCTCCGTTATCCTCGCCTTGCTGCGAGTAAGTCATGCACGGGATGTTCTCGTAGGAGGTACTTATCCAGTTTCCGTAGTTGTCATAGTAACCATCGGCGCCGCCGTTCTGTTGCCAGGAGTTGTAGTACTGTGAGGCCGAATAGTCATCGACGTTTCCGTAATAGGAGTCGTCCTGGTAGTAGTGGAACGAGCCATACTTATCGTAGTACCCAGCCGCGCTGTAAGACTGGTTGTACGAGTTGTCGGCGTCATAGTACTGGAAGTTGCCATTGTTCGAGTTCGACTGCTGAACGTAGTTGGCGTCGTAGTAGTTCGCGTAATACTGCTGGTCATATTGAGAGACTTGACTCGAGTCGTACGAATTGCCACTGCCACTGTAGGAGTAATACCCAGACGCTTGATTCTGGGCGTTTTGGTTCGCACCATTGTAGTTATTGTAGTTAGCAGCGCAGACGCCGGAAATGGCCGCCAGGGCGACCGAGAGCGACAGTTTCATCATGGTCTATTGAAACAAAGCTGTTAAAGTGATCACTGTGCTCTTCTTCGTGGCAACCAGCGAAAAGGTGAAGAAGGGAAAGGGAGATCGGCAAACGATGGGGGCAGAATCTTGATAGTGGATAGGGGTTGGATGGGAGTATGCCCAAGGTCTATGTATCAATATCGAACGGAACGATGGAAAGGTCGTTTAGTATATGCTTTTTATACATATCCATTTCATTCATTTCAAAATTGAATCTTTTACTTAGACACTGGCGATCTAAAGGGGTATGATTCTTAGAAGCAGAGCGTTATTTTTTGCAGTTGAACGGGCGGTTCAACGGAATGCAGAAGGCAAACGCCGATATTCCGAATGGGGGAGGGTCGAGTCGTCTGGACACAAGTGGGGTAAACCCTCCTCCCCCTTACTTGAAGAGATGTTCGTCTTCGCTCTCTCCAAAATTTCAGCTCTCTGCACAAAATGCTTGCAGTTTTTGCCCACTTGATTCTTGTTGGGATTGTAGATGAAGGTCCTATCAGATCATGGTCGATCAAGAATATGACCCCGAAGCAAAGTTGCTAGAATATCTAAACCAGACTCGGCCCCAATTTGAATGTCTACGTCGCGTGGTTTGCTGCGAGTCGTCTCGCAGTTTGTACTGCCCGGAATGCTGCCGATTATGCGTCCCGGAAGAGTATTGGCCCCCTGCCATTTTGGAAGGCCGTCTGCAGTTTCCACTGAATATTGACCTTATTTTGTGTGACAATGAGCGAAAAACGAGCTCGACCGGGGTCAGCCTGGCGGCCATTGCCAAGGCTGTGGATGTTCAACGAGAAAAAATGAATTTGAAGCAACCGGATGACAAGGTTTTGACTCTCTACGACCTTGGCAAGACAACCGTGCCCAACTATAGCGAACAAAGTGACGGGGTCTACGTCTTGTTTCCTGCTAAAGATTCGGTGCCCATCTCGTCTGTATCACCAACCAAGTTGGTGGTTCTAGATATCAAATGGACCAAACAGACAGTGAAATTTCATCCCGAGATCAACAAACTACCAAAAGTGCACTTGGATAATCCACCGGCCGAAAGTCATTTTTGGAGATGGCACAACTCGGGAAAGGGGATGCTTTCGACTATTGAAGCCGTATACTTTGCAACGATGGAAACTTCAAGGGACACATGGTCGCCCGAGCAACGGGATGGATTACTGCACATGATGTGGTTATTTGCGCTGCAGCACTCAGTGATTCATAAAAAGAGCGAGATGGAGCAACGACCCCAGCCCTTTAGCGAAGAAGGCAAACAAAGGCATCGACGACTACGCATGCAACATGCTGAGGAAAAGCCTCATAGGTCTAGTATTTACGACACGCGGTGACAACGTCACTGAATTGTTTAAAAGCCAATCCTTGCATTTCAGCCGGCAGCGCTATCCAGGTGCAACACCTGAATGACGACTTGCAATCAGACAGGCATTTTGCGGTGAAACGTCGGGGGGAACATAGTGGAGGAGTTTGCAAGATGACGAGGCGTCGGGCGCAAAAATCACATTTCGAAGGTACTCGAGTCTGCCGTAGTCAATGAGTCTTTGGCAAGCGCGTCCCAACCCCTCAATACCACAATTCAGCTTTAAGGACTCGACTACAGCAGAAATGTTGACGCGAGTCTTTGCTGTTGACGCGGTGGGTTCGGTATTGATGGCTTTTACCGAAACAGTGTGCTCGCACTCGTCCTCTACGCCCTCTTCATTCGTTCCGTTGCCCCGTTCAGCAATGTTGATGCCTTCCTTGGCGGATGGCTTTGTTTGGCAAGCAACGGATCCTGCGCACCACTGGCGCATCAAATCGAACTCCAGAGGTCCGAACGTTAATGTAGAATTCTCTTCTTGCATTGCCTGTCGTAAGTAGTCCCTCCCAACGTAGTCGTTCCAATTACAAATGCCGTGACAACACGTCGCCAGCAAACAGGATTTAACTTGATCTCGAATAGGCTCCATCGATTTGAGTGCCAAATCAGTGCCAGCTCCGCACAGATGCTTGGCAATCAAGACAATGTCAGCATCGTCGGAATCTCCCTTTTTGTCGTCAGCTTTCAGCACGACGGGGAGATTGACATGGGCTAAATCGCACTCCAGTCGGGACCACTTTACAGCATCCAGCTTTAAATACGAATTTCTGTTATCGTTGGAGGTAGTAGGGAGCGTCCGAAAAATCTTATCCGCTTTCGATCGAGAACCTGTCCGTTCGACCATCACCAGGCGGGTGGGGATTTCGTTCGACGCAGCAACACCAGCCGCCGCCAAGCCGAACATACCCCTTCCAGCGCCCATCTCTAGCAATGTCAGCGGACTTTGTTTGGGTTGTAAAGCTCTGTTTTCGAGTGATGGAAGTACTCCGATCGATCGCAAATGACCCACTAGACTGGCAAGCTGTGGAATGTGGCGTGCACCCCCAGATTTGATACGGTTCGCCTTGAAACCTTCAACTATCCCAGCATCGAGCTCCGGCTGTGAAAGATCACATAGGGGAATCGAGTCATGGAGTTGCTTCCAGGAAATTTGTGTAGGAGGGACGGGATTCGTCTGTGAATTTTCCTGTACGAAAATATGCTGATGGACATTCAACACTCGAAGCGCCAGTTTTTGCGCCCACTCTAGCGTGCCTGACGAATCCTCCTTGGACATTGACTCGGAGCTGACATCACCGCGACCACCACTATTGATATTCTCCTTGTAGTGGTCCTGTTCCGCGTGTCGTTTTCTCTTCTTTGCCAGTGGACATATCAAAATGTGTTTCTCCACCATGTCTTCAAATATCAAATGCGAAGGATCCAATGGGCATGGGATTCGTTTTCGCCCCGTTCTCGAATCTTCCCCTTCGAGCAAATGCTGATGGTTGCCACAGTACTTCAAGGAAGAGTCAGCGGGTCGTTGTCGGCAGAATCGCTTCTTCGGTTCTAGGTAGGCATGGCATCGGTCCCAATCGTCTGGCGGGACAAGGGGCACGGAGGAGGGCTGTGACGGATCCCCATTCGTTTCCATTATGATACATCAGCCAATCCTTCGCTCGCCCTAAGCTTTATACGTAAAGCCGTTCTGTTCAGACTCTCTCTTCCCTTTGTCTTCTATATTTTGGACAACAAACTTCATCAATTGAAGAGAAGCAAAGCATGCTGTGGCGGTGGACGGTGGGTCGCCGGTGGTGGCACGAAGTTTGCGGTCGGAGGGATCCTGCAGCGTTCATCGTTCCTCCACGTGGAATTGCGTCCTCGCACGACCCACCCCCGCGAGAGAGGTTTCGCGTCTGGACGTCACACTTGCAGTCACGCAAAATCGTGACTGGCAGGAAACCAACCACCCATATTCGATGAAAAAATGCATCCGATCGCTAGCTCGCTTTTGCGAGCGATCTCCATGAATGCAAAATAGCTTTGGACCCAGTTCACATTCCACTGCTCGACCATTGCGTTTGAAAGCTTAACCGTACGAACTTCCGTCGAAATCCCGCAAAATGTCCCGTGGTTTCAATCCTCCCTTTCCGTCACACGTCGACGACGGGGCGGCGGAGGATTCCTCGGGTTCACAGAAGAACCACGCTCAACAGTTTCTGAATCTTGTTCGACTTGTCGACAAAGGGGAGTCGGGATCTGCGTATGATTCCCGCTTCGAGGAGCTTGTTGATTTGATGAATTCGTTGATCGATCTGTATTCTCGTCGTGGTCTGCTTCTGGGAAATGTGGCCAAGGCACAAAGAATCTTGTCATCGTCGTCGTCGTCGCAACAAGGCAAAAGGTCGGGTCCACAGGATAAGAAAACCCATGGCAAAAAACCACCCAGCACTGAGCTGCAAATTCATGCAGGAGAGAATGGGACAGGAGGATCGGAATCGTCGACCCAGCCGCTGTCCGAGAATCTCATTTTCACGGCCTTGACCCGAATTTTCAGTGATTCCAAGGACTCGGTGGCACGAAGTTCATCATTGGACTCGGGGGACTCATTGCTACTTGTTGCACTAGCCGCGGAGCTTTGTTTGGCCATATCACAGTTTATTCAAACGCACCGAGGAAGTGGGGATCCATGTTCAACTGCCGAATACGAAATGATGGCACAGTCGGGCAAACCCATTCTGAATGGCTTGGTGGCAAAAATCAAGGCTATAGAAGAGGATGTTCGATTGCATTCGAAAGCAATGGGAGGGTTGGCGCCTCAACGAATGGCAAAATGCTTATCCATGGCGCAATGTTTGGATGAGGACAGGCATATCAATCCGATTTTGTCTTGCCTGCGGGCGTCTTGTTCGCTAGTCAACTTGTTTGGAACCAAGCTATCACGAAGCACAGCTTTACTGGTGGATTTGAAGGTAGTGGCTTGGCGATTTCTTACAATACCCGATGAACGTGTCCAGGAGGTTGCGGCCCGACTCCTTTCGAGCATTCCGTTGGCTGGTGGGACGGATCGAAAAGTACCAGTGGAACTTTGGAATGTGGGGATATCAGACGTTGTAGTCATGATGAACCAACTGATAGACGCTGTTGCGCCGGTTAATAAGTCTGAGATCCATGGAGCAACACTATCAGAGGAGTCAGAGTCCGTATTCCAAGGGTGGATTTCCTTTCTACGGCAAGATATCACCGGGGATTCTGCTCGTGTGAGTACGTTTCAAATATTGCTGCGGGGCCTGGTCCTTGCCTTTCGACACTTCCTGTCTCGTGATAGCTACGGCAGCCCCCCTGGGATTCTCCTTGAGGCGCGCCTTGGGTTGGATACGATACTCGAGGTTCTCGAACGATTCCTCTCATATCCAATGTCAGCCGAATCGCTGTACTTTCGAACGAAAAAGCGTCTCCGTGACGAAGCTGTGGATGGCGGATTGATAAGTCCTCGTGCAATTGCCTTGAAAGTGGCAAACGAAGTCAAGCGACTAGGACATGAGATGCTGGATTGTCTGGTTTCCTCAATAGGTGGCCCAGCCTTGTTGCCGTTCGCAAAGAGGATAATTCGCATGTCTTATGCCTCGCTTTTGACGTCGTGTTCGGGGCCCGTTCGAAAGGTGATGGATCCAGCTAGTGGTGTGCAGCTTGAAGGGAAGAAGCGAAGGTGGCTCCATTTGTCCGTTCCCCTAAGGACCAAATCCGTGACCACTGTTCATTTGGTTGCAGTAGCGTTCGGGTCCGACAGGACTTCTAAATTGAAGTCTTCCGAGCGTTCGGAGGATTCCAAGAGTGACGGTGAACTTGCTTTGACTTTGGTGGCTGGGTGTTTGATGGAACAAATTGGACCGGCAAGCAGCAGCGAGGGCGCGGATGAAACCTGGGGAACGATGGAAGAACGGGTTGAACTCATGTAAGTGGAGCGCTGCAGGTCTCTCGTGCAAAACAACAACACAACTCTTATCGTGGATACCTAGAATCGCATCTCTTGATTGTCTCCGAGCAGCCTTGGCATCGTCGAATGGCTTTATGGGCTTTGTGACGCGATCAATCGTGGATTCAATAGCGTTGACGTGTCTTGATAAGGCGATAGATTCCGCTGGGTTTTTCATCGGATGGTCATCGGTGCAGTGCAGCGTGTTTCAACTTGCGACGACATGTGTTAGTACACCTTGGACCGATGGCTCCACGACTTGTATTGTTCCGGTTCTCAAAAAGGCAGCAGCGAGAGCCTTGCTTGAGCAGGATGAAGTGGTTTCGTCCAAGGCCCAAGAAGCGCTTCGAGTGTGTGACCTTTTTGGAGTTCCTCGAGCTCCTCCGCTCATTTTTGCCAGTCGTTATGTTACGGAGGACCCAGGTCAAGTCGAGACATCGGCGCCGAAACTCATAGAAAAGATTCAAATGGCGCAAATGGAAGCCAACAAAGCTCGTGCGGCGATGGAAGAAGCGGAGAAAGCAAAGGCGAACGAGAAACGTCAACGCGAGGCCGAAAAGGAGGCTTCGAACAAACGACAACGAGAGGCGAAAACAATGAAGGTTCCTCCCAAAGAAGCAAAGCCGGCCGCCACCGTGCTCGATAATAGTGAGGCGCCAGGCGAAGCGCACGTCGATGATGTCAAGCCAACGTCTTCGGCGGTGACGGGAAAAGACGTAGCTGATGAGCCCATAGAGTCTCACGTGGATAGTGGCGAGGATGGCATTGATGAAGCGATGAAAGAGACGGATGTTGAGCTCGCTAACAAGGAATCAGAGCCCACAGAACCTGGCAGAGATGATGCAGTGGACGACGATGAAGAGATGGGTGATTTCCCCGATATCGTGGCTGGTGGGCCAGATTCCGATGATGATTGAGGTAGCGATACAAGTAGAATGGACTAGTAGATTTGTCGTCATGCTTTTATCGGATCGTCCTTAAAAAGCTATTGAACTAGAAATCCCCACGTCTACGATTACGACATTGACGGGCTTTCGGTCGATTGCACGCGTCCAAGCTCTCGAGTGTTGTAAGATCCGCAATGAGGACACTTTTGCCCAACAAAATGATAGCGGCATTGGCCCGTCTTTTCGCAATCTTGGCAGTACACATTGCTCAAAGTCGACAAGTAGGCCATGGGCATGGGTTGCATCCGAACGGCAGCATCCAACAGCGCAAAGTAATCCGTCATGTCTTCCATGGATTTCATGCACAAGGGGCAAGTATATCGCTGACCGCGGCGGTATTCCGTAAAACATGACATGTGCAGGACATGGCCACACTTGAGACCACGAAGAGGCTGCGTCGATTGAAACAAACTTTCGTGACAAATGGGACAGGATCCTTGTAGCTTTTGTGGAATACAACGATGTTCATGGTCCTCCAATGAAACGCATGCATTGCATCGCATGCAGTGACGAAAGTCAATCCCCAGTCCCAATCCCATGCGACACGTATTGCAATAAGGACAATGAAAAATCGGACGCGGTCGATCATCGTAAAGATGACAAATCTTGCAAAAGTACTTGGCAAAGGGTTTGCCGTCGGACTCGCAATTGGGATTAATACAACGATCTTCGGCGGGTTGCAAGGACTGACACTTCATGCACATGACTTCCTGAACCGCGTATCTATCCAAGGGTTCATCTTGATCTTTGGATGGCATTTCCCGTTCTTGTTCGCAACACAATCGGCACGTGTACAATCGTCCTGAAACGGGATGTCGCAACTTGCAGGCACGAGCGTAATGCGGACATCCCAACACGGCTCCTGTCGCGCCGTCGTGGTATGTGGGAGCAAGTTCGCTGGCCGAAAAGAGAGGAACTTGTCCATCGGCCTTGGCGCCGGGCTTATCGGAATCCCACGCCACTACGAGTTTCCCATTGGCATTTTTCGTGTAGTAGATGGAGGGTGGAGTCACACGTCGAGCCGGTACACACGTAGCCGAAACGGCAGCGGATCCAACCTCACTGCGCATACAAGACAAAGAAAGGAACATTACGGCACATGATGATAGTGAGAATATATAATACTGGGCGTAAAGGTTAGGCGACAACTATGTGTTCCAAAACGTACCTGGTAGCATAAGCTCTGGCAATGGGTGTGGCGGATGGTAGCATTGCCTCTGATCGAAGCCTATGGTTGGACTTCCACACGGAATCTCTCAAGCCTTGAATGGTGGTATTCTTTTGCTTTGGCGTCAAAGTAGGGTTGGTAGCAATGGCGCGAATGAGCTTTTCCAGCTCCGTCTGACTGGTAACGTCACCAGCAGAATACCTCACTGCGGTCAATGTCGATTCCGAGTTGCTGGCGGCGGCGTCAGTAGTGGCGGCATCTGTAGCAGAGGGGATTGGAGCAGCAGCAGCAGCAGCAGCAGCGGGTGGTACCGACAAGTCTGGAACCGCGGGAAGCAGGTCCAGTTTTGCTCGTTTCAAGTCCCTGTTACTGTCTTCACTACTTCTACTAGAAGAAGCATCTCGCTTCGAGTCTTCCAGTGCTTCTGATTCCACTGGATTACTCTTGACATCTTCCATCCACCCCGACATACTCAGCCACTTATCAAAAAATGTCCCCGCCATGGCTTGTTTCATGTACTTGACCATTTCTAATCGATCCGCTTGATTTAAATTTTGGACGGCCATGGTCATGATTTCTGAAATCATGTCCGAACTCCGCTTGCCCATGATTTGACCCACCAAATCATGAATTTCCGTTTTCGACAAGTGCTTGACCACTAGTGGCATGCACTGCTTTTCTTCCTTTTCTAAATGCGTCATTAAATGTCCCGATAAAGTCTGTGTCAATTCATGAATGGATTTCATAATTTCGTCTACTGACTTTTGGGTACCACAAGACGATTTACTGATGCAAGTAGAAGATTCTTTGACTCTTGCTACCGTGTCATTTGGTTCTTGAAACAAACCTTCCCGTAGTTGCGTCAATAGATTGTCCATATCGGAGAACATGCGTTCTTCATCGGCATGATCTTCTTCGTAAGCTTCTTGATCCATGAGTGTATCATCGTCTTCTACCACGACGACACCATTCGGGGGCGGCGTTGCCGCCAGTGCCATGTGCTTGTTCGAATGATCCGGCCGATACGACGGACTCCCCTTGACGAGACCTTGTGTTTTGGATTGCAAGGCGGGCCAAATGAATTCATCTTCGGCCGAACTATGTGCTCGAAAGACGGACCAGATCACTTTGAAACGTCCATTGACGCGACATTCTAATTCATTGACCTTGTGGCGATCTCCTCGCATCAAGGTTTTGTTCAGAGCTTCCACATCGCGTTCCAGCGCTTTGAGAGCGCCACGTAAACAATCATGTAAATGAATAATTTCCACTAGAGCACAATCTCCAAACAAGTCTTTGCGGCGTTTCGAGAGGGACGGAGATTCTTCCAATGGATGATTATTGAGGGGACTTGTAGCAGACGCAGTCGAAGCAACCGCCAAAGAGGAGGGTTCGGAATCGAGTCGTGAGGAGGACATAATGTCTGGCTTGTGTAAGTTGAGAATTGCAGCGTCTTTCTTGACAATCAAGAGAGATGCGAAAGCAATGCTAGAGTTCACTTGCTTGCAAACTAACGTTGTCTCTTGTATGCAACGTTGCTTTCAGGATTGCCAGGGAATGCAATGGATGAAGGAATGGGTTTTTGGAGTGAGGTGTTTTGTGGATGCTCCACTTCCATGGTCGTCATTCTCGCGTCAGGGGTCCCATGAAGCGAGGTTGCATGGATGTTGCAAATCCTTTGACCCCTTTTTTCGAGTGTCGCAAGAGCGTGGCTCCCTCGTGCTGGGCCGCCGTCGGAAGCAGTTTCTGCGCGCGGGGACGACGTCGGGCGCATGATGGGACACGTGGCGATGGATGGTGTTCCAATGAGAAGAAAAGTGAAAAAAATAGAAAAAATGAGAGAGCCGGGCACGCCATGGATGCACAACAATGCGCCCCAGCACAACAAGGGAAAAGTAAGTGCAATAGTTGAAAGCAAAGTTGCAAATGAATGCATCCATCATCCATCCTCTACCATGACGACTACTCGAAAGACCAAAATCCATCAAGGCACGACTGACTGTAAGAAGACGACAAAGCCGCCAGCTTCCAGCAATGCCATCCAACCACAATCGCCCGCTACTACACGGCATCCCGTCCAATGCTGGGCCTTGAATCGCAAGGGTCAACGCTGCCAAACTATTTGCCAAAGTCGAGAAGGAGAGCCCATTCCCATTCCGTATTGCGCAAGGCATTTAAAATCGGGAGACTATGCACTCCGAGTCGTTCATCACCCATTAGCAGGCAAATGTCTAGTGGCTCGTTACGATTTACCTGCTAGGTATCGCATGGCCTTTTCTGGCATTCGCGGCAAGTGTGCCAAGTCTGACAAGGAAGATCGATCCATTAGTTACTATCCACCACATCCAGTAACGGGAAGTAATTGTTTTCCGAATACACGAACTCTAAAGAGACACAATTACAATGGTGTCCTGAACCCGCTTCACACGGGAGATATTCTGCAATATGCGGCTTGTCCGGGGCCGACGGAACGACAGAATATTCGGTCCACCTTTCGGTACTGGGGAAAGAGAAATGGACATTTGGGCGGACTGGAATTTATTACGCTGGAACCTATACCCAAAAATACCATGCTATGTCATTGGTATGGATCAGGATGGTGGGCTGCAAGAGGGATTCAACGGTGCGACGTCGGTACCGCCAAGCATCCAGCGCCGAAGCGACCAGGCTATCACAGTGAGAATCCTCATTCCAATGACGATAACGACGACGATAAGTAGACTGTTATAATCATACTATTGCTAAGTCAAAGTATATCCATGTTTCAACTGCATTTTTCAACTAGAGAAGTGCACTGATCGGCCTTGCGCCGACGCCCTTGACTATCATAGGTAGGTCCTACTACTCAGGATCAGAGGCGGGAGGATCCGTGTCGGTACGGGGCTTTTTGGTGGGTTGTTCGGATGGGGCAGAGTCCTTTGGTACTTTCAATGCAAACCGAAGAGTAGACGGGTTGGTGGCGGGAACGGTCAGTTTCAGCTTCTTGGTTCCACCACCCACATTGACAGTGGTGAAAAAACTTTCCCCGGCTGATACGCCCGCGGGGACGGCCACTTCAAAGGATACCGTCGTCGTTTCTTCTTCTTGCTCATCATCCGGTTCCTTGCGTTTGGCCCCGCCGTCTCCATCTTTGTCACCCTTTTTCGACTTGACGCTAGCATTGGCCTTTTTCGAAAAGAACGTGCTGGCAAGTGTTGGGAACATGGATCTGCACTTGGCCAAGGCCAGGTCGAAAATGGCGGCTTTGCGAGCTTTTCCAGACCAGTCTCCAAAGTCTGCCTTGCCCGAGGCACGTCCTCCCGCATGACCCGCTCCATCGTCGTCATCCTCAATGCCCAAGTAAGCTTGACAGAGAGCTTCGACTTCTGGAATCTTTTTATGGCCGTACTTCCAAGCACCGACTTTGTCCAGGTCTTCTCGGGAACAATGAAGACGAAGGTAGGTAGCGTAGGCGAATTTGAGCAAGCTCTCGGCCAGTTTCTGTTCTCCACCCGGAGACGTTCTATTGGATCGTTCGGTCATTTCGTGAGCCAAAACTTCGGCAAAGGCGCCATTCGCTTGTCGCTTGACAGTTGTAAGGAACCCGTGTTCGGATAACGAGTTTCGGACGACCAACAGAGGATCGTTGGTATGAGATTTCCCTGGTACTCCTCCCTCGACAAGGGCGCTGGCTTGGAAATATCCGGGCATGTCGCGACGAACTGAATACGTCAACTTGAGAAAAGTCTCCAGTTGTCCCCGTCGGTGCGATAACCGCAAGGTCTCCAAATAGGCCGCAATATATTTACCTCGTAATGAGTCATACTTGCGAGTAGAGTTGTTGAGAGTTTGAAAGGGAGAAGAAGATGATGCCGTGGTCACCCATACGGCCGCAAGTTGGGTGCTGCAAAGCAAGACACGTCAGTACATCACTCTGATGGTACTTGGAAATTTGACTGACACCGACTTACCGTTTCTTATCAAAGAGACTGTTCATGACAATTTCGGCACTTTGGACGACCGGCGTCGAGTTGTTTAGACCCCGAATTTGAAAGCTTCGCGTTGCTGGTACGAAATCAAGGCTTCCCTCACTCGAGGCTGGGTCGTAAAGAATCGGCGACCACATCAAGGCCTGGGCGTGGCGATACACCGAGCGATGAAAGTAAGGCTGGTCCACGCGACACTGGGCAAGGCCGGAAACCACATCAGCTAACACACGCCAGACACGATCGCGGATATTTTCCGTTTTGATTGTTTCCAAGTCTTCAGGGGGTTTGAACCAGTTAGTCTCGCTCAACCGCAAAGCTTCCTCCTCTGCCTGCGAAAACTCTGATTCCGTTCGCGTAGCAGCCGATAAAAGGCATTTCAACCGCGTCGCAAGAATCCGATAGAAAATTTCTGTGTGTCCGTGAGCACTACCCCCTGATTGGTCCACGATAAAACCACCATCGTCTTCGATTTTCTTGGCTTGGGCGTAAGCCGAGGCGTACTGGCTCAATGCAGAAGCCATGAATTTCTCATACCGGCGAGATTCCGCTGGTTCGTCTAGTTTCTTCGGGAATGCTTCCAGCTTGAACGTCCCAGCAATTTTTTCGTCGCACTACGTACGTGAAAGTTAGTTACCCAGTACTGTCGAGCCATCCAAGCCGTCACCCAAAAACGTACCTTGCCAATCATAAACATCAAGTCCCAGGTCGCGTGGGGGTCGTCGCTGTCGTCGTCGCTTTTCGCTGGCTCGTCAACAATGTCAACTGCACATTGAAAGCAAACTCTGGACGCACTTGCCAAATCCCGCTTGCGCTTGCAGCCCATCGACCGCATCGGGAACCCGTAGTTTTGAGATCCCATCAGGTCAGCGTACAATGCAATACCGAGAGACTCGCACAAGTCCGAAATATCAACTTTATCGTCAGAAGTGAGCTCGGCCTTGGATTGGAGCAGATAGAGCGCGACGGCTGTAAAGCGCACGGATAGTTTCCTCAAAGCAAAAACGAATATTCCACCCCAAGCTTCTTGCCATCCAAGATAATCTCCCTTTCGATAGAGTGCCTGGATGCTTTTCCAAACGACTCGCTGGCTGGGTCGCTTTCCCTCGGCAGCGTCTTTCACATGGCAGCTTTTTCCGACTTCTTCCGCGCCTTCACGAAGCGAAGCAAAGGATGCCCAGGAGAATTTGGTGTAAACCGAAAGATCGTTCCCAAGGCACTGGATCCAGTTGTCATTAATGAGAGCATCCTCGTCCTCTTGCTCTTTCTCGAGTTTCTCCAGCGCAATTCCGTGAACGGATTTGGGTTGCGGCAATGGGATAGCAAAATTCGTTGCCCTTGCAAAGCCTTTGCTTAACCCTAGCCGATCGGCAATCAGCTCCGCTTTCGTATTGATGCACTGTGCCGCTCTTGCCCACCCTTCGGTGTTCTGTACATCGCCGAGACAGAGATCGTCAAGGATGGCTCCAAATTTCTTGGCGATTTCTTCCTCGTTTTTGGCGGTGGCGGCGCGGTCATCGTCAGGTTGCTGGTCTGATTTACTTTTAGTTGCCTCGCTTGTGCTCAGCGGCAGTTGCCCACTGGCAAGCTCCGATAAGATTCCACGCCTGATGCGCATGATGTCCTCAATCTCTTCCGAAGGGTATTGCGACAATTTTTCTTCTTCGCCACTGTTGGCAAGCTGGGGGCGAATCGATTCAAAGGGTTTGTCCCAGCCGTCGCCCTTTTGAGCCAGCCGCGAAATTTCATCTAGCGTGAAATATGTTTCAGTACCGCTGAAAAGGAAGCTACGGAGGGCTTTGCTCTTTTCACTCTCTTCCAAAACTGGTAATGCCGACGACACAAGTTCAAGCGCCTTTTTCGGCGGGGATCTGCGTCCCGTGCCGTACGCTCTTACCATGCACCGGTAAAGTTGTGCAGCGGCCGAAACACTTTCTAGCCTACAGTTTACAACGGCCAGGTCGACGATAGGAGTCAGGGTGGATGCCATTTCCTTCCCACTGTTTTGAAGATGGTTTTTCTCGCCCACGAGAACGAAGCCATAGAGCCATCGATACGCCTTGTGCAGATTGGAATCCAGGAGCTCGCCCACCGTCCGCGCGCTGAATGGATATTCTTCCGACCACAAGCCCGCCTCTTCTTGGTTTTCGTCGACGATGTTGCGCAGCAATTCGTCTGCAAAATGATTAAGAACTCTCGACGCCACGAGTGGAAACAGCGGACCAAGCCCTGCGCACCTGAGCCCCGAGACGATTGATAGCGCACCCTTGTCGTCGATCTTGTCCAAAACAAGGTGAATGCAATGGACAGAATGGCAGGCTACCCTCAGGAATTCCTTTTGTTTTCGCCGCTCGTCACCCTGGTTCTCATCACCGGGAGCGAAGTCATTTGCACTTGCATCCGAATCATAGAATTCAGAAAGACACAACGGATCCTCTGGATAGTTGGGAACACTTTCTCGAACCCTCGAAGCGGCTGCGGCTCCGCATAGCCCTATTACAACAGTCGCTACAGGAACACGCAAAGATTTCACCATAGGACGTTCAAAGGAGTGACATACCACTGTTGTCGGTGGAACACTCGACACTTCCGAAGTGTTCTGGGAGGCAAACTTCCAGAGCCAAAGAATGGAATCTATAAACAAATTCCATTGGTTTTTGGAACCCTCGGTAGAGGACACCGTTGCTCTGTCGTGGCCACTTCCCCCCTCGAGAATATCGGACGGGACAAAAACAAGATCACTCACTTTACCAAGGTAATGCGAGAGTAGCATGCCGACATCGGATGCAACAGTGGCGATGTACTCTGCTCGTTTTATGCAGATCTTTTGTTTGGCGATTCGAGTCGACCTGTCCCCGTGGTTATGTACAAGTCCATCTAGAAGTTGGCGGTGCGATATCACAATCTTTACCAAGCATTCCAAGTACGGTGTGTCGAGCGCCTTTCGTTCCGCAGACGACACATGGTTGCTTATCTTTGCTGCCAGCACGCTAACTGCACGAAAAATCAAAAGATCTGCCGTGTCTTCGGGTGCAATGTGTTTTGAGGTTGTTTCGAACCAGCGAGACGACATTTCCAACGAGTCTCGCATGAGAAGCCTGCAATCGTCCGAAGCAACGAAGCGCTCTTGCTCTTCGCCGCTGAAGTACGTTGAAAACATAGTGGATACCAATTCGACAAGAAACGCCACCAAATGACCACACTGTATCGCCCGCCGCTCGTCCATGGTCTTGTTACTTGTGTTTCGGTCGTCCGAATCATCGCTCACCATTGAATCGCCGTCACTGTCAGAGAAATCATCGTCTTCTCCCCCAATCTTGGTTGCTCTGGCCTCGTTGACTCTCTGCATCAAAGCCTCTTGAAAATCCTTAGTTGCCAAGGCAAGGCGCTGGAACAGCTGCGCAATAGTGTATTTAAACGAGGACTTCATGTTTAAACAGACAACCAGCATAGACAGAATGCTTGGTTGTGACATTTTTTGAAGCACCCCTAGGTCAACCCGATCGAGTGGTATCAAATTTGCAATCTCGCCTTGGTCCTTTTCCTCGCTTCTCGCCACAAGATCGCTTCCGTGAACAGTAAGAAAATCCTCAACAAGCTCGCTGTGCTTCGCCTCGGCATCACCATACATCGACTTGTACCTATCAAACAAAGTTTCACCGATCTCCCCAAGGGCAACGGCGTCGACTTCTGACACTTGTAGGTCCGTTTCGGGGGACTCGATCTTACTAACCATCGCAGCAACAAGATCTTGAAATTTCTCTCGAACTTGTGAGACAACAGACGAGGCTTGGATTTCATCGCGAAATTTGGCAAGAGAGGCCGGAGAGATTTCCTTCCA
Organism: Nitzschia sp. DOCU1; assembly: GCA_951394045.1. Classification (NCBI taxonomy): domain Eukaryota; phylum Bacillariophyta; class Bacillariophyceae; order Bacillariales; family Bacillariaceae; genus Nitzschia; species Nitzschia sp. DOCU1. The sequence continues at coordinate 3,289,792 of OX595986.1, read as the reverse complement.
ATGCGACTCGGTTCTCCCTGGGGACACTAGATGTGGCGTTGGCAGTGCTTGGACTTTCCGCAAGCATGGGGCATTGAATCCAGCAAACGCTTCCTCTATAAATGCTATACCTTCTTCCTCGGCCTCTTGAGCCTCCCAAACAACCCTAGCAATGCGGCTTCGCCAGAGATAAAAGCCTGCGATAAGCCAATGGCACCGGATTTTCAAAATTGAGAATTTCTTCAAAGCGTCAGAACTGGGTTGGCCGTTTTGAAATGCACCATCAAGGTCATTGCACGCCTCAAAGAGATTTGGAACCATGACCGAAATCATGTTACTCTCGTCGTCATAAATAACATAGTCCGGGCTATATCGGTCGCATTGCTTTAGAATCAACTCTCCATGAAGGATATCCAATGCGAAACCTTCCAAACTTCTCAGTAAATTACCAGATTTTGTTGGCGGCTCATAAAACTGTGGCACTAACTGCTCATAAAAGCCACTGCGCTTCAAACGGGCTTCAAAACCTGACGATGACAATCATGTGAGTTGTTGTGATTGCAAATCCATCTCGAGCAACATGAAGATTACGCAGACACTTACATGAAAGAATACAAGATGTCAAAACAACTGTACCACCTGGATCACTCGCAAAAACATCTTCCGCATTCATAGCAACATGGATAAGATATCTCATCATGAGATCCATAGGCCCCGAATTGTGGTTGCTCCAACGTTCCACGAAGGTTGCTAGTGAGGAGTCTCCGATTGGCTCTTTTGCCTCTCGCCGTTTCGTCGCCAGAGCTTCACTCGATTCCTGCCGTCTCAAATACAGTCGCTTCTTGGACCCCGAACGAGGTGTATCCGATCCAGGAAGCAGTCGTCGAATCTTATCGTCCGCCTTGGCTTCCGTGATTGTTTCCATGTGCTCCTCCATGTTTGTGACCATGGTGGTGGCAAGAAAACAGTATTCGAACGATTGTCGTTTTCCCGATCGCTCTGCCTTTTTCCCTGATGTAATTTGCTGTGACCGAAGACGCTGTGATGATCGATGGTGTTCTTTAGAAGCCGCAGGGTCGTCCGTAGCTTTTGGCTTGCGACTGTCTACTTTTTTCTCGGCGCCGCCTCGTTCACTACTACTGCTGGGACCCTCGTTTGATTCTTCTTGCGATTCTCCACCCAAAGCCTCCTCCTTTTCTTCTCCTCGTCCTGACACATTTCGATCAATAGTCTTTTCTTCTTCCGTGACAGCTCGTGCCGACATGATAGCCACCGACAATGCCCGGCACGTCGCTTCGAACCGCCAAATAGATCCATTGTCTAAATACAGACAAATCCGACCCAGTACTCGAGTAGGTAACACCAACATGGGAGAAAGACTCATTTCAATCATGGGAGATCCAAACTGAATCGATTTCTTGGGGCGCATAATACCCTGTGCATCTGTATGATGCTTGTGGTGATCTGCATGATAATCAGCTCCTTCTCGAGATGCCCGGAGGAGCATTCGTCCCAGCACCGACCAAGAATATCGAGGCAAGTCCAAGACTAGCTTGATAGGATCATTGTCCTGTGGAATAGACTCGTAATATTCTGGTTCAGGCTCCTCTTCTAGTTCTTGGAGTGCCCTTTGGACGGCTCGATTCGGTGGCATGTGGGGAGGCAAAGCTTGAGACCCTTGTTCCAGGGCGTACCTCTGTAATCGACGGTGCTTACTCCGACCAATAGTTGACGGCTGAATAGCCTGTACAATATTCTCTAATGTGCGAGACGCGCATGCTAGTTTCAGCCATAACGTGGGATCGGACCCATCCAACTTGGACGCATCGCAAAGTGCTGTCACTGCTAATCGTTGCGTATCTTCTTGCGATTCTCCCTTCCAACAGCAGTGATGTCGATCCTGAAGAGTCTGGAGTTTGGCAACGACCCCCCGATCCAACAAAGACTTTGTTGCAGGCGAAGTTCCACAAACACAACAGCTCTGTAACAAGTCGGAATAATTCACCAATGCCAAATACGCCAATTCTCGAATCGTCGTTTTATGTGCGGCCGACGACAAGACGGGAGGGGCCGGTCGACGTTCTCGTACCGACTGCCATCTACTACTAGCATGGTCACCAAAGTCTTGCATTGTGGCGTGTAACGTCGGGATATGAGGCAAGACGAGGGGATCTAATAAAATGGCAGTTTCCAGGGTCGACCGAGCCGCCGTCGCTACTCGCTCTAACACACTCAGGGTCTCCATACTATTTTTGGAGGGATCTTCTTTTTGAAGCATACGATTTGTCTTGTGCAAGGCACCAATGCACTCCATGGACGTTGTATAAGCCTTGGAAAGACGCGACAAGGCGGCTTCCACCGTCTCGGCGGATCGTCGACGACTTTCAGTGGTGGGAACATTGTCGTCGTCGCCACCCAAGGATGGACGTGGTGGAGCCTTGGGGGCATTGGCAGCGGCCCAGCTCATTGTGGGGTAATGAAAAGGACTAGAAGAATGTGTTTGTAACAATGGATATAAGTGGCGGCGGGTATGGCATCTGCAACAATGGAAATGAAATCTCAGCCAAAGATCGCGTTGCGCGTGTCGAGATCTCATGCCATCGCGAGCTTTTGGCTCGAGGTCGGATTGATGGACGGACCAATGAAGTACAGACAGACAGACAGTACCAGTACACACTCGACCAATTTACAATGTCCCACGTGGATTATGTGACGTCGCGTATTGTTATGTATACATGCCTCACACGACATCAGCGTTTGACTGACTGGACTGACTCGTTCGCGGGAGTCGTTTGAGGTCGAACGGATCAAATAGGATCTTTCTTCGTTTTCTTGCTAATTTCCACGTCGTACCGGTACGTTTTTACGTCACGTCGTATCGCACGCCAACCCACTTGAAAACGTTACTACCTTGAAAGCCAAGCATTCTGGCATTATTGCTCGCATCAGCACACTTCCACTGAAGAAAGCTTCTGCGAAAACAAAATGATTGTCTTGCAACGCAATTTGTTGGCCGTTCTTTTAGCAGGTTTCGTTACTACTGCACACGCCTTGGTCGGAAGGTCCTTTTTCCACAACAATGGTGCAACGATATCCCTACGGCATTATTATTCTCCCCTGGCAGCAGGCATTACAGACCCAGAGACGGACATTTCGCCATTGGAAATCAAACGACGATTACTGGATATGATTGCTGCAACACCTTCCAATATGCCAACTTCTAAACGTCAGACCGATGCTATTCTAAATGTTGTACGACAATTAGAATCCAACTGTCTGACACCCGACCAGGACGTTGTGGAAAAGCTAGGTGGGAACTGGGAGCTATTATGGACAGCACAAGATCAGTCTAGCGATGAGTGGGGTCTGGGGCCACTACGAACATGGATCAAGTAAGTCTAAACGAACAATGGAGCTGAGATATAGTAGAGTCGGATGCATGAACCTTACTGTTATGTTGTACAACCACAGTCCGCTAGAAAATCAAAGCTATTCCAACAATCCAAGTGCCGATCAGGGTCGCGCCAATCCAGTTCTGCCTCGTCCGATTCAAGATCGACTGGAAAAGATGGGTTTGATTTCTCAAGAAGCAGAGCCCATTCGAAGTAGCCAGGCAATCGATCTCAAAAAGCAACAAGTCCGAAATGTGGTGGCATTTACTCTTCCATCGTTTGGGCGGACACGCAAAGCTTCTCTGACAGGTAAGTTTTTATTGTACAATGTGTGGCAGTTATCGACAATGCATAACAATCATTCTCATGTTGCCTCTTGCCTCAAGTCTCGGTCGACTTCAAGCCCAATCCAGCGGACGCCCGGAAATTAGACGTCAAATTTCAAGCCTGTAAGGTCGCCATTACTAATTCTCCAATCAACGTGGACATTCCACTGGGTATCATTGGTCCCACGGGGTGGCTTCGTACTGGATACATTGACGACACCATGAGGATCACTCGCGGGCACAAGGGAAGCATTTTCATCTTGACTCGACCTGGGCGGCAGAGCTCGTAGTAGTTTGGCACTCTAGGATAGGATCGCGCCGAAGCCTGGACCGCATTCGTCGTTGCCCACCGAAACGTTCCCAGCGTATCGCAGCAACCGTCACTCTTGCATGTTGATAACCACGCACTCTGGCATTATTGCTCTCGTCAACGCACTTCCACTGAAGAAAACTTCTGCCAAGTTTTGGGGTGACAGATCTTTCTCGAAAATCTTTACGTGATAAACGATGATGAGCTGCCGAGAAGGAATAGCTGCTACAGTCATAGAATCATTGTTGGGGCAAGCACCTTGAGACTTTTAACGGAAACTTCTACTATCCTCTGTGAATACCAACCTGGAAGCAGCTGAAACGTTCAAAGGCCATGCAAAAGTGATGGGTGTCTTGCCATGATGAATGAGGATATGGACACGATGGACCAAGACAAGAAAACTTAGAGGACTTGCCGCTCTCTACCGAATCGGAGTGGGAAGTCGATATTTGAAAGCAGAGTCGTAATGATAGGGAACCTCGTTATCATTTTTGCGATGCTATCCATGTTTGCAATCGCCCGGAAGGCCTCATAGGACTCCCACTATGCTATTCCTTTCCAATTGGTGGTAAAATATTGGCGAGAATAGTAATTTAAGGAGTACGATTAGAATATTTTGAGAAGCTCCTTTTACGACCTAATGTTGCAGACAGTCCCCACCATCGAAGCCACACGCCTCGCTTGCATAATCACCACCGTCGCATTCACCGTCTCCGATCCAACGAGGCATGCTGACACTGCAGTTGGGGTACTGCTCGGACACAAAGCCCGAGTCACAGACTTTGGTGTCAAAATTACAAATCTCCGAAGCACATTCGAAATGCCGACGACAGCGTTCGCCAACTTTGAGGCAGTCACCGCCATCAAAGCCGCACTCCTCCGTCCCATATAGCCTACCGTCACAAAATCCATCGCCGATCCTAGTTGGCTGGTCCACATGGCAGTCGGGATACTTTCCATTCAACGCGTCACAATCACCACCGTCGTAGCCACATGCCTTTGTATTGTAGACCCCTAAATCGCATTGTGAGTCCCCGAGAAAAGAGGGCATCTCAACTAAACAACCAGGATAGGTTTCATTGAAAGCGATGCAGTCACCGCCATCAAAGCCGCACTCCTCTGAAGAATATCCAGTGTAATCACCCCCGCAGTACCCCCATTGTCCATTTTCATATCCTCCACATGCACCATTACACACTCCATTTCCAATCCAAGATGCGTAGTCCACAATACAGTCCGGATAGACAGGGTTAAGACATCGCCAGACTGTAGCGCCACAGAGAGCAAGGAACAATACCACGAACAACACCCAGAAAGCCTTGGACTTTTCCTGTCGAGTTTCTCTGGAACGTCTTAAAGTCCGAACGCACAAAAATGCAAAGACCGTTCCAGCAAAGACCAATGTCATCAAAGCATAAGCAAGCCATTGCAGATTGGGTGACAAAACGATGATCGGAATAGCAACCAATGAGAATAGACACAGGGAGGCAGCTGATGCTATTTGTGCTTCTCGCAAGAGTCGCCTGTCGTCGGGTGCGTAGTCCTCGAGTCGAATCGAAGAACAGCAGCGCGTTGTTGGTAAGAGTATGAGAAACTCGGCAAGGAAGACAAGACAAGCCGCGGGCCACAATCCGTTCCAGAGTGGATTGTATAAACGCCCATGAGCCGGTGGCGGATTGACAAACAAGAGGACAAAACTACTAATGTTGCAAATGATTGCAAAGCCGTAAAGCATCATGGCAAACCACAAAATACGCTGATACTGTTTCTCCTTGATGATCATTTCTTCTTCTTCTTGAACATTGATTTCTTCGGCCGCCTTGAGCTCTGGAGCAAGATCGGCTTCCAAAAGCTTTGCGCGGTTATTAGAGGAGGCGCCAACGTCATCAGAGGTCCACTGCTGCTGCTCGTGGTCGACTCGACGATTTTGTGTTATTAGAGTAGAACCAGCGACGTCCTCAACAATAACTGGTTTTGTTTCCTCTCCCAAACATGCAGCCCTATCTTTCCCGTGTCCGGGGTATTTTCTACCTTGCGTTTCCTGAATTCTATCATGGCTCGCAATATCATCCTTGACACCTTTGGCTCTTCCCTCCACGCCAGTTTGTACTTTTTCTGTCGAACTGCTCATGCCTTTTCTTGTGTCTTTGTGTTGAGATCCTCGTTGAAATTTTGTGGCCGCCGCCCATCCCAATGGGTGCGAAGCGTTGTTAATTACACCTTCCACGGATCACGGGGTCCATGCAATGATTCGGGTTGGGATAATACCTGGTACCTGGTATGGTAAATGGGGCTACCAGGTGCTTCGTGTTTGCGACCCGTTCGCATTTCAATGACGCAATAAAAGTGCTTCGCATCGCATTCATGATTAACGGCATTCCAATTGGCAGTTGACCATGCGTCAGGTTGCGAAGCACATCTTGGCACCCATTCGCATTCCGTTTATGCGATGCAAATCCATGCATGCCTTTCCAACACGCTACATGTAGCGTGCATCTCATTCAATGCGAATATTAGAAGGATGTTCGCTTTGATAAATGGGGCAACCAGGTGCTTCGTGTTTGCGACCCGTTCGCATTTCAACGACACAATAAAAGCGCTTCGCATCGCATTCATGCTGCACGCCATTCAAATTGGCAGGTGGCCATACGTCAGGTTGCGAAGCACATCTTGGCACCCATTCGCATTCCGTTTATGCGATGCAAATCCATCCATGCCTTTCCAACACGTGCATCTCACTAAATGCAAATTAGAAGGATGATAATGGCAGGGTAGCAAACTTCCACACTGATCGCAACACGAGAAGAAACAAAGAAAAGACATGGACTGTCAAAAAGAGAAAGAGGAAAGCATCATGGATGAAAGAGCCGAAAGCGCCAAGCTTGCGCCTCAATTCGCTCTTGGTGAAAGTTCACGATGTAAGGTCAATGAGCCCAAAAAACACTATTTCGGTGATTATGAGGACTTGGTGAAACAGAAGACAAGGCAGAAAACCAAGAGCCATGAAGATATTGCGGTACAGAAGAGTCGTAAGAAAACGGATGGGGATAACCGCGCCCGGCAGGTGGGGGGGAGATCTTTAGATCCAGAGGCAGCAGCTCTGGAAGATAGTACTGGTAGTGATGAAGACGACGAGGAAACAAAACCAGGTGCAGTTGCGATTCCTGGTCCAACTCAAGGTGGCGTTCAGATTGAAGCGAGTAACGCGCAGACAGAACAAACCTCCGTTTTCGTGGGAGATACCAATGCAGCCTTGATTGTGGAAGCCGATCTTGCTCCAGAGCTCACGACCGCAGACGAAGTTCGCGTTCAAGAAGACGATGCCATGATTATCAAGAAGAAACAGCATCAGCGTATTTTGTTGTCTGCCATGTTGTTTTACGGCCTTGCAATCATTTGCAACATTAGTAGTTTTGTCCTCTTGTTTGTCAATCCGCCACCGGCTCATGGGCGTTTATACAGTCCACTCTGGAACGGATTGGTGCCAGCGGCTTTTTCCCTGGTCATTGCCGCGATTCTCATACTCTTACCAACAAGGCGCTGCTGTTCTTCGATCCGACTCGAGGACTACGCGCCCGACGACAGGCGACTCTTGCGAGAAGCACAAATAGCATCAGCTGCCTCCCTGTGTCTATTCTCGTTGGTTGCTATTCCAATCATCGTTTTGTCACCCAGTCTGCAATGGCTTGGTTATGCTTTGATGACATTGGTCTTTGCTGGAACGGTCTTTGCATTTTTGTGCGTTCGGACTTTAAGACGTTCCAGAGAAACTCGACAGGAAAAGTCCAAGGCTTTCTGGGTGTTGTTCGTGGTATTGTTCCTTGCTCTATGTGGCGCTACAGTCTGGAGATGTCTCAACCCTGTCTACCCGGACTGTATTGTGGACTACGCATCTTGGATTGGAGATGGATTGTGTGATGGTCCTTTCTACAATACGATGGAGTGCGGCTACGACGGCGGCGACTGTCTTGAGTTCAATGATAAGTTTCCTGGTTGTTTTGTTGAATTTCCTTGGGCGCTTGGCGATCAAATGTGTGATCCCGAACCATACAATACAAAAGCATGTGGGTATGATGGTGGTGATTGTGACGTGACGAATAGCAAGTATTATCCGGACTGCCACGTGGACAATCCATCTAGAATTGGGGATGGACTTTGTGATGGTAGGCAATATGGAATGGAGGAGTGCGGCTTTGATGGCGGTGACTGCCTCAAAGTTGGCGAACGCTGTCGTGGGCATAGAGAATGTGCATCAGAAATTTGTAACAATGTTACAAAGGTATGCGACTCGGGCTTTGTATCCGAACAGTACCCCAATTGCACTGTTGACATGCCTGGATGGATCGGAGATGGTGAATGCGATGGCGGATACTACGCAAGAGAGGCATGTGGCTTTGACGGTGGAGACTGTTTGCGACTTGGAGAGCCGTGCTTGCAGGATGAGCAGTGTGCTTCGGGATTCTGCAATGTGGCTACAAAGGTCTGCTACTTGGGTGTTCTTGAAGAGTACCCTGGTTGTTTCGTTGAATATCCACGTAAGATTGGGGATGGAGAGTGCAACTTTGGTCTATATTCAACGGAAGAGTGTGGATATGATGGGGGCGACTGTCTTGCCTAATAGCAGCCTTGAGTCTTACAGTTTTCGGAGCAGCTGTAACGTGGTATTTCGCAATAGGAGAATTACTTTGTATGAACTCTTGATTGCATAGTCACTACCTAGCATGGAAAACCGTATACACCATAAGAGAGAATCCAGCCCAGTCGTAGTAGTTTGGCATTCTAGGGTATAGGATCGCGCCGAAGTCTGGACCGCATTCGTCGTTGCCCACCGAAACGTTCCCAGTGGAAGCGTTCGTTTTCGGAAATATGCATGCTGATTCCTTCGTGCTTGGCTGTCAACCACGGCGGAAGGAGACTCAAATCAACACCCACGTTACTGGAAGTGATCAATTCCATTTCCATCCTTGCCAGTTCCTTTGCCAGATCACCGTGCCCCTCCATTCCAGCCAAGTCCGATGGACAATATCCTTCCATGTCGGGGGCAACGAGCCGTAGTGCCGTTTCAATATCAACGCCTGCCTTGATCCAACGTTCATAGAACCATTGGCAGACGGCCTGCTGGCCTCGTTGAGCCGCCTTGTGCAAAACACCATGCCCGTTGTTGTTCACCTTGATCATATCACATCCCTTTGCCTCAAACCATTCCATAATGTTAGCGTCACCTTTTCCCTGTGCCGCCCAAAGAACCGCATTACACCCGAAACTATTTGTAGTATTGACATCACAACCCTGCTCTACAAGACAATCCATAACTGCCACATGTCCTTGCCAACTCGCCCAACAAAATGCCGTTGTACCATCGATGGTGGCGGCTTCAATGTCCACAGCATATTCCTGGAGTAAACATCGAACCACCTCCAAATGTCCATTTCGAGCAGCCCAATGAAGTGGGGTTCGCCCCGAGAATGATCGCTTCCCCCGTTGTGGTTGGTTGGGATCACAGCCACATTCTTCCACAAGATATCGAACAATACTCAAATGACCCCCACCTGCTGCCCATATGAGCGGCGATGCACCCCTCTTGTCCATTTCTTGGGCCGGGACATAGCCGTTCTGCAAACAATAATTGCTTGGAATGAGCGGCGAAGTTGTAACTTCCAATCTAGCCAACATAACGTTCCAACTTACTTGAACCTCACGCTTTAGTGCTTCCAAGCCACCCTCTTTCACGTAATCAAGAGGCTGGCTGCAGTCGAGTGGAGTAGCGGTGAACTGCTTTCGTTCAGGACCGCCCGACAAGAAATCCGTCCACCGAGGATCATACAGAATCATTGCCAAAGTATCGGTCGATGACGCCGCAACCTCGGCCGCTTCCGCGTACTCAATTTTGTGGTTTTCTTGTTGGTGCCACCAGAGACCTTTCTCGCCCTGGCACCACTTGGTGCAGTGAGGGCAAGGAAGCTTTCCTGCCTGTCGTAACAACCGAGATCGCTCTGTTGTAACGATGCAAATCAGCCCTGAGGGTTGAGACCTGACATCGTGTGCCACCCCCTCCCTTCGACAAGCCGATTCCAGTGGTAAAATAATCATCTCGGCCAGTTCTCGTGGCGATACGACTTGTCGTGTAACTCCCATGTCGGAGATAATTTCCAACGTTTCGGTCGGGGTCGCCGATGACCGCCGCTGCTTCCATCGATGAAATAATGAAAGGGCGATTCGAATTTCCATATCGTGCGGCTTTCCTTCCGACGACTGGCTACATTTGTTGGGGAACGATATCGACGATGCTGCAGTCCCCAACAACTTCTTTCGCTCGGCGTCGTCATTCAAGTTCCCTCCAGCGACTGTCTGCACGGCCTCAACGAGACATTTCGCAACAATATCGCGCAGTTCTGATTGCGTTGAACTCATGCCAACTGGCGAAACGAATTCTTAAGACTTCTTCACCATTTCGTTCTCTGTCGTTGGGGTAAGCAGCAATCGTAGCGTGAAGATTGAATGGTCGACATTTAGATAGTCACGAACTCAACAACAACATCAGCAGGCCATTGTCTTCAAGATGTCTCTGTGCTCACTAATTATTAGTCGAGCTAGTCAGATGTGTTTGTTTCGCTCGCCGCCTCGCCCGCCCGGGCCCGCCGCCATCCATCCGATGGAGAGCATGCCGACCAGGCGTTAAAGAGATAACTGTCAAATACGATACTCTTTCCTTTTGTATGCTAAATCTCTCAAAAAATGAGGTTGCAGGTGGTTTTGAACTCTAAAGAAACAACCACAAACGGATACGTTCGAGACTTTTGACGAGAAAGGATATCATGAACGTCTCTCATCCACAAACAATGAGGCATTCCTTTTCTTGCTACTGGGCATTATTTCAAAGTTTTGCTACACTTTGCTTGCAGAACTAACTCCGATATGATGAGATACGAGTCGTCTCCCGCAAAGCGGCCTCGAATGGCGGCGAATCCCCATGAAATTCAACATCATGACACTATTGTCCTTTCGATCCATCAAGCGGTAACTGCGTCTCAACGTTTCGAAGTTTTGCACCGATTATTTCAAATGATAAAGTATGACCCAACGAATCGAACTTGTCAAAGTGATCCCGGGGCTTTGGTGTCGTGGGTCAAGTCAGGAGTAGTGAATGCCCTTACTCTGCAATTGGGATTTGTACTGGGCAGACACGGGTCGTCCAGAGAAGAAGTCGACCTGATATGCACTGCCATTGATGTCTTTTACAGATTTTGTCCCGATTTTGTCAGTGAAGAATCTCTACGAGTCAAGGGAAAGGAATTATTTCGCCTATTGACAGAGGCCGCACGGTGTGGCGCTAGGGTGCCGGTCTTGTCCATTTGGCACTCGTGTTCGTCAAGCGGCTTGGGAACAGCTTTGCTTCTGGAGGAGCCAAGATTCCTACATTTCCTGGCAGAGTTTTTTCGTCACGGTGTATTCAACGGGGAGGAATTGAACGAAACACTTGGTATGCTGAAGAATATCACTTACTACGGGGAAGAGTTTCGGCAAAGATTGATTGAGCAGCCTGGCATCTTAGCAACATTGACAAGCCTCGTGGAGAACGATATACCAGAAAAGGCACAAGAACGTCTCTCTGCCGTGATCAGAAATCTAGCTTTGGCATCTCCTTCGAAAATTATCCTTGCTCAAAGATCGGATGTTTTGACCTGCATCATCCGACTTGCCACCAACGCGACACCACAAACATTACGGAATTTGCTCAATGCGCTCATCAGTCTTGCAATGGATGCCAATTCATGTCTATTACTTGTACTTTATGGTGATGGAATGCTGGTGGAACTGCTGAAACGGCTTCTTGTTTACGACAATGATGCAGTTGTGCGAAAGCGGGCCGCAAAGACATTGCGTGTCATGGTGCGGGATTCTTCTGTACCACTCATGATACACGACAACCATTTGATGGATGTTTTGTCCAGTCGAGCTCTGCGTGACCCCAACCATGAAGTACGGGCCGAGGCCGCGGAAGCCTTTGCTCGTTGCGCGGGACTCATCAAAGCTGCCATGGCACACCACGACGCCGTCCTTGAAGCACTTTCCAATCTCGCCAACAGCCCACACGTACACCCAGAAGTGATGACAAGAGCAGTCAAGGAGCAAGCGTGTCACCCAGAGAACAGAGTTTCGCTGGCTCGTCATGGTAAACTCTTGGCCGCACTTTCCAAAATTGCAGTGTCGCCCGAGGTCTCAGCCTTGGCCAAAGAAAATGCCTGCAACACGTTTCTCGATCTCTCGACCGATGAATGTAGCAGGGCAGCCATTGCTACTCAGTCGACGCTGGATGCACTTGTTCATAACGCTGAAGACAGATTTGAACGACACTCGACGCTCAGAGAGGCAGCTGTGAAGACACTATTGAATCTGGCTCTCCTCCCTGATACTAGAAAAATGATGGCAAAGCAGTCCAGAATCATTCAATCCCTCTTGCACTTTGCGGCAACGACGACAACAGACGACTTGAAGAAAGAGACAAAGATTGTTCTTTTGCAGCTAGCGGCAGAAATGTAAATTAAAGTCAACTCTTGACTCCTCTATTCTATTCCTAGCTCGCATTTGCTGCATTCCGGTTCTCCCCTGACGCGGTCATCAGTCCCAATTGAATTCGCAGACAAGTTTTCTACGCGCAATCGGGAAAGAAAGCTCCTTTGAATGCGCGCCTTTTGAAGCACGACGCAAGGCATTGATGGCCATTGTTTGCCATGTCATAGTCCATGCTGTGGGAAAGAGGTACGTAGAAGAGTGAGTGGACTATCCAAGGAACCATCAATTTTTTAAATTTTTCCACTCACCTGATAGCATCATCTCCGTCCATATCGCCTAAGCATCGTAGGAATGCGAGAGGTAAGTATAACGCGATCGCCAAGGTTGTTTGTGACAAAGGGGCCAGTGAAGAACTTACACTTCTTCATCATCTTATCGACCGAGCCAAGAATGTTGATGATGCCTACACAGGAAGCAAAAGTGAGCACGGTACAGAAAGCGAACGAAAAAAGAACCACCAAGTAAAGGACGAACCTCTTTTAAACCACGGAAGGCTATCGATTGCCGATTGGAGTTCAGCCCTTTCCAGCTTTCCATTCTTATTCGAATCCAAGTGAATCGAAGAGCACCTGATCACGTATTCACGAGATGGACAGTTTGGATCTTCAGGTGGCAAGTCAGGAACGTCGACCTCGAGATGAGCTTCCGGGTTTGCGCATTCACCCTCATCCGCGTTGCAATCTGCCTCCACAGCTGCGTCAACCTCAGTCTTCACTTCTTCCTCCAACTCGGCATTGCACCCACTTGCAATGAGGAACACCAGAAGCATTGCTGCCAAAAAGCGGTAAAACCTGGACGACATGGTTGGTGAATAGTACTTCTTGCAATTTATGAGAGATCGTTGAGCTCCTTTGGAGGCAAACAGCTGTCATCGTCGCTACAGCCAATGAGTGTCCAATGATGACGGATCCAACAAAGATATTCGTCAACGTCACACCGGCTCGAAATGCGAACGGTCGGTGCAACTCCGTCCCGCCAAAAAAAGCGAAGCATCGTTTAATCAAATGAATCATCGATTCCCGGATTTAGATACGACTTACGTCAACTGATCCCTTGTTGGGGCACCATGATCTCCCGCCCCCCAAGAATGAGGTTGATAGTGATATTCATAAAGGAAATCAGTGCTATCTTGGGATACTCTTGCACTATTAGTATATTTTGAAGCAATCGTTCAACGACATTTACACCCAGCCTGATCAGTCCTTCCTTTTCAATTCGATTTCAAGTACCACAGGAGCGTGATCACTACCCAGCCAGTCCGGGATCATGTAGCTGTCACGGACAACGGCTTGAGAGTCATCCGAGAAGAGTTCCGGAGAACACACAAAGTAGTCCAAACGAAGCCCCTTGTTTGGCTCTCGGTTGCCGGCTCGTTGGCTCCAGTACGAGTAGTGCCCTTTCGCCTCGGGGTGCAATCGTCGAAAGGCATCGACGTAGCCTGCGTCCAACATGGCTTGAAAGGAAACACGTTCTTGCTCCGTCACACCCGCTTGCTTGGCCAAGTGCTTTGCTCCATCGTTCCAAACATCATAGGCTTTATGAGCAATATTCAAATCGCCCAACCAAATCACGGGCAGGCCTCTATCCTTTTCTTTTTGTTGTTGAAACGCCAAGAAATCCTTGTCCCATTCGTTGGTACGATAATCCAAGCGTTCCAAAACTTGACCCGAGTTGGGCACGTAAACATTGGTGATGGTAGCAAAGGGGAATTCCAACGTAATAGTGCGACCTTCGTTGTCAATCGGCTTGCCAATCTTGAACGAAACGTCCGTGGGTGTTACCAGCTCGGCGGGGACATTAGCAGGTTCCGACTTTTGGATTGGATCATCTCCTTTGGCTTTGGTCTTTTTGGTAAAGAAGCTTCCAATGTCAGTTTGCTTTGCTGTTTTCTTGTTGGCGCCTCGTTGCTTAACAAACACAGCAGTTCCCGAGTATCCTTTCTTGACCGTCGAGCAGCTCCAATACTCATCGTATCCAGCTTCACTGAGACAACCTCGAATTTTCAATTTTGGGTCGTCCAAGTGTGATTCTTGCAATTTGGTTTCTTGTAGACACAACATGTCCAAGTCGTGTTTGGTGCACAAGTCCGCCAACGCAGTCGGAGACTTTTTCAGCACGGCCCTCAATCCAGCCACATTCCAGGAAGCAATGCGAAAGGTATACGATCCATCATTCTTGGCAGCTAATTGACTATCCCACAATTTAGGCAAGGGATCACGCTCGGTAATGCGTTGGTGGTCCTCCTTGCTCTTTTTGGACGGACTGCTCTTTTTCTTCTTTCCAGTAGTAGCTACTGCAGCGTCTTCATCATCTACTTCCGGCAGATCATTTGTTTTGGATGCCTTTGGCGTCGCCCCACGTGCCTTCTTCTTGGCGGGAGACGGCTCTTCTTTGGTTGCCGCCGTTTTCTTCTTGGCAGATGATTTCGCTTTGGCAGAACTACTATCCTTGGCAGCTACTGCTGCCTTGCGTTTGCGAGGAGTTGCAATTTCTTCTTTTTCTTCCTCCGTGGTATCGTCCTTTGCCATGACGACACTTCTTGGTGAAGTTCTCGTGGTACGTTGCATGATCAACGCACTGCTGGTAACAAGTGGCACAAAGCAATGTTGTTTTGGAGTCAGTGGCGGCAGCAACGACCAGATGGACAAGGGACGGACAATCAGCAAACTGAGGACAGCAGGAAGCAAGGAAAAGACACGATGATTCCTCTTCTTGACGACAACAGCTCTGGAATGTAAAATGCTGCCTTTGCTGCTCGATGCAAACGTTGTGGGGAAGATGCAGTTGGATCCTCGTTCCAATGACGAAATGACCGATGCTTGTTTCGAGAGAGAACAAAGCCAAGCTCGCATAAACAGATTCGATGCCTTTTTGCAAGAGGTCAGCAGTGGACTTGATAGTGAAGCGAGTGGTGGCGTTGGAGTTTATGTGTGAAGTACAAACCAGCAAGAGTGCCAAAGGCAATGCTACAACGAGCAAAATGCGCCACGTTTTTCCGATCTTCGTCGTTGCGTCTCCCTCCACATACCAGGTAATGCCAACAGCAAGGCCTGTGCGCGCCAGCAAGCCGTCCCGCCAAATTGATCGACTTGTCGGAATAAAAGACTTTCAAAGAGATGGACCTACTAGGGAAGGTCTAACTCCGTAGTAACCTCTTAGAACACTAAAGTTGAAAAAGAAAACTTAAATCTATCCACTCTGAGTTAAGCTTAGTTGCTTAGCCATGAGAGTTACCACATCTAACTCTTTGCTCAGTAGATCATGATCCCCGAATGGAATCCTCCTCGTCATCATTGCTCGAAATGAAGAATATCTTATACATGGATACACTGCTTTCGTCTACCAGCGAAGTCAAATTGTTCTCGTAGACACCCATGTCTTGCCGGGATATCAGGTCCCGTACAAAGAAAGAGTGCCAGTGATCTCCGTTGGGTAGGTGGCGCCTGGGATCAAAGGTTATCGGTTGTTTCCAAAAGATGGTATAACGATTCTCCAAAACGACAGCCCAAGAATCCGAGGTTCCTGGTGGACAAGCTTTATTGTGTGCACCGTCACTGCTGTTCCACCAAGTAGGTACGAGTTCTCGCACCCATATCCGAGTCCATTGGGATGTTTCCGCGCACCAACCTTGCCGCCCCAGCGCATCTTGGTTGACAGCAATAATGTCTCCATTCAAAAGAATACTGCGGCTCTCTGCCGATATCGTCCGAAGATCGGTCGACATCATGAGAGGTGCTGCGAACATGGCCCACATGACAAATTGGGCCTGTTGTTCTGACAGGGACAAGCCCGGATTGCCAATGACCAGCATGTCGGGATCATTCCAACCGCCCTTTCCAGATGCTCGCAACATGACATCGTCGGGGCTTGTGCGAGCAAAGAAATTAATAATGCTAGAAATGGACTCCCAACTGTCAAAGACGTCATTGTAATTTCTCCATGTGTTGCACGTTTGCTTGATGCCAAAGTTCAGGTAGTCTGGATCCTCCCAATGATGAAATTGTTCGTAGTAGTCATCTGGCCAGCAACACGAATACAATATTGGGCGCCCTGTACGATTCAATGCTCTGCCAAACGCCGGATACGTAATATTGAACTCGGTGTCGTTGGCATGGCAAGTATCGACCTTGATGGAGTCCACTTGCCATTCATGGGCCAGTTGCCAAGCGTCTTGCTCGTAATGTCCAGCAAAACCTGGATACCCCACGCATGTCTTCTCACCGATATCTCCGTAAATGCCAAATTTGAGGCCCCATGAATGCAGCGTCGCCGATAGATTTTTGAGTCCGTGTGGAAATCGTGTCCTGTCTTCCACGAGTTTGCCATTGACACGCTCGAGTTCACTCCAACAGTCGTCAATGTTAACGTATTCATAACCAGCGTCCCGATAGCCATGCTCTAGCATAAGACGAGCCTGGATTAGATACAGCCTTTCCGAAACGCAAGAATCGGGAAATTCAGTGCAGTTGACTTGGCAACCGAATCGTTCCCATGACATCCAGCCCATGGGCGGTGTCAGTGCCAATCCATTGTCCAGAGCCCAACAAACACCGACTAGGAACAACGCAAAGATCATCGACAAAGACCAACATGACGCCATTGTTTGTGCGGGTATTGGAGACAGGTGATCGATGAGTCTACTCACCGAGGTGAGGACATAAAGTACGATTTGGTGGATGTGATGGAGATTCG
The DNA here is from genome assembly GCA_951394045.1 of Nitzschia sp. DOCU1. Lineage (NCBI taxonomy): Eukaryota > Bacillariophyta > Bacillariophyceae > Bacillariales > Bacillariaceae > Nitzschia > Nitzschia sp. DOCU1. The sequence goes on along the minus strand of OX595986.1, from coordinate 3,272,519 downwards.
TGATCGCTGTTTGCATCATCCAAAAGCGCATGAACAAGATACCGCCAAAGTCGTTACTATGTACCCGCTCATCAATGATCCGTATGTACGACTAGTGGTCGGTTCGATCGTCGTGCGTTCAGAATGAGATGTCGACTCACAGGAGTACCCCGCCGTGCTGCATGCACCCGAGATGGAGTTTCGTGTGCATTGCGATCATCTTGTTCGGTTGCAGACTGTACTAACTTTACAAGAATGATACTAAATGCTAGTATGGTTGCCCTCCTTGCAATCTTCTCGTTGAATTCCAAGCACGTCGGAAACGTCCACGTCGAAGGATGCCCATTCGATTTCGTACTCCAAAGGGACTGGCCCATGCAAACAATTTGCCGAGAAGTCGGCCTCGATAATGTTCCCCCAAAACGCGTATGCTTCTGGGAGAGTGCCAGTCAGGGAATTGTCGTTGAGTCTAACATCCTGCACATTAGACCACTGACTCCACGCGTCAGGAAGTGAACCAGTCAGGCTATTTTCGTAAAGCCACAACGACTCTATGTTAGTCCAACCACTCCAGTCATTAGGAAGAGTCCCAGTCAGGGAATTCTCAGAAAGATGCAAGCTTGATAAATCTTTCCATTCACCCCAAGACTCAGGAAGGGTCCCATACAGGTTGTTGCCGTCGAGATGCAAAATTGATGCGCTGGTCCAGTTCCTCCAAGTGTGAGGGAGTGTCCCAATCAAGGAATTTCCAGAAAGGTACAACTCTGACAACGCTGTCCATTCGCTCCAAGTAGAAGGAAGTGTTCCACTCAGGATGTTGTCGTAAAGATACAAAACCTCCACGTTGCTCCAGCCGCGCCATTCTTCTGGTAGTGTCCCGATCAGTGTATTTTGGGAAAGATACACTTTCTCAACATTTGTCAACTCAGACCAAGAAGCTGGCAGGGTGCCACGTAGTCCGATTTTCGTCAGTGCCAAAACCTTCAAGGATGTCAACTTATTCCAAGTGTCTGGAAGCGTCCCTGTTAGGATGTTAAAGCTTAAATCAATGTGTTCGAAAGACGAAATTAGACCGATTTCCGTAGGGAGAGTTCCCTTCAAGCCGTTTTCTTGTATGGCTAGACGGCGGAGGTCGGACAGAGAATGAAATAGCGAAGCAGGCATTACGCCTGTTAAAATGTTACTGTTCAGCCAAAGGTTTTGAAGATTGGTCAGTGATTCCAACTCGTTGGGAATGGTGCCAAATAGTTTACATCGGGTAAGAATCAACGTTGTCAACTCAGTCAGTTCACCCAACCAGGACGGCATGGGCGAAACAACGAAAGGGTTGCCCTCAAAAACAAGCTCTTGGAGATTAGAGAGATATGTTAGAACGCTTGGTATTGTATTTTGAATGCCATTTGGAGCGAAGCGAAGAGATTCGACTCGACCTTGAGAATCGCATGTTGTAACACCAGCTAGAATTGATGTAACGTTGAACTTTTCGATAAACCCTCCGTCTGAGTAAGGGATCATTTCCTTCCATGTACATTCATCGTCCTCGGAAAGAAAGCGGAGCTGGTAGTCCCACCCAGCTCCGTTGGTAGCGAAATAGAAATAAGCAAGAGCAAATCGTTGTACAATCCTCCAGTCGGGAGTATCCGGGTCGTCCAAAATGCCACTCTGGTCTTCCATCGTTAGCCAGCGATAGGCCATTTGCTCGTTGCTGCCTTCCTCCAAACCCCCTCCGACAATTGGCTGCAGAATCAGCCATGGGTCTTTCAACTCTGGCGCAGCGGTTGGAGATTCGGCGCCATTAGTATTATCGTCTGGAAGCGCCAGTGGGAAGGCAATGCCCAGAGTCAGCATTGAAACTACCAAAAAGACGATCAGCCGACGATAAAAAGAATCAACATGGGATTCGTTTTGAAGCACTGTGGCTTCTATTGAAGATTTCGTTTGTTCTCCAGTTGGTTCGTCCACGACATATGCATCCACTCGCACCAGCTCGTCTGGGACTTGGTCGCCCTCGTCTGGCGGGGAGGCATTGTCCTCGTCTACTGGAGAGGAAGTCGTAGTCGTAATACCCCCGCCCGCCACTTCTTGTCCTTCAACTTCCTTGTTTTCTTGCTCGATTTCACGACCGCCGGCAATCTCTTGTTCATCTTCTAGACGTGTTGTTCTGGCTGTCGGGGGCTGTTTGGAAGAAACTGGATCATCTTCCTCGCCATATCTTGCAGGGTCTCGACGTGTTGTTCTGGCTGCCGGGGGCAGTTTGGAAGAAACCGGATCATCTTCCTCGCCATATCTTGCAGGGTCTCGACGTGTTGTTCTGGCTGTCGGGGGCTGTTTGGAAGAAACTGGATCATCTTCCTCGCCATATCTTGCAGGGTCTCGACGTGTTGTTCTGGCTGCCGGGGGCAGTTTGGAAGAAACCGAATCATCTTCCTCGTCGTATCTTGCTGGTTCTCGACGTGTTGTTCTGGCTGTCGGGGGCTGTTCGGAAGAAACCGGATCATCTTCCTCGCCATATTTTGCAGGTATCCTCGATCCTCGCATTTCCGTTGCGTTGACGAGTTTTTCTTGTTTCAAGAGGAAACCGAAAGGAGAAAATGTTCTGGTGGAATACAAGGCTATCAAAGCTGCTTCTTCCACTACCTGCTTCGCCACATCAGAAAGTGCGAAAGAGTGGCAGAAAAGTTCAAGTTGTTTGGGGAGAGATTCGAACATGCAACCTTGCTCATTTTTGCTGTGACGTTGCTGGCTCGGACGCGCCAGTTCGATGATGACGTTGGACGCGGGAGCGCGTCGGTCGCAATGAGACGGGTGATGGATTTGCGCCCAGTGCCAATCAACTATCGGTAGCCATCAGAGGCATAAAAAACGTGAGACTTGGCATCTCTCGGTGACAGTATGTCACTTCTCTAGAGGGCAGTAAACCAGCGAAAGGCCTTTAGCGCACGTAAAACATCCTTGAAGGCCCCTTTCCATGGCTGGAGAAGGGAATGCGGGGGGAGAAGTATTGCGACGTTGAAGCGCCGCCGAGGACGCCGGCAAAAAATGATTCCCAAGTAATGAAAGACGGCAATCAGCCAATAAGTCAGGGCTTTAACTTGCGTTTCATTTGAAGCATGAAATACAGGCTTTCCGCAGTTGCCTTCTACTGCTGCTGGTGCTTGCCTTGGTGCGCTGTGGTCGTCTTCTTGTTCTTGTTGCTGCTTATCCTTGTTTGTTTCCTTTTTCTTTCGAAACTGAACCATCGCATTTCCTCGCCATACTACTAGCTTCCTGTTTTTTTACTCCTGTGTTCTTCTTTCAAGAAGAGCCAAAAATGCCCAAGCAGCAATGAACGACGCCGGCAATCCACCAAGTCAGAGCGTCGACCAGCATTTCCATTTGAAACAACAACCGATAAAGGCTTTCTGCACAGGTGCCTTCCTCCACTGCTGCTGGCGGGGCAGATCTGGGTGTACGGTTCTTGTTCTTCTCCTTCTTTGTTCTTCCGAAACTGTACCCTCGTCTTTCTTCGTCGCCGTAGTACTGCATTCCTGGTTTTTCTCCTGTGTTTTTCCTTCAGAGTTCTTGTGGTGCGTTCGCGGTTATTCAGCGCAATTTGCTTCACATTCTTGTTTTTCTTGACGACTTTATCATCTTGACGCAGGCCTGGTCATCCCAATGTACTGCGCTGCCACTGTGCAACTGATGACAGGAGGAAGCTCTGCACCGAACAAAAACAAGCAACATGATGACCGCGTGTGATTGCATGCACGGTACAACTAGTGCTAGTAGCAACAAGCGGAAGGAAGCCGGCGACGACGAGCAGCAGCACCACGTTACTGTAGTAGTACGGTCCAGTAGTAGCTTATCACAGATTCACCACCAGCAGAACACGTGGAGCGTATGCGAGTTTGAGCTCGTATTCTGTAGATCATCGTCCGATGAAGCACAGCAGCACCATCCACCAGTAGGAGCAAGGTCCGCCGCGGTACTGGTTTCGGTACCGCCACATCATGATTTGCCTCGAAAAGTTCTTCATCCAGCACCAGGAGCCAGCAGCATGATCAGTTGTGATGATGATGGTAGTAGCAGCGTCGTCGTCCAATTAATAGTAGAAGATGAATGTTGAACAAAAATCCAGCAGAAACTGAATATTGTATGAATGCTGTTCAACAAGGAAGTGATCTTGGTTTGGCAAACCCGAAAATATCGTACTTGCGACGTAATCGCGATGATAATAGAGGCAACGGCGGAGGAGGTAGGTCGAATCCCAGATAGATCGAAGAAGACTAATCGCGTCTTGATTAGATGGACCCAAAACTGATGGGTGGACAGACTTGGCAGTCGATAGAGTCGTCAAATACCAGTAAGGACCGAGGACTGACGCACGTAGTACGAAAAGACCAAAAGAATGAAGAAGAGAGACGAAATCAATCATCTCTCACCAATGGACCACAAAAGAACTCGTTTTCGACTTAGCCACGCACAAGACTTTTGTCCATTGCACTGCTTTCCACCCACACAGAGAGACAAGTATCTCAGATATCTGATATTTCAACTGTTCACGATGAGGCGCCTATCCATTCTATATGTTGCAACATTCCTAATCCCAGCAGTGTCCGCGTTAGTCGTTTCGGAACGAGCCCAAATGGCCAGAAGCCGATTACTGGAAGCGTTGTTGTCGCCTTCAGGAAAGTTGACTCTCAGCCCGGAAATTGTGATTCCAGATCCAAGTGATCCAACGGCGATTCTTCTTCAATCATCTTTGATCACTACCATGTCGGAAAAGATGCGGACCCAAGCCAAGGCCAACGTTGCATTTGTTTCTGGAGGAATTCCAGCTATGAAAACGTTTTGCAACGAACAAGAACTCGCCCGAGGGAATTTTCCTAGTCCACTACCGGTGGTTTTCTGCGATAAAGTGGACGATTTGTCGGAGGTGGCAGAAGCTGGGGCAGAAGGAATTCTTGTGTCCGTTTGCGACGGCAAGGAAATTTCTAGCATTGACGAACTTTCGTCGGATTCTGCATGGGCAGAAATTTGCAAGGATGCTTTGAAATGTGGTCTTCAGCCCATCCCAGAAGTAAATATTGCCGAATCAACAGCGGAAATATGGAAATCTGACGAGGTCGGAGCCTTGGTTGCGAAGATTGCCGAAATCACGGGCGAAGATCCCGTCTCGGTTCTATTTTCGGTCACCCCACGACCGCCCGTTGACAGCGATGACAACGAGGACGAACCCGAGGAAGAGTCAGAGGTACCTATTCCTCAGGTACCAAAGGGTCTTGGAAAGAAGATTCCAATTCTGGGTTCTGTGCGAGCCTTAGCCGGTGGAGGCCGAATGGGACAGGAGTCTGCACGATACAAGGCCGCTGGCTTTACAGGTGCAGTGCTACGAAAAGAATGCATCCCATCCATTTCCATGAGCCAAGATTTGGAATATTTGACGGACTTTTGGAGTAATTGTATTGGGGATCTTAAAAGTACCAAGAGTAAAACATTCAACTTCCGATCAAGAAATTGGATGGAAAAAAGCGTACCTCTCGAATGGGCCAAATATCAACAGAGCATTATGGAATCTGGCGCACTTGGAGACCCAAACGACACCGCCCCCATGGGTCTCAACCCAGATAAAGGTGACTACCAAGGTTTCTAAAATCATAAATTTAATTTGTTATGAATGCGTAGCTGCCGTAACTGGCGACACATCTTCCTCGACAAACTTTTGCACGCATAGACTCAGCGCGTCGCTTGCCGGCGCTTCGATCTTTAGAATATGGTCAAGACCTTCGGCCTCGGCACGCGTTTCCCCCACATTGAGAATAGCAACTGGTACGCCCTTCTTCGACGCTGCCCGAATGTGTCGAAAGGCAGAGTGAACTGCTAGAGAAGACCCAACGACCAAAATACCGTCCGCCTTGTCGACAGCGCTTTGGCATAGGGCAACCCGTTCCTTTGGAACAGTGTCGCCGAAAAATACAACATCGGGTTTGTAGAAACCACTCCCACAATGCGAACAATTCGGTACATGCACGTGATTGTAATCGACTTCCTTCACCAAGGCATCGCCGTCCGGCCGCATTTCCGTAGCTTCCTCGTAGCCTTCTTTCGCCTGGGCCAACCATAAACTATTCGTCATTTCCAATTCCCGATGAAACTCGTTTCGATCGTGCCTTTGTCCACAATTCATACATTTCAACAGCCCACCTCGTCCATGCAGATGAATGACCTCCTTGGATCCAGCTCGTTCGTGCAAGGAATCTACATTTTGTGTCACAATCGCCAGTTTTCTTCTGCCTAAACTTTGCATGTAATAATCATTGACGTTTTCTGGCTCGTAGAATTCTGGTTTGTCCGGCATTGTGACTCCAAGATAATTCAATCGTTCCAGTTCCGCCAGTGCCAAATGACCAGGCTATAGTGACATGTTAGAAATGCAAAAGGCACTGCCAAGGGCCAAGATTTCTTTCACTTACGTTTGGCTTGGCACGATCAAACCCCTTCCAACCGACCATGGATCGGCCCCAGTATCGTTTTCTTTGATATTCACTATCCATATATTGTTGATGAACGATAGGTTTGTGGCCTCGATGATACGACCCATTGTTTCCCCGATAATCCGGTATGCCTGAATCCGTGGACAATCCAGCTCCCGTAATGCAAAAGACATTGCTCTTGTCCCGCCACCAGTCCAATAACATGGAAGCTTTTTCTTCCAATTGCGAGGGAGTCAATAGTGTATTTGGATCCGGCGGTCTCTCTGTCACTTGGTGCATTCCTGCCGACAGGCTCCTTCGGGCCACGAGGGAAGTACGGCCGGTCAAAGATACCATTTTGTAAGATTGACAGAAATGCTGCGACGAAAATGCCAGGAGGGCAGTGAGAAGAGAAATGCAGCTTCTCATCCACCACCACGTGAATTCAAAGAAGGATGTGGTAGCTATGAGGGTTGGAAGGAGGAGTCACTTTAGGAGCTTGGAGGCGAGTTGCAGAAAATGACGAGACGAGACCATGGTTCGGCCGCAGAATTGTGACGAAGAAAAAAGGTGACGGCAGCAGAATGAAGCTGGCCGAGCAGATGGCTGGCTTGCTCGTTCGTTTTGTCGGAGGGAAATCCACGATGAGAGATGACTGCCCGGCGCGCGTTGGCAAAGGCAAGATCTTTGATTCAAAGGACCAAACAAATTTGCAAGATGAAGAGAGGAGATGCATGTTGTGCTGTTGTCGAGATCTCTCGAAACCAGCGAAGCATCGCAAAGGTCCTCATCACTTCTCATTGCTTGTTTCTTTTTAGAAAGGTCGACACGTTCCTTTTTGACAGCCGTTACAACGATCCATCTTTTGCAAAATTGTATCGAGATTCTCGCGTGATGATAATGTCAACAGCCACAATAAGGAGATGCAATCGCCTACTCGTTCGAGTCGTCGACCGTGGGGGTTTTGCTGGAGGATCGGGCGTCCAGAGGCCTTTCTCTACCGAAACGGCCCCATCCACAGAACGTTTACCCTTTAGCAAGTCGAGCCTTGGATTGGACAAACGTTTTATCGTTCCAAATCTGGCATCCATTCGACAACTACCCGAAGTGGAAACCGCGTGGACAGAGTTCCCGTCGCATTCCACCTTGGACAATCTTCGACGAGCATCCGATGTTTTTGCTTCTTTCAATAAAGGTGGAAGCGAATACTTGGCAGTCAATGCCCTGGCCGCGGAATACCAGCATCGACTAGGAATGTATCAGGAGGCGTTGCAGACACTAGACGATTTGACTCATCAAATAGAGTCCAAGGGTGACACAGTGACAATACCAAACGCGTTGGACGATATGCTCATTGCAAAAGCCAAAGTACTGTGGACAAAAGGGGAATTCTCTCAGTCTCAAGAACTCTGTGAGTCACTCATTTCGAAATACGATGACATGCAAGAAAGCTTTCCAACGACGCCGTTACACCTGGCATCAGCAATGACAGGAAAGGCGCTCTCGCAGTTGACGGCCATGACGACGATGGATGATGCTTATTCGGTCAGAGACTACTTTCGAATTACCATCAAGTTTCTAGAACGCCACCCCGCGTCAAATTCACTGCCATCGGCGGCAGCGCATGCCAACTGCGGTGTGGCCGAAGCCGTGTACAATAATTTTTTGGAAGAGACCAATAATGTCTCTGTTCCCATGGATGCCGCACTCAAAGTATGGTTCCAGGGTCTACAGAAAACAGAGCGTGAACCGTCGGAAGAATCATCGCAATTATCCAAAGCTTCCAAAGTGCTGCGGGCCGCAATGAAAGCCGATTTGGCGTGGGGCGTGTTGAACTATGAAAACGATAGAAGTGATAGGCTCAGCAAGGCATCCGAGTATGCCAAGAAAGGCTTGGAAGCTATCGGTCCGGCTGGTTCTACAGATGGGGAAGGAATCCGTCGTGTTCTAGCGGTCGCAGCTTCGTGCTACCAGCAAGCTGGAAGCGCCGTCACGGCCGAAGGACTTTTTCAATCCGCCACGGACCGCAAGGGCTTGCCCTCGGGACCACTTTCTGTGCTGGAACTACAGGATGCGCTGCTTGGATATTCCAAGCTCTGCTCGGATTGGGACAAGAGAGAAGGAGATGCAAAGCGACTCAAAAAGGAGGCGGCCGATCTCAAGGAAAAACTGCCGGAGGCATGGAGAGGTAAATCTGGTATTCATGGAAGTTTATGGTTCTGGACACCGGCGGATTTCCAGTAAAATAGTACGAATATAAGGGAACTACCGGTAGTCGATAGCATTGCAATTCAGTAATAGTGTAGAAAAGCGCACAGTCGCGGTGCACCAAACTCACGATGACGTACTTTTAGTCGGCTTTGTCATTCATGATGACGTCATCGGCCATCGTCATTTCTCGTCTTTCCTTTTTTTTCGACTTTTTTCGTTTTCGCCTTTTTCCCATCATCGTCGTTTTCTCCCGATGATGAAAGGAGAGCAAAGTACATGCACCTCCATTAGCGCTGGGAATTAAGTTGACAAAAGGGGCAACTGATTGTCAGGCTACTAATTACATGATGATAAGTCGGATAGGGAGCGTTGCCCTTGTTCGCCACTACAGGCGGTATCAGAAACCTACGATACTGGCAGCGTCGGGGGTTGTAGCCGTGGCTGGAGGTGTCGGCTGGTCCACACAGTATCAGTGCCAGTGTGAACAGAAAATTCAGCAGTCATGGGGAAATGATACGGCAATCTTGATTCCCACCCTGGAAGCTGCTGTGAGAGCGATTCGGCTGGTTGGTACTGTTGCCTCAATGGTCTTCGACTACGAAGTAGCCAAGATCAAACCAAAAATGTTAAATTATGCACGGGATGAAGATGCAAAACTTGAAAATCTCCAAATCGAAATGGAGCTGAAAGAGAAACAATTGGAAGATGCCCAGATCGCCTACTCGACTGAAACACAACAGCGGGATCTATCACAAGCCCAGCGCAAGGCTATGAAACAGGAGCAAAAACGGAGAATGCAAGAAGCCGCCACCCAGTTGGCAGAAATCGAACAGCAAATCACCTCCATGGAAGGCGAATCTGCAAAGTCGAAATTGCATCGCAAGGCTGCCAGTCGACTCCTTCAACTTTGTCGTCAGAATGGGGGAGTCTACATCAAAGTCGGGCAGCATTTAGCCAATTTGGACTATCTCATTCCTAAGGAATACATTGAAGTTCTTTCCACATTGTTCGATGATACGCCACAGTCTAGCTACGAGGACGTTTGTCGAGTTATCGAGGAAGAATTGAATGGACGAATAGAAGACTTGTTTGACCGCTTTGATCCGAAACCAATTGCATCGGCGTCGCTGGCGCAAGTTCACGTAGCCTATGACAAAAAGTCAGGGAAGAAACTTGCCATCAAGGTCCAGCATCGTGGTTTGCGAGAAACTTCTGCGGGGGATATCTTTGCAGTGACCACAGTGGTACGATTGGTTGATCAATGGTTTGAAGGCTTCACATTTGGGTGGATTGCCGACGAGATTGCACCGCACCTTCCAAAAGAATTGGATTTCACCAGGGAGGCCAAGAACTCGGAGAAAGCAGCGCAGAATATTGCAAAGACGGGACTGAGTTGCGTCATCCCGAAAGTAGTCTGGACAAAGACGGCACCTAGAGTGCTCACAATGGAGTTTGAAGAGGGATTCAAGGCAACGGATATCGATGCGATCGAGAAGTCAGGCTTGAACAAACAGTAAGTGACTGGAACGGAAACTGCAGGGTTGAGAACGAATGCTAATGGTTTCCGTATGCATGTTTTTCAACTAGCGATGTTGCTCGACTGGTGTCATCGGTATTCAACTCGCAAGTCTTCCTGTCGGCGTGGGTTCATTGCGACCCGCACCCAGCGAATGTACTGCTTCGAAGTAGAAACGGAAAGCCCGAAATGGTCCTCGTAGGTGAGTTGTCGCACTGCAAGACACCGCATTGCTTGTTCTGTGTAGCTGACTCGTTTTCTCTCTCGCAAGATCATGGATTGTACAAAGAGATCGACGACAAGTTTCGAATCCGATATGCACGGCTGTGGAGATCACTAATGATGGCTGACCTGGATGAAATTAAATCTTCGTGTCATGACATGGGGGTCGACAAGGCCTATCCTCTGTTTGCGGCGATGCTGACAGCGCGACCCTACGACGAAATCATTGAGAGATCAAAGACGGGGTCGTTCGCAGCAGCTGCTACAGCGGCAGAGAGTCAGGCAGACCGAGCGGTGATTCGAGGATACGCGAAGCAATTTCTAAAAGATATATTTGTACTTCTTGGCACGCTACCACCGCAGATGCTTCTATTGCTCAAGATGAACGATTGTCTGCGCCACATTGACCTTGCGCTCGGTTCACCGACCAATACGATTGTGATTGCAGGAAAGTATGCCGCCAAGGCGGTGTACGATGACCAGCGAAAGGTCCCTTCAGCAAAGGCTCGATTCCATTATTGGCTGGAATACATGCGAGTTCTGATGCGCATTCAGATGTACGATCTTGGGGTGTGGTTGAAGTCCTTGGTGAGTTCACCGAAGCCGTTGGCCGGGACAAAAGGGTAGTAAACTTTGACTTTGCGCTCCAAATTAATATAGCCAAGCACTCGGAAAAAGTTTGCTTCTACAAGTGAAAATCCCCATCACGTCTTCTCTTCAGCTTGATGGCAGCGTACTGTGCCTGAATCTTTCGCCTCATCAACTCCATTGCATTTCTTTCAGCTGCCACTTGTTCGTCCGTCATTCCCGTTTTCGTGGATTCTTTTGTTGTGGACTCCTTGCTCTTGGCGCCGCGAGGAAGCTGGCGAAACACTGGTGGGCGTTCCGCCTGTTCTCCGAACCGAACCTCGTCTACCATAGCGATAGCCCGCTCGCCAGTAATGAGAGTATCGCTTTCCCCGCCATTTCCACCGCCGCGACCATCCCTCTCATCAGCAGTATCATACGAAGCAGACCCCTTCTTTTTGTTCTTCTTTTTATTATTGAGAAATTCTTTCTTCTTTTGTTTCTTTTCCTGGTTCTTGGTCTCGGTGGTTTGCTTGATAATTTGTCGAGTTTCTGCTTTCGTTCGTTTTGTATAAGCATTTTTACTTTCCCCTTCCATGCGAGCATGTTTCTTGGCCTCTTTCTTCTCAATTTCCTTCTTGACTTGCGATCGAACATTGAGAAGTCTGGCCACCTTCTTCTCGTCTTCGTCCGTCTTTGGGATTGTTGCGACGTTTCCATTGACAACGACTCGATTGGCTGAAAACAAGGCCGAGTCCTTGTCAGCGTGATCGTCTTTCATCGGATTACTCAACTTTTGCTTTTTGACACTACCCAAGAGATCTTTCATGTCAAATTCATCCCTCTTCACTGGAAGATCAAATCCATCTTCATCCTCGGATCGCTCTCGCTTCTTTCTGCCGGCGCGAAGTTGCTCGGACCGTCGACTTCGTTTCTTGGCCTTTCGTCCATCGTCGCCCAGTCCCCAAATACCGACCTTCGAAAGATCCACTTGCCCCCTGTTCTTCTTGGAATATGGATCACATGCTTTGATCTTTTTGTACTTGGCTACGCGTCCCATGTTGCTTGTCTTGTAACGAATAGAAAGAGGAGGGAAGTAATGGAAGTATGATAGTCTTGTGTTCTTTGCTAGTAGCGAAGATTTCGTGTTGTCGCGTGTTTTTTTTGTTGGTGGAAAAGCAAGTGCTCATAACCTTCCAGGGACGACTGATCCGACTTCGAATTGCAGGCCTAAAAGATTTGTACACGTCATGGTGGGGGGGGTTAAGAGGTCTTATTTATTAAACGCTGCCGCTCCGATCGCATCGGAAAACCGATACGTCGGTCGACCCGCGTTCCCGGCGGATCGGAATCCGCGAGGACGTTTTAACTACTGTCCACCCCATTATTTTTATTTGATATTCGGGGTTGTTTTCTTGGTGTTTATGTTCTTTCGATGGATTGCTCCTTTTCTTTCTTTTTCTGATTTTTTTTTCTTTCTTTTCTAAGGTGGCTGTAGTGGGGGTGGCGGTGGTGGCGGGTTGACTTCTCTTGCACGAATGCTGCGACGGATAGCTGGCTCATTGAGATTGATCCAGTTCTGCAACGGGAGATTGTCGTCAGGTGTGGTGGCCATGTGGGCTTCCACCGATGGAAGGAAGATGTATCGGTCGGTGTCCCGCATGTTCGGTCGTTGTGAGTATAGTATGGTGAGTTCACGGTGAATCTGGCGGCGTTGTCGTTCCTTAATCTCGGCTGGATTGCTTCCAAATCTGACCTCATTCCGAGATTTCCAAATTTTTAACCACCATGTGACGCCGTGTGTTGCGATTGATTTGGACCATGCGCGTCCTGAGGTTCCTGTCCCCGTGCCGTTGGTTGTTGATAGGTGATCTTGTTGAAGGCGGCTCCAGCGGGCTGACAGGCGTCCGCGGAGTGGCTGATCCCATCCCATTTCATTTTGTTCCCGAACCAATTGGTGGTATTTCTCAGGATACGGAGCGGGAGGTAGCGGGGCGCCGATCTCGGTAAGCCATTGTTCCATGCCTTCTTTCATGATCTTAATAAGCCACGGGTCGCTTGATAATCGAGGGACGGATAAGATGTCGTCGATGCTCTTGAGGTAATCTATACGCCATGTGGCAGCCGTGTTTCCTGGGCACCTCACGATATGATTGTTGTCTTCCATTTCAGCATTGCAGGAGAAACACGATGGGTCTTTCCTCTTATCGTTACGGTGTGCAATGTGACCTGTCGGTGCGTGGCGGAACAGATGTTTTACCAAAATTGACTGGTGGGTGCGGTTGGCCGAGAGGGCGCCACTGTGGGCAGCCCAGTCGACGCTATCGGCCAGGTGTGGGTCCCAATCGAATCGTTGGCTGAGGTAGGATTTCAAATAGGGCCATGTCGCCGCGTCTCGAATTTCTGTCTTGAAGTTAGCGGAGATGGTTCCTTGTTGGCTGTCCAGGGTGGCCCCAGTGGAAGGGAAGTGATAAGCTGTGGAGACTGGGTCCGGGTTCTCGTGGAGATATTGGAGGGCTAGAGCGCGGGATGCTGTGTTGATTTGTGCAGGGACAGAGATGGGTCCTGGTGGTTGCGTGTCGATTGTGTGGAAGATGCTGTGGCATGCCCGGATACGACCCCGAACCCCTTTGAGGGAGAAATGGAGGGCGTTGGTCACATCCCAATCTGGCCACAAAGTGTTGCTTGGGACTTCATACGAGTATTTCCGATGGGCTTTGATACGTGTGAACAGGCCTTTGCTATCTGTGTGAATTTTCAGCGGCTGAAAAGGTGGTACCGTATCGTCCCATTCTAGCAGTAGGAGAAACCGTGTAAGTGACAGGTGACCATACGCTTTTGCCCTCATGAGACTGGGTTGAAGTCCTGGTGCAGATCCACGGCATTTTGCGACCCATGTTCCATCGGTATTGCCTAGTTGCCATCCAAAGCTTGCTGTCGTGCCCTGTACTTCTCCGCTTGAGCCTCCGATGCCTGTGCAGGTAGAATACCACTCTCGGAGTTCTTGGAGGGAGAATGGTGTTTCCAAGTGAGAAAGGAGATGACGTTCCCATGGGGCCATGGCGGCAACGACGGCCTGCAGATCGGTGGGTATTGGAATGGCGTTGTTCGCTGGAGGGACCATAGGTGTCCAATGATCCAGGCGTAGTGTTGTGGACGGGAATGCTATTCGAGTGATGGATGCAGGGACACTGTCGTCGGGTAGGTGGTTGCACGGCGTTCCAGCTATCGAAAATCGATGGTGGTGGATTGGTTGGTGGCTGGTGTAATTTCCGTCGTCGTCACGGCAGAACATGATATTCTGGCCAGGCGAGAACACCTGTTTCCACGCGACGCGGGTATTTGTTGCGTTGCAAAGCCATCGGCCCAAAGGTGCGATCAACCTGAGATTTGAATGATGGTGGATAAGGGGTGACAGAGACTTCTTCCAGAGATTCCAGGCCCGGGGTGGTGGCCGCTTGGTGTGATTGAACATGTGAGTTCTGCGAGTGCCGGCCGTTGGTGGAACATCGAGTCCGTGCCACATTACGGCCTTAATGAAGCGGCCGTCAGCCGTGGTGATGTCCGATAATGTTGTGATCTGATTGAATTCTCGGCACGCTGCGATCATTTGGATTTCGACGCTGGTGAACTTCCCAGGTTGAGTGGTCAACAACCATTCCATGAGGAAAACGTCGCCTTCTCGTTGAGACCTCGGTGAGAAGTCTGAGGAGTGGTTCAGTTTGAGGTTCGTCTTGTGCAGAAATTCACGGAGGCTGAGCGCCCAGGTCGCCCGGACATGTGGAAGTGGCGTGGAAGTGTTCTGAGAAAACAGCGATGACGCGAACCCAGCTTGTGCCTGGAGCCAACTCATCATGATCCGCAATTCCCGCGCCGGTTGGCCGTTGCTTCGAAATAATTTTAAGGCGAGGATGGTCTTTGCCATTCCCTGTTCGGTGTGGCGCCCCATGAACCCGATTCCACCCCTCTTTGCCAGAGCCCATGTCACCGACCGCTCAAAGTTTTTATTATATCCACAGTGATTTAATGCTTTGGCCGTGAAGCCTTTCTCGATTGAGTGCGCTTCTTTCTCATTGAAGGAAGTGCAGCAGTCTGGGTAACCAACGCTTGTCTGATAGAAGCTATGATAATAGGTGCGTGCTTCCTTGGGCGAAGAGCAGCATCCTATCCTTCGAATGTGTCGCCGTGCGTTGTCTGTGCTCTTTTTCAACTGTGTCTTCATACTGCCGCTTGGTGACGTCCAGACACCCAAGGTTCGGTGAGTTTCAAATGCCGATAGGCTCTTGATTTTGATGGGTGCTGGCTGGGTTGGTGACATGATGAGCAGCTCATGCTGGCTACGATGCGGATTCAGCATCAAGATCCCTTTACTGTCAGGTGCCGAGGAGATTAAGTGATAGGAGCATTTTGACGCCTCGAGGAGGCCGCCAGAAGACCACAGAAGGTCGTTCCACCGTTGGGCGTCTTCTCGCATTTTTCCAATTAGGGCGTCTGCTGATGGTTGGGGATGGGCTGCGAAGTCATTTACTCGTTGAGAGCAATCGTCAACGAATCCCACCATGTAAATTATGATAGATTCTTTTTTATCGTAACTCTCAAAAATGGCTCCATTAGCATGTTCTTCGAAAGCGTCAAACAATGTCGAGCATACAAACAGCCAAATGGTGGGTGAGTTCTGCGAGCCTTGACCTGTTCCATGGATTGGGTTGTTTTCTTCGTGTTGATAAAATCTCGCTGATGGGCCTAACTTCGTCTTCAATTTGAAACGTACACGTCATGGTCATGTCGCAGTCATCATGCGGGCTTATCCGACATGTTCGAACGAAAACTGCATGCCGGATATCCTGCTTTGACAAAACAAAAACACCCGCCCGAAGACGAACACCATGGGATTCTAGTAGGGAGCACAGCAAACAAACAAACGACGGCATCGTGCTTTCAAATACATGAAGCGCCGCAGTAACTTCATTGTCTCGGAGCCTCTCGACGGTCAACCATTGTGCTGATCACCAGCTTGACGGAGTGCAGCAGCGCACCGGCAAGAGCCTTGAAAACAATCGTTGACACCATTTGAGTTTGGTCACCTTCAGGCTCAAGGCCCGGGCGGAGGATGGGGCACGAATCCTTGGCCTCGGTGGGAAGTGAGCCGAGACTAGTCTTCGACGATACATATGAGGAAGTGGAACTCTCGGACGGGGAAGAATATTACATCGAGGAAGAAATCGTGGAAGAGGAAGTAGTGGAAGAAGAATTCGTCGAAGAGTTCGTTGAAAGCGATGAAGACCACCACGGCGGATCCGACGACGAGGACGACGACGATGAAAGTGGTGACTATATGGATGATGATTCTTCGGCTCCTCCGCCGTCGTTGGACTCGGATCTTCAAATGTACGATGACAATGAATCAGGTCGAAACTTTCAGGACGACCTTTCAGCCCCCGTGGAAGTGCTTCAAAGGCGGAAAAAGGAAAAACAGCTCGAGCTTCAAAATATCGCTGTGAATGAAGGTGCTCGAAAGGCAATGGAAGAAGCACTTGCGCGAGAACGGTCGCTACAACGGCAGGCGGCAAGAGAAGCCTTGCAACGAAAGCGAATGGAGCAGGAAGCTCTCAAGCAGCTAGCGGAGGATGCCAAGGATTATGTCGAGTCGCACGAACCTTCACCAATATTACAAAACCAGATTTACTTGTCACAGAAACAGGGAAATGAGGCTCGAATGAGGCTAATCGAAGAATTGAGAAGAATCGACGAGGCGTTGGCTCGGAAACAGGTCGAGGCTCCACCGCCACGAGTGTATGGTGCAGCGGAAATAGAAACGCGGAAACGGGCTTTGGCAGAACTTCGACGACAGGCAGCTCGAGGTCAGTTGCAGCATAGCAACAGTCAGCTAAAGGCTGCAAAAGCTTCCAAGTTCGACACCAGCTTTTCTTCGCTTCAATGGGACCAGGCACTGCCTCATACAAGTGGCCACTTCCCGCATGCACCCGCTAGTGGACAAATCGACATGGACGGGGACGAGGATGACGACGCAGACTCTGGTAGTTTTCCATCTATCAATATCTCTGGTGAGGCAGAACCCGTATCGCCGTTGCACACGAGTGTATCGGTCTTTGACAGACTTGGAAGCGATCTGGAGCTCCCGGGGTCCTTTGGTGAGTTCGAAAACTCAATGAATTTCTCTGAAAACCCCATCATGGTGTCATTTTTGCCGGAGCAGAGTGCCCCTCCTAGTGATCCATGTGCTGTGCAGTCATCGTACGGCAAAGATGATTCTCATGTGGCAAATTTGCTGGTCCCTGCCACCGAAACTGCGGGAGACGGTGGGGAAACCTATGGTCATGATGCGGAGAAGGAAACCGCACACCCAGTTTCACCTTCTGCAACCAAACCTGATCAGATCCAAAGTCCTAAAAGCTACAAGCCGAAGCAGCCTGCTTTCTTGAAACAATCGCAGAAAGACCACCTTCTTCCGACGCCAGACGAAAATGACGAGGCTGACCCAACACGACAAAGCCAGTCTGCAGCTATATCTGGGGAAATCAACAATCACAATGTCGAGAAGGAAAAATCGCACCCAGCAGTATCTTCTTCAATCAAACCTGATCAAATCCAAAGTCCTAGAAGCTATCAACCAAGACCGTCATCTTTCTTGAAGCAGTCACGGAAAGACCACTTTCTTCCGTCGCCAGACGAGAACGACGAGACTGACCCAACACGAGAAAGCCAGTCTGCAGCAATATTTGCCCAAGCGCTGCTCCGCCCGTCATTAGTACGGAATACGGGGAAGTGGGGTGATAAGGCCTCGGGCCAAAATGCTGAGCTTGCAGGGGAACAAGAAGGTCCACTGGCCGGCAGTGTTCCACAGAAAAGGAACAGTAATAGAGGCAAGCCGGTGAGGGTTCCATCAATATTCAAGAACAACGATGATGCGAACCAAGTGGCTAGATCGGTGGTCAAACCGTCCGATGTACGAGCTTTCGTTGCATCAAGGGCTGGCAAGGGCGCTGCCGTTGAGGCCGAAAGCTCGAACATCGCGAAGAACACAATTGTACGGAAAAGCTCTTTCCAGAAAAGTGGTGCTCTCAAAGTTCCACCAATCTTCAAAACATCCAAGGCCACCCAGCAGGTTGCAGCCGAGGGCCCGGAACCTACCCGCCGACCTACAACAGTCATTAGACGTACCGTAGTCGTTCGAAGAGTCAGCAAAAGCCCTGGGCCGCACAATGATATTGGAGGTTTGCCTGCCCAAGAATCTAATTCATTCAAGCCGGTCTCAACACAGGGAGATTCTGCACCCAAAACAACCATCAGACGTACCGTTTTTGTTCGAAGAATCAGCAAGAGCCCTGTGCCGCAAAATGATACCGATGGTTCGTCGCAGAAGCAGCCCCAGGAGTCGACCAAACCTGCATCAGCACCGGTAGAGTCTGCCCCACCTCCATCGACCAAAGTGGGTGTAACGTCTGATGCATCCAACCCTGTCACCCGGCGGCCCTCGGCGGTTCGAGTTCCATCGATCTTTAAGGAGAAGAGTGCTGTTCCCGACATCGGGGTTGCTCCAGTTTCCCCGGGTGGCACAAGGGCAAAAGTCACAACGAAAGTGATCCGAAAGATCCCGTCGATTGCAAAGCAAACTGAGGATAACCCCCTAGTCTCGCCTGGTCCAAGTACCAGATTAGCTCGGTCTACACCTGGTCTTGCAAAAGGAGCAGAGGGTGACACTACCGATCCCCCAAGTGATACAAAGCCACAAGGAGCTGCACCCGCCATTAGGAAAATCCCGTCGATTTTCTACAACAAAAAGGACGACGATGCTCCACCCTCGCCCGGTACCAGCACGAGATCAACGAGGTCTACGCCAGGATTACGAAAATCCGACGCAAAGGAAACAAAGGAGGCTGGTGCAGATGATCCGGTTGCAATGAAGAGAATCCCGTCGATTTTCTACAAGAAAAAGGAAGACGATGCTCCACCCTCGCCCGGTACCAGCACGAGATCGATGAGGTCTACGCCAGGTTTACGGAAACTCGGCGCAAAGGAAGACGGTGTAGCAGATGATCCGGTTGCAATTAAGAAAATCCCATCGATTTTCTACAAGAAAAAAGAAGACGACGCTCCACCATCGCCCGGTACCAGCACGAGATCGACGAGGTCTACGCCAGGTTTAAGAAAGATCGACACAAAGGAAACAAAGGACGGGGGTGGGGATGATCCCTTGGGCGCTAAGAAAGGGCATGTACCGGGGGCCGGCAAGATTCCGTCGATTTTCTACAAGAAAACAGAGGACGATGCCCCAGCCTCACCTGTCACCAGCAGGCCATCAATCAAGGGAACGATGGGTTTGCGCAAGGTGCTTGGAAAGAGAGCAGAGGACGATTGTGAAACCATCCCGAATGACACGAAGGCACAAGTGCCAGTGCCTGTGATCCGGAAGATCCCGGCGATAGGGAAAAGAGCAGAGGATGACGCACCAGCCTCGCCTGGTACTTCTCGTTCCACGCCGGTTTTGCGAAAGATCCAGTCCACCGTAGTAAAGAAAAACGATGCACCGGCCTCGCCTGGTGCCTCTCGGCCCGTGCTGGGTTTGCGAAAGATCCAGTCTGTGGTTGATAAGAAGACAGTGGCTAATGAGAGTACAGAGGATCCTGCGAGTGCAACGACAATGCCTGAGCACGCAGTCCGAAAGATCCCGTCGATTTTCTACAAAAAGTCAGAGGACGACGCCCCGGCCTCACCGGGTACGAGTACTCCGTCGATCAGGTCTAACCCAGCCCTTAAGAGGCTCGCCCTTGCGAAGAAGTCAGATATCATCACGAAGGTGCAGCCACCAGAGGCGGCATTGGCCGCTACCTCTGCCAAGGAACCTACGCACTCTCACGTGCACGCGGATGCAGAGAAACCAGCCTCGCCGGGTGCGATTACTCCGTCGATCAGATCTAACCCAGGCCTTAAGAGGCTCTCCGCTGCGAAGAAAACAGATATCATCGCGAAGGTGCAACCACCAGAGGCGGCCATGACCGCTACCTCTGCCGAGGAGCCTACGCACGCTCACCACCCGGCGGATGCTGAGAAAGAAGTCGTCACAGTTCCGGGGGGTATCGAGGTAACGAAATTTGTTTCACCTAGAACTCCACCAGCTATTTTTCAAAAGAAAAAGGTTGCAGGATTTGTGGATGGCACACTTTCGCCAGACGTGACCAATCCTCGTCCCAAGGCAAAATCTATGGGTCTGTTGAATGTACCGAGTCATTTGAAACGAACGGATATTCCAACGACCCCAAAGAGTCAACCGAAATACTATACTTTTGAGGATCTTAAGGAGAAACGAATCGAGGACATTGACTACTCGCACCGCGAGCAATACCTTTCACCAGACGAGTTTGAGAGGATCTTCCACATCTCAAAGGCAAATTTCGAGCAGCTCCCAAAATGGAAACAAGATCTGAAGAAAAAGCAATCCGGTCTCTTTTGATTATCAGGATGGACTTCTCCAACAGCTTTTTAGCTACTAGGGGTAGAATTGTAGTGAATGTTCCACTGCTTCTCGTTCTCAAAATCGGATGGGAAACCTAAAACTTCCCAAGACAGATTTACCTATCGAAAAAGCCAAAATGAAAATCTCATAGGATGGTGTCGTCGAATCGGTCATGGGGATCAATCGCCGCTATCAACGGCAAGGTTGTTGCAATGACTGCGAGGAGTCTGTTCAAATACTAAACTCGCCATCGCTGTTACTACGCCCCGTATTTCCGCCCCATTAGCTCTAATAGAGCTAAAGTGCGACGAATTCTATGACTGACTCTATGGACTGAAATTCCACGCGGGTTTTGTGTAAGTAGACGTGACTCAGAAATCAATCACGAGCTTGATGACTCAATGGACTGAACACGTGACTGGCGGCTAGCAATTTTTGCGTGTACCGGCGAAGCACGTTTATGTTGCAGTCGATCTCAAATGTTGCTACCGGCAGTATTTACCGCCTCACTTTGATTTTGCCTCCGTCTTTCGATGTGTTCTGTAAGCTTCTGAATCAGCTCTCTTCATTTAGAAATGGCGACAAGGAAGGAAAAGCTGAAGAAGAAATGGGCCGCGAGATTCGACTACCCGGTCGACTACAACGATCATTTTGAGACCCCGCTCGTCGCCTATCAGGATTTACTTCCTCTGCTGGACGCCGTTCAGAAAGGCAGCAACAAGAAAGAGCGCAAATCGCATGTACTGTATGATCCCTACTACTGCAATGGGCGAACGGCTGTGTATCTAAATCAGCTCGGGTTCGAATCGGTGGTGCATGCCAAGCGCGATTTCTACAAGGACATTGCCGCTCAACAAGTTCCACAGCACGATACTTTGATTACCAACCCTCCATATTCTGATACACACAAGGAAAAATGCCTCGAATTCTGTGCACAACAATTCCGATCTCGAAAGAGGCCCTTCTTTCTGCTCATGCCAAACTATGTAGCAGCGCGGAGTTATTATCGACGGATTTTGGGTGATCTAGTCAACGATGTGGCGTATTTGATACCGTCCAGTCCCTACGAGTACGATCACCCAGAGGGAACTGGCCACGAAATTCCCCCGTTCGCCTCCTTGTGGTTTTGTGGGGTGGGGCGGGATCAAATCCAACTCTTTCAACAGATTCATGCTGGCAGTGCCACATTTGTGCCGTCGTTGGAGGAACTAGAAGCGAAGCGTGCTATTCCGACGGAGAAACGACCCAATCCAAGACAACGAAAGAAGAGAAAGGCTGCCATTTTAGCTGGGCAAACAAGTGGGTCGAATTCTGGAACGCACTCGGGGAATGCCAGCTTGAAATCTACAGAAGCGACAAAGCGCAGTCAAGCTCAAAAGGCCAGCAGATATCGCGATGAAAGTGGGAAGCGAGTAAAGAAGAGATTTTAGTAGACCTTTACTCTGCGTTGTTCTCATCGACGATTTCGATTCTTGGGCATCTTCTTGGATTTCGGATCTTCGACGTCACTTTGCTGATAGTAGTGGGGAGCAATCTCGACAAGCCATTCAGGCTTGATCGGAGCTACCTGCCGCATGAATTCTTTGGTGGTAAAGGCAAGTTCAAAGAAAACAAGCCAAGCTGGTGGCTCGTCTTCCTTGGCGAGGACGCTACTAGGATGAATATACACCGTTTTGTGCTGCTTCACAGTCTGGTAGTCACCAGTGCGACCAAGCCTGGCCACGTTGTAAAAGAAACCAGAGGTAATGGCTTTCAGAATCGCATCAAGGTCGTCGGGTTTTGAAACCGTGTGGTCAATTTCTACTCGCTCACACAAGCTTTCAAGCTGCTCTCGAATGTCACGGGCTCGACGGATAGATCGAACCTGAATAAAGTTTTCAAAACACCACGCCGTACTGTAATCGGTAGCAGCCCATTCGCTGTAGCAACGAAGTAACGAGATATGGTCTCCTCCCCCGCCTCGAGCAAAATTCAATCGGGCAGTGTCTGCATGCACTGCTTTTTCCTTGGGACGGTAAAAGACGGAAGCCCCCAATGAAAGCATGGAAACTGTAGACAGAACATCCGAAACGCATCCGTACTTCTCCGATGCAATCACGCTCTTGCTCAGCATGGGGTCCAATGGGAACTCTGCCATGCGCCGTCCCAACTTGGTGAGTTCACCCTTGTCGTTCAAGGCCCCAAGTGCATACAGTTGCTCCAGAGCTCGGATAAGCGCATCAGCTGGTGGCCGGTCCATGAAATCAAAGTGGAGCAAGTCGTTGATTCCCAAGCTCTTCAACATGAGCACAACGTTACCCAAGTTTGTCCTCAGAATCTCAGGCACTGTATTGGGCTCGAGCTCGTGTTGGAATGACCACGCCGTAAATAGTCGAAAGCACTTTCCAGGTTGTGTGCGACCTGCACGACCAGCACGTTGGTTCGCTGCTGCCTGGGATATTGGTGTGACTACCAACGATTCCATGCCTGTGCGGGCGTTGAACGACTTCTGCTTGTTGAATCCAGTATCGATTACATAACAGATGCCGTCAATGGTCAGACTGGTCTCAGCAATGTTCGTCGCAAGAACCACCTTTCGAGCTCCCTTTGGCGTCTTTTCAAAGATCTTAGCCTGCTGCTCGGAGGGAAGATTGGCGAATACGGGACAAATCATTAGTTCCTTGATTTTCGACCCCAGATTCCGTGTTCGCTGCGTCAAAATCTCCGACGCCGTCTCAATTTCTTCTTGACCAGTCAAGAAAACCAGAATATCGCCATTAAGAGGCTGGGAGACATGAATTTGCAAGACTGTCACGACAGCCGCGTCGACATAGTCGGCTTCGGGAGACTTTGTGTAGTAAATGTCGACAGGAAACATGCGACCGGGGATCATGAAAATACTAGCATCGTCAAAGTACTTGGAAAACTTCTCTGCATCCATTGTCGCACTACTGATGATAAGCTTCAAATCACTTCGAAAGCGAACAATATCTTTGACCAAGCCAAAAAGAATATCCGAGTGAAGTGTTCGCTCGTGAGCTTCGTCAATCACCATGCACGAGTAGCTCGCCAGGTCGGGTTCAGTCAAAATTTCTCTCAACAACATTCCATCTGTCATGTATTGAATCACGGTCGACTTGGAGGTGCAGTTTTCGAAGCGAATCGAGTATCCCACTTCATGCCCCAGACGGACGTTCATTTCTTGGGCGACACGGGCTGCTACGCTCATAGCAGCAACACGACGAGGTTGAGTGCAACCGATTTTCCCCAGCTCCGAATAACCAATCTCATGTAGGTACTGCGGAATTTGCGTCGTCTTCCCCGAACCTGTTTCTCCTACCAAGACTAGAATCTGATGGTCTTTGACGGCCGCTAGAAATTCTTCTCGATAGGGGTAAACCGGTAGTTTCTTTCTTCCCACGAGGATCTTTTCGTGTTCCGTCAAGATGGGTTCCTCTTCCTTTACGGCAACAGATGTGGTATCGTTTTCGATTGGACGGTGCTTCTTGTCCCGCTTGTCATAGCCCTTGGTAGTTTCCTGCATAACAAAGTCAATTTGATCATCAAATACCAGTTCATACTCCTTCTCCGTTTGTGCTCCTTGCTTTTTGCGCGGAGCAACACCTTGCGCCTTTGCCGTCTGTGCTTCTTCCCAGAGTTCCTGCTCCGATTTTTCCTTGACAGGTTCCACATACCGCGATGTCAAGAGCGCCTGGTCTTGACTCTGTTTGGTATCCCCATCATTGTACTCGTCGGGCAGTCGATAAAATCCATCATTCTGGTCCTCCTTGTTTTCATTCTTCTCGACCATTTTGAGAATCTGCTTTCCCAATTCAATCCGTTTTCGTTCTGCAGCCGTCAACTTTTGATCCCGAAACAACTCCTCTTCATCTTGAATCGACTGTTTCAATAGTGTAACTTCTCTTTCTTGTCGTTTCTTGAGATAGGCCCGACGACTTTCCATACGCAAACGTTCCAAGGTCATGGCCTTGCCATCGTCCCCAATAATGGTCTCTCCCCTCGCCAGACGCTGTTCGATATCTAATCGTTTTTGCATGGCTTCCTTTGATTCATCCAAAACAGCAGCATCCTCTTCTTCCTTGATTTGCTGCTTGGTCTTGGATTTGTCTCGTTCCAACATGCGCTGAACAAACTCATCGCGTTCGCGGAGGTCTTTTTCGCGTTCCAGTTCTGCCCGCTGTTCCGCAGTCAAAGCGTCCTCTTTTTCTTTCTCTTGTCGTTCTTTTCTCCGTTCTCGACGATCTTGCAAGGATTCTCGGTGTACACCACCACCACTTTCGTCAGAATCACTTTCACTATCCTCGTCCCTGTAATGGCGACGAAGCTTTTTCTTTTCACGCAATTTATCCTTTTTACTCGATGACGACCTTTGCTTGTCATCGTCACTATTATCATCGTCCCTACTATATGAGCCCTTGCTTCGCTTCTTTTCCTTCTTTTTCTTTTTGCTCTCTTTTGCATCGCCAGCCAATTCTTCATCTTCTTCCAATAACGAATATTGATTGGCTTGTTTTAGCCATTCCGCATTGGTCTTTGGCGTCGCCGTTGCCGATTTATGGCTGCTGCTGCGCGGTTGACATTTGGCAAATAAAGCCTTACAAAAGGCAGTTTGTTGATCAAGGGAGGCTTGCACATTGCCTTGTTGCAGAGTTTGTTGAATTTCCGCGTAGCTTTTCGCTCGAGAGGCCACATGGGTCAAATATTTCGCTAAATGGGAATCCGAGAATCCCATGAGTTCGTGCAATTGATCAGAGCACCATTCTTCCACTTCGGGGGGAACGCGATGTTTTGAAGAAGGCATGACGGATGGAAGCAAAGTATTGATTCGTAATCGTTATTGAGAGAGTCTCTACTACTAGTAGTAGACAGTGATGTCACATTGTCCATTGTCCATCGCCTCGTGTCGCGAGAGAGAGGAAACGAAGTCCCAAAGGCGGTTTTTGGCGGGAAAAGCGACAGCGACGATCAGAAGCGTCGGCTCCCACAGTGCTTCCACGTGGCCGTGGCGAACTCATTGGAGACAACGTTACATAACGAATTTGTGTCTTTGAGACAAAACCTTTTGTCAGGCGAACACCCCACCACACCTACTACTATCGCGTTCCGATCGTTTTTCATGCCACCACAACGGCGACAGAGAGGACTGATCCATTCACATCGCAGATTACTGTTGCCATACACGTAGTGCTTCTTACAGTTGGATCATCCCTACACACACGCACAACAACAACGCAATGATGAGTGATTCTCTTTTGAGATGGATTCTGCTGGTCGTTTGGCTCCAGCTGGTATCTTCCTCGACGCCCTGGAAAGACGCTCCCTGGCAAACAAATGCAGCAGACAATGTTGCGGAACAAGCCATGTACAATGGCAAACCTCCAACTATATTTTCGCCTACGGGTCGGTTGCATCCTGTCGAACGAACCATGGAATTAGTCCGGGAACCACGAAGCAATTTGGTAGTGGCCATGCATTGCCAAGATGGCATGCTCCTGTTATCGACCGTCCCCTTATCACCCTATTTGAATACGACCGTGACTCCACTGGGCAGCGGCAACAATGACACAAGTACCAATACTTCAACGTCATCATCATTATTCTTAATTTCCAATGAGGTAGAAGAGGGGCAAGAAGAGTCGTCGTCGTCGTCGTCCTCCATTTTACCTATTGTGGATTTGTCACCGGGTGCCATGGGTGTGACGGCGGGCAACCCATTGCCATCTCAAGTCTTGCGGATGCGCCTACAGGCATTGGCACAATCCATGATGGAACATGATTTGGATGATCGATCCGAACCAAGAGGCGACTCTTTATCTGTTTCGCAATTGGCACGGAATCTAGCCGATCAGTTGCAAGTGCCGACCCAAAAGACAACATCAGGAAATGGACTTCCTCTGTTGGCGGTACGTACGTCCTGACAGCTTGATGGCTTTTGCAATCATGGACTGATTCACGTGCTATATATCTCATTACTGGACTACTTGATAATCTTGCAATTATGTGTTATATATAGAGCGCAGCGGTGGTCATGGGGCAAAACGAACTTTGGAGAATTGATCCGACGGGCCAGTTTTGGAATTGTCATGCGGCAGTTGTCGGTCGACAGTCGGATAAAGCCGAAGAAGCCTTGGTGACCAAACTATTAGATCGTATGGGAGCAACAAACGATAGTACGGACATGGGAGCCTATTTGAAAACACTCAAGTGCGACGACGCACTGGAACTCATCTGCGGCTGTCTCCAATCCGTCTTTTGGCCAAAACCAATCAATTTGAAGGGACTACCACAAGGAGTACGAGCAGCCATTCCATCCATTCCATGGGTGGCGGTATCACTACAGGAACATGCCAAAGTGCAGGTTCGTAGAATACGACGGGGAGCCTTTTTGCCGCCGATTGTTACTGGTGAGGAAGATGAGGAAGCGGCAACAAGCAATGATGAGGCGCCACAATAGTGTAGTAACAAATAGGGATCTTGAAAGCTTGCAGTTTGCAATTTTACTCTGCTCTTGCTATACTTGAGGGGTTGAGGTAAGGCGACTCCAGAAGACGAACAAAATCGATGTGTTAGTCGAAGAGGTCATTGTGCCTGGATCTACGTGGGAAGGCAGCGAAGTCTGCTTCCAAACAACGAACTGTTTGCATTGCAGGCGCCTTTCCACTCTTTCGATTTCTAAACTTCCTCTTGTGAAATCGATTGATCGGTGCTTTCTTCTCGCTCGTGTGATGGGAGGAGAATCAACCGGCCATGGCCAAATCGAAGAAACCGGGGAAAAGTGGTGCCAAAGGCAAAGACAACAACCATAATAATAACGACACCGGAAAGTCGGGCAAGGGGTCCAAGTCGTCACACGGAAAGAAACATAAGTCGAGAATGATGGATGTGTCGGGCGACGATTACAAATTCCGAAAGTCTTTAGAGGCGGGTAAGTCGATTTTGCTTCCTGGTGCAAACTTTGGCATCTTTCGATATTCTTACTCACATCTTTTTTGTTAGACGGAATGTCAATCGCTGACATGTCGGCGGACGGAAACTGCTTGTTCCGTGCTCTATCGGACCAACTATACGGGGATTACGGGAATTGCCACGAGGAAATTCGGTCAGATATCTGCGACTACATGGAGGAAAACAAAGACGACTTCAAAGTATTTCTGGTCTTGGATGATGACAGTTGCGAGGAGGGAGACGACGGGAAGGACTTTGAGAGCTATATACGAACAATGCGTCAGGACGGGGAATGGGGAGGCAATCTGGAGCTAGTCGCCGCTGCACGTCTTTATGAGTGAGTTTTGAAGCTGCTGAGATAAGCTGTTGTGTCGTATGTCATCCTTTAAAGTTTTACTCACTTGACCACGAAAGACGGAAGATTACGGTGTTTTCTGCAACGCTTTCAGCGTATTCGATCGAACCCGGAGCGGAGAAGCCTAGCGGCCCCGATCTTTTGGTGAGCTTCCACGACAATGATCACTACAACAGTGTTCGTGATGAAAAATCTCCTCCAAAACCACCCCCAAACCGAAACAAACTCACATTGAAAAAGACTTATCACAAGGTATCTTCGGAAGCATCGGACAGTACTGCCAGCACAGCAACCACCTCCGTTTCGGAGGTATCTTTAGACAACAAACCATTGAATGTCAAGGCAGACTTACCAAAAAAGGCGGTGAAGAAGAGCGATCCGTGTCCCTGTGGAAGTGGGCAGCGATATAAGAAGTGTTGCCTCGGTAAAGAAAAGCACGCAACGCGAATTGGAAAGATTAAAGCCGAATCGCCAGAAACAGAAGAAAAGGCAGACGAGGAGGTAATAATGAAAGGAAACTTTCGGGTATTGCAAATATGAGTGCATTGCAATGCCGGCCACCATTCAACCGGGCAAGGGGGAGTTGGGGCCTATGAGGCTGTATCGGATCGGCTGCCCGCATCGTTGGGATAGTCTGCGATGATAACCTATCACATCCGCCGCCTGCCAAAGCGATCAATGCTAGTTGACTTTTGTTCGACGCCCGAACATTGCTGGTTTTATCTCCAGTGGCAAACACATCTCTTCCGTTTTTTACGACATCGCAACGCTTTGTGATATGTCTCACATTCCAACACCTTGACCTTGCGAGTTACAATTGATTGAAATAGCTCTCAACCAATCTCATAATTGGAGCAGCTCAACTACTCTCCCTTTTCAGGTCTCAAGGCTATTGCAGTGGTTTCCTTTATATACCAGAAATTGAAAATGTGAATTACGCGGAAGACATCGTTCTATGTAAGGCGCTGATGCCGCTGCTACCTGGCATACTGCTACCCAGAGCAAAGCTTGCAGACTACAGTAGCTTAATTCAACGACTAGTACATAGTGACGAAGAAAGAAAAACTATCAAATGTAGCATTCTGTAGCGTTTGGCACCTCTTTGAAATTCGACTCGTTGGACTTATTCGCCATAGCGAGGGAGCAGAGGACAAACGGTCGGTTCTCTCCACGTGGCACTCATATTGAAGTTTTTCGGCGCACAATCGCACAAATGTGACGACCGAACCGCGCCGGCGACCAAGAACCAATGATGATCTCCACGTCTCAACTTTGAATTACCCACCACAAAAACAGAAAAAAGCGCCTTTCGTTGTTGTTACGGAAGGACCAGAAAAAAGAGTTGCCCCTTGCAACCAAAAAATACAAAAGTAAGCCAAATATGTTCGTGATGTTATTAATGTGTGCCTTCGTAGGTTGAATGATTCGGAAAAAGACAACCATGGTCAAGTGTTTGCCGATTGTCGTTGTTGTGTTCGACCCATTGGACCATTTTCGATACCACTTCCGGGTTCTCTTCTCCTTACCTCAATACTTAGGGAAGGCGAGATTCCGTGTCGCGTGGCGGCCCGGTACAAAATTTTGAGAATGTAGAATTCTGCAATTTCTCGTTGGTAGAAAAATGAGAGGCCGTGGATGGTGTTGGAGAGTGCTGGCCATGGCCGACCGAACCTTCTGTTGACCTACCGAAGGTTTTCAACTTTCTGTTGCAAGTTCAAAAAACCCTGGAAGGAATTGATTGTATCTCACTTGAGGTTGCTTTTCCTTTCTTGATAGAAAAATAGTCAAGAGCCCTCTCTTGTCTTCTCTTTGATCCAGATCACCAAACTTTGCAGAATTTCTTGTCGAGTTAAAAATAACAAGCAACAAGATGTCCGCCCCAGCCACCGATAACGCCCCTGAAGGAACCCCTGCTGATGTAGCCCCGCCTCCGGCTGCCCCCGCCCCCATGCCTGGACCCTCTGTTGTTGAAACCCCGACCCCTTTCCATTCTGCCTCGCTTTACGTTGGAGACCTCGCTCCTGATGTCAATGAAAGTCTTTTGTTTGAGATCTTCAACGCTGTAGGGCACGTTGCCTCGATTCGTGTCTGCCGTGATGCTGTTACCCGTCGCTCCCTTGGATACGCCTACGTAAATTACCACCAGCTTAATGACGCCGAACGTGCCCTCGATACCATGAACTTCTCGATGATCAAGGGGAAGCCTTGCCGTATCATGTGGAGTCAACGCGATCCCTCTCTTCGCCGTTCGGGTGTTGGAAACATTTTCGTGAAGAACCTTCACGAATCCATCGATAACAAGCAGCTCTATGATACTTTCAGTCTGTTCGGTAACATTCTTTCCTGCAAAGTCGTTACCGACCGTGAGACTGGCAAGTCGAAGGGATACGGATACGTTCACTATGAGACCGCCGAGGCAGCGAATGCTGCCATTGACAAGCTTGATGGTATGTTGATCGATGGCCAAGAAGTGCAGGTCGGTCACTTTGTTCGACGCAACGAGCGTCCTGGACAACACGACTGGACCAACTGTTACGTCAAGAAGGTTCCCCTTGAATGGGACGACGACCGTCTTCTCAAGGAATTCTCCCAGTTTGGAGAAGTTGTGAGTGCTGCTGTTGCCAAGGGTGTCCGAAAGACTAAGCCGAAGAAACCCGAATCCAAGGAGGGCGAAGGAGGAGAAGATAAGGACGAAGATAAGGAGGGCGAGCCCAACGAAGAACCGAAAGAAGAGGACAAGAAGGATGAAAACGGCGAGAAGAAGATTGAGACCCTTGGTTACGGATTTGTTAACTTCGCCGACCACGAATCTGCCATTGCTGCAGTTGAAGCGTTGAACGGCAAGAAGTATCCCACCGTCGTTGACGGGGAAGAAGTTGAGCAGGAAATGTACGTCGGACGAGCCCAGAAGAAGGCGGAGCGCGAGCGTGAACTGCGGGCTAAGTACGAAGCCGAGAAAATGGACCGTATTTCCAAATTCCAAGGCGTCAACCTTTACATTAAGAATCTTGACGATTCTGTCACTGATGACCAGCTTCGAGATGAGTTCGCTACAATGGGAACCATCACTTCAGCCCGTGTGATGAAGGACATGAAAGATGGCCGATCACGTGGGTTCGGATTCGTATGCTTTTCGACGCCCGAAGAGGCCACTCGTGCCGTAAACGAGATGAATGGCAAAATCATTTCAAACAAGCCTATCTTTGTTGCTCTTGCCCAGCGCAGAGATGTTCGCCGGGCTCAATTAGAGGCTCAGCATGCCAACCGCGCCGCTGGCCCAGGAGGCCCTGGCCAACCTGGCATGATGCGAGGTCCTATGGGCCCAATGGGATACCCTGGCATGCCCATGTACATGCAACGACCAGGACCTGGTGGCGCCATGCAGCCTGCGTACCCGATGGCTATGCCTCAAATGATGGGACCAGGTGGCCGTGGAGGCCAGCGACCAGGTTACCCCATGATGCAAGGAGGACGAGCTGGGTACCCGATGCCTTACGGTGGTATGATGCCTCAACAAGGCCGAGGGGGACGTGGAGGTGTTCCTCAGGGACGAGGGGGCCGAGGACGAGGACCTGGAGGTCCCATGCCTCCTGGAGCCCAGCAGATCAAGTTCAATCAACAAGCGAGAAACGCTGGTCAGCCAATGCCCGCGCAGGGTCCTCCTGCTCAGGCGATGATGTCGGAAGGTGCTTTGACGGCGAGTGCTCTTGCGTCTGCCTCACCCGAAATGCAAAAGAATATGATCGGAGAGCGACTTTACCCGCTCATCCACCAATCACAACCGGACCTTGCTGGTAAGATTACCGGTATGCTTTTGGAGATGGATAATAGCGAACTTCTCCACCTTCTGGAGAGTCCCGAAGCGCTTAATGCCAAAATCTCGGAGGCTCTGCAAGTCCTTGAAGCGCACCAAGCTGGTGAATCTTCCTAAACGACCAAAGTTCTTTGCGGTCAATGCTACTGGGACAATCGAAGTTTCAGTTGATCGATTAGTGTAACTTAGACGACATACGCGTACGTACTCCAAAATGGCTTGTATTTTGCACGGTAGCCAAACTTGGTCCACAATGCAGGGTCAACGTACGAGAATGAATTCGATCGGCCGATTGCAGAGTCTACGTCTCGGTTCCCACGCACAACAACGCTTTCGGTGATCAAAGAATCGTACTCTGTTATGCATTTCCTGGTAGAGCTATCCTGTTGACAACAAGCAAATGAATCAACAACAACCGGCAATCTGGGTGCAGGTAGCTGCTAACAGTGCGCACTCTTCCCGCTTTAACTATAGGCAGTAGAGCGCAAGGACAAACAGCTATGATACCATAACGAAGGGTGAAGGGGGATCCCTTCACCCCCTGAATACGTAGCGTGCGGAGCGTGCCCTCCTTTTGCGTCCCTCCCTCTTTTTCTGTCTCCATCGGTCTCTTTGCTTCGACGATGACCGACCGACCACCCACTCATCTCTCACCGATATATCCATCACAACATCCACAATGCTCCGGTTATCTCAATAAGATCGGTTACATTTTAAAACTTACCAGTACAGTAAGTTGTTCGACGATGGCAGAAAAAGAAGAGAAAGAGTCCCCAGGAAAGAGGGGACGCGAGGAGGAAACTGAAGGCACACCTGAAGGTATGTAAGCGTATGTTCATAAAATACAAAACCCCATTTTCCAACAAGAAAATCAGTGCCTCACATGTGGCCTTTCAATTGAATGCTCTAGAGCCTCTGGCCAAGCAGCCTAAAATGTCCGATGAGGTACAAGAAACTAAAGAGGATACCGATAAAGCGAATGGTGAAGAGGAGACAAAGGACGAGCCAAAGCTTGCTGCACCCTCTGAACCCGAAAAGGCCGAAGAAGCAAAAACTGCTGTCCCGGAGCCGAAAAAAGAGCCAGCCAAAGAAGTTCCTAGTAGTAGTGCACCCGCCATTGCACCTGAGCCTCCTGCGCCGGCACCAGTGCAGCAAACTGCAGTTGCCTCAGCTACTGCAACCGCCCGCACGCCCCCCACTGCAGCTCCAGCGTCGACGTCGACTAGCAGTCATTCCGGTCTTCCGCATGGATATGCCTCATCCAATCCCGATGCTATCGTGGAAGAACAAGGCACCGTTTCAGCGCTTTACGTTGGGAGAGTCATTGGGAAAGGTGGAGGTACGTTTTGGGTTCAGTTCCAAAGCAGGTTGTAGCGTCTTATCTAACTCTTGCAATCGTCTACAGAAATGATTCGAGATCTTCAGGCGAGATCTTCGTGTCGCATTGACGTGGATCAGAATGTCCCACAGGGTCAGCCTAGAGTTATCACTTACCGCGGAACTCGGCGTACTGTTGACTTTGCAAAACGTCTCGTTCACATGCTGTGCCAGGAGAATGCCGCGGAAACAGACCTTCCCCTAGGTGACGCGAAGCGAGAATATCTTTATGTTCCAGCGCAGTCGGTGGGGAAGATTATTGGCCGAGGGGGCGAAATGATCCGGGAACTCCAGGCTAGATCGCAAGCAAAGATCCAGGTTGATCACAATAGCCACAGTGGAATGGATGGGCAAAAGCATGTAACCATGACAGGAACAGAACTAGCCGTAACGAAAGCAAAGGAGATGGTGTTGTTCCTTGTGGCTAATCCTCTCATGGACGCGATGCAATCTATCAACATGCTCGTAGAAGATAAACTCCACCGAGGTGGAGTCTGGGGGAGTGGGCCTCCATACGTCAACCTGCCGAATATGGGGCAGAATATGCAACCCGACTCTGCCGCCGCCCCACCTAACGGTGGCTACGGTTATGATCAGACCCCGGCTCCCTATTATGGCGGAGGTCATATGGCCCCGCCACCAGTGCAAGCATATGCTGCACCTCCAGCCTATGCAGCACCACCAGCGTATCAACAGCACGCAGCGCCATATGGGCAATATGGTGGGGGCGGTGGTGCTGGCGGCGCTGAAATCGAAGTATTTTACGCTGCCAAGAATTTCATGGGGAGAATTATCGGGTCGAAAGGCGTAACTATCAACGATCTTCAGCGGAGATCGGCTTGTGACATTCAGATTAATCAGGATGTTCCGCCAGGGCGAGAATGCGAGATTACTATTCGAGGGTCTCGACCGGGTATAGAGATGGCGAAACAAATGCTACGGGAAATTATTGAAATCGGTAAGTGGATCTGGGCAGACAGTTGAAGACAGCGTCAATACGATCTCATCCATCTCCTTCTTTGCCAAAGGACCAAACCATCCATACGCAGGAGGAAGCGGTAAGTTTCATAAGCTTTTCTGTTCGTACAGACAAGGTATTTATCTTTCTCCTAACGCCTCCTTTTCACATTTTAGCTGCAATGCCAGCCGGCTACCAACAGCAGGGGGCCTATGGTCAACCGGCAGGGCAGTACGGTTACCAGAGTCAGCCACAGGGGGCTTACGATCCTGGTTATGGCAACATGTACGGACAACAGCCACCCCTGTATAATCAGGGTTATCAGGCGCCAGCGCAGCATGCTCAGCCTCCTTACCAACCAACTCCTTCGCTCTATGCTGCCCATCCAGCAGCCGCGCCTCCGCCCATGTCGGAGTGGAAGTCGGCTACGTCACCCGATGGTCAAATCTACTATTACAACGAGAGAACAGGGCAAACTCAGTGGGAAAAGCCCATGGGCATGCCTTAATGAGGTTTGGCTGGTTTGCAGTTTGCTTCCGCGTCTCTTGCATCCTCTGTCTGTTTTTGGTTGCAATTCCGCGTTTCCGTCGTGTGGTGATGTTGTTTCTTCCTCTTGTTGTACTTGATTACAGATGTTTGTGCCCTCCTGCAATGATTTTGCTTTTGTTGCTCTCTCGCTCGCTCGCTTGTTGTACTTTTTGCTGTTGCGATTGAGTTGTGGGGTTGATGATGATGATGATTTTTCTTGTCGACTGTTGTATCGCACGCGAACAACATTTAATCAAATGTCTTTCCTTTTTGCGGATTCCTGAACCTAGGTACTGACAATGAAGAAGAATGCACCGCTACAAGGAAGCCGGTGAACAACCGAGCATGGTCTCTGGGAAGAACGGGTTGCGCAGCAAGATGAACCAGCGCACATAAAACATAATAGTAGAAAATAATGAATTTTCAAATGAAATCATCTCTTGCTTTCCTAGCATTTTCAGACCTATCGGCGTCTCCGCTTGCGCGGCGGCGAGTGAGGGCTTTTGTTGTTGTGGTTGTTACGATCACCGCCTCTTTCTCGTGGCGCACTGAGCGGTTTCAGGGTATTCACCGTGGCTCGTTTTCTCATTTCATCCGTCGGCGGCAAAATTGACGCCAGTATGGACACTGTCGGGATAGTCGGTTCTGTCACGTAGGTGAGCAAAACTTTAAAGGCAATCTCAAAAGATCTGTGGATCACCGACACTCGAAACGAGGGGGCCCCCACGTCCATGTTTGGCTCCAAAGGATTTTCCATTGCAAAACTAAAAGGCCGTGAGACTTGCCAAAAATCTTCCTTTCGATCCGTCGCACCCTTTGGAAAGTAGTATCCATCAAAGCGGACGGATACGCCGGTGGTGACGTAGTTAAAGTCCATGCTGTAAAACTCAAAAAACTCCACGAGCAGAGCACCCAGGTTGTAGTTGGTAGGCATTCGATTGTACACGAATTCCCGCTCACGCTGCTGCAGAAAAGAGACAATCATCATTTGTAGCATAAAGCTACCCATACCCCCCGAGTACGGTTGATTCGTTCCACGCGCTGCCAAAAAGTACTTGAGTACAAAGGTTAGCGGTCGCAACGGAGGGAGAGCATTCATGTACTGACGCATGAGCGTTGCTGCTTGCACCCCCGATGGCTGGTTGAAGCAAACGTCCACCGAAATGTTCGTCGGGCCATGAGTAAACTTGACAAGCGGTACTTTCGTATAGGGGATCACCTCGAGATAGGTGAGCTCTTCGTACCACTCATCACGAAGTGCTTCGGCTAGTCGATCCAAGGGTGATCTAGAACGAGAAGCGACATAGTTTTCCATCTCTTTCAATTCCTGCTCTTTGGATGGCATCTGGCCGCCGCTGTTTCCATTGGCGACAAGCGCAGCCGCTTCATCATCGCTGGACAATTGAATGGCAATATCAATATCAGAGGTTGGAAGGCACAGCCCTGTCGCTTGTGATCCAAACACATCGACTTGACAACCGTCAAAAACTTTCCTGGTCAGCGCTGTAAAGCGCTGTACGAGCGCCTCGCGCTCTTGTATTTCGGCGGGGTGAGGCTCCATGAGCTTGCAAAAGCCGACAATTTCATTGTGGAGGGCCACTAAAGGATTGATTCGTTGATAATTCACAAACTGAGACATCCAAGGGGGCAAGTCACGCTGATGATCGTACGCAGCAGGAGCAGAGGATGATGATCCTGCTGTTTGAGAACTTGTCGCTTCCTCCTCCTCCTCGTCGTCGTCGTCATCATCCACTCCGCCCAGATTGACGAAATCTTCCTCCAAATTGTTCGTTTCCGACGCGGATTCTTCACCTTTTTCGTCCGACATTTTGATCAATCTTAGGAGTACTCTGTAACTTGCAAATGTTGGAATCAGTGTTTGAAGCTTTCCTATTGTGCTCACCACTATCAGACTCTCACCATGGTCGCAAATGTGTTGTTGTTGTTTTGTTGAGAGCGATGAAAGGGTTTTGCAGCGAGGCGGCGGAACAAAATTTGACGGTGAACGACTACTCTGACTGAAACATTATTGAACCGACTCACTCGACCATCCGGAATTGCTCTAGAATGGCTTCGGAGAATCTCCCTCTACTACTACCGGTAGGTGCCGAATATCGCTCCAGCAATCAAAGATCCTCTACGATCGTCAAGGTAGTTGCTAAATGGGTACTCTGTACTCTACGCTGCTTTAATGATGCTGGAGTAGATAGTCCTGTCTCGACAGATAGCACACACTGCTAGCAATTTTCTTCTCTAGTTCGACCATAATGTTTGAGATTCTCTCGTCACTTTCTGTTCTACTGCCAGTCTCCAAAATGCAACTATCGCGGGGCCGGCCTTGGTGGCAACTTGGATACAGGATAGCAACTTTTCTAGTGCAAGACCGCGCCCCAGAGAATGGCTGCCCAGGATTTTGTCCGGCTGACTGCTTTCGTTCACTAGAACAAGAATGGACGTATTTGGATCTTCTTCTTCAGCCTGCGAAGGATCCAAGTAGATTGCCGAACTAGTTAATTTGACCCGAGAAGCATCGTCGTCAAAGACGTCATGAACCAAACAAGTTGTTGCCACGGGAAGGTACAACATTTCAACACCAGCATCCATAAGTGCAGCCACAGCAGCGTGTAGTAAAGAGGAGAGGACCGAACCGTCGGCTTGAATTATCTGCAGCACAATTTCCACCACCGATCTGGGATATCGTTTGCGCTCGATGCACGCGGAAAGTACCGTGCACAAGAATTCACTCCATTCGAATTCGACCGCCGACAGTTTCTCTTGCCGACCCGATTTGATGACTACCGATACGACGGCATTTTCCTCTTCCTTGGCCATATTGAGAGGGGCAAGGGGTCCGTGCACGGCGGCCATGACATGTGTGGATCCTGCCTTCCAAAGAGCGGAGCCATCGGCATTGTGTAACGTCGACAATTCACAGGAAAGCGGGCGCAGAGTCCCCTCGCTAGTTCTTCCATCTGCTCGAAGGACCATGCTTCTTTTGGTGTCTATGTACTGCGTGCGGGAGATGAAGAATCTATATTATCGAAATGGCTTTGGCATGAATTGTAAGATCGGCCGAGGCAGATGAAGCCATGGCTACCGATGCCCGCCACCCAATGGGTCGGTCTGAGGCGGGCGGTGGAATTTTCTTGTTGTGCTCTTGCCATCGCACAGAGACGGGGTCGACGGTGAATCGAATCAAATGAGTCGCTTCACTTCGAAGTCCATGGAGTCGACCTTGTTGCGCGCCGCCGGCGGCCGCCGCTAAAAGCAACACTATTTCCCCATTACGATAGCTGATATTATACCTCCTCCTACATGTTCAACACTCTACCAAACGAAACAAAGAAATCATTTCAACGAGACAACTGGTGGCAGGAGCAGCTGCAGCGAAAGGGCAATACTATTACTAGAGACAAGCAACGCTATGATCCCAAAAGCAAACTGAGGCGACATTTGTGGAGCCGTCAGCGTCACCGCTCGCTAGGCATCCACATCCCTGCTCCGGAAATGGCCACTTTGACAAGTCAAACGCCTATTGCTGGTGTTGGGATGGAGAATGGTGCCTTGCCGCTTCAATACGCGAATTGTCGAGAAAACCTTGGATTCTTGCCGTCAAACCTGTGCGATGAACCGAGGTACAAACCCAATTATACCTCTTTCTGAACGGCAGGCATTTTGGAATTATCCTCCACATCCGTCCCCGACGCCAATCGTTCTGCGTTCACACGTTCCGTCTTCAAGTGCTGATTCATCGACATGAACAATCCCATCACAAGTGTCATGGATAAACCCAAGGCTGACTTCTTTTCTGCTTCTGTGAGCTCGGGAAAAGGTATCCCTGTCCCAGCAAAGTTATCGACATACTCGTTGATGTCCTTGTGGAGAAGCTGCGATGAAGCCGCGGCGACCCCATTACTACCAGCAGAGTCCGGACCATTCCCCTGGTCTGCTTGCTCATTCATTGATGCATAGCTCAAAAAAGCGGCGGCGTCCCCACCGAGTAACTTTTCACAGCCCATCATTTCCAAGAGAGCAAAGGGTGAATTTCCAGCCTGCGTTCCGATCCCTGCATATCCAACAGCCTTTAATCTCGCGAGGAATGCACTGTATTCATCCATGTATTCTTGTTTTGATTTTTCTTTGTTGTTTCTATACTTCTGAAGTTTACTCTTCACTCGTTCGCTTGTGATTGCCTTCGCTTTTAGATTCATATTCTCTAATATAACAGCAGGTGATGCATTGCGTAAACCGATTTCAAAGACAGCAGAAACAAACTCCTTATGCAAATCCTCGTCCCATCCACCTGCCGATAAATCGTCAACTGCAGCTCTCTTGGTCCGCCCCTGATCTGTACCGTTCTCAACGTTATCCTCTTCCCAAGACCTCTTTTTAAAGTTGTGGCCGGAAGAGTTTGACTTGTTCTCTTCAGGTAGTTTGCTCATCATCTCGGTGGATACAGTTTTCCAACGAAAATGCAAAATCAGCTTGACAAAATTCTATTCTTCAGGAGGAAATTGAGTACTTGGGAGTCCGATGCATCAAGCACTTGAAGGCAAGATTTGCGGTGGAAACGTCGATCGATCAATCGACAAGGGTGCTCTATGTTATTGCGTTCGTTTGTTCAAGGTCTTTTTGTTGGAAGGTTGGGGGTTAATGGGAATATGATTGATTGGCTTCGCGATCTATGAAATACAGTAGGTTTTGGCTTGCGAAATTTCACATCCCGCCGCGCGACGTAGTGTGTGCAATTTATGGGTATGCACGTTTTTCTGTATATTCACTACATACACCGCTAATCTTATCCTCTAACCACTAAAACGTTTGCCGCAAGAAATAAACCGACGACGTCATGACACCCCCGGACGCACCGCGAAGTCCTACATTATCGCAACGCGAGCTCTCAAGACGAAAAAAAGATCTGATTGGTGGATCTTTGATACCTTTCAGAACACCACCCCCGCGTTCCGTAGGGACCATGGTGAAGGGAAGATGATGTGTGATGGGTAAAGGCCGCTTCTTTTGCTACTATCCTTTGAGTCTAGAGTACTTGTTTTAAGCTAAAGGTCAAGGGATCAGTAGGCTGCTGCAAATGATGTGTATCATAGAAAGCAAGGGACGTCGGGGTCGTCGAAAGAAGAAAAAACGGCCCTGACACTCAAAATGTAAATGGTGTCATGTAGTAGTGTCATGCAATCAACGGAAACAGTCCGCCCCAAAAGCCGCAGCGACTTGTGTGCCGCTGCAAGCACGTATCCTATTAAAACCACTGCGTTTTCTTGAACTTCGCCCCATCCTGAGCGGGCTGGCTTCCCGAAAGACGCGTTACCGTCTGAAACTCCAAAAGATCGTTCTTGTTATCAATACCTTCATGACTTCCTCCGTTAACAATCCGAGATGCTGGGTTGACTTTCTCTCCACGAATATAGTTGTTGTTCTTTTTCGATTCCGCTTGCGTAAGCACCAATAATACCAAAAGAAGGGCTAGGCGGATGCTGAACATGGATGACTTTAACCGTAGAGATTGGCAGTGAGCGGTATCTTTTCCTTCTTTTTCTGTAGGAATCAAACAACACAATGAAAAGAGGTAAGAAACTGGATCCAACGGCACAAATGCGTCAACTAATATAATAGACATCGAATCTGACTGTATCTGACAGATTCAAAACGGTCTAGTCGAGCAAACACCATGGTGAACATACCTGATAACGATGCTTCAGAAAAGAAAAAGGCCAGACAGAAAGTGGGCACCTCCTTTCGTGGTTGGGCGAAGCAAATTGAAAGTTCTGAAGCGAGAACAA
This sequence comes from Nitzschia sp. DOCU1, assembly GCA_951394045.1. Classification (NCBI taxonomy): domain Eukaryota; phylum Bacillariophyta; class Bacillariophyceae; order Bacillariales; family Bacillariaceae; genus Nitzschia; species Nitzschia sp. DOCU1. Next base: position 3,232,322 of record OX595986.1, on the reverse strand, counting down.
CACGGCGATCGATGACGGCGACGACGCGGCAGGCTCGCTGCAGAGTATTGCAAGAAAACCCGTAGGGGAGTAGGAATTCCCGCCTCCAAGCACGAACCAATCTGCGATTTCCAAGACCCCTCAACGGTAGATTTTCCCGCGGGGGAGGGATAGTTAATCCGGGCAGAAAGTGACCCTTATTCCCAGTGTGACTACAGCATTATTCCCACTTTCGTGTCCCTCGTACTGAGATTCTCGTAGTAGTGACATTATTAAGACTTTTGATATGTCCCAAGAATTCGAACTTCTTGTTTTCGCATGAGTGTTGCGGTAAAAAATCGACTCGCTAACGGCGAATTTGACATGGTAGTATATCCATGTATTATATAGATGTTATTACCCATGGTCGATAAAGATATTGTGTTTCGCGCCAAAAAATGTCGGAGGCGCAGCTCGAGGATATCGCGCACGCCCTCCCCATCCTTTCGCATTGGTGAACTCTTGATCCGCACCGTCAACTCCCTCTGTCAAAGCTTGGTACAGGTACTGCAGCTCCGCATTTTATTGTATTCGAATATATACTGTCGTAGACACCAGACAGCATCATAGCCTTAACAATATAATGTCTCAGCCCCTAGCTGCCGTTGCCCCCGCTGCCATTCCACTTCCGGGTGGCGGCGATATCTCGAAACTGCTCAAGTCTCAGGGCCCCGTTGTGACGGCCGTCGTGCTCAAGGCGGGGCCCGACGCGACCGTCGAGCAAGTGCAAGTCGACACCACGCCCCAGAAACAAATGGTGCAACAGCTATTGGGTGGGGCGTTTACTTTCTTGGGACAATACGAAGAGGAAGGAATCATGCTCATGTGCCTCCGTAATCAGGACAAGGAAAATACTGATAATGGCGTAGTATTGAACCAACACAAGTTGCAGCCGCCCTTTGATGAGGCTCAAGTACGTGGCGATATTTTGTTGCTGCGTGTGGCCGCTGAAGAGGAAGGAGAGAGTGATGATGTTGATACCTTTGCTACCAAGTCGAATGAGGAGTTTTTTTTGAATTATACAAAGGAAGAGTACATCAAGTTTGCAGCGCGGACAGATGTGGAAGCTCCCAAAGCCGTGGTCAGTGAAGACTTGGACGAGGAAGAAGAGGATGGCATGGAGAGTGAAGAACAAGAGGATGAAGTAGAAGGCGAATCGGACGAGGACGACGACGAAGAGGACGAAGCTGGTGGGTTTATGGCAATGCTCATGCAACAGATATTGCAACGATTTCAACAAGAGCACGGGCGTTTGCCCGACGAGATGGAATTGCAAGCGCTACAGTCGGCCATTGCACAAAAGATGGGGGGAATGAACTAAAAAGTATCCATGAGTGAGCGTGGTATTCCGAGTTCGGGGTTTTATCGAACTGATGCTTGTTGCATAATAGAGGGTATTGCGAAGATCATGGTTTTTGCCTCCCTTCTTTTTGTCATTATCAGAACGTATACTTTGTTTCAATAGCATCACCGTCACTATCTTCGTCCCACTAATATTAGTGTACTTTGTTTCAAGTATCGTAACGGCGATGTATCATAGCTACCCCAGTATTGGAGGATGTCGACAAAACCGGTCCTATCGGTCGATTTGCGTGGCTGTCCGCCAACCGTCGACCACCTTTTTTGTTTTTTTTTGTGTTGCCACCATGATGGATCAGACCTGCAATGTTACAACTGCCGAAGTTAGGACGACGACTAGCTTCGCGTATTCTTGGAGACTTTTGAAAAGTAGGTAGGCTTGGTCAGTACAGCGCAAACTTGGTGGGAAACGGTTGACAATGGACAAACAACCTGCGACGGGCCCACCCTCCAAATCGGCGGACATTTCTGATCGACGGAAGAAGAAACGATCCAAACGAAAGCGAAAGGCAGACATTGCCGAAGGTTCGCCTCGGTCTACTGACGAGGCCGATCCCTCGACTAAGAAGCAAAAGCAACTTCAGCCTCTCCGTGGCCTCGTGATATCTGTTTCAACTCTCAAAGACGGCTCCGTCGGAAAGGCAGCCGCCGAGAAAGATGACGACGACGGCGCCTCTGGGTACCACGAGGTGTGTCAGCTGAGCAAAGGCATGGGGGCACAAGTCACTAGCCAAGTGAGCAAACGTGTCCAGCTGCTTTTGTGCACTCGTTCCGCTGTTGAAAAAGCGACGCAAAGAGTTCGAAAGGCCTACAAGAAAAAGATTCCGATTGTCGATGTGGCTTGGTTACTAGAATGTCGTACGTCAGGGAAACAAGTGGATATGTCGCCTTTTCGGTTGGAGGACCAAGCGAAAGATGCAATTTCCAAGCGTGAAAACGCAGACGAAACTGGCCCTGTCGCAGAAGTCGATCCCAATACAGGATGGACTGAGGCGGTGTCGTTCGGCTGTAGTTGCGTCTGTCACGAGAATGGAACCGAAAAAGATTGCCAATGGTGCTCTACTGGATGTTCTTGAATCGACAAGGCTTATTATACATCTACAAGTACAATGAACTACAAAAGACGATATCCCGCTTGAGCAGTTTGCTTCCTTCCTCGAACTTGGCTTCAAGCTCCTTGTCCCCAAAGGCCTTGGCGGCGTTGGTAATCTGTCGGATGAGCTCTTCCAATCTGCGCAGGGTGCGGATGGTGGTACCTTCGAACGATCCGGTGAGCTTTTGTACTTCCACAAACTTGGCTCCCTTGCACCACGCAAATACAGCCTCCATCCTGTAATGTGGATAGAGCAAACGATTTGTGAGTGAGAGTTGGAAAGCATTCGAACATTACATGCAGCGGCCAAGGGGGGTTGCTCAGAGAGTATGGTCGCTTTTCGAGTTCCTCAGTGGCGACAGCGCCAGCTAGGGTCGCACCGTGGTGCAAACAAACGAGCTCCGTTGCCGAAGCAACGCGGCTCAAGAGAGTTCGCCGACGCAACAAGAAATTTCATAATCATCGCAAAAATAGTCATATTCGTGCATCGCAAACACTTACATTCCAGGGTTGAACTTTTCAAGGAATTCGTCTTCGTCTACATCGAGACCGCACGAAGCTTGAACTTGCGCGACGGTCTTGGCCACCTCCTGAAGCTTGTAGAACGGATTTAGTAGAAAACTTTTCAGGCCCTGGGTTGGGTCGTCCTCGTTTTTGTTTCGCTCATCATATGTCATGGAGGAAAGCAATGCAACACACTGCTCCACTGTCAGCGGTTTGAAAACATTCGTGAAAATGAGTTCAGTGACGACAAGCTCATCCGCGGTGTTCAGCTCGCAAGCAGTTCGCCCCTTAGTCTGGATGACCCCGTTTGCATCGACGTGTCCGAGCTTCTTCAGAACTCTCTTCATCTTTTTCAGCTCATCCTTCAGTGCCATTGTTTGACAACTTCTGGCTTCGCTGCGGAGGAGACGCGCGCGCTCCGTTAGTTCGAGTTTCCTCTCGTATGCCCGAACAAGATTGACTTGCTTCTCTTCATCCCACCCCGTTGTCTGCCGAAGCTCGTCAATTCTCGTCGTGAGGGCCTCGGCACGTTCGATCAAGACATTGAAACTTGCAGCATCAACACCAAGGTCTTTGATGGGATCGAGAAGAGGTGGACCATTTGGGAAGCGTTTGTGCACCTCTTTTACAGACAACGCGATCTTCTTTCTTGCTTCCAAAGAATTCACAGCTTGGGGCGTGAAAATACGCACAGAGGAGACCCGTTCGATATTTTCCAGGCCGACTGAAAAAACTCGCATTGAGACTAAATCGGGGTCGTCGACTCCTTCCTTCACTGGACGACAATGCACGGTAGTTCCTCGCCACAAAAGAGGTGCATCTTTGGCGTCTTGCTCCTTTTCCTTGGCCCCAACGTCGTCAAAGTGGCGATCCACGCAGAACAACAGGACCTCGAGTGTATAGGTTGGCTCATTTGTCATTGCGGCTAGTTTGCCCGCCTCTCCACCTGCACCCGTGCCAGTTTTCTTTTTGCAGGAAGTCAGAATACCCCAACCAAAGTTCTCGCCGTCAATCGTAATATCAAGGAATCTACCTGCAACTTTAAGATACTTCAGGATGTACTCTGGTTGTTGTATCATTTTCGAAATCTTGCTTTTTATGACCAGAAGTTGTTGGTCCAGTTGATAGTGTTCCTTGACTAGTTTTGCTTCCTCTTCCGAGCCCAGCTCGACAGAAGCCGCCTCTTGTTCAAGGTCCTCGGCTTGTGCAATTAAACCAGGAACCTCGGTCTCTTTCTGGAATTGATGAAAGGAAGCGCGAAGGAGGAATTCGGGTTCGACATCTTCGACTCGCATGAGATTGAGAAGCATATTGTACGAGATTCGGTAGCTCGAGTTCAATGGATCAGGGTCACCGTACAGGATGCCTTTGCAAACTGCCGGCTCCATTTTTTCGTCTAACATCTGAATGACCAAACCTCGGTCATCCTTTCCTCGACGTCCGGCGCGTCCTGCAGAGCAAATCCGTGAGCATGTCTGCTGATCCATACAAATGAAATGAAATGCGTGCAGGAAAATACTTACCACTCATTTGAATGTATTCCCCAGATGTCACCCAACTGTAACATACACACGAGTCAGATCGACACAGCCGTGATAACAAAGCCAACAAATGATCATTCACCTACCGAAAATCTTTTCCGTCCCATTTTCTCGTATTGGTAAAAACTACCGTTTTGGCGGGCATGTTGATACCAATACTAAAGGTTTCCGTCGCAAAGAGACATTTGATCAAACTTTCGGCAAACAAGATCTCCACAATCTCCTTTAGGATCGGTAGCAGCCCACCATGGTGGACACCAATACCTCGTTTCAACAGGGGTAGTAAAGCCATTACTTGCGGGAGTTTTTGGTCGTCTTCGCTAAGGGATTCAATAGCGTTGCTGTAGACTTGCGATATCAAATCCTTTTCGACATCATCGGTGTAGTCTTCTTTATTCAACGCCAATGCAAATCTTTCGCAATCTTTCTTGGAAAAGGAAAAGACAATGACTGGGTTCAAGTTTCGCTCCATGATGAGTTTGACAATCCGATGCAAGTCGCTAAACTGTCCATTCTTGCCTCCACCACCGCCACGTTTCCGCTTCTTGGCATTCCCCGATCCCAACATGGCATCGGCCGCGGCTGCATCCACGCTTCCTGATTGTAGCGTGGCCATGGCCTTTTGAAAGTTGGCTTCTCGAAACTTTCCCTTTTCGTCGACCACAAGATGCAATCCCTCGCCGCCTTGGGGGAAAATGTAATGTTGAAGAGGTACTGGGCGAAAGTTGGTATAGACGACATGGCAGGGTTGGTGATGAATTTCACAGATCCAGTCAGCAAACTGTGAGGCATTCGGAATGGTTGCGCTCAAAAAGACAAACCGAACTCGATGCGGCAGTAGGATAATAGACTCCTCCCAGACAACACCTCGTTCCGAATCGCGCATATAGTGGACTGCAACCGATAATAATGTCCAAAGGTGCTAGTGAGGTCAACAGTTCGAGAGCAACTAGACGTGTGCATCCATAACGTAACGTACCCTCGTCATAGATGACCCAAGCCACCTCGCGCATGAGCTCCGACCCGCGATACAACATGCTTCGAAGAATCTAAGTTGCGATTGGAAAGTGGACCGATGTCCTGTCAGGTATCCTCTTTTTGTAAACACACACAGACTGCTATGCTCTCACTCACCTCTGTTGTCATTACTAGACATGTCGCCGTAGGATTGATGGTGATATCCCCCGTCATCAATCCCACGTCTCCAAACTCCTCTTGCAAGTCGCGAAACTTTTGATTCGACAAGGCCTTGATCGGCGACGTGTAGACCACACGTTGACCATTGTTCAAAGACTTTGCAATAGCATACTCGGCGACTGTCGTTTTTCCTGCCGATGTATGCGCTGCCACCAGCACGGATTCTTCCTTTTCAATGTAGCCAATGGCTTGCTCCTGAAAGGGATCGAGTGTGTAGGGATACGTTTTGGCAGGTTTATCACTGGGTTTCGGAGTCGGTAACGTGTGTCCTTCTGGTAAATTCTTGGGATAGGCAGAATAGGATCGTACCGTCTTGTCATGTGATGTTCCAGTGGCAATGTTTTGTTTGCTCGACGCTTCTTCGGCCTTTAGAGTCTTGTCGTCTTTTGCTTCTTTGCTGCGATCTACAACTTTGCCAGCTTCTCCTTCTCGCATCCTGGATGCTGTTGTCGCGTACATGACACTCGCGTAGACTCGACTGGCAGACTCTTCGTCTGGAGTTTTATTAGAGTCTGTCATGGCCACATCGCTGGAGGATCCCTCGCTCATTTTCGTGGCGGCCATCGGCTTGCGGCTGTCATCTTGGGCCTCTTCGACGACCTGACCTTCGTCGCCATCAATGGCGCCAAAGAGATCATCCAGCTCATCCGCCATGGCTATTGTGTACTTCTGACCGTGATTTGGAGAGAATCACGGGTAAACAACGGTAGCCGATAGTGGAGGTTGCAGCTATGCTTTTCACCATGGTGGTGGTAGTCTCGCCGTAAGATTTTTTCGCTGATTTTGTTTCGGATCCAAGAGATCGATGGTCGAAAAGTAGTCGAATGTGTCATTCCAAACAATCAATCCCACGGACATCTGGGCAGACTATTTTGCGAACGTCGCATGTCACGCCTTTCGGAGAGCCAATCAAATTTCAATTCGGAGGAACATCTCAGCCCGTTGGAAGGGCGCGCTCGAACCGCACAAATTGCCGAATGAAATAGCCGGCGCGGGATATGCCGCCGTGAAAATGGGCACTTGGCAGTCCACGACTTCAACTCGTGTGCCACGTCGTGTGAACAAATGCAAAAAGACCATCACAAGACTTCCATCAAGGCATCGTCGTCATCATCTCATCTCGTGTTCCACTATAGAGACACCAGGTTCTTATTTGCATTTTCAATGCTGAAAGCCCTGATAGATCACGTGGTACCAAAGGTGGACCACAATCTAAACAGCCAAGAAAAGGAAAACGTTCTATCATCTGATAAGAATCATAATAACCCCGAACCAGGGGATCACCTCATTCCGGGTGGTAGCGTTCTGAAAGACGAAAACCAATCTACTGGAGAAGACGGCTCAAGTCGATCGTTTCGTCATTCGTCGGCTTCTCAGTCTCCCAGGAACCGTCGAGGAAAGATGGGCAACACAGCTTCATCTTCTGCAGTTTCCTGTGCATCAGGCCTGGGCGAATCGAGAAAGACCGGAGCCCTCACGACTGTGGCGTCGCAAGAAGAGTTGAGTCAATATGCTATGACGCAGGAATTATTAGAAAAGGCTACATCACTTGAAGAGGCCAGTCGAATATCCCGCAGTATGAGTCACTCTGACTCTCTGGGGTCCCTTACTCCGGCGTCACCCAAGGGGCGCTTCAAGACTCTTTTTAGGGCAGATTCTACTGCTAGCAATAGCAGTTCGTCCAGCTCCAAACGCCGGTCTTTTCGCGGATTGCGAAAGAATGGACTAAAAGTCTTGGACCGAATCGCTAGCGCCTTTCATTCTGCTGGGAACGCTGTCGGGAGCAAGTTGAATGAAGTGGAGGGAATTGTGTTTCCGCATGCCCCACAAGTAGGGAGTTCGTCTATACGAAGTTCGGCACCGACTCTTTCGGTAACACCCAAAGTTCGGGGTGGTGTTTTATTGCGGGGTTGTTTGGACGACGAGGAACACAAGCAACTCGTACGTCAATCCATCGCCATTATGAAAGATCTCAAGGGGGGAGAAGGACTCCGAGCGGTGGGGTTAGAATTCCGATCCGTACCGATTGCACATGGCGATGATAAGCACGGAAAGTCCATTCATTCGGAAGTCCCTGGTTTGACTGAAGCGGATGATAGAAAAGAAAGAGAAGAAGACGAGACCACCACAGCGACGGCATCGTCGACTGGTTCGGAAGAGTCTGAGTCTCTGAGTACCATGACTCGTTTGTTTCATGCTGAATCAAACACTATGATCACTCTGTCAAATCGCAAAGAATTCATCGCCGATGGAGACTTCTACGATCAAGTAGCGAGACTATGCCAAGAATACGCCCAGGAAGTCATGATTCGGGAAGGAAATCTAGAATGGGTTACTGTCTGCGAAGCCGGGAATAACCCAGAACCGATCCGTGCCCTTGTCAGCAAGACCCTTTCGAAGGACGAAGCAAATTTGGATAAAATGCTCACGTTGCTCATTGCGACTGGCAAGGGCAAGGTTCGAGCCGGTATTTTTTCTCGGCAGCACCTTATCGTGTCTGGCATGGAATGCAGCACAGCTATTCCAATTGTACGGGAAGCAAACAAACGAAAAATGAATGTTGTCATGTTGGATCCCAATGTCCACGGCGATCGTCTGGGCATGGTGACGTTTGAAAAATCCATGGCTCGGCTTTTTCGAAGATGGGAATCAGACGACGACATCGTTGTCTCTTCCGATCAACCTCCGCTTGCCAACCGCGATCTCTATGTCCTGTCTCATTCCCAATCTGGGGCACAGTTTGCGCGATACTTGCTCGAGAAATCGCACCACTACGTTCCGCACATTCGGGCAGTGGCGTTTACGGATTCGACCCACAACATTCAGTGGGCGCGAGACAACTCGGATTTGCATCAATTACTTCAATCGGACAATTGCGTTTACTTCAAATGCTCAAAGGAAGGTAGAGAGGAGGTGCTAGCTCCCTTGGAGACGACCGGTAAGGCGGTGGAAACGGACCAGTTCTGGGAACATCGATTTGGCAAAATTCAAACAAAGTGCGCCGGCACAACGGAACACTCGTTGACGAACTGGTTTGCCCGTTACCACATATGGGATCACTTTGATCAATTTTTACCTGGGACCTCCAAGCATGACCCCGAGAAGCGAAAAGCGACTTCATCGTCATGACCGCCGCCTTTTAGCTAGTAGCCTGAACAATACAACTTCAGTAGGGCTACGATTTTGATACTTTTACTTTTTAGCGCCTTTACCAGCTTTTTGTGAATCAATGGCACCCTGGAGATGCTGTATCGTCAAGGCATACTGAAACTCTTCGTTAATTCCATGCCGTGATGCCAGCATCTTGGCTTCGTTGCAGACTCCGACAATCGCAGCGCCAGAGAAGCCTTCTGTTCTCTCTGCGATGAACAAAGCCGCGGACGGCATTGACGACTCTTCAGATGAGCCGAATCCTTGGATGGGTATGCCCACCAGCTCTCGCTCTACGATCTTTCGTCGAGCTTCGAGTTCTGGCAAACCAAGTCGAAGCACCCGTTCTAACCTTCCAGGCCGCCGAAGCGCTGGGTCGACCCAGGCTGGGTTGTGAGTGATTCCAACAATGGCAATACATTTTGGATTGTCCACAGTAAAGTGGCCGCTGTCGACTCCGTCCAACTCTGTCAAAAGCGTGGAAAGGACTCGATCCATAGTGCCCTCCGTAGTATTATCGTTGCCCCTCACGGCTGCGACATTTTCAATGCCGTCCATCAAGAGAATACATGGAGCAGCAGCCCTAGCAGTCTGGAAAAGGCGATGAATTGCTTGCTCCGAGCCCCCAACTTCCTTGTGTATCAGGGACGTGCAGCTGACGTCCAGCAATTTGACGGACGGATTCATGGAAGCGGCCAGCGCCGCGCATTGGAATGCAAGTGTCGTTTTCCCACTCCCTGGGTCCCCCGTGATCAGTACTCCCCCCGCAAATGTTTTCCCACCCGTCTTTCCAGCGCCATTGTGAAACATTAGTTTGTGCAGAATACTCGCCTGGCAAATAGGGGTGACGATAAGACGCTTGAGTTCGTCCCACGCAGATTCACAATCCAACCCATAAAGCGAATCCTGAAGTGATGAATCGGACGATCCTTGACTTGCCGTGAAACCAGCTTTCTGGAGATCTCGCAAAGAAAATATTCTCATGTCGACGAAATCCGAGTTTGCGCCTGTTTTCAACGAATCGGGGACGGCTTGTTGCAACTGCTGTTTCAAAACTTGCAGAAAACCCTCGGGACCCCAAGCGTTACTTTTGGCTTCAAGAAGCGCTCGACGGCATTGACAGGCTAGCTCACCATACGATAATCCCGTGGTGCATTCAATTACATTCGAGAGAAGGTGCTCGAATGTGGAAACTGCGCCAAGGTCGTTCGCTTCAAGCATCGAGAAATAGCTACGAAAGAGGCACGCTCGTGAGTCGGCGTTCGGATATGTCAATAAAAAGGTTCTATCGAACCGATCAATGACTTTGCCCCAGTTGCTTCGAGCTGTGCATATCAACAACGTTTGGCTCCCTGCTGCCCGTTGTACGGTCTCCAGAAGCGAGAGCAGCAGCCCACGAGTCCGCGCTTGAAGATGCGGCTCGCCTGATGTCCCTCCGTTGTGAACAGGTGCCTCGCCACCGGTAACGTTTACAGATTCCTCGAAATGACTGCCACATATAGTTTCAATATCGTCAAGCAAAAGAATCGACTTTCCTGGGACCCCGACAACATATGACACCATTGAAATCAAGAGATCCTCCGCCGAGCCGACTTTTCTGCCAGTGACATCAAACGGAAGTGACGGACGAATAACTATGTTTATCAAAGCGTGAGAGCAGTCGAGACAGGTCCAAGGAGCGACAATCGTACGCTTACCAGTTGCTTTCTTTGATGCGTGCATTTCTATCTGACCCAAACAAAACGTCTTACCCGAGCCTTCTGCACCGACCAACATGTAACACTTGTTTGCAGCGGATACATTTTGATCTTCCACAAAAGCCAAAGCAGCGCCAATAATGTTCTCTATATCTTCAAGGGGGGCAACTTGGGGAGTCCCAGAGGTGGCAATTTCCTCCGTCATTGGCTGTGCGGACGCAACTGGATCTGGCACCGCAACGTGGGTGGGGAGTGTGTCAAATGGAGCATCGGGGTTGACTTCACCCACTGAAACCAGATTCCGCACCACAGCCTTGGCTTCTTTCCAAGGAGATTGGTTTGGGTGAACACATCTGGTACTCAGAGCACTGGCCGCTCCTTTCAATGACTCGACCAAGTTCACCGACTCATTGTTTCCTTCAAGCTTGTCTGCATAAAGTGTGGCCAAGTATTGATCAAGTTTACGCAACCATTCAGCAATTTCCAATCTTTGTTGTAAAATTGCGCTTGTCAGTGAACAGGCGAGAGGGGCAAGCCTCCGAAACGTTCCTGAGCGGCAAATTCCTTGCAGCTCGGCGCATTGCTCCAACACGTCGGGCGTTCCCTCCACCTCCCGCGAAAGCTGCTCTGCTTTCCCCCGCACATCACGAGCATTCTCTTCCAAGGTAATTAGCAATTGATCAATATTTGAACTGCCGATAATCGTTGTATCAGCCTGCAGTCTCACGAGATTTAGGGATAAATTTTCAATTGATGCCGCCAACAACATCCATGACTTTGGATCCCGTTCATTTTGACTCCAACCTACTCCACTTTGCTCGAGAATATTTACAAGAATCTCGATTACTCTATCGAAAATCTCTCCGTGATCCTTCCCAGAACCCATGTGAAGGAACCAACGACGTGTCGCCTCTCACCACGAAATGTTCTTCGGCTCACTGGATTTCTCGATTGTTCACCAAGTGCCTCTCTGTTGTATCTTGCCAATGATTCTAGCTCACTACCAGCAGTTGTGCCAGACCATCCCGTTACTGTAAAGTTTGCTCTCCGCCCAACAGAAGTAGGATGTTGGTGTTCAATGGTGCATCATTGTCGCCACTATGATGGTCGATGTTGGCGGCAAAAAAGATGTGAAGATGCGCTTTTGGGTTATGAGCCAGTCCTGATGGAATCTTGGCGAGCCCCGTCCGAAAAATCTCGATCTCGCAAATTTGGCGGAAGGCTGATGGCCACCCACACCGCCCAATCCACAAAAATTTCTGCTGTGACAATGGCAATCTACAGCAACTGCGGGTCCGAAATGTTCTGAGTCCAGCACTGTCTTTAGCCTTCAAAGATGTTGGGTTTGATAGCTTTAGTGATGGATCAAAGACGAACGCAGTGTTGATGTCGAGAGGAGGGGAAATTGCTCTCGCTCATTTTTCATTCTCCGCGCACATTCGACCAAACGGACCACAAGTTGTCAGGTTTTGACGCCTTAGTTACACTCCAACCAATGCCAGGCATCTGGCGTGACAACAAAGATATGAAGATTCATCCTGGCCGATCGATGATTCATCGATAGATGTCAAGGTTAGTTCACCGCTGAAGGCATGCACTTTCGTGCTACCGGTATGATTTACGGTAGTATCCAGAGATCATTGGTCCTTTCTCCAGCAATAGATCACTATAGCTGTCATTGAGATCGGAACCCCAGACACTTTGGTAGATGAAATGGCTATTGCTGCTTCTCCGGCGTTTTGCATGAGAAGCAGCTTCGTTACGCCTGTCGCTGTCCTTAAGGCTGATTAACATGACCCCACTCCGGTAGGGTCGGAACGTACTGTTGTGCTTCCTCTATTGTATTCATACGAGTCATAACGGCGAAACAGAACCCTTTGATACGTAGTAGAGCGCTAACTAACATGGTGCTTGCTTGTCTACCTTATCTTACTTGACAGGTTAAGCTATTGAGCTATCCAAAAATGTGGATCCTCTAGACCTCAAACAGTTTGAAGACTGGATCCAGCAATGGGCCAAAGGCGACCTTTGTATGTAGTTGCTGCTAGTAGCTGATTGGGAACCGGAAAATTTCCCGAGAATTGTAATAATAGTCTTGAGTCAAGTCGCGAACCCCTCAAGCTTTAGCGCCTCATAGCTCGCTTTAGCTTGCGATTGAGGGACTCGAATGGTAACTGGACAAACTCATAGACCTGGCGCTTTCGAGACTGATTCCTTAGGTCCCGGATTCGTTGGGCTTCACAAGCTGCTTCACGCATCTCCTCGTCCGTAGCACCAACAAGACTTCGTAGGACTTGTTTGCGCTGAATCCACCCCATCTGTAGTTCGTCTCTCGTCCGCCGGGGCCCCCGCTTGGCCTCGTAGTCATCAATGGAGATGCTCTTGGTTTTGATGGATTCCCAACCAATCGTTATCTGTTTGGACGAAAGCATGAAAGGTTAGATTAAGTTACCGACGATTCGCACTGGTTGTACTCTGTGATAAGACTTACCGGTGGGCCCATTGTGCACTCTGGGTGGTCTCCCAGTATGACCGGATACTTCCGCATTTGGAGGTCCCCAAATGAAACTCGCTTATTCGTGATCATGCAAGAAGGTCGAAACCCGACATCTCCTATTTCCAAGGGTACACTCAGTATCCTTGAATCTAGGGATGTTGATGCCTCAAAGTCGCTGGATGATGCACTGGAATCACTCACAGGAGCAGCGTCTGGCACGCCGCAATCCTCGTTTCGTTTCATGATGCTATTCAAAATCATCGCAACACCTGTCCTTTACTTCCCAAGATAATGCTACAAGTCTGGTCTAACAATAATATCTCTTGTTGTGTCTGTGGTTCACGTTGTGCGGGTAACGATTGCGCTGCTTCGATTCCTCTTAGCCTATTCAGAGATTCATTGTTCGGGTCACAAAATGCAAGTGAAGGCCTACGATAGCGGATTTGCGGCTACTGTAGGGCGGGGATGTGGCGGACTTTTTCATGTGGGGTAGAACTTGAGGTGGTGAACAAGAGTTCAGAGCACTCCAACTCCCTTGCTTCGTAGATTTTGTACTGGGCTCTACTCGTGGCGAAGCGTAATTTCATTTTCGGAAGCGGCATCTTCTGGGGAGAGAAGACGACAAAGATTCATGGGAAGGCAGACTAAGATTCAATTCAGAGCTCTTCGGTGCGACCACCGACCACCTGCCCACCATGAAGATTCGACAGTACTAAGTTCTGTATGTATGTACACATACTTATTTTCTACATAACACTGGTCAGATGGATCACACAACGTCGCCCCGTCGTCCGTCATGGCAAAAAATGCCACCACCACAACCACCAAAACAAACAGACCGAAGAAATGAAGAAAATCAACAAGGCCGATGGCGCCAAGATTTCGTGCCATTATCCTCCTCGACATTGAAGCAAAATAGTCGCCGGTCAGCCTATAGCAGCGCTTCTTTTAAAATGGGAGTGGGAAAGAAAAAGGCAGCCAAGGCTCCTGCAAAGGAGGCCGAAGACACGCCGGAGATGTCCCCTGTCGACTCGGGCACGGACGATGATAGTTCCGGTGTCTATGACTCCGATGTTCCCGAGTATCCGGGCGATGATGACTCCGAAGCCGAAAGTGGAAGTGAAGATACTGAAGGTAACGATGACGACGACGAAGAAGAAGACTTCGAAGATCAAGGGTCGTCGGACGATGAAGACGAGCGCCTCGAAGACCAGGAACAAAACGACGACGATTCTGAAGCCGGCATGGAAAAGCTCGACAATATCGAGAAGGCATATGAAAAGGCACCACGAAATTGGAACACAGCCAAACGAAATGCTACTGGGTCCCAGAAGGATCCTGCTCTCTGGATGCACACAGACGATTTGTCGTCAGACGATGATGATGACGAAGGTGTAGGAAACCGCATCGGACGAGTGCCACTGCATTGGTATGATGAATATGATCATATTGGATACGACGTTCACGGAAAGAAAGTCGCCAAATCTGCTAGTATTGCAGATGGTGACCGCGTTGACCAGGCTATTGCCAATGCTGACAACCGAGCAAAAGGAAAGTTTGTAGTTCACGACATGCTGAATGACAAGAATGTGGAGCTGACAGCAAGGCAGTTGGAACTGATTCGCCGCATCCAAAATGGCGCCTACGCCCACCCTGAGTTTGATGGCAATGCCGATTATATTGACTACTTCAGTGGAGTCGACCCCGAAATCTCTGGCCTTAACTCGAATCGCTACGAGCCCAAAGCCAAGTTCCAGCCCAGCAAGTGGGAAAAGATGCAGGTCGATAAACTTCTGGAGAAGCTGGAGAAAGGCCAAATCAACATGGATTACCTGACTGGAAAGATTCGCGATATGAACGATGCCAACAAGAAGAACAAGGATCCAAACAAGCCCTTCATGCTGTGGACGGGCGACGAGGAGGACGAGTTGAATATGCGAAAAGGACCCCAACACATCGCAGCGCCAAAGCTTCCCCCCCCAGGCCACGCTGAGAGCTATATTCCTCCGGATGAATATCTTCCAACTGAGGAGGACATAAAGAAGTGGGAAGAGATGGACCCCAAGGATCGACCTCATGGTCTTTTGATTCCTAAGAAGTTTCCGAATCTCCGTTCGGTTGGAGCATACGAGCATTCGGTACGCGAAACCTTCGAGCGATGTTTGGATCTCTACCTTTGCCCTCGTGTCATGAAGCGACGGTTGAATATTGATCCCGAAAGTTTGGTTCCACAGTTGCCGAAAGCCAGCGACCTGCGACCATTTCCTACTGCGAAATGCATTGAGTACAAGACTCCGTTTGAGGGCAACGAACCTCCTGTTATCCGTAGCATTACTCCCAGCCCCAACGGACAGTTTATGGCTAGCGGCGCAAGTGATGGTTACGTGAGACTCTGGGAGGTAGAGACAGGACGTCTTTTGAGGAGTTGGAATATTTCCAGCGTTGTCTCCGTAGAAGGCGACGATTCGATCAAGCCGGTTGTGAGCGTGCAATGGAATCCCAACAAGTCGCACCACTGTCTTTTGGCCGTTGCTGGAAAATGCGCTGTCATCATTGCGACTGGAACGGAAGGAATCCACGATGCCGAACTGACAGATGCCTTGCTGATTGCTGCGAGAAAAGGTGGGAATGTTACCAACGACAAGGCCTCCAAAGCCGTGACATGGGAAGCTGTTTCTACAGGTGATCAAGCTCTGACTCTGCATGGCAGAAAGAGTGGCCCAAGTTGTGTTCTTCGCACCAAGAGTGAAATGGCCAGTGCAAGATGGCATGGCAAGGGAGACTATTTCGTAACGGTCAGCCCAAAGGCGGCTGCCGCAGCAGTCCTGATTCACCAGCTTAGCAAGGGAAACTCCCAACAGCCATTTAGCAAAGCCAAGGGAGAGGCACAGGTGGCATGCTTTCATCCCAACAAACCTTTCCTGTTTGTAGCCAGCCCTCAACATGTTCGAGTCTACCACTTGGTGAAGCAAGCGATGGTGAAGCGTAAGTTATCGATGGCTCTGCGATTGTTTTTGTCCTTGACATATGAATTCTTGCTGATGGGTTTCCGTTTTGTCCTTGTGCGTTTGTAATAGGCCTGCTCTCGGGTTGCCGATGGATTTCGTCGATGGACGTCCACCCATCCGGTGACCATGTCATTGTGGGAAGTCTCGATCGTCGCATGGTCTGGTTCGACTTGGACCTGTCTTCTACGCCATACAAAACCCTCAAGTATCATGAACGAGCCCTGCGATCTGTTCAATATCACGGTCGTTACCCGCTAATGGCTAGCGCCTCGGACGACGGAGCCGTCCATGTGTTTCACAGTATGGTGTACTCGGATCTCATGCGAAACCCCTTGGTCGTCCCGGTCAAAATCTTGCGGGGCCATGCTGTCAAGAATAAGCTTGGCGTGCTCAATCTTTCATTTCATCCCTCCCAGCCTTGGCTCTTCACGGGCGGCGCCGACGGCCGCATCTTCCTCTACCAGGACATTTGAGGATCTCCTCTGGAAGCTAGCACCGTAGGGATGTTTTAATGAATAGATTTTATGTTACGTAGAAACTTTCCACAAATAACAAGAGAATGAAGATTGTTGTCGATTATAATGTGGGGAACTTTTGTGAATTGGTCTTAGTGTTTTTTCATGGTACATAGAGCGCAAAGTGGCAAAGAATCGGCGGTGGCAGAATTTGCCGCCGACGAACGGCATTTGGACCTTTGGGGTTCGCTTCTTATCTCTATTCGCATAGAGTGTCAAGATCACGTCGCGCGAGAAGTCGACGAAATCATCAACGCGTAGATTCTACGCAATTTTAGTACCAGTTAGAATGCCTGTGAGGATACGAAATTTTGGGGGCGCGTTGAGAAGACATGGCATCATCAGCATCAAATCAAGTTCTTGTTGTCTCGTCGTCGACGAAAGGCACATTGAAAAGAAGCGAGAAAAGAAGAATCACAATACATAAGCTACTATCAAGCACCCACCGATCAACATGGCAGATCAAACTCCTCTCTACGTTAGCAACCCTGAAAAGTGGCTCAACGATTTGACGACGAGCAACGATTTTGTCGGCATCGTGATTTTTCAGGGAAGTTGGTGCAAATATGACAAGCATTACCTTCACAGACTTGGAAAGCACAACATGGAAAAGATGAAGGGCGAAGGTCTCAAGTTGATTGCATGGACGAGTGAAGGACCCGAAGGCGCCAAAAAGGCAGACGAGGAATGGGGCCTGACTAAGGATTTTGGATTCTCTGAAGTTATCGGCGATGACACGAATGCTCTCGCCAACTATTTAGTCGAAGATTGCATTTTGGAGCACCTCGTAACAAAGTCGCCCGAGGAAGCAAAGGTTACGGGCCTAATTAAAGAGGGAACTTACCCGAATGGAATCGTTCAACCCGGAATGATCTGGTACGCTCATCATGGAAGCTTGGTCCTGCAGTGGGAAAGCAAGGGGGAAGATGCAGGTTTCTTCACGCCTACTCGACCGAATCCTCCAGGTAAGTGGAAACGTTCATGACTGTATTATCCTTCTAGTTTGTTCGATTTCTTTCGTCGCTCAAGTTTCACCTGTTATTCTCTACAGCTATCTGGGAGCAGGTTCTTAAGCGAAAACATGCCCTCGACAAGGGAGATGCCATCATGCCTGTTCACGGCAATGAACTTCCGAAGTGCAGTTCAGAGTTTGACGTCAATTGTATGATCATGTAGGAGGAAAGTCGAGCAATACATGGAAAATACGAATGTGCAGAGGAAAATGGACTGGCGGAAGGATTTTTGGTCAGGACATTTTCATTTACGAAAAAGGTGTGATGCCAGGTTTTTTGTTCGGCATACCCATAGAAAATAACACAGCGAAGGAGAAGGTTGACCGTGGATTGCATCAATTTCATGACAAGCTTTTCTGTAACTATGTGTGGTGTAAAATCAAGTGTCTAGCGATTCTAAGTTACTCGGAAGCTTTCGGGGCCGACGTCGTGCAAAAAGAATCGCTTTGCGATCAGCTGCAATACTCGTTTTCGCCGTGCGCTGGTGGCCGAATCGGCTCCTAGCTCGTAGAGTGTGCAAAGATTGAAAGCTGTTCGTTCGGTCAGAAAAGACCCGGGGTCCTCTCGTATTGAACCCTCCAATAATTGAACCGCTTCCTTCATCTGGCACGTGTATAGGGCGCAAAGAGACAAGTTGTTGACGCACTCGGTATAAACAATGTTGGGCGTCTCCGTTCCGACTACCGTGGGGCCCATCCAGTCCTCCACTTCGTATTTGAGCGTTGGCATTCCGTCAGCTCTTAACATTTCCAAGGCTTGCGAGAAACTAGTTGTGGCCCGATCGTAGTTGCTCATGGCAAAATCAAAGAGCCCTTCGTTCATCGTCATTTGTACAGGAAGTATCTTCACCAGTCTATGATTCGCCAGCTCTGCGGGTATTGACGAAGATACTGTATTCCAGGTTTGCCTGGCAACTTCAAAGGTGTTGGAAACTTCCTGCAGTGCCCCGATCTGCAACAATGTTCGCCCCTGACGTGACAACACTTCGCAGCGAAAGGCGGTAGCCAAGATCCGTTCCAGCTCGTCCATATTTCCCACTCCAGAGTAGTTGGACTTTATGTATTGCTTGGTGGCTGCCGGTATCAATTCCATGATTCGATCCAAAGATCCCAGTGCTAGTCTCCATCGGGACTGTCGCAGAAACATATTTGACAAAGCATTGTCCACACTAGCCAACCAAAGGGCGTCCTCTTTGGG